>VMOF01000111.1:16282848-16882848 GCA_011764245.1 Trialeurodes vaporariorum | reverse complement strand
GAGTTATGACACCACTTTTAACCATTTTTGTTACACACTTACTTCTATTTATCTCAATAAGGAAAAAGTAATAGGAACTTTATACGTTTAAAACGAAATCCGAACTTTTGAACTAGAGTAAATTGTTCAAATATGTCAGTCATTTAGAACAAATACTGTCCTCGGGCGAGCGCTCTACACTTGATCAAATGTTTTGATTCCTACTCGCAAATAAAGTATCGTTAGACAGTTTTACGCATTGATTCTGCTCTGTAAGCACGGTACAGCTCATACTGTTGGCAACCGATTGAGCTTATGGTACTGATTGAACTTCCATACCTCCTGCGATGAACGTTCGCCTCTTTTTGTGTCTCTGCATTTAAATGGTACGTTATTATTAAACCTATGTTTCTCAAAGATTATATTTATTTCTCGTTTTGAATAAGGCTGTTGTATCCTTTTTCGACAGGCAATTCAATGGTCGACTCAGACGTTAAAACTTCAAAAAATAACGATGGTGGCCCTAAAAAGACTTTTAAAGATCCTAGGCTTATAAATTGCTCTTAAAATCGCGGCCGTATAATTGAAGCGTTGAGCACTACAACGGGAGATTCTCATCTTAATTTGTTCGCTCTTTCTATGCTGGACAGGAGGATTCACAAAGAGTAACTGGGCATCAGAGGCGTGATTAAGAGGCACTTGATGGTATCGTGACAACTAATTAGACCCGTGCCGGTCTCTTATTGATCACTTTTTGATTGAGTGACATGATTATTAGATGGGAATCTCCGCATATTAGTGCCCGATTCCGCCACTACAGTCGCGCGTTTAGAAGCATATTATGAGTTTGAGAGTGTATTCTGCGTAAGTTTTTAGTGCTACCATTGTTATTTTTGACAGTTTTTACAACTACATTGACCCTTAAATTGCGTGTAGCAACTGTGTGAAATAGTCCCATTAAAAATTCGTCCAGTTTATTCATGAATAAAAGACTTTGATGCTTATTCCGTCAAACTTTTGTTAAAAAATCAGCCATACTTCTGACGTTTCATCTGAAATAATACAGTATTGCAAGATCTGCGGCGGCGAAGCGTGAAAGATAACAGCTATTTTCCTCCGTTTACTTACAAGGGGAGGCTCAGAAGTCGCCGCCTCCGATTTTGAAAACAATTGCACGAAAATGTAGCTAAAGTAAAACTATTAGACCCGTGTTTCTCACTTTTTGCCAATGGGCCATCCTAAAGCGTCACGAATTTCTTGAAAGTTTCCGAAATTCACTTAAAAAACCCGAGCTGAGAGCGTTCCGAATATTTACGTGAATTTCGGCAACTTTAAAAAAATTCCTGTCGCTTTAGGAAGGCCCACTGGCAAAAAGTGAGAAACACGGGTCTAATAGTTTTACTTTAGCTACCTTTTCGTGCAATTGTTTTCAAAATCGGAGGCGGCGACTTCTGAGCCTATCCCCCTTGTTAGATGTAAAATAATAATGGATACTCGTGATAACAATTGTTTTCAAAATAATCGACTATTTTACGTTGGTTTAAGGAGTAAAACCACTGTTACCCTAAGTGAACGCTTCTCCATTGCGTTAGCTGCAATAGTGGAACAAGAAAATTAGCGACCCCTTTTTTCTCCCCCGCAGGGGAAGAGGGGCATTTTAACCTCAGCTTTTTCTATTCACGATAAAAGTTACGAAAATATAGTGATTGACTTGTACCTGCAACTAAACCTCCTCGAGACCGTTTATGGAATATAACAACTAATGGAAATTAATTTAAAAAAATTAATGGAATTAATTAAATGGAAGAAAAATTCATATCTAGCTCATTTTAAGAGCTGGGGCCGTAAAAAGACCTACCTCTCTCCAAACCGTGTTCCACGATATTTGTAATCCAGTTATGTGATAAGTTTGAGAATCGAGGCAATAAAGTCATGCTAAGCCACATTTTTGCGAAACTCTCGAGTTTTGGCATATTTAATACAAACATAACCGTTTAGGTCAAAAACTGTTCATCTCGTTTTTCCATCTTTATTGTGATACCCAAGCCTCATATTTGGTCAGTTACGTCAAACGTTTTTCCAGAATTTCGAATTTTTTGCTAAGAAGACGTAATTTTGAATTTACGTAAAACCTGGGCCAGTTTAATAATAATAATACTGATAGCATTTTTGAAATCAGTCTCTCAAAATACATGAGATAACGATGATGAGGTGAAATTGTAGGCGTAGAATTATTCTAAAACGCTAAAAATTAGTAAAATTAAAACTGATGGATGATGGTGAGTGTCGCGGACACATTGTGTAGTTTTTGATGCTTACTTTTCGTGGGGGCTCCCCGGCTCCATTGATCCGCTTCTTCGACTTCATTTTGAGAGACTTGGCGCAACTCTCATAGTATACATATGTATAGGGACTGTAAGTCTAAGTAGTTAACTGACATTATTTTTTCGTTGACTCTACAATTTTGCGATGCACCCCCCCCCCCTAAAGTGAATTCACTTAATTTTCCGTAATTTTCCGTATCAAAATATGATGAAAGAATGCAGAAAATCAAGCACAAGAATATACAGCTAACTTTGAGAATTTTTTACATTTATCTATTCAGCTGATCTTCTTCTGCACTATCCCTACAATTGCGGCATGGTCTAGCGCCGGAAGTTCTGCCAATGGAGCATTAAGGCTGTCCCGTAGAGCTCCGCAAGAAACAAAGGTAAAAGTTTGATTTTCTCGTTCCCGATGGTGGCTCGTGCATGAAATGCGATAAATGGAAATCTTTTCCATTTGAAATAATGGTAAAGAATCGATTCTTACGGGATTATCGATTGAATTGTTGCAATCGATTCCTACAGACACAAGGAGAGTTCCAATAAGCTATAGCTTTGAGTAAAATTCCATCATGAAAAATTAAAAACTAAAAAAGTTGTTTTTGAATTAAAATTCACCGCGGATCGGTTGCGTCTATCAATTCGTGACGAACGTTAGCTCCGTCATTTTTGTATTTTTGAACATTTCTCACAAAGTTTTTTAAACCTTCGGTGTGTCCCGATATTTTGAAAAATTCTTTCTAAAGATTAAAGAATGCAGAAAATCAAATCAAGAATCTGGAGTCGTATCAAACTGGAGTCGTATTGTTTCGGTCGAACCGAATCTCGCAAGGCGGATCCAGCAATCTGACAACTGTGTAATATTCCCATTTGAATGCATGATGAGAAACAATCGATTAGTAAAGTGGCCCATGGCCCCCTCAAGAATCGATTGCTTCTCATACGTTCTAGTGGGGATGAATTCATGGTTGCCAAATTCCCGGATCCACCGTTGAATTCTCAATCCAAGCATTCAAATTTAGAGCATCTTCGAAACAAAATCAAAATGAAAATCACGGGATGATAACGATAATGGGGTAACATGTATAATGTACTGGGTGACAATAGGGGAGTCACATCTAGAATCATTATTTCCTATGCTATGAGAAAAGTGAGTCATTAGTAATTCATAATGATTTCATCTGTAATGATTCATTACAGAGGAAACTGCAATAATTAGATGGGACTCCAGACTCCCCCATTGTGACCTTTTCATTCGACCGCCAGATTTGAATTTTGCTAAAAGCATTTATTGAGTTTGTGAATGGATTTTGAGAGTTTCCGATGCTATCAATACGATTTTCGAGCGATTTTACTGACGAAGTGACCCTTCATAACGCTGCACTTTAGTCTAAGATCGGAAAAAAGTGGTAAAAAATCAGTGAAAAACAAAAACTATCGTTGTTGTCTATTGAAGCCAGGGGCGTCGCGTGCAATCTGGCAACGCCATATTCTGTCCATTTAAACGCACGAAAAAGGTTGAACTATAGGAGATGCACACTGCACAGTGCACTCTCTCAAATCGATATTTTGAATTGATTTAAATGGACGAATCGCAGCGTTGCCAGATTGCACGCGACGCCACTAATTGAAGCTCAATTTAAACAATTTCAAATAATATTTATTGGTTTTAAGTTACTTGTTTAAAGTGGTTTTTGTGATTAAAATTGGTCCTAAAAGTTTAAAAATGAGAAATTCGTGAGAAATTTTTTTTCTAACTTTTGGCCGCTTTTTTTAAGCTCTTGGACCATAGTACGCTGAAGCAATTATTAATTAATTCAGCTCAATTAAATTCGAAAAATTGCTTAAAATATTGATATTATTTCGTTTTAATTTCGATAAAAATATTTCATCGATGGGTGTAATCTAGCGTATAGAAGGGACAGTGGAAACCATTTTATTTCTTGTTAATATTTTATTTTACTTACCCGGAGCTTAAATTTCAATCCCATCTAATTTCATACCATAGCACTTTGATGTTATGGAAATATAAAGGTTATCTACTTTTACATTGGGTCTTAAGAGAGGAAATTGATTTTTGCAGTATTCAACGATTGTAGGCCATTTTTAGACAAAATTTACCATATCTTTACAAGAAAACGACTTCCCTTCCTGGCAAAAATGGTCCATACAGGTCCATTAGGTCCATAACCAATTCCCTACGAATTTTATGGATATGTGTAGATCCGCATGGATATGTGTGGATATTGTATTGGTATACGTGTTGACATCCTTACAGTAGATCCATATATGTCAGCATATGGATCCATAAATATCCATACTCTGTATATAGGAAAGGTTATGGACCTTATGGACCTGTATGGATCATTTTTGCCTAGGCTTGATGTCCTGATCATTTTTCAAAAATATATATAAATATATTTTTTTGAATTCCTTGAAAACTGCAAAAAAAAAAAAAAAAAAGTCCACTTTCTCCCAGTAGAGCCTTGTAAAAGTAGACAACCTAGTCGCATAACCTCCATAAACCTGCGTCTGCGTGCTATGGTATGGAATTTGATGGTATTATTTATAAATATTATATCATTGCAGTGCGGGAGGCCTCCCTTGTATCCTAAGTCGTGTGAGCCTCCGAAAAATCATCCATAAGTCTACCGGCATCATACCCAAGGATAAGGAAACAACTCGAACTGAGAAGACTCGCTAATTACTACACAATCACTTACTGTTTACCAAAAAGCACGGTTGAGGCCATTTCAGGTCAAAGGGCCTATGCGGACCTCTGTCCGATCACAATGCTAATTTTGCAGAGAAAGCGCACGTGTTGTTTTATAGAACCTTTTTGCGGAAAAGTCTTCATTCAATCAGAGTGGACGCGATCCCATGAAATAAGCCATCAGAAGCATGACGATTTGGAATTTACTTCAACACTGATCTGTGCCTAAGAATTTGTTTTTCTCTCTCTCGAGTTTTGACGCATGTCTCGTCTCACGTTTTTTTAGCGCATGCATTATAATGGGTGGAGAGAGAGAGAGAGAGAGAGAGAGAGAGAGGAGAGAGAGAGAGGGAGAGAGAGAGAGAGAGAGAGAGAGAGAGAGAGAGAGAGAGATGTTCCTGGGTACGATTCTATTTCAACGCAGAGGTAACTGCGTCATCACCTGAAATGATGATTATCCATCTGACAAATTAATGAAATCTGGTGTGTCATACGTACGTGTGTGTTCTGTTGAATACAAATAAACTAGAAATCGAGTATTTCTCAATTTATTTTATGAGGGAATGAAGCGCTTTTAAATACCTGCTGTATGTACCTGTATTCTGTAGCGTTTGTAAATCTCTCTTGGTGGCCAAACTCTTAGCCAGAGAAAAATAAATCTTTGTCTGCAGTTGTTCAAAATATATGTATTCAGGTGTTGCTTTATGTATACTGTTTTAGTAGACCTATATATCGAATCGATTGGTGTTCGAGGACCTCAGGTTGCAAAAGAACTCTGATTCAATGTATTTTCCCCATCAGCGCATTTTTGAACGGAAATTAAGCAAGGCTATTAAATAAAAAAATTCACTTGCTACCTTTTTTCTGCATATTAATTTTACGTCCTCGAACATGCTTAATTGTGCCTGGTTCCACAACTGAAATTGCCGAAATCAACAAGATATTACACATTAAACGATGCATTTCTCTCTTTGCTACAAAATTGTGTGTCTGCCTTTTTTCTGGGGTTAGAACAAAGCCTATAAACCAAACGATCTCCTTTATTTTTGAACGGCCCTCAAACATATAGGTAGCTACTTTCAATACGCTATCGGCGATATGTGTCAATCTTGAAGTCTTTACATAAATCGAAGTCTGGTTTTCAGGTGAAAACGACGTTAGTGGAAACAGCGATGCTTCAATGAAATACGCTGATTCCAATAAGCTATTGACTTGCGCGTTTATCTTTAGGTACTAAGCAACTTGCTATAGCAAAAGAGAGGCTGATATACATGTTTTATAAGTCCTATGAAAAAGTGAAGCAGCATAGGCCATCTGATTCAGGTTTGCTTGTCTCATATTTTAGAGCATGAGTGTCATGCTCTATTGAAATCGTTTCTACAAGGTCAATAATGCTTTTCTTATAGGAACGGCATGGTTCGGGGGTCCGCTCGGGGGATCGCTTGGTTTCAGTATCGAGAACGGGTCCTCGAGGACCGATTGACCCATGTGATTCCGCCAATCCGGTGTCCTCCCAATTTGTCGCTTTTTCTTTGTGGCGGGAGTTTTTGGCCAAGATTGAGGTTAAGCATTTTTGGGAATGTAATTACGTTACTAATTTGGATCAGACTTTAACGAAATTTTCTGTATGAGATATTGGGGTTTTATATCAGAGGATTGTGTCCATGTTTCGTGTATTCTGCGATTTAAAATGCATTTAGATGATTTCAAATTTCCAATCCTGTTATTGTTGATGTTTCGGTCCGCTAAAAGAGTTCGTTTGGGGAACGCGATCGGCGTTGCGTTTTAAGGTGAATCCTCAGCGACCTGTAGTAAGATTCTCATCCGCTAGATAACGTCACTGTTCCGCGGTCCAGAAACCATGCTTTTTCCGCCTTTAATCGTTAATTGCGAGAGCTAGAGTTAACTTTTCGAAAATGTAAGAACGTTGCGTTCTAGATCAAATCCTAAGGAAAATTTTAAGACCATTCCGAGCCATGGACGAAGATATAACTAAGGACTGCCGACTTCCTATCTCCGCCCGTGTTAAAACCTGTTAGCGGGTTTTCGGGCGCGACCGCAGCGCTCCAAGCAGCAGTAAGGGTCAACTAAAAGCGAACCGCTGCAGCGGTGGCCGCTCCGGCTCCCTTTCTCCCATGCCTTCCCGCAAATGTATACCGTGTAGGTAATTTGAATCACGATTGAACGAAGGGAACAAATGATCAGCGAATTAAAAGGAAGCAAAATCCGCTAAAAAGCAAACGTCTGGAGTATTTCTTGAAAGATTCCTGAATTGTCGAAAATGATTAATCAAGGACTGCAATACTATACATCACAGTTAACCTCAAAACGGAATCAAACAAGAAAGAGTACATAGACATTTGTTTTATTAGTAGAGATCAGGCGACTCTTTTAATTTGCTGATGATTTCTGTTACCTTGTCCAAAGTTGATTCTGAATTTCCCTTGCTTTCGATCTTCCATTGAGATACTGAGTTATCTGATCCTCTTGGGTCGCCGACAACAGTTGACAAAATGCCATAACAGACCAACTCCAACAACGGTTTTAGCAGTAGCACAGCATGTGAGCATGGACACATCGCCAGGATCGCTCACTTGAAAGAGTAGTTCAGCTGACCGCTGCTTGGAGCGCTGGGGTCGAGAGCAAAACAGGACTAACAACAGTCGGCAGTCCTTAGTTATATCTTCGTCCATGGTTTTGCGACGACCTCCCGTCCCCTTTGCCCTCCCCACGAACTACTGCACCTACGCCTACAACAGTTGCTTGCCGCGTTGTGCAGATTGCATGAATGATGTGTGTCCATCTACTTCATCCCAATTTCACAGCCATCACGGATGCCACGCCCGCCACGGGTCTTCTACCTGGTTTTATGCGACATCGGTCATCGTGGCCCAGTGTTACATGGTAATCAGCGGCGGATTCGGGAAAGGCACGCCCCCCGCCCCCCCCAACTCACGGTAGCCTTTGCCTTTTTTCAACAGAAAAAATCCCATAAATTCCTCCCTGCAAATTTGAAAATTCATAGGCGTGAAGCCCCCCCCCCCCTAAAAGAATTTTCTGGATCCGCCATTGGTAGTAATTTTTGCGGCACACTACGCCGGATTCCCGTGCGCTTTCCCACACTTACCTTTCTCCCTTATCTGTCAATGGGCGCTCCCCCCCCCCCTAATTCAGAAAAATCAAAACTTTACAATAAAAAAGAATCGGAACATTCGAAGATGAAATAATAACGAAAGGAGTAAGAGTTAACAAACTTTATTCTTAGTTTACTGTACAATTTTAATTAGGGGCGTAATTTAGGGGGGGGCAGGGCGGGAAGTAGCCCCCCCCCAAGCAGTGGTGCCCAACCACCCCTTGCCACTATACAGCTCGCCCCCCAGTTTCAGGATTCCTCTCCTCCCCAGATCTAGACCTCCCCCTGATTTTTACCCCACCCCCTCCTGATTCAGACGACATCATCCTTCCCACCCGTCATCTCCCTCGCCGAAAGAAGTTTTAAAATCTACTAGTATGAACGTGTCTACATTGGCAACTACCGTTGGCAACGAGAATTTTGCGAACTTCCTTGAAAATTCAGAATCCTCTGGTCGATAATTACATGATTAGAGAATGTATAGGCAAGAGTTTTGGTTTTGTTAATTTAAATAGGTTAACTCTTAGAATTCATCAGGACAATGAAAATAAAGAAGGAATAGTTGTACTTAGCTTTTTACTATTTCTATCATCTGATGCTGTCACTTTATTCATAATATCAAACACGTCAAAAATAGAATTACTTTTGATACAACTACATGCTACAATCACTTACAATTTCTACCATTTGGAAGGATAATTGATTTATTTTCTATTTTGGGCGGAAGTGGGGGGGGGGGTCCTCTAGACTTGCCCGTCTCTAGGTGGTGTCCCCTAGACCTTCCATTGACATTCAAAAAGTTGCCCCTCCGGGCAATTGTTTTGCGGGTGCCCATGTCTTTGTCCATGGTCTCTGAACCAGAAATTGAACGTTCTTCCGGTCTGTGGTTGCCTTCTTTTCTCATAAGTTTAGACACGGCCACCCTGTAAACCCCACAACAAGTTAAAAGTCCGCAATCCGCACCCTCGACCCGCAGCCACTATCAAAAGTAAATTGCCGGTTGACTTGCAGGTACTCTCCTCCTCCTCCCCCAACTTAGATTAGACACAAATATAAAATTAAAAAAAAAAAAAAAAAAAAAAAAAAAAAAAAAAAAAGGTGAAAAATAGAATGTATGCCCCAGCAAAGGGCCCCCTCCACAGTTTTCCAAGAGAGGGAGCGACCCCCTTGCCAGCGTAACTCCGAAAAAATAATTCCAACTGGGGTCCAAGTAACTCAAGTAAGGTCTCAAAATGAAATCAGATGGATCCAAAATTTTAACGGCGAGTACCGGTAAGCTTACTCTTTTGATCGGTCCAAACCGGATTGCGATACATCGATTTACTCTCGAGATATCGATTTTTCAAAGGCGCGCGGTATAGGGTCAGAAATCTAAGATTCTCTAAAATCCGCGAATTTCGACTCTCATGGACCTAGCATGCGCCGTGAGAAGTCATATGTGAGTTTTTTGAGTTCACATGAAGTTCATTAAGGGCCCTGACAAATGTCGGACCGATAAAGTCTATATCGGGGGGGGGGGGGGGGGGCGTGGCCCCAACTCCAGCGTAAGTCTCACGTACAATGTCTAACTGCGGCCGCGGGAGGTCCCATAAGATCCGTTTAAAAACTTGGATGGATCTGAATTTTTTTTAAGAATTATCTAAAAGCTGAAGCTACCGCCCAATCCAAACCGCAGTGCGCAATCCATCGATTCGTTCTCGAGATATCGATTTTTCAAAGGCGCGCGGTCTTGTGAGATCGACCTTAGAGGGGCGCTGGAGGCTGGAAAAAGGCGAATTTCGTCTCTCACGAACCAGTCGTGTGCCGTATTATATCGGTTCCGCTTTTTTTCGGGTCCCAATGATGTCCCGAGAGGGCCCAATGCAGTTTCGAGCCAATAAATATCATCTTAGGGGGGGAACTACTCCCCGTTTCAGCGTAACTCTGACAAGAAATGTCTAACTGCGGCCGCGAGAGGTCCTGTAAGGTCATTAAATAAACTCGGATGGATCTGAAATTTTCAAGGTTGTCAGTCACAAGCAAGCGCTTTCGACCGGTGCAAACCGAATTGCAATACATCGATTCACTATCGAGATATCGATTTTTCAAAGGCGCACGGTCTTGTCAGATCGAACATTGAAATAAGCTGTGGATACTCTGTATCCGCGAATTTCGTCTCTCATGGACCGTTTAAGCTCCCTTAAAAATCGAATGAGCTTTTTTCAAGTTCATATTACGTTCCTTAAGGGCCTTGATGAGTGTCGGATGACATTTGATCAATATTAACATTCATTTTTTAATCTGAGACAAAAAGAGCTGAAACCATAAAGACGAAGAATTTCCATCGTGATGACTTTGGTTCAAGCGAGGAAAATTCTATAGAAGTCCAAAATAACTAGACTAGACTTTCCGGCTTGCTAGGATTGGTATTAAGAATTTCCTTCCTGATGACTTTGGTTCAGGCGAGAGAAATCTAAAAAAGTCCCAAATAACTAAACTAGACTTTGCGGCTTGCTAGGATTGGTATTGCGTCATCCGATTTTAAAGGAACTATCACTATCGAAATCGATTTTCAAAACCACAGTATTCACCTCGCCTCGTGAACAACTGTTTCAACACGCTATAAGTAAATTTTCATTCCCTTTTTGACCTATCAAGTTATTTTTACAGCGATCACTGTTATACAAACACAAATGCAGCGTTGCGATTGACTTTGTCGCAGTTTTTTACTATCAATATGGAACTCCACACTTACAATGATTTACGGCCGACACTCATGCTCTCTTTGCTAACACTGTTCCAGTGTTGCAAGTTCCAACTTGTTTTAACCTTAAATTGAAAATTGTAATTAATCCAGTGGAAATTGATTTTAAACGAAAGTGCAAGTGTTTAAGAGTGGCTATCTGGACACAGAATTCTAATAAAACTATTCAGGTGAGGAAACTTTGCATATTTCCGTTATGTGTCGGTTTCTTTATCGTGCAAATCCTTCCAGAAGAAACAGTTATATCGATTTCTGTGTGTCCAGAAAGCGATTTTTACGCTTATTTAACGACTTAGATGTCCGCCCCAAATGAATACAAAACAAGGGTCCATTGACACAAACATGAGGTTTTTTCTTATAATTGGATCTCCTATTCGCGTGAACAACATGGTATCCACCTAAATTGACCTGCTGAGTTTGAATTTGGCCTAAGATTTGATCGAAATATTCTAGATTTTCCTTAATTTAAACTTTATTATCGCGAAAAATGTTTAAAAGTAGAATTTGCGTATAATCGGGACGAGTTAAAGGTAGAAAAATGATATCATTTTTGACATCATCGTCCCAAATACTATGGAGTAGCATATTTTCAATGTAATTAACAAGAAAATTCATTGAAATACATTAAATTTTAGTTAAAAAGAACACTGATGTTTGGTGCTTTTCGCGGACAGTTATGTAGGTAGCTAAAGAGGCTTACTCCTAGATAGCCACTCTAAAACACTTGCAGTTTCGTTTATAACCAATTTCAATTGTATTAGTCACATTTTAAGCGTGCCGTATATATACGGTGCGCTTCTTGTTTTCATTTTCATATCTAATATATAAGTCCAATGCCTTGCTTATGGCAAAACCTTGGCGGGAAAGGTTTGAAAAATTAAAAGCGTGTTTTCTTAAAACTGGTTTCATTAATCGTTAATTTGTTGCTGCAATCCAGGAGGTCTCGGCGTCTATTTTCTTAAAATTGTAAAAGTTTTGGTATTCCTGTTAATTTCAATAAGTTATTAAGCGTCAAAGTCGAATTCCTTCAAACGAGAATTCCATACAGGTCCAGCAACCTAAGTCATTTGTGCCAACCTATGAGTCGAAATTCCAAGGCAGGAGGGGGGTGGAAACACCCTTCACAGAAACCCTCTTTGCCCCTCGCCTTTGGGCTCCACCGGTCTCAAGATTTCTTCACGGTGCATTAAGCGCTCGGTTCTCGCATCGTAAAAGTGTCAAAATCGGTTTGACGAGGGTACATCGATAAGAAGCGACGAGGTATTGATGAAGAGCGGGAGGGGTATAGAAAAGAGAGAGGCTCATTCATATCCTTAAGTAGACCTGTTTAGTGATGACGTCACGATCAGAGTTAGTTCCAAACAAATGCTCTATCTCGCTCACTCTCGTGGATTTACCAGATCCAAATTTTCGAACGCAAATTCATGCTAGTTAACCAACAGTTTTCTCAAATTTTATTGCACCATTAGATTCCACTTGCCTTAAAGTATCTTTTCACTGTAACATAATTCCTAAAAGATCACAAGCGAATTTACAATCACAGTTATACCGAAAGACGTTCTACGTTTTGTCCTTGTCTTACTCACGGTCTCTTATGGTAGTATCACCGGCATGACACTCAATCATTCTAACTTCTCTTCGTATCGAAGCTATTGTTCGAGGTACAACACATGCCGTGATGGTGCTGATGAGCCTATATCCTAGAATTTTGTGCTCTTAAGAAACTGTGAGTGTGACAAGGACAAAACATAGGACTTTCTTCGATATAACTGTGATTGTGCATCGATGCGCGATGTTTCAAAAAGTTTGTGATAGCGGGCTCATATTTTATCACTGAGAAAAAAGTGGCTGTTAAAACTGTAAGAATAGAACATAGATGATTTCGCCTTATTTCAATCATGAGACCTATCGTTGCTGTAGTCAGCGCGCTTGAATCTACACGAATTCTGATTGTCTCTATGGAATTTCGATTTTTTCTAGGGGAAATAAAGCGCAGGAATATATATCCAATCGGAAAATTTTTTGAAACAATCGGAAATTTTTTTAAGGGACGTGGAACCCAATGGGGTGATAAACACAACGTGTAAAGAACGTGTTGTTTACTAGCACTTGTATTTGAAAATTTGGACTGGTTTTGTATGGGAAAACCCACGAGAGCGAGTGAGACGGAGCCTTTGTTTGGAACCAATTTTTTTCATGACGTCACACTAAACAGGTCTTTGCATCGAAACATTTGAAATTCTGGGGGATCGGCAAATTGAAAGCCCCCCAATGAGCGTCGATGGAATCAAGGGATTTTGAGGAATTTTTTGGGGTTTTGTTGAAAAATAGGGGTTTAAAATCCAGAACACAGGGAGCCAGAGGGGAAAAATTTGCATTAATTGCTCTAAAAAGTGAGAGGGGGTGTCACGTGTCTTCCACCCCTGGACAGCTTCCTCGCTGCGGCTATGGAATTGACTCTGGAATAACTTATTTACCTATCCTAAAAAGTTCGTTGCGTGTACAAAATTTTTTACTGGAAGCTTCTTCAAATTTTGGAAACTATAGGTCCATATGGAACTTTGCTTTTCCAACACGAAAAATGATATCGACCGACGGCAACAGAAAAAAAAAAAAATAATATGACAATGCGTTATAGTGAATAATGGCATAGTTTTAACTGTAAACTTTCGATACTTTTCAAGAAAATAAATGGGGAGAGGGGAATTAAAATCCACAAACCTCTTAAACCTCCACACCTACTAATCTATACCCCTAGAATGCTTGATGTGTAAAGGGCACTTGAAATGGTTAGTTCTGTATATTAAAGGATTATTGTTTCATGAATTCGCAAGTGTTCCATTTATGCATATTACGTATCTACATCGTGACAATTGCAACAAATGCTGACAGCACCTAAAACGGAAAAAAAGATAAAAAAAACTGTTTATTATTTAGAACCACGGCTTTTCCGAATATGACACTTTTTGACTTCAAAAGAACGCAACCTCATGTTTGATCCCTGAACAAGCCGTTTAAAAGGTGGAGGGATTTAGAAATATCTATTGTCTATAGTTTATGTGGGTAAAAAAGATCGAGCCTTATCAAATAATTTTCTCTTTTCAGCTTTCAATGGGTTTGTTGCAAACTTTTGCTACAGTGCTATAGAGTTTTGATTCTGATGTAAAATTGTCTGAAAATTAGATTGGCGGCATCAAATAGTCATAAAATCCACTAATAAACCCAAAAAACGCATTATAAAGAAAGCCAAAATTGCAGTCGTAAAGCCGAACAATCTGTGCACGCGCACGGCGAACATCAGAGATAGGTGACCCATTCTCCCCTTTTTCGTTAAGGGGGGGGGGGGGAGAGAAAATATCTCTACAGTCAAACTGTGATTTTAAAAATGTGCATGGTCAAGATGTTGTCTTTTGTGAAGGGGGCGGGGGGGGGAGCAAAATATCAAGAACAGGGTGTTTCAAAACTTGAGTACCAACTTATGGAGTGTATTTTTGGGGTCAACATACATATATATAAGACTTTATTTTCCTACATGAGTATGTGCTGCAATTGTTTCTCTTCTGAGCTAGAGCCCTCCAAAGTTTTGAAAACAAAAAACAAAAAAAAACCCAAAAAACAACGCCTTTGACTCATCTCCTTATAGATTCATCTGATCTAAATTTATTTTTTTCATAATTTCTCACCAAACAAGCTCAATTGGACAGCACTTGTCACAAAAGAACCGAGTGACATTTTTGATAAAATTGAGTTATTGATTGATAGAGCTAGCAATACTGAATCTCGAAGCAACAAGTGCTTCTTCTGTAATAACAACTATTTCCCGTCAAAATTCCAGGTAAAAGTGAGCTGGTGAGCCTCATTGATGTCATTGTCCATATGATGAAATAAAATGAGAACTTGGTTCCTTTGGCTGATTAGGTTAAACCTTAATCCGAGTCACGTAAGGAACCAACTCCGACTTGGTTCCTTTCAGTGGCGGCTCGTGCGATTTGGCAACCATGCTTTTTTACCATTTAAACCTATGCAAAAGTATCGATATCTTGGGGGTGCATTGCACCTCCTGAAGATCGATTGTTTTACATTGGTTTAAATGGAGGGATTCCACTGTTGCCACATTGCACGAGCCGCCACTGGTTCCTTTTATAGAATTGGGAACGGACTTAAGTCCGGATAACGTTTTTAAAATAATCAACAGTGAAAACCCAAACTCTGCCGTTTGGTTTCTTTGGTTTTTTTTTTCGTGATTATCCAAAAAAAAAGAAGAAAGGAACCAAGTCACTTTAAACGCAAAAAATTTAAGTACCTTTCCTACATAGTAAATTCCACTTTTCCGGTGTTGAAATGCAAAAACAAAAAAACGGTAGTTGAATGAAATCAAAACGTAAGAAATTTCCAAGTTTTTTGTTTAAATGCTAGCTCTTCAACTTTGGACTCAATTTTCTCGAGATCAGCTCCATGTTGAATGCTGTCTAATTATTATCATTGCTAGCAAAAGCATTAAAGCTGTTCAGACTTTAGTGGCACGCTTTTCCAAACCTGCGTGTTGGAATTTTCCCTGTTTTTTTTTTTTTTTTTTTTTTAATTTAAAGGTTCAAAAAGTGATTTTAAAAAAAAATGAGGAAACAAACCGAGCCTTTGTCAAAAAACATCAAAAGAGATTTAAACATGACTGCCTCCGTGCTGCCTCAGCATAACGTCTCAAAAAACGGGTGCAGGCCAGAAGTTTGGTCGTCAGTAACATTTTTGTGATATTTGCCAAAAACCGTCGCACGCCGGCTTTTTTTTTTTGGTTTTTTTCGAAAAAAAGGGGGGGGGCCCACCCCCAAAAAAATGTAGACTCAATGGAACTCAAATCTATTCCCATAGTGAGCTTATATCCAAAATATAAAAAACCTATGAATTTTTTCAGCACATAACCCAATTTGACGCTCAAATATACTCTTTAATATTAACGTATGAAGCGTAGAGTTCTTTTTAAACTACGAATGACTTATTTTCCCGCGGACATGCGGCCTCTAAAGCTATTTCAATGCGTATTTCTTCGTTTCTTTATTTTTTTAGAGCATGAGTGTCATGCTCTATTGAAATCGTTTCTAAAAGGGTCAATAATGTTTTTCTTATAGGAACGGCATGGTTCGGGGGTCCGCTCGGGGGATCGCTTGGTTTCAGTATCGAGAACGGGTCCTCGAGGACCGATTGACCCATGTGATTCCGCCAATCCGGTGTCCTCCCAATTTGTCGCTTTTTCTTTTGGCGGGAGTTTTTGGCCAAGATTGGGGTTTAAAGCATTTTTGGGAATGTAATTACGTTACTAATTTGGATCAGACTTCAACGAAATCTTCTGTATGAGATATTGGGGTTTATATCAGAGGATTGTGTCCATGTTTCGTGTATTCTGCGATTTAAAATGCATTTAGATGATTTCAAATTTCCAATCCTGTTATTGTTGATGTTTCGGTCCGCTAAAAGAGTTCTTTTGGGGGAACGCGATCGGCGTTGCGTTTTAAGGTGAATCCTCAGCGCCCTGTAGTAAGATTCTCATGCTAGATAACGTCACTGTTCCGCGGTCCAGAAACCATGCTTTTTCCGCCTTTAATCGTTAATTGCGAGAGCTAGAGTTAACTTTTCGAAAATGTAAGAACGTTGCGTTCTAGATCAAATCCTAAGGAAAATTTTAAGACCATTCCGAGCCATGGACGAAGATATAACTAAGGACTGCCGACTCCCTATCTCCGCCCGGGTAAACCTGTTAGCGGGTTTTCGAGCGCGACCGCAGCGCCCCAAAGCAGCAAAAAGGGTCAACTAAAAGCAAACCCGCTGCAGCGGGGGCCCGCTCCGGCTCCCTTTCTCCCATGCCTTCCCGCAAATGTATACCGTGTAGGTAATTTGAATCACGATTGAACGAAGGGAACAAATGATCAGCAAATTTAAAAAGGGAAGCAAAATCCGCTAAAAAGCAAAGTCTGGAGTATTTCTTGAAAGATTCCTGAATGTCGAAAATGATTAATCAAGGACTGAAATACTATACATCACAGTTAACCTCAAAACGGAATCAAACAAGAAAGAGAAATAGACATTTGTTTTATTAGTAGAGATCAGGCGACTTTTTTAAATTTGCTGATGATTTCTGTTACCTTGTCCAAAGTTGATTCTGAATTTCCCTTGCTTTCGATTTCCATTGAGATACTGAGTTATCTGATCCTTTTGGGTCGCCGACAACAGTTGACAAAATGCCATAACAGACCAACCCCAACAACGGTTTTAGCAGTAGCACAGCATGTGAGCATGGACACATCGCCAGGATCGCTCACTTGAAAGAGTAGTTCAGCTGACCGCTGCTTGGAGCGCTGGGGTCGAGAGCAAAACAGGACTAACAACAGTCGGCAGTCCTTAGTTATATCTTCGTCCATGGTTTTGCGACGACCTCCCGTCCCCTTTGCCCCCCACGAACTACTGCACCTATGCCTACAACAGTTGCTTGCCGCGTTGTGCAGATTGCATGAATGATGTGTGTCCATCTACTTCACCCCAATTTCACAGCCATCACGGATGCCACGCCCGCCACGGGTCTTCTACCTGGTTTTATGCGAATCGGTCATCGTGGCCCAGTGTTACATGGTAATCAGCGGCGGATTCGGGAAAGGCACGCCCCCCCCCCCCCAACTCACGGTAGCCTTTGCCTTTTTTCAACAGAAAAAATCCCAAAATTCCTCTCTGCAAATTTGAAAATTCATAGGCGTGAACCCCCCCCCCCTAAAAGAATTTTCTGGATCCGCCATTGGTAGTAATTTTTGCGGCACACTACGCCGGATTCCCGTGCGTTTTCCCCACACTTACCTTTCCCCCTTTTCTGTCAATGGGCGCCCCCCGAGGGGCGGCGGGCCCCCCCCCCCCTAATTCAAAAAAATAAAACTTTACAAAAAAAAAGAATGGGAAACATTCGAAGATCAAATAATAACGAAAGGAGTAAGAGTTAAAAAACTTTATTCTTAGTTTTCTTTACAAATTTTTAAAAGGGGGGGTAATTTAGGGGGGCAGGGCGGGAAGTAGCCCCCCCCCAAACAGTGGTGCCCCAAACCCCCCCTTGCCACTATACAGCTCGCCCCCCAGTTTCAGGATTCCTCTCCCCCCAGATCTAGACCTCCCCCGATTTTTTCCCCACCCCCTCCTGATTCAGACGACATCATCCTTCCCACCCGTCATCTCCCTCGCCGAAAGAAGTTTTAAAATCTACTAGTATGAACGTGTCTACATTGGCAACTACCGTTGGCAACGAGAATTTTGCGAACTTTCCCTTTAAAATTCAGAATCCTCTGGTCGATAATTACATGATTAGAGAATGTATAGGCAAAAGTTTGTTTTGTTAATTTAAATAGGTTAACTCTTAGAATTCATCAGGACAATGAAAATAAAGAAGGAATAGTTGTACTTAGCTTTTTACTATTTCTATCATCTGATGCTGTCACTTTATTCATAATATCAAACACTTCAAAAATAGAATTACTTTTGATACAACTACATGCTACAATCACTTACAATTTCTACCATTTTGGGAAAGGGTAATTGATTTATTTTCTATTTGGGCGGAAGTGGGGGGGGGGGGGTTCTCTAGACTTGCCCGTCTCTAAGTGAAGTCCCCCAGACCTTCCATTGACATTCAAAAAGTTGCCCCTCCGGGCAATTGTTTTGCGGGTGCCCATTTTGTCCATGGTCTCTGAACCAGAAATTGAACGTTCTTCCGGTCTGTGGTTGCCTTCTTTCTCATAAGTTTAGACACGGCCCCCTGTAAACCCCAAACAAGTTTAAAAATCCGCAATCCGCACCCTCGACCCGCAGCCACTATCAAATGTAAAATTTCCGGTTGACTTGCAGGTACTCTCCTCCCCCTCCCCAACTTAGATTAGACACAAAATAAAATTAAAAAAAAAAAAAAAAAAAAAAAAAAAAAAAAAAAAAAAAAAAAAAAAATGAAAAATAGAAGTATGCCCCAGCAAAGGGCCCCCCCCACAGTTTTTCCCAAAAGAGGGAGCGACCCCCCTTTCCAGCGTAACTCCGAAAAAATAATTCCAACTGGGGTCCAAGTAACTCAAGTAAGGGCTCAAAATGAAATCAGATGGATCCAAAATTTTAACGGCGAGTACCGGTAAGCTTACTCTTTTGATCGGTCCAAACCCGGGTTGCGATACATCGATTTACTCTCGAGATATCGATTTTTCAAAGGCGCGCGGTATAGGGTCAGAAATCTAAGATTCTCTAAAATCCGCGAATTTCGACTCTCATGGACCTAGCATGCGCCGTGAGAAGTCATATGTGAGTTTTTTGAGTCACATGAAGTTCATTAAGGGCCCTGACAAAAGTCGGACCGATAAAGTCTATATCGGGGGGGGGGGGGGGTGGCCCCAACTCCAGCGTAAGTCTCACGTACAAAGTCTCACTGCGGCCCCGGGAGGTCCCATAAGATCCGTTTAAAACTTGGATGGATCGAATTTTTTTTAAGAATTATCTAAAAGCTGAAGCTAACGCCCAATCCAAACCGCAGTGCGCAATCCATCGATTCGTTCTCGAGATATCGATTTTTCAAAGGCGCGCGGTCTTGTCAGATCGACCTTAGAGGGGGGTGGAGGCTGGAAAAAGGCGAATTTCGTCTCTCACGAACCAGTCGTGTGCCCTATTATATCGGTTCCGCTTTTTTTCGGGTTCCAATGATGTCCGAGAGGGCCCAATGCAGTTTCGAGCCAAAAAATATCATCTTAGGGGGGGAACTACTCCCGTTTCAGCGTAACTCTGACAAGAAATGTCTAACTGCGGCCCCGAGAGGTCCTGTAAGGTCATTAAAAAACCGGATGGATCTGAAAATTTTTGAGGTTGTCAGTCACAAGCAAGCGCTTTCGATCGGTGCAAACCGAATTGCAAACATCGATTCACTATCGAGATATCGATTTTTCAAAGGCGCACGGTCTTGTCAGATCGAACATTGAAATAAGCTGTGGATACTCTGTATCCGCGAATTTCGTCTCTCATGGACCGTTTAAGCTCCCTTAAAAAACGAATGAGCTTTTTTCAAGTTCATATTACGTTCCTTAAGGGCCTTGATGAGTGTCGGATGACATTTGATCAATATTAACATTCATTTTTAATCTGAGACAAAAAGAGCTGAAACCCTAAAGACGAAGAATTTTCCCTCGTGATGACTTTGGTTCAAGCGAGGAAAATTCTATAGAAGTCCCAAATAACTAGACTAGACTTTCCGGCTTGCTAGGATTGGTATTAAGAATTTTCCCTTTCCCGATGACTTTGGTTCAGGCGAGAGAAATCTAAAAAAGTCCCCAAAAAACTAAACTAGACTTTGCGGCTTGCTAGGATTGGTATTGCGTCATCCGATTTTAAAGGAACTATCACTATCGAAATCGATTTTCAAAACCACAGTATTCACCTCGCCTCGTGAACAACTGTTTCAACACGCTATAAGTAAATTTCATTCCCCCTTTGACCTATCAAGTTATTTTTACAGCGATCACTGTTTACAAACACAAATGCAGCGTTGCGATTGAATTTGTCGCAGTTTTGTACTATCAATATGGAACTCCACACTTACAATGATTTACGGCCGACACTCATGCTCCTTTTCTAACACTGTTCCAGTGTTGCAAGTTCCAACTTTTTTTTTTTTTTTTTTTTTTTTTTTTTTTTTTTTTAATAATAATGTGCCCTGTATTCCGTTTCTCATAGAAACTGCGAGATATCGGAGATATTACTGAGTTAAAGTAGCCGTGAATAAACTTATTAAAAGCTTAAAGATTAAAATTGCCAAGAGATGAAGAGTCGATCGCATAGAAAAACACGCTTCGCCTATCGTCGTTGTCCCTCCCCCATATCCTCTGCTGTTTCTTCCGCTGGTTCATCTCCCCCCAAACCCCTCTTACCTCCCACCCCCCTTCCTTTCCCTCATAAATTTTGACTCGGGGGGTTGGCGCCATTTTCCTCCGTTTCCTTGGCTATCCTCGAGCCCCCCCCCCCCTTTCCCAAAATCCAACTTCATCCCGCCGCACCCACCACACAGTGCGCCGAAACTTTATTTTCTTTTATCTTTTGTGGGGTTTTTGAGTGGATTTTTAGACTAATTAGTGCTCTCAATGTGATTTTTACGCGATTTTTCACCTGAATCGACCCTCCATAACAGTGGCGTAGGCAGGGATTTTTTTGGGGGGGGGGGGGGTCCGGGGTTCGAAAAATGTCATGGGGGGGGGGGGGGTTTCCCAAAAAACTACTTTGGTAAAATTTGTCTGAAAAAGCAAACAATGACCTTTTTTTAGGACAAATTTTGGTGTCATGGGGGGGGGGGGGGTCCAGACCCCATGGACCTCCCCTTTGGGTACGCCACTGCTCCATAACGAATAGCAAAAGTATCAAAGATCACTTCAGGTTTTTCAGAAGGTATATCCTTTGGCTGGACCAAAAAATTTAAATTTTTTAAAATTTTTTTTAATTTTTCATTAAACTCAAAAATGGTGTTCTTTTTTTGTTTTTTTTTTTTTTTTTTTTTTTGTTTTTTTTTTAATAACACCTAAAAATGTCTGATAATGTTCCGGGCATATAATATGGGTCAGACAGCCACTCTAGATGAAGAAGCCGTTGGTTTGGTTAGGATGCACTGAGCGCCTCCCTCCAAGTCATCGGGAGCAGCTCGTTCGGAATTTCGTCATCCGCCAGCTTTTCATTAATCGACTAAAAAAGCGGCGTTGCCAAACATCCGGGGAGAAATCGTGGTGTTCCGGATGGGTTTAAAATTTTGATATGGGGGAAATTCAAATCGCGCTTGAATGCGACAACGCAGACCTCGGAACTTCATAAATTGATGCCCTTCGATTTCTCTTTCCCCCCCCTTCCCCTCTCCAAGCACCCTCCCCCCCCCTTTTCCCTTTTCCCCATGCTTCCCTTTTATATCCTTTTTCCTCGACTTCCACAGCACTACTCACCCTCTTAAAAAACCCCCCCCTCCTTCCTTCACTCTTTTTTGCCTTCTCCTTTGAGCGTAAACTTTCATTGGTTTTGATAATGCTTACAAAGGGGAAATATATCAGACATTTTTCGAAAAAAACCTGCTCATTTAATTTGTTTGGAAACGAGGGTAAGAATTTGTACACCTCAAAATATTAAAGGCCAGCGAGTTGCGATTTAGGTTTTTTGGGGGCACGGGGCACGGTGATGGTGGTTTGCGGCCGAGCGATGCTTATTGGGGCTGGCGCTGGGGCACAGTCCACTTTTTAAAAAATGGGGCTGTTGCACACTTTTGCTATAGGCGCTTAAATAGTCGACCTTGTTGTAAAAACTTCCAAAAATAACGCTGGTAGCACTAAAAAAATTAAAAATTTCCCACTCCTAAACTTAATAAACGCTCTTATTTGCGCGAACGTATTGGTGGTGTAGGGCAGTTATAATGGGAGTTAACAGAAAGTTCCCCCCTCTCTTTTTCCCCTGCAGGTGCCCATGTAATTAACTGTTTTCGTCCATAATCTGATTTAAAGAAGAATAAGAAAAAAACGGAGGAAAAAAAACATAATTGAAAGCCTCGCTTTTTAAATTTTCCTAGAGTGCACGAACTTTTTGAAGGTATGGGGAAAAGGGGAAGGGTCTTTTTTCACCTCGTCTGGATGACGAGGGGGGGGGGGGGGGTATTGGAATAGTTTAATTAATGACAAATAATGGCTTTAAAAGGGTTTTTACATCGTTAGAATTGAAAAGGCTTAGTGAATATGTCCCAATCGCTCACGTTTTTATGTGCTGAAAATAATAAGTCTACTTCAAACTAAGCGTTTGGGGTCCTCTAATGAGCTGTAAGATCCATCTGGAGTCAGCGTGCATTCAAGTCTCTCATCCCTACTGCGCGATTATTTTCAAGGTAAACTAGAATTTTATTGATGTCAAGACCAGAGCTCCCCTTTTTGCGTGGAATTCAAGGCATTTGTCAATTCACTGATGATTCCACCGGCCGGTTGAAAAAAGATTACCCCTTTTCAGTTTAGTATATGACTGTACAGCACAAAAATACTCTGATAGCTGTGATCTTTTCTCAGTCGATGGAAACGCCGTTAATTAATTAAAATATGCGCTTTTTTTTTTTTTTTTTTTTTTGAGTCATTGACGACTTCCCCGGGTTGAGAAAAGATTATAGAAGCGAGTATATTCGTGCGTTACAGTCATTCCTTGGACTGAACTGTGAAATTTTTTGCTCAACAGGTTGAATCATCGGTAAATTTAAAAAAATCCCTTTAAATTTCTTCGAAAAAAGGCAGCTCTGGTAAAAACTAGAGGGATCAACGAAATGAGCATTCAAATTGCCTTGTGTGCTTGAGAAGCAAAATCAGTAATGCCATGGTGTGCAGCTTTAGACCGTAACGTATACTTCCCCTATAATAATCGATGTAAAATACACGGTTTTTTAAACTGAAAACTGGCAACTCTCGGGAAATTAATAAGTTCTGAGAAGCATTTTACAATGATCCACAATAGAAAAGCCAAGTTTTTGTTGTTTTTTTGTGTTTTTTTGTGTGTTTTTTTTTTTTGTTTTTATTTTTTTTATTTTTTTTTATTTTTTTTTTTTAGTTTTTTCCCCCCCTCCCCCCAAACTAAATTTTGCATATTTATTGGAAACGGTATAGGATTGCGCAAATGCAGAGGAAAATACTAGAACTGCTCGATTTTTTTACTTTGTTTCTTGAAATACGGAATGCTTCATAAATCCGTGCAAAATTTTGGGAGCACATTTTTCCCGGGGCAAACCCCGACTTTCTTTTTTGCTACATGGAAAAAAAACCACGGTGAAAATAACCATACGGATACCTGTTTTTGGCACCTGCTAGATGTTATGGAATATTAACCAGAAGTATACTATGTTTTGACTAGGTACTAGGTGAGTTACCTGATTGCATGCCGAATTTTTCTCAAAGTATCGGTAAATGTACCATACTTCTAGTCACGTTTACCATAACATCTAGCTGGTGCCAAAATCAGGTATCTGTATGGTTTTTTCACTGATCTTTTTTTTTCCCTGTATAAAAATTGTTCCAAAATCGTCCTTCCATTGAGACAGGACCTCCCCCTTCCCCCCAAGGTTTTTTTATTCAGTGAAACTCCGATAATTTGAATTTGAATCTGAATTTTAATTTTAATTTAAAGGGAACGAGAAAATAGTTCAATTTAACCGGGTTTCAAATTAGTGAGGTGGAAAAATGTGGGTTTTAAAAAATTTAAAAGGGGGTTTAATTTACGCAAGCCTATGCCAGAACGTGAAGATTTGAAAATGCAATTTTTTGATCAGTACAAAATGAATTTTTTTTAAAATTAATTTACAAAAAAAAGAGTTGGATCGCTTCAATTTACCGAGGTTCCGCGGCTGATCTTTCAAATTTTAGAGGTTTACTTCAAATTACAGAGGTATCTGGCCACGCGACTCAAATTTAAAAAGGGGTTTAAATTTTCCCAGATTTTACGACGTCAATACGCTCGTATTTTCTTCAAATTATAGAGGATTTAGGGCTCGAACGGAAGGAAAAATTTCTATTTCTTCATTTTATCAAGGTTTCCAAATTAAAGAGGTTCAAACTAGCGGGGCTCCACTGTATGAACAGTGTTTTTTGTACACCGTCAACAAGTATGAACCAAATGTCACAAGAAATCTCGTTTGGTTAGTTTAATGCGTAAAATTCTTTCATGACCTTGATAATATCAGAAATTAAGTATGATTTTATATACTTTCCTGGTAATGGGTCTGTTGCAAACTTTTGCTACAACGATTAAGAGTGTTTAATATAATGTAAAAACACCCGAAAAGTCCATTGGTGGCATCAGAAAGTCATAAAATGCAATAAATAAACTCACAAGTTGCGTTTAATGAAATCCAAGATGGCGGAGAAATATCGAGCAATTTGTATACATGCACCACAAACATCCAAGGATAGCCAACTTTGAAAACCTCACTGGAGGTAGAGGTTATGTGTTTGTTTACGTTGTGATTGGATTGTGATCGATATTTTGAGGTTGGCTATCCTTGGATGTTCGTGGTGCATGCATACAAATTGCCGAATATTTCTCCGCCATCTTCGATTTTATTAAAGGCCTCTTGTGATTTATTATTGCATTTAATGACTTTCTGATGCCACTAATGGACTTTACATGCGATTTTACATTAGATTAATCTCTCTTAATCGTTGTAGCAAAAGTTTGCAACAGACCCATTGCGTACCTTCGACGGCGAAAATCTTATGTTACGGATAGAAATCTTTTATTTGGACACCAAAAACACGCGCCGAAGTTTAGTGCACGAGTTTCGAAAAACCCTGTGTTTTAATGAAGAACAAATAAATGAGTAGAGGACATTTCCGGAAGGACGGCCTGATAAACAAAGGTGCGTTCTTAAACTAAGAACCTTCATTTGTTCACAATGCACAATTCTCGAGGAAGAGCACACCCATTCTTTAATGGGTCCCCTCTACCGCGGAAGTGTCTATCGCGTTTCGAGGAGGAGGGAAATTTTTCCCGCAACTTGTTGAATGGAGCTTAAAATATAAGGAGCGCGTCGACAAAGGGGGGGGGGGGGTATACCGGGTATGTGTTCGCGCGGGTTTAAAAAAAAACAAAATAAAACAAACAATAATGAATAAAAGGAAAAAAGAAGGGAAAAAAGGAAAGAAGGAAAGAAAGAAAGAAAAGAAGAAGAAAAAAACAAAAAACAAAAAAAAAAAATCGTCAATACTTTTTTGAAGATAATGTGAGACGGCAAAACGAATTGTGGAGGATCGGTGAGTGCTCCTGAGAAATTTGGGAAAGCAAAAGAACATTCTATGCCCCCCATCCTGCGTACGCAGCGCCTCACCGCACAGTAAAGCAAGTCAATGGGAGGGGTCAGACCAGTGGCGGCTCGTGAAATGCAATATATCGATGTCTACTCCCCTTTAAAACTATAGAAAAGAATCGATCGTCAGGGGGTGCAATTGAACCCCCCGAGAAATCGATACTTTTTTATAGTTTTAAATGGAGTGGACATCGAAAATCGCATTTCAAGAGCCGCCACTGGGTCAGACGTGTTTTTTTTTGTTTTTTTTTTTTTTTTTTTTTAATAATAATAATTGTCGCCCTGTATTCACGATTTCTCATCAGATCATCGAGATCATCGGAGATATTACTGAGTTAAAGTAGCCGGAATAAACTTATTAAACAGCTTAAAGATTAAAGTTGCCAAGAGATGAAGAGTCGATCGCATAGAAATCACGCTTCGCCTATCGTCGTTGTCCCTCCCCCATATCCTCTGCTGTTACTTCCCGCTGGTTCATCTCCCCCCCCAACCCCCTCTTTACCTCCCACCCGCCTTCCTTCCATCATAATTCTGACTCGGGGCTTGCCGCGCATCATTTTCCTCCGTTCCTTTTGCTATCCTCGAGCCCCCCCCCCCTTCCAATCATCCAACTTCATCCCGCCCGCCGCACCCACCACACAGTGCGCCGATACTTCATTTTCTTTCATCTTTTGTGGGTTTTATGAGTGGATTTTTGAGACTAATTAGTGCTCTCAATGTGATTTTCACGCGATTTTACACCTGAATCGACCCTCCATAACAGTGGCGTAGGCAGGGGTTTTTTCGGGGGGGGGGGGGGTCCTGGGTTCGAAAAGTGTCATGGGGGGGGGGGGTTCCAAAGATACTACTTTGGTAAAATTTGTCTGAAAACGCAAACAATGACCTTTTTTTAGGACAAATTTTGGTGTCATGGGGGGGGGGGGGGTCCAGACCCCATGGACCTCCCCCTTGGCTACGCCACTGCTCCATAACGAATAGCAAAAGTATCAACAGATCACTTCAGGCTTTTTCAGAAGGTATATCCTTTGGCTGGACCAATAATTTCAATTTTTTATAATTTTTTTAATTTTCATTAAACTCTAAAATGGTGTTCTTTTTTTGTTTTTTTTTTTGTTTTTGTTTTTGTTTTTTTTTTAATAACACCTAACAATGTCTGATAATGTTCCGGGCATATAATATGGGTCAGACAGCCACTCTAGATGAAGAAGCTCGTTGGTTTGGTTAGGATGCACTGAGCGCCTCCCTCCAAGTCATCGGGAGCAGCTCGTTCGGAATTTCGTCATCCGCCAGCTTTTCATTAATCGACTCAAAAGCGGCGTTGCCAAACATCCGGGGAGAAATCGTGGTGTTCCGGATGGGATTAATTTTGATATCCTGGATTCAAATCGCGCTTGAATGCGACAACGCAGACCTCGGAACTTCATCAATTGATGCCCTTCGATTTCTCTTTCCCCTCCCTTCCCCTCTCCAAGCACCCTCTCCCCCCCTTTCCTTTCCCATGCTTCCCTTTTATATCCTCTTCCTCGACTTCCACAGCACTACTCACCCTCTTACAAACCCCCCCCCTCCTTCCTTCACTCTTTTTTGCCTTCTCCTTTGAGCGTAAACATTCATTGGCTTTGATAATGCTTACGAAGGGAATATATCAGACATTTTTCGAAAGAAACCTGCTCATTTAATTTGTTTGGAAACGAGGGTAAGAATTTGTACACCTCGAAATATTCAGGCCAGCGAGTTGCGATTTAGGTTATTTGGGGCACGGGGCACGGTGATGGTGTGTTTGCGGCCGAGCGATGCTTATTGGGGCTGGCGCTGGGGCACAGTCCACTTATTAAAAATGGGGCTGTTGCACACTTTTGCTATAGGCGCTTAAATAGTCGACCTTGTTGTGAAAACTTCCAAAAATAACGCTGGTAGCACTAAAAAAATTCAAAATTCCACTCCTAAACTTAATAAACGCTCTTATTTGCGCGAACGTATTGGTGGTGTAGGGCAGTTATAATGGGAGTTAACAGAAAGTTCCCCCCTCTCTCTCTTCCCCTGCAGGTGCCCATGTAATTAACTGTTTTCGTCCATAATCTGATTTAAAGAAGAATAAGAAAAAAACGGAGGAAAAAAAACATAATTGAAAGCCTCGCTTTTTAAATTTTCCTAGAGTGCACGAACGTTTTGAAGGTATGGGGAGAAGGTAATGTCGATTTTTCACCTCGTCTGGATGACGAGAGGGGGGGGGGGGGTATTGGAATAGTTTAATTAATGACAAATAATGGCGTTAAAGGTTTTACATCGTTAGAATTGAAAAGGCTTAGTGAATATGTACCAATCGCTCACGTTTTTATGTGCTGAAAATAATAAGTCTACTTCAAACTAAGCGCTTGGTCCTCTAATGAGCTGTAAGATCCATCTGGAGTCAGCGTGCATTCAAGTCTCTCATCCCTACTGCGCGATTATTTTCAAGGTAAACGTAGAATTTTATTGATGTCAAGACCAGAGCTGCCGTTTTGCGTGGAATTCAAGGCATTTGTCAATTCACTGATGATTCCACCGGCCGGTTGAGAAAAGATTACACAGTTCAGTTTAGTATATGACTGTACAGCACGAAAATACTCTGATAGCTGTGATCTTTTCTCAGTCGATGGAAACGCCGTTAATTAATTAAAATATGCGCATTTTTTTTTTTTTTTTTTTTTTGAGTCATTGACGACTTCACCGGTTGAGAAAAGATTATAGAAGCGAGTATATTCGTGCGTTACAGTCATTCCTTGGACTGAACTGTGTAATTTTTGCTCAACAGGTTGAATCATCGGTGAATTAAAAAATCCCATTAATTCTTCGCAAAAAGGCAGCTCTGGTCAAAACTAGAGGGATCAACGTAATGAGCATTCAAATTGCCTTGTGTGCTTGAGAAGCAAAATCAGTAATGCCATGGTGTGCAGCTTTAGACCGTAACGTATACTTCCCATATAATAATCGATGTAAAATACACAGGTTTTAATCTGAAATCTGGCAACTCTCGGGAAAATTAATAAGTTCTGAGAAGCATTTTACAATGATCCACAATAGAAATAAGCCAAGTTGTTGTTGTTTTCTGTGTTTTTGTGTGTGTTTTTTTTGTGTTTTTATTTTTATTTATTTTTTTTTATTTTTTTATTTACGTTTTTTCCCCCTCTCCCCCAAACTAATTATGCATATTTATTGGAAACGGTATAGGATTGCGCAAATGCAGAGGAAAATACTAGAACTGCTCGATTTTTGTACTTTGTTTCTTGAAATACGGAATGCTTCATAAATCACGTGCAAAATTTTGGGAGCACATTTTCCGGGTCAAACCCCGACTTTCTTTTTCGCTACATGGAAAAAAAACCACGGTGAAAATAACCATACGGATACCTGTTTTTGGCACCTGCTAGATGTTATGGTAATATTAACCAGAAGTATACTATGTTTTGACTAGGTACTAGGTGATGTTACCTGATTGCATGCCGAATTTACTCAAAGTATCGGTAAATGTACCATACTTCTAGTCACGTTTACCATAACATCTAGCTGGTGCCAAAATCAGGTATCTGTATGGTTATTTTCACTGATCTTTTTTTTCCGTGTATAAAAATTGTTCCAAAATCGTCCTTCCATTGAGACAGGACCTCCCCTTCCCCACAAGTTTTTATATTCAGTGAAACTCCGATAATTTGAATTTGAATCTGAATTTGAATTTGAATTTAAAGGGAACGAGAAAATAGTTCAATTTAACCGGGTTTCAAATTAGTGAGGTGGAAAAATGTGGTTTTACAAATTAAAGGGGTTCAATTTACGCAAGCCTATGCCAGAACGTGAAGATTTGAAAATGCAATTGTTTGATCAGTACAAAATGAATTTATTTTAAAATTAATTTACAAAAAAATAAGAGTTGGATCGCTTCAATTTACCGAGGTTCCGCGGCTGATCTTTCAAATTTTAGAGGTTTACTTCAAATTACAGAGGTATCTGGCCACGCGACTCAAATTAAAGAGGTTAATTTCCGAGATTTTACGACGTCAATACGCTCGTATTTTCTTCAAATTATAGAGGATTTAGGGCTCGAACGGAAGGAAAATTACTATTTCTTCATTTTATCAAGGTTTCCAAATTAAAGAGGTTCAAACTAGCGGGGCTCCACTGTATGAACAGTGTTTTTTGTACACCGTCAACAAGTATGAACCAAATGTCACAAGAAATCTCGTTTGGTTAGTTTAATGCGTAAAATTCTTTCATGACCTTGATAATATCAGAAATTAAGTATGATTGTATATACTTTCCTGGTAATGGGTCTGTTGCAAACTTTTGCTACAACGATTAAGAGTGTTTAATATAATGTAAAATCACCCGAAAAGTCCATTGGTGGCATCAGAAAGTCATAAAATGCAATAAATAAACTCACAAGTTGCGTTTAATGAAATCCAAGATGGCGGAGAAATATCGAGCAATTTGTATACATGCACCACAAACATCCAAGGATAGCCAACTTTGAAAACCTCACTGGAGGTAGAGGTTATGTGTTTGTTTACGTTGTGATTGGATTGTGATCGATATTGTGAGGTTGGCTATCCTTGGATGTTCGTGGTGCATGCATACAAATTGCCGAATATTTCTCCGCCATCTTCGATTTTATTAAAGGCCTCTTGTGAGTTTATTATTGCATTTAATGACTTTCTGATGCCACTAATGGACTTTACATGCGATTTTACATTAGATTAATCTCTCTTAATCGTTGTAGCAAAAGTTTGCAACAGACCCATTGCGTACCTTCGACGGCGAAAATCTTATGTTACGGATAGAAATCTTTTATTTGGACACCAAAAACACGCGCCGTAAGTTTAGTGCACGAGTTTCGAAACACCCTGTGTTTCAATGAAGAACAAATAAACTGAGTAGAGGACATTTCCGGAAGGACGGCCTGATAAACAACAGGTGCGTTCTTAAACTAAGAACCTTCATTTGTTCACAATGCACAATTCTCGAGGAAGAGCACACCCATTCTTTAATGGGTCCCCTCTACCGCGGAAGTGTCTATCGCGTTGTCGAGGAGGAGAATTTTCCAGCAACTTGTTGAATGGAGCTTAAAATATAAGGAGCGCGTCGACAAAGGGGGGGGGGGTGTATACCGGGTATGTGTTCGCGCGTTAAGAAAAAACAAAATAAAACAAACAATAATGAATAAAAGGAAAAAAGAAGGAAAGAAGGAAAGAAGGAAAGAAAGAAAGAAAGAAGAAGAAGAAAAAACAAAAAACAAAAAACCAAAAATCGTCAATACTTTTTTGAAGATAATGTGAGACGGCAAAACGAATTGTGGAGGATCGGTGAGTGCTCCTGAGAAATTTGGAACGCAAAAGAACATTCTATGCCCCCGATCCTGCGTACGCAGCGCCTCACCGCACAGTAAAGCAAGTCAATGGGAGGGGTCAGACCAGTGGCGGCTCGTGAAATGCAATATATCGATGTCTACTCCGTTTAAAACTATAGAAAAGAATCGATCGTCAGGGGGTGCAATTGAACCCCCCGAGAAATCGATACTTTTCTATAGTTTTAAATGGAGTGGACATCGATATATCGCATTTCAAGAGCCGCCACTGGGTCAGACGTGGAATTTATGATTAAAAATGCGAATTCGAATGTATCTACCGTCAAAAAACAAACTATGAAGGGTGACTCTTAAAGGAAATTTTACGACTTACAAACTCCTACATTGAGTATTAACAAAGATAAACGCATTTAAATTCACCACCCATGTCCGGACTCTCCCATTGACTCGTTTCACAGTACGCCGCGCCGGTAGGCCACTGTAAGTACAATGCATTGTTAGTCACTTACAGGAGTAAAGAGTCGCGTCGAAGCATTTTCCGAGAAGTTTATCTAATTTCCGACGTCCACTACACAAACCTATCTACGGGGGATGACCCGATTAGTAAGTTAGGTACATCTCAAATAAAATTTATATTTGAAGAAAGACCTCTCATCTTTGCCGACGGCGAAAGACAAGATGGAACATAGGAAAGAACAGAGAATGGAGATTTCACAATGGGGTTGTTGCACACTTTTGTCAAAGATGATCTACAGGTCGATTCAGATGTAAAACCTTCCAAAAATAACGATGGTTAGTACTAAAAACTTACGGGGGTCCCCTCTCATTTTCATGCAAACACGCTTTTAACCCTTCAAGATCCAGCAGACCGATCATTTACTTTATCGTTAAACCGATCGTTAAAACTGTCTACGAGTGATGCTATTGGTTGAAAATTGTAAAACTTGGATGTTGCTATGGTAACCATCGTCAAGAGTCTCGTTTCATAAAGGCTATTTATGAGTAACCTTCAAAAAACGGACACTATAACGATGGTTACCATAGCAACGGCTAAGTTTTACAATATTCGACCAATAGTAACACTCGTAGACAGTCTTAACGATCGGTTTAACGATGAAGTAAATGATCGGCCCACAGATTAGGTCAAGAGAACACCACTCCTCCGTTTCTACAGGGAAGGTAGTTAACTGTTCGTACTTGATGGAGTTGGAATTGCCTATACGTCGAATTGAAGGCGCCTGACTAGACCATCAATGTGAAATAGACTACAGAAGAGAAAAACTAGTATACTCGGGCTTGGCCCATTAGAGGCTAAACGAGCGATCGTAATGGTGGTGCTGGACACTGGTAATAAGAGATTCCCATCTATAATAATTCTGTCACTTCATCAAGAAGTGACCAATTAGAGACGACTTTCTTTTGGCAATGGTACGTCACCACGTGTCACAGTACCATTAATCGGTCGATTATCACTCCTTTGGTGGCTAGTCTGTGATATTTCCTCCCCAGTATGCAGAAAGAATGATGAAAGTGAAATGGGAATCTTCTATTAATTATTAGTGCCCAAAGCCGGTTACCATTACGGTCGCGCGTTTAAAAGCATTTTATGAGTAAAGGAGAGGAGTTCGTAAGTTTTTAGTTCTATATTCCATCGTTATTTTAGGAGGATTTTACAACCACGTCGCCCCTTAAATCGAGTGCAAAAGTGAGCAACAGCCCAAGATACTTATATTTAACAGGTATGCTCGACTCGCTTCCCGCGTCATCTTCAGGGGCCGGAAAATGTCTGTCCGAAATGATCAAACTACATTGATGGATGGTGAGGATTCGAGCATGCTAGTAGATAGTTTACGGCCTCACCATACATCTTATCATGTACTTTTTCGGACCGACATTTTCCGGGCCCAGAAGCGCGAAAATAAAAAAAAAACAGATTCTAAGATGGCCGACAAAAGAAGAAAACACTGGACAAGACGTGGGACATAATCAGGAGAAGGTTTTTTATGAAGATGGATGGAAGTAGAACTTACTATTTAGTGTTTTTTCTCGCTTCGCCGATTTTAGTTGATTTGATTATCTCTCTGTGTAAATTTATTTTACACCGACATAAAAAATGTCCACAATTTTCTTCTTTTATCGGCCATATTGGATTCTGCTCCAGATTTTCGCGCCACTGAAGATGACGCGGGAAGCGAGTCAAGCATTCCTGTTATATAATAGTATACCTTGGCAACAGCCCCCTTTTTTCATAATGCATATTTTAGAACCAAAAAAGTTTGTCTGCATGACTGATGTATTTGTGTTAGGTAGGTAATGAGGTAGTTGCACGGGTCTGAAATGTTTGTTTTTTATTCAGCAAATGAAAGTTTTCGGTGAGCTGAAAATAAGAATGACGTTGGTTCTAACTATAGTCTTCATAGTTCCGAAGATTCAATTTTGGCCCAAAATACATTGTTTTAAATGGGAATTCCGCGTAGAGACGTCACGACACACATACATATACGATTTTTTGCAACCTTACACGAGTGCATCTCTTGAACCTGGATACCTTGGAAAAAACTAAAAGCCATTTTGTTCTCATTTCACCAAGTTGTTTCATTTCCTTCATAAATTTAAAACAAAAAACAAAAAACAAAAAACAAAAAACACGAAAAACGAAAAAACAAAAAAAAAAACAAAAACAAAAAAAAACAAAACAAAACAAAAAAAAACAAAAAACAAAAAACGTTAATTGCAACTCTGCAAGAGTCTGCACTCTGCAATGGTGTGCTTTTTTAAATAAAAAAAAAAAAAAAAAAAAAATGAAAGCCCTTGATGAGCTGACAAGGATTCCTTTGGTTTCTAATCAAGTCCAATTGTTCCGAAGATGAAAATTTGGCCCAAAAGCAGGATGAAAAGCAAGTTATAGGAGCAGATTACTTGGCCAACAATTGCTATCAATGGCGTAGCGTGCAATTTGGCAACGTTGCATTGTATCCATTTACCCATGTAAAAGGTCGAATTCAAAGGTGTTCACCGAACACCCAGGACTTCGATCCTTTTTCATGCGTTTAAATTGAGAAATTGCAACGTTGCCAAATTGCACGCTACGCCACTGATTGCTATGGGAAATCCATCGTGGTAATGATGGGATATGAAATTGGGTTATTTAACTTTTTCTCTAGAGCAACCTTGAAACGGAGTTGCGTTTATTCAGTCATCTCAAGCAACCAGAAATGCTCTATCCCTCTATATTCTCCATTGAAACGCATATGTCAGACAAGGATGGACAATGTAATAACAACCCCCTCCTCTTATCTTTTTCCAACTTATTCGTTCTAAGGAGAAATGAGAGAGAAAGAAAGATATCATCGTTGCGACACTGTTTCACGTACGCCATTGGGGTGGATTGACAAAGTCTTATTCAAACGAATCAGTTTCATTCAGGATTAAAGATCTCTTCCATAGGCGAATACGTGAACTCTTTTCTCTCTCTTTCTTCCGATTCGAACGCTTGTGTTAGAAAAGGATAGCAGCGACCATCACGTGACCTTAGCCCCTAACTTTGTCCTTTTCTAACGCTCGTATTCAAATACGAGGAGAGAGAAGATAGAAAATTTTCTGTATCCGCCTATGATCTCTTCGTGGGTGTCTTGAGAAGATTATCGAGGCTAGAGTATAAACCATTGATGCTGAAGTCGGCCGATGTCATGTACAGTGTGTTTCTTTGCCGCGTTCAAAAAACCGCAAGGATGCGTGGATTATAGAGTGTGCTAGAGTCCCTGTATATCAAAGAGTCTCGCCATACGGGGTATAGATTCTGATTGGCTGCTGGATTTTAGGCTGTCACGGAGCTCAAGGAGGCGTTCTGTGCTATTCTCCATAAGAAAACCGTTGAAACACCCCTACGAGGAGACGTACAGTGTACACGCCTCCGCGGTGAACCCAACCAATCAGAATGGACGCCTCCTTCGACTTCTTCTTCACGTGTCGAGACTCTTTGATATATAGGGACTCTAGAGTGTGCATTCATGTATTTACCTGTTATCTCTAATAGAGGAAGGGGGACCCTGGTAAAAGTGTTCCCTGAATTTCCATGATCCAGATTCCGTGGACATTATTTCCGTGGGTAATAATTATTATTTCATGAAAGTACATGGAAAATCTCATGGAATCCCATGAACGCGGCCCACGGAATTTCATATGACATTTTATGGAAAAATAATAATTGCCCACGGAATTCCATGACACATTTTATGGAAAAGTAATAATTGCCCTTGGATATAATGCCCATGGAATTATGGTCATGGAAATTTATGGAACGCTTTTACCAGAGGAACGAATTTAATTATAAATGGTCTCTAAACAGATCACTGGTCAATTTGTTTTTTCTTATCAAAGGTATCGCGCAAGTTTGAATTGAATAATTATTAATAGAATACTATTTCACGTTATAATTGTGAGCAGTTCATAATTTCGAAACATCCTGTACGCTGTATAGTTTCACTTGGACTTGGACTCCCTCCCAAGGGAGTCAGTTACATCTGTTGCTTTTAAAATGCGAGAGTCATCGTATTGTTATCGGGGAAGAAAAATTGGGTCAACCCTTTTGCTTTCCTCTGCTCTATTGTGCAAACCTTGAAATTTAACGCATCTTAGACGTCTCTCCTTCCTCCCCCTTTCCTCCCATCACGCCGCGGCCGTGCCATGTCAAATCATCAGAATGATGCTCATAGTGGTTACTTTGATTCTAAGCAAGAGTTTGGTATGTATATACAGGGTGTTACAAAACTCATGAGCCAAACTTCTCTGGGAGCTGATCGCGGGGACTTCATAGTTAAACATATCGATAAAACTGAAAACAAGTGGCACGATTGGGTGAGAGGTCGATTCAGGGTGGATCTTTTTCGCAAACCATTGTCCAGTCGCTCGGTAAGTAAAGGTTGCTCCGTAGACACCTTTACATAACGAGCGACTGAACAATGGTTTTCAAAAGACTTCCGCCCCACATCGCGTCTCCCACCCAATCGTGTCACTTGTATTCAGTTTTATTGATCTGTTTAGCTATGAAGTCCCCGATCAGCTCGCAGAAGCATATATTTGAGGCCAAAATGAGACTTTTTTCTTCTATCAACATGGTTCGAAAATGCCCCCCCTTTGGAGCCACAGACCTCCCCCGCTCCCCCCCCCCACATGAATTTGTAACACCCTGTATATTGATCGCTAGATATACATTATACAGGGTGTATCAGAAAAATGCGTCATCCGTGTACCAACGTATTTTAGAGGTCAAAATAATACTTTTCTCCCCTTTAAATATTTGTATGTGCCCGAAAATGCCACGTTTTTGAGCTACAGCCTCCGCAAAGTTTTGAAAAATGTATGGTTTTTTGTGGAATTGCTGCCACCATCATGAACCAAATGTCACGAAAATTATTGTCTCGGGGTAAGTTTTTGTGTAGAATTCATTCGGAAAATTCAAAAATTAGGTCTGAAATTGTATAGACATTTTTATTCACGCTTTGGAAAAAAAGATTTCCAAACTTTGACAATTCGTACTCGTAACTCCGAGGGCAAGCATTTTAAAACCCATGTTTACAAGAGGAAAAAGTCTTATTTTGACTTGAAAAAATGGCTCTATAATTTCCCTTTAAACCTGTAATACCATGTAGACACAGACCAACTACTCGTACAAAAACTAGTTATGAATAATCTTTGTTGCACCGGTATATAATGCTCCAGGGAATCAAGAATTCTGTTATATTTATCAACCTGCCTGTTCGAGTCAGAATGAGAAGCCTATGTGCTTGTGCGGCTGGTGTGACTTGCATACTCCAATTTAGCCTAACAAGTTCGTAAAAACTAATAATCCTATTACCGGTTTCATTTATTAAATAGCCCACAAAAGCACGACCAAGCTATCGAAAAGGAAAACAAAGATGAGTCGAGCTAGAGAGAAAGCGGAAGTGAAAAACCAAGACGGCGCACAATGCAACCAATCTTGGCCTCACGGGTGTTCGGTATGGGCCAGTTGCACATTTGTACCATCAAAAGTTTCCACTTTTGATGCTCAATATATCATGGACGTAAGACAACAGAAGCCACGCACTAGCTGCTCGCGCGATGGACCCCAACTTTCTAGGAACAGTCTCAGAATCAATAATCAAATTTATTACGTATTTGAAAATCAAACGCAACAATCTTACAACATTCACGGACTTTTTTATGTCGCAGTAGAGCAGAGCTACCGTTTTGCGTGTAACTAATCGCATTTTTCAGTTCACCGATGATTCTACCGATTGAGAAAAGATTACAGAGTTTAGTTCAATGACTGTAATGCACGAAAAACTAGCGTCTTTTATCTTTTCTCAACCGGTGGTAGAGTCGTCGATAACTTTGAAAATTTGCGGATATTTTAATTAATTAACGGGGCTTCCGCCGATTGAAAAAAAAGATTACAGATCAGAGTATTTTCGTACAGTACAGTCATACACTGAACTGAGCTCTGTAATCTTTTCTCAACCGGTGGAATCATCGGTGAATTGAAAAATACCATTAATTATTCTCGATACGGCAGCTCTGCAGTAGAGGCACCTACATTCTACATACTTATGCAATTTGAATGTGGTTGTCGTTTACTCGTTTCATCCGTTCTATTTGTTTTCTTTAATCCCGATGTCTAGACTTCGTAGTTTTGTATCCACCGTGCGTTGGAGAAAGAATTGCAAGGGGGGGGGGGGGGTGGCTGCGGTGAAAACGGGGCTATAATCCGTGGTTATTGCAAGCCGCGCCATGCGCCATCGCAACTGCCTATATATACCTGTTGGCTAAGCTCATCGGATGTCTTTAAGACGTTTTAATTTAATTTCGTTCCGAGGGGCTGAGTTCATAAGCAAAATCTGTAACCATCTTCGGAGGGCAGAGGCGGGCAATTTTATATATTTAACTTTTCGTCGATAAGTTCTGGAAAGTTTGCGAAGGCTACAAAGTCCCTGTCTTGCGGGGAGGGAGGGGAGGGATCCACTAATCTTTATATCGACGATTAAATTGCTGAGATAAGGTTATAATAACTCGGGGCTAAGCTAACTTTCTACGTCCTCCATGGCGGGTTTCGCTCTATTTCTATTTTTCTATTATGTTTAAGCCTTTAAGCAAACCCCGGGGCAAAAAAAAAAAAAAAAAAATATTGTAATTATTTTAGTTTCTCAATTTAATTACGGAATCATGGTGATTATCAGAGTGTTTCACGCCTCGTGTATCTCATTTACAGTGTTGCCATTTTTTGGTAACTATCCGATTTTTTTTTAAAGTGTCTTAATACAAAATGTGGTAATTTTTAAGAGCATGTGGCAGTTGCGGCTCGTGCAATGTGGCAACAACGTATATTCTCTATTTAAACCTACATAAATCTATCGATCTTCAGGAGGTGCAACTGCATTTCCAATAAATCGATACTTTTGCGTATGTTTAAGGTAAAAAGCAATGCTGCTAAATTGCACGAGCCGCTTCTGGCATCTGGCAACATTGCTAGTTTGACTCGCGCTGAACGATGGGAGATAACATTTTTTTCGTTAAAAAAAGCCTCAACGTTCGGTGTCAAAATATTCTTTTTGCTCGACAGTCAATTGATATTTTTTTAGAACTTCTAAAGTTTACTTTTGCAAATTAGAGCCGCATTTCCTCAATTTTTTTTTTTTTTCAAGTAATTCTTTTTGTCTGTCCATAAAGTAACTATATACTGCAGAAAATGATACACCTCAGATACTAAGCAAGACTTTGGCAACATTTTAAAGATATGTGCAATATTTCCAAGATCTTGGTCGCCTTGTCATAACCATAATCATGCTAAAAAAATATCCGTAAGTAAGTTTCGTAGGATATTTGTTTTAAAATATTTACTTAAAAATATTTTTTTTTTAAAAAGCGTTAAAACCTAGATTTTTTAGAAAAAATTTTGGAAAAATTTTAGGTAAAAATATGATTTTTTAGAGAAAAGTTTTCAAAATCAGTCGGAAACATTTGGAGAATATTACTTCGGCAAACGTTTGTCTTGAGAAATCGCATATTTCAAGAATATTTTTGAAAGATTTATGGAATCCGACAGGATGATTTTGAAAATTTTTTAAAGTGTTTCTTGCATATCTGGGATCGTATCAATTAGCGTTCGCAGACCTCTGATCCCACAAAATCTCCTAATTTTTCCAGGATCGCATTTTCAAACGGAAATTTTGGCTGTTGAACCACGGATTGATGCGACCTTTATGCAATTATAAACTACTAGGGGGCTTCGCCCCCTTGCCGCTCCGCGGCCCGTTCCCCGGAGGCGCTTATCGCCTACAATTCGGCGCTGCGTGCCGCCTTTTACCAATATATAAAATTGAGAAAAGATTAGGGGATATATGTCAATTACGCAAGACAAAAGAAGTGACCAGTTTAAAGACTGCGGGATGGGGGGTAGATTCGAGGGTTCACCCCGCCTATCGGGCTGGGTGGAGCGGAGGAGTGCGGAGGCTCTGGCTCTCCCGTACATCTTGGCTCATTTACCCCCCGTCGCCACGTCGGCAATTAGTCACGGCACTTCCAGGCGCACACACAGAAATGCCCGAAAATGAACAAAATCGAAGGTTTTGAGAGAAATGGGAAAAATCGAGATTTCGGTCAGCTACTCGTTAGATTTTTATATTATGTAAGGATACCACAGAAAAAAAAGAAAAATACATACTCAGTTGAAGAACTATGTTTTAAGTCGGCTGAAACCATAGTTTTTCAACTATTTTTTCGTTCAAATTGCAGGAAATGCTATCACAAACAGCTGGATTCGCAGTACCGTAGAATGTAAACTTTGATTCATTTTGAAGTATTATTTTCTAATCCGCGCCATTTTGAGAAGTTTTAAAACTATATCCCCATGCAAAGTTATGCAAAAGAATTGGAACCAGAGATCCCCTAAGGATAATCGATACAAAAATCATTTTTCTACAGAAGTATGTCGTTTTGATTTTATAGTTGCTGCGATTTGCGTCGAAACGTTCTCACCAACATATTTTTATCATTTTTTAGCTTTAGTACCCGTTTTTAAATAATTTCTCATTTTACAAAATCAATAGCAATTGTTTATTGGATGTAAACCTGTTCTAATGTAAAAGCTCTGGCTCGAAAAGTGCGTAAAAAAAAAAAAAAAATAGCTATGAATGGAACCTCGCTCCGGGCGGTGAACAACCCCAAGAAAGGAAGGGGCGCAACCCCCCTCTTCCGGCCACACCGCGACCGCCCTTCCAACATCAGATGGCAGCTCTGAGTCCCGCCAATTGTCAATACGAGAACTGTTCGGAAGTATTTTCATGGACGCATGGAATCGATGAGCGAATGGAAGAATGCACTTTTTGAAGAAAGCTATGTCAGACATAGAGTGCCGACCGACTGCTAGGAGCCAGAGACTCGGACTTTGATCAAGCTGCTCATATAAACGCAGTGAAGGTAATTCTTCAGCGTTTAGTGCCGATTTCTGCCACCAGAGCGCTACCGTTCGATTAATGTCAAATTATAGGCCGAAAGTAATTTATATTTGAGAAAACGGAGTATCAGTTACTAGATAATCATCTCAAAAACGTCGCTGCAAAATATGTCTCGTCATATAACTTCAAGTACCGAAAATGGAATATTGCAAATCGATTCTCGTATCGAAGAGCGGTAATTCATTTTTTGGTATTTTCAGCCTTATTTTTGAAGTTATTGACGAGATATTTCGCAGAGACGTTCTTCAGATGTTTATCTAGTTACTGATACTCCGTTTTCTTAAATATAAATTACTTTCGGCACGTAATTTGACATTAATCAAACGGTAGCGCTATGGTGGCAGAAATCAGCAGTAAATGCTGAAAAATCGACTTAAAAAAGAGATGGAAGCGTCAAATTTTAAAAGGAAATGTTCTGTCCGAAACTTTTCGCTTTTCCCAATTCTCTCATCTTACCATCAACGATCCATTTTAGAATGTGGTCATTTTTCATGGTAGCCATTGTTTTTGTAGACACTTTGTCAGTCGACCGAAAATAGTAGACATTTTGTCCGTGGTCTATATTACTGTAGATCTATCTATACTGACCTGAAACCAATATATCAATGCGCAGAAGTCACAAACCCGTTCATAACGCATAATCATGGCAAGTTGACTGTCATCAACCAGCTCAACTGAAACAACCTCTAACACCCTCGATCGAGTAATATAATGAAGACGTGAACGAGTCATTGTCAGTTTGTTTGGGCGTGTCTTTGATCCGACGCCACGCCACGCCGCGCCGCACATTGGAGCGAGGAGCCAATGTGAAAGGTCGGACATGGAAATAATGACTAAAAATGCGAATTTGAAGGTTTTTATCGTCAAAAAACAAACTGTAAACGGGGATTCTTGTGTAGGAAATTTTACAATAAAACCAATGAAACCACTTTCAAACTTCTACATTGCGTAATGACATTCACAAAAATACACGAATTTAAAGTTTTGATGTTATGTCCGGCCTCTCCCATAGACTCTCTGGTGATAGTTCATAATGTCCACAAAAAAATGTCCAAAAGTCAAAATTTCCAAAACTCCAATGTCCAACTGAGAAAAATGTCCAAACACTTTGTCAATGTCCAAAGACATAAAATGTCCAAATTCGCATCTTGTTGGAAATTTTATACAATAAACCAATGAAACCACTTTCAAACTTCTACATTGCGTATTGACATTGACAACGATACACGAATTTAAAGTTTCTATGCTATATCCTGCCTCTCCCAAAGACTCTCTGGTGATAGGTCATAATGTCCAAAAGTCAAAATGTCCAAAACTCCAATGTCCAACTAAGAAAAATGTCCAAACACCTTGTCAATGTCCAAATTTTTGTAGGCAATTTTTCAATAAAAGCAATGAAACCACTTTCAAACTTCTACATTGCGTATTGACATTGACAAAGATACACGAATTTAAGTTTCGATGCTATATCCGGCCTCTCCCATAGACTCTCTGGTGATAGGTCATAATGTCCAAAAGTCAAAATGTCCAAAACTCCAATGTCTAACTAAGAAAAATGTCCAAACACTTTGACAATGTCTAAAGACATAAATTGTCCAAAAAAGCGGTTAGGGTACGTCCAAAGCATGGAGCGTATAATAGGTATGATGGACTTACTTGGATCTTCATTCCTCTTCAGTCACCGAGCTCCTCCGCGGCAGGCTCGTCAATTACGCGGATGTAGTAGTACATAGGCTATATCTCGGTATACCACGTATGTCCTGTTGCCTAATTTAACTATTACAGCTTGTAATTCTTTGAACTCCGCGTACTATTTGTATATTTTCTTTTTTTTTTGTTTTTTTTTTTTTTTTTTTTTAATAATAATAATTGTCGCCCTGTATTCACGATTTCTCATCAGATCATCGAGATCATCGGAGATATTACTGAGTTAAAGTAGCCGGAATAAACTTATTAAACAGCTTAAAGATTAAAGTTGCCAAGAGATGAAGAGTCGATCGCATAGAAATCACGCTTCGCCTATCGTCGTTGTCCCTCCCCCATATCCTCTGCTGTTACTTCCCGCTGGTTCATCTCCCCCCCCAACCCCCTCTTTACCTCCCACCCGCCTTCCTTCCATCATAATTCTGACTCGGGGCTTGCCGCGCATCATTTTCCTCCGTTCCTTTTGCTATCCTCGAGCCCCCCCCCCCTTCCAATCATCCAACTTCATCCCGCCCGCCGCACCCACCACACAGTGCGCCGATACTTCATTTTCTTTCATCTTTTGTGGGTTTTATGAGTGGATTTTTGAGACTAATTAGTGCTCTCAATGTGATTTTCACGCGATTTTACACCTGAATCGACCCTCCATAACAGTGGCGTAGGCAGGGGTTTTTTCGGGGGGGGGGGGGGTCCTGGGTTCGAAAAGTGTCATGGGGGGGGGGGGTTCCAAAGATACTACTTTGGTAAAATTTGTCTGAAAACGCAAACAATGACCTTTTTTTAGGACAAATTTTGGTGTCATGGGGGGGGGGGGGGTCCAGACCCCATGGACCTCCCCCTTGGCTACGCCACTGCTCCATAACGAATAGCAAAAGTATCAACAGATCACTTCAGGCTTTTTCAGAAGGTATATCCTTTGGCTGGACCAATAATTTCAATTTTTTATAATTTTTTTAATTTTCATTAAACTCTAAAATGGTGTTCTTTTTTTGTTTTTTTTTTTGTTTTTGTTTTTGTTTTTTTTTTAATAACACCTAACAATGTCTGATAATGTTCCGGGCATATAATATGGGTCAGACAGCCACTCTAGATGAAGAAGCTCGTTGGTTTGGTTAGGATGCACTGAGCGCCTCCCTCCAAGTCATCGGGAGCAGCTCGTTCGGAATTTCGTCATCCGCCAGCTTTTCATTAATCGACTCAAAAGCGGCGTTGCCAAACATCCGGGGAGAAATCGTGGTGTTCCGGATGGGATTAATTTTGATATCCTGGATTCAAATCGCGCTTGAATGCGACAACGCAGACCTCGGAACTTCATCAATTGATGCCCTTCGATTTCTCTTTCCCCTCCCTTCCCCTCTCCAAGCACCCTCTCCCCCCCTTTCCTTTCCCATGCTTCCCTTTTATATCCTCTTCCTCGACTTCCACAGCACTACTCACCCTCTTACAAACCCCCCCCCTCCTTCCTTCACTCTTTTTTGCCTTCTCCTTTGAGCGTAAACATTCATTGGCTTTGATAATGCTTACGAAGGGAATATATCAGACATTTTTCGAAAGAAACCTGCTCATTTAATTTGTTTGGAAACGAGGGTAAGAATTTGTACACCTCGAAATATTCAAGGCCAGCGAGTTGCGATTTAGGTTATTTGGGGCACGGGGCACGGTGATGGTGGTTTGCGGCCGAGCGATGCTTATTGGGGCTGGCGCTGGGGCACAGTCCACTTATTAAAAATGGGGCTGTTGCACACTTTTGCTATAGGCGCTTAAATAGTCGACCTTGTTGTGAAAACTTCCAAAAATAACGCTGGTAGCACTAAAAAAATTCAAAATTCCACTCCTAAACTTAATAAACGCTCTTATTTGCGCGAACGTATTGGTGGTGTAGGGCAGTTATAATGGGAGTTAACAGAAAGTTCCCCCCTCTCTTCTCCCCTGCAGGTGCCCATGTAATTAACTGTTTTCGTCCATAATCTGATTTAAAGAAGAATAAGAAAAAAACGGAGGAAAAAAAACATAATTGAAAGCCTCGCTTTTTAAATTTTCCTAGAGTGCACGAACGTTTTGAAGGTATGGGGAGAAGGTAATGTCGATTTTTCACCTCGTCTGGATGACGAGAGGGGGGGGGGGGGTATTGGAATAGTTTAATTAATGACAAATAATGGCGTTAAAGGTTTTACATCGTTAGAATTGAAAAGGCTTAGTGAATATGTACCAATCGCTCACGTTTTTATGTGCTGAAAATAATAAGTCTACTTCAAACTAAGCGCTTGGTCCTCTAATGAGCTGTAAGATCCATCTGGAGTCAGCGTGCATTCAAGTCTCTCATCCCTACTGCGCGATTATTTTCAAGGTAAACGTAGAATTTTATTGATGTCAAGACCAGAGCTGCCGTTTTGCGTGGAATTCAAGGCATTTGTCAATTCACTGATGATTCCACCGGCCGGTTGAGAAAAGATTACACAGTTCAGTTTAGTATATGACTGTACAGCACGAAAATACTCTGATAGCTGTGATCTTTTCTCAGTCGATGGAAACGCCGTTAATTAATTAAAATATGCGCATTTTTTTTTTTTTTTTTTTTTTGAGTCATTGACGACTTCACCGGTTGAGAAAAGATTATAGAAGCGAGTATATTCGTGCGTTACAGTCATTCCTTGGACTGAACTGTGTAATTTTTGCTCAACAGGTTGAATCATCGGTGAATTAAAAAATCCCATTAATTCTTCGCAAAAAGGCAGCTCTGGTCAAAACTAGAGGGATCAACGTAATGAGCATTCAAATTGCCTTGTGTGCTTGAGAAGCAAAATCAGTAATGCCATGGTGTGCAGCTTTAGACCGTAACGTATACTTCCCATATAATAATCGATGTAAAATACACAGGTTTTAATCTGAAATCTGGCAACTCTCGGGAAAATTAATAAGTTCTGAGAAGCATTTTACAATGATCCACAATAGAAATAAGCCAAGTTGTTGTTGTTTTCTGTGTTTTTGTGTGTGTTTTTTTTGTGTTTTTATTTTTATTTATTTTTTTTTATTTTTTTATTTACGTTTTTTCCCCCTCTCCCCCAAACTAATTATGCATATTTATTGGAAACGGTATAGGATTGCGCAAATGCAGAGGAAAATACTAGAACTGCTCGATTTTTGTACTTTGTTTCTTGAAATACGGAATGCTTCATAAATCACGTGCAAAATTTTGGGAGCACATTTTCCGGGTCAAACCCCGACTTTCTTTTTCGCTACATGGAAAAAAAACCACGGTGAAAATAACCATACGGATACCTGTTTTTGGCACCTGCTAGATGTTATGGTAATATTAACCAGAAGTATACTATGTTTTGACTAGGTACTAGGTGATGTTACCTGATTGCATGCCGAATTTACTCAAAGTATCGGTAAATGTACCATACTTCTAGTCACGTTTACCATAACATCTAGCTGGTGCCAAAATCAGGTATCTGTATGGTTATTTTCACTGATCTTTTTTTTCCGTGTATAAAAATTGTTCCAAAATCGTCCTTCCATTGAGACAGGACCTCCCCTTCCCCACAAGTTTTTATATTCAGTGAAACTCCGATAATTTGAATTTGAATCTGAATTTGAATTTGAATTTAAAGGGAACGAGAAAATAGTTCAATTTAACCGGGTTTCAAATTAGTGAGGTGGAAAAATGTGGTTTTACAAATTAAAGGGGTTCAATTTACGCAAGCCTATGCCAGAACGTGAAGATTTGAAAATGCAATTGTTTGATCAGTACAAAATGAATTTATTTTAAAATTAATTTACAAAAAAATAAGAGTTGGATCGCTTCAATTTACCGAGGTTCCGCGGCTGATCTTTCAAATTTTAGAGGTTTACTTCAAATTACAGAGGTATCTGGCCACGCGACTCAAATTAAAGAGGTTAATTTCCGAGATTTTACGACGTCAATACGCTCGTATTTTCTTCAAATTATAGAGGATTTAGGGCTCGAACGGAAGGAAAATTACTATTTCTTCATTTTATCAAGGTTTCCAAATTAAAGAGGTTCAAACTAGCGGGGCTCCACTGTATGAACAGTGTTTTTTGTACACCGTCAACAAGTATGAACCAAATGTCACAAGAAATCTCGTTTGGTTAGTTTAATGCGTAAAATTCTTTCATGACCTTGATAATATCAGAAATTAAGTATGATTGTATATACTTTCCTGGTAATGGGTCTGTTGCAAACTTTTGCTACAACGATTAAGAGTGTTTAATATAATGTAAAATCACCCGAAAAGTCCATTGGTGGCATCAGAAAGTCATAAAATGCAATAAATAAACTCACAAGTTGCGTTTAATGAAATCCAAGATGGCGGAGAAATATCGAGCAATTTGTATACATGCACCACAAACATCCAAGGATAGCCAACTTTGAAAACCTCACTGGAGGTAGAGGTTATGTGTTTGTTTACGTTGTGATTGGATTGTGATCGATATTGTGAGGTTGGCTATCCTTGGATGTTCGTGGTGCATGCATACAAATTGCCGAATATTTCTCCGCCATCTTCGATTTTATTAAAGGCCTCTTGTGAGTTTATTATTGCATTTAATGACTTTCTGATGCCACTAATGGACTTTACATGCGATTTTACATTAGATTAATCTCTCTTAATCGTTGTAGCAAAAGTTTGCAACAGACCCATTGCGTACCTTCGACGGCGAAAATCTTATGTTACGGATAGAAATCTTTTATTTGGACACCAAAAACACGCGCCGTTTTCTAACGCTCGTATTCAAATACGAGGAGAGAGAGATAGAAAATTTTCTGTATCCGCCTATGATCTCTTCGTGGGTGTCTTGAGAAGATTATCGAGGCTAGAGTATAAACCATTGATGCTGAAGTCGGCCGATGTCATGTACAGTGTGTTTCTTTGCCGCGTTCAAAAAACCGCAAGGATGCGTGGATTATAGAGTGTGCTAGAGTCCCTGTATATCAAAGAGTCTCGCCATACGGGGTATAGATTCTGATTGGCTGCTGGATTTTAGGCTGTCACGGAGCTCAAGGAGGCGTTCTGTGCTATTCTCCATAAGAAAACCGTTGAAACACCCCTACGAGGAGACGTACAGTGTACACGCCTCCGCGGTGAACCCAACCAATCAGAATGGACGCCTCCTTCGACTTCTTCTTCACGTGTCGAGACTCTTTGATATATAGGGACTCTAGAGTGTGCATTCATGTATTTACCTGTTATCTTTATTAGAGGAAGGGGGACCCTGGTAAAAGTGTTCCCTGAATTTCCATGATCCAGATTCCGTGGACATTATTTCCGTGGGTAATAATTATTATTTCATGAAAGTACATGGAAAATCTCATGGAATCCCATGAACGCGGCCCACGGAATTTCATATGACATTTTATGGAAAAATAATAATTGCCCACGGAATTCCATGACACATTTTATGGAAAAGTAATAATTGCCCTTGGATATAATGCCCATGGAATTATGGTCATGGAAATTTATGGAACGCTTTTACCAGAGGAACGAATTTAATTATAAATGGTCTCTAAACAGATCACTGGTCAATTTGTTTTTTCTTATCAAAGGTATCGCGCAAGTTTGAATTGAATAATTTATTAATAGAATACTATTTCACGTTATAATTGTGAGCAGTTCATAATTTTCGAAACATCCTGTACGCTGTATAGTTTCACTTGGACTTGGACTCCCTCCCAAGGGAGTCAGTTACATCTGTTGCTTTTAAAATGCGAGAGTCATCGTATTGTTATCGGGGAAGAAAAATTGGGTCAACCCTTTTGCTTTCCTCTGCTCTATTGTGCAAACCTTGAAATTTAACGCATCTTAGACGTCTCTCCTTCCTCCCCCTTTCCTCCCATCACGCCGCGGCCGTGCCATGTCAAATCATCAGAATGATGCTCATAGTGGTTACTTTGATTCTAAGCAAGAGTTTGGTATGTATATACAGGGTGTTACAAAACTCATGAGCCAAACTTCTCTGGGAGCTGATCGCGGGGACTTCATAGTTAAACATATCGATAAAACTGAAAACAAGTGGCACGATTGGGTGAGAGGTCGATTCAGGGTGGATCTTTTTCGCAAACCATTGTCCAGTCGCTCGGTAAGTAAAGGTTGCTCCGTAGACACCTTTACATAACGAGCGACTGAACAATGGTTTTCAAAAGACTTCCGCCCCACATCGCGTCTCCCACCCAATCGTGTCACTTGTATTCAGTTTTATTGATCTGTTTAGCTATGAAGTCCCCGATCAGCTCGCAGAAGCATATATTTGAGGCCAAAATGAGACTTTTTTCTTCTATCAACATGGGTTCGAAAATGCCCCCCCTTTGGAGCCACAGACCTCCCCCGCTCCCCCCCCCCACATGAATTTGTAACACCCTGTATATTGATCGCTAGATATACATTATACAGGGTGTATCAGAAAAATGCGTCATCCGTGTACCAACGTATTTTAGAGGTCAAAATAATACTTTTCTCCCCTTTAAATATTTGTATGTGCCCGAAAATGCCACGTTTTTGAGCTACAGCCTCCGCAAAGTTTTGAAAAATGTATGGTTTTTTGTGGAATTGCTGCCACCGTCATGAACCAAATGTCACGAAAATTATTGTCTCGGGGTAAGTTTTTGTGTAGAATTCATTCGGAAAATTCAAAAATTAGGTCTGAAATTGTATAGACATTTTTATTCACGCTTTGGAAAAAAAGATTTCCAAACTTTGACAATTCGTACTCGTAACTCCGAGGGCAAGCATTTTAAAACCCATGTTTACAAGAGGAAAAAGTCTTATTTTGACTTGAAAAAATGGCTCTATAACTTCCCTTTAAACCTGTAATACCATGTAGACACAGACCAACTACTCGTACAAAAACTAGTTATGAATAATCTTTGTTGCACCGGTATATAATGCTCCAGGGAATCAAGAATTCTGTTATATTTATCAACCTGCCTGTTCGAGTCAGAATGAGAAGCCTATGTGCTTGTGCGGCTGGTGTGACTTGCATACTCCAATTTAGCCTAACAAGTTCGTAAAAACTAATAATCCTATTACCGGTTTCATTTATTAAATAGCCCACAAAAGCACGACCAAGCTATCGAAAAGGAAAACAAAGATGAGTCGAGCTAGAGAGAAAGCGGAAGTGAAAAACCAAGACGGCGCACAATGCAACCAATCTTGGCCTCACGGGTGTTCGGTATGGGCCAGTTGCACATTTGTACCATCAAAAGTTTCCACTTTTGATGCTCAATATATCATGGACGTAAGACAACAGAAGCCACGCACTAGCTGCTCGCGCGATGGACCCCAACTTTCTAGGAACAGTCTCAGAATCAATAATCAAATTTATTACGTATTTGAAAATCAAACGCAACAATCTTACAACATTCACGGACATTTTTTATGTCGCAGTAGAGCAGAGCTACCGTTTTGCGTGTAACTAATCGCATTTTTCAGTTCACCGATGATTCTACCGATTGAGAAAAGATTACAGAGTTTAGTTCAATGACTGTAATGCACGAAAAACTAGCGTCTTTTATCTTTTCTCAACCGGTGGTAGAGTCGTCGATAACTTTGAAAATTTGCGGATATTTTAATTAATTAACGGGGCTTCCGCCGATTGAAAAAAAAGATTACAGATCAGAGTATTTTCGTACAGTACAGTCATACACTGAACTGAGCTCTGTAATCTTTTCTCAACCGGTGGAATCATCGGTGAATTGAAAAATACCATTAATTATTCTCGATACGGCAGCTCTGCAGTAGAGGCACCTACATTCTACATACTTATGCAATTTGAATGTGGTTGTCGTTTACTCGTTTCATCCGTTCTATTTGTTTTCTTTAATCCCGATGTCTAGACTTCGTAGTTTTGTATCCACCGTGCGTTGGAGAAAGAATTGCAAGGGGGGGGGGGGGGTGGCTGCGGTGAAAACGGGGCTATAATCCGTGGTTATTGCAAGCCGCGCCATGCGCCATCGCAACTGCCTATATATACCTGTTGGCTAAGCTCATCGGATGTCTTTAAGACGTTTTAATTTAATTTCGTTCCGAGGGGGCTGAGTTCATAAGCAAAATCTGTAACCATCTTCGGAGGGCAGAGGCGGGCAATTTTATATATTTAACTTTTCGTCGATAAGTTCTGGAAAGTTTGCGAAGGCTACAAAGTCCCTGTCTTGCGGGGAGGGAGGGGAGGGATCCACTAATCTTTATATCGACGATTAAATTGCTGAGATAAGGTTATAATAACTCGGGGGCTAAGCTAACTTTCTACGTCCTCCATGGCGGGTTTCGCTCTATTTCTATTTTTCTATTATGTTTAAGCCTTTAAGCAAACCCCGGGGCAAAAAAAAAAAAAAAAAAATATTGTAATTATTTTAGTTTCTCAATTTAATTACGGAATCATGGTGATTATCAGAGTGTTTCACGCCTCGTGTATCTCATTTACAGTGTTGCCATTTTTTGGTAACTATCCGATTTTTTTTTAAAGTGTCTTAATACAAAATGTGGTAAATTTTTAAGAGCATGTGGCAGTTGCGGCTCGTGCAATGTGGCAACAACGTATATTCTCTATTTAAACCTACATAAATCTATCGATCTTCAGGAGGTGCAACTGCATTTCCAATAAATCGATACTTTTGCGTATGTTTAAAGGTAAAAAGCAATGCTGCTAAATTGCACGAGCCGCTTCTGGCATCTGGCAACATTGCTAGTTTGACTCGCGCTGAACGATGGGAGATAACATTTTTTTCGTTAAAAAAAGCCTCAACGTTCGGTGTCAAAATATTCTTTTTGCTCGACAGTCAATTGATATTTTTTTAGAACTTCTAAAGTTTACTTTTGCAAATTAGAGCCGCATTTCCTCAATTTTTTTTTTTTTCAAGTAATTCTTTTTGTCTGTCCATAAAGTAACTATATACTGCAGAAAAATGATACACCTCAGATACTAAGCAAGACTTTGGCAACATTTTAAAGATATGTGCAATATTTCCAAGATCTTGGTCGCCTTGTCATAACCAATAATCATGCTAAAAAAATATCCGTAAGTAAGTTTCGTAGGATATTTGTTTTAAAATATTTACTTAAAAATTATTTTTTTTAAAAAGCGTTAAAACCTAGATTTTTTAGAAAAAATTTTGGAAAAATTTTAGGTAAAAATATGGATTTTTTAGAGAAAAGTTTTCAAAATCAGTCGGAAACATTTGGAGAATATTACTTCGGCAAACGTTTGTCTTGAGAAATCGCATATTTCAAGAATATTTTTGAAAGATTTATGGAATCCGACAGGATGATTTTGAAAATATTTTTAAAGTGTTTCTTGCATATCTGGGATCGTATCAATTAGCGTTCGCAGACCTCTGATCCCACAAAATCTCCTAATTTTTCCAGGATCGCATTTTCAAACGGAAATTTTGGCTGTTGAACCACGGATTGATGCGACCTTTATGCAATTATAAACTACTAGGGGGCTTCGCCCCCTTGCCGCTCCGCGGCCCGTTCCCCGGAGGCGCTTATCGCCTACAATTCGGCGCTGCGTGCCGCCTTTTACCAATATATAAAATTGAGAAAAGATTAGGGGATATATGTCAATTACGCAAGACAAAAGAGAAGTGACCAGTTTAAAGACTGCGGGATGGGGGGTAGATTCGAGGGTTCACCCCGCCTATCGGGCTGGGTGGAGCGGAGGAGTGCGGAGGCTCTGGCTCTCCCGTACATCTTGGCTCATTTACCCCCCGTCGCCACGTCGGCAATTAGTCACGGCACTTCCAGGCGCACACACAGAAATGCCCGAAAATGAACAAAATCGAAGGTTTTGAGAGAAATGGGAAAAATCGAGATTTCGGTCAGCTACTCGTTAGATTTTTATATTATGTAAGGATACCACAGAAAAAAAAGAAAAAATACATACTCAGTTGAAGAACTATGTTTTAAGTCGGCTGAAACCATAGTTTTTCAACTATTTTTTCGTTCAAATTGCAGGAAATGCTATCACAAACAGCTGGATTCGCAGTACCGTAGAATGTAAACTTTGATTCATTTTGAAGTATTATTTTCTAATCCGCGCCATTTTGAGAAGTTTTAAAACTATATCCCCATGCAAAGTTATGCAAAAGAATTGGAACCAGAGATCCCCTAAGGATAATCGATACAAAAATCATTTTTCTACAGAAGTATGTCGTTTTGATTTTATAGTTGCTGCGATTTGCGTCGAAACGTTCTCACCAACATATTTTTATCATTTTTTAGCTTTAGTACCCGTTTTTAAATAATTTCTCATTTTACAAAATCAATAGCAATTGTTTATTGGATGTAAACCTGTTCTAATGTAAAAGCTCTGGCTCGAAAAGTGCGTAAAAAAAAAAAAAAAATAGCTATGAATGGAACCTCGCTCCGGGCGGTGAACAACCCCAAGAAAGGAAGGGGGCGCAACCCCCCTCTTCCGGCCACACCGCGACCGCCCTTCCAACATCAGATGGCAGTTCTGAGTCCCGCCAATTGTCAATACGAGAACTGTTCGGAAGTATTTTCATGGACGCATGGAATCGATGAGCGAATGGAAGAATGCACTTTTTGAAGAAAGCTATGTCAGACATAGAGTGCCGACCGACTGCTAGGAGCCAGAGACTCGGACTTTGATCAAGCTGCTCATATAAACGCAGTGAAGGTAATTCTTCAGCGTTTAGTGCCGATTTCTGCCACCAGAGCGCTACCGTTCGATTAATGTCAAATTATAGGCCGAAAGTAATTTATATTTGAGAAAACGGAGTATCAGTTACTAGATAATCATCTCAAAAACGTCGCTGCAAAATATGTCTCGTCAATATAACTTCAAGTACCGAAAAATGGAATATTGCAAATCGATTCTCGTATCGAAGAGCGGTAATTCATTTTTTGGTATTTTCAGCCTTATTTTTGAAGTTATTGACGAGATATTTCGCAGAGACGTTCTTCAGATGTTTATCTAGTTACTGATACTCCGTTTTCTTAAATATGAATTACTTTCGGCACGTAATTTGACATTAATCAAACGGTAGCGCTATGGTGGCAGAAATCAGCAGTAAATGCTGAAAAATCGACTTAAAAAAGAGATGGAAGCGTCAAATTTTAAAAGGAAATGTTCTGTCCGAAACTTTTCGCTTTTCCCAATTCTCTCATCTTACCATCAACGATCCATTTTAGAATGTGGTCATTTTTCATGGTAGCCATTGTTTTTGTAGACACTTTGTCAGTCGACCGAAAATAGTAGACATTTTGTCCGTGGTCTATATTACTGTAGATCTATCTATACTGACCTGAAACCAATATATCAATGCGCAGAAGTCACAAACCCGTTCATAACGCATAATCATGGCAAGTTGACTGTCATCAACCAGCTCAACTGAAACAACCTCTAACACCCTCGATCGAGTAATATAATGAAGACGTGAACGAGTCATTGTCAGTTTGTTTGGGCGTGTCTTTGATCCGACGCCACGCCACGCCGCGCCGCACATTGGAGCGAGGAGCCAATGTGAAAGGTCGGACATGGAAATAATGACTAAAAATGCGAATTTGAAGGTTTTTATCGTCAAAAAACAAACTGTAAACGGGGATTCTTGTGTAGGAAATTTTACAATAAAACCAATGAAACCACTTTCAAACTTCTACATTGCGTAATGACATTCACAAAAATACACGAATTTAAAGTTTTGATGTTATGTCCGGCCTCTCCCATAGACTCTCTGGTGATAGTTCATAATGTCCACAAAAAAATGTCCAAAAGTCAAAATTTCCAAAACTCCAATGTCCAACTGAGAAAAATGTCCAAACACTTTGTCAATGTCCAAAGACATAAAATGTCCAAATTCGCATCTTGTTGGAAATTTTATACAATAAAACCAATGAAACCACTTTCAAACTTCTACATTGCGTATTGACATTGACAACGATACACGAATTTAAAGTTTCTATGCTATATCCTGCCTCTCCCAAAGACTCTCTGGTGATAGGTCATAATGTCCAAAAGTCAAAATGTCCAAAACTCCAATGTCCAACTAAGAAAAATGTCCAAACACCTTGTCAATGTCCAAATTTTTGTAGGCAATTTTTCAATAAAAGCAATGAAACCACTTTCAAACTTCTACATTGCGTATTGACATTGACAAAGATACACGAATTTAAAGTTTCGATGCTATATCCGGCCTCTCCCATAGACTCTCTGGTGATAGGTCATAATGTCCAAAAGTCAAAATGTCCAAAACTCCAATGTCTAACTAAGAAAAATGTCCAAACACTTTGACAATGTCTAAAGACATAAATTGTCCAAAAAAAGCGGTTAGGGTACGTCCAAAGCATGGAGCGTATAATAGGTATGATGGACTTACTTGGATCTTCATTCCTCTTCAGTCACCGAGCTCCTCCGCGGCAGGCTCGTCAATTACGCGGATGTAGTAGTACATAGGCTATATCTCGGTATACCACGTATGTCCTGTTGCCTAATTTAACTATTACAGCTTGTAATTCTTTGAACTCCGCGTACTATTTGTATATTTTCTGCTTTTCGTCTCTCAATTACATAAGTTTTGTCCACGGTGGCGAAAGGAGAGTTTTTTTTATGCAGGAATAAAATACTCATCGATTGTTTGTCTTAAATATTGCTTTAATTAAGAGGTCGGTGACTCTGAAGAGGTGGAATGAAGATCCAAGTAAGTACATCATATACATTATCACGCGCTCCATGCTTTTGACGTAAGTACCCTAACCTCTTTTTTGTTTGGACAGTTTATGTTTTTAGACATTGTCAAAGTGTTTGGTCATTCAGAGGCGGCTCGTGCAATATGGCAACAACGTTTTCCCTCCATTTGAATCTATGTAAAACAATTGATTGCAGGTGAAGCGCCGCTTCATTATCGAATCGATTGTTTTAAATGGAATCATATGGAGGGAAAACATTGTTGCCATATTGCACGAACCGCCGCAGTGGTCATTTCTCTTATAGTTGGACATTGGAGTTTTGGAGTTTTTGACTATTGGACATTTTTTTTTTTTTTTTTTTTTTTTTTTTTTTGTTTTTTTTTTTTTTGTTGACATTATGACCTATCACCAACTTGCTCCTCTGTACGCCGGAGCCGAAGAGAGGGCGAAAAAAATGGCTATAAACTATGCGCGACGATGCTTTTTCTTTCAATTAAAAGGTAGGTTTTAACTTCCGGGAAACATCTTCGCCTTAATTATCACGTTTCCTGTTTCCTGCGTTCCTTTGCTCTCTCTTTCTCTCTCTCTCTCTCTCTCTCTCTCTCTCTCTCTCTCTCTCTCTCTCCTCTCTCTCTCTCTCTCTCTCTCTCTCTCTCTCTCTCTCTCTCTCTCTCTCTCTCTCTCTCTCTCTCTCTCTCTCTCTCTCTCTCTCTCTCTCTCTCTCTCTCTCTCTCTCTCTCTCTCTCTCTCTCTCTCTCTCTCTCTCTCTCTCTCTCTCTCTCTCTCTCTCTCTCTCTCTCTCTCTCTCTCTCTCTCTCTCTCTCTCTCTCTCTCTCTCTCTCCTTCCGATCCGCTTTCTTTGCGAGCTCTTTGGCACAAGTTATCGATCTTTAATTCATTGTCAGTGTTCGGGACATTCTAATTATTGGCCTCGAATTACACGCAATAGCGTCTCGTCATTCATCGGTCAGGGCACGGGCACGAGCGTGAGCGGTCCGCAAGCGGAAACAGTCTTTCGGAACAAAGGAGGGTGACAAATAGAAGCCTTTTGGCGAAAACTAGAGGTCGTAATCTGATATCATCACAAAAAGGCGGCCAGTAAAAGTTTTTGAATAAACTGTAGGGAATATACATATATCATATCCCAACGAACACTTTCTCCTACCATTTGTAATCTGGGGGAGACCCCCAGACTAGAGGTGGCCGAATATTGACTTTAATCGATAATCGACAATCGAATATTCGTTTATCTGAGAAATCGATTACTCAATTAATCGGTGGGTGCAATACCGATTGTTAACTGCAATTCACATAATTTAAAAAAAAAAAAAAAAAAAATATCTAGTTTTTGGTCGACCACCGGGGCAATTTCCATTGATTTCATAATTGCTTATATTATCCTATCATTCTTTATCCTTCGATGTCTGGCCGTTTTAATGCTATTTCTGAACTAGGTAGAACTTTTTACGTTCATTCTACAATTTTTCGATAGGATGGCCATCGGTAATAAAAATTAAGTATTACATGACTATAGAAACAGACAAGAAATTCATCATTCTCATTATGAAGAGGAATGTTGCGTATCGTTCAAGCCAAAATTATGTTTTTTGCGATTATTACCAGCGATTAATCGAAATTATTATAATCCATTAGCTGGTTACTTGGATCCAACACAATCGATTAAAACTATCGATTATTACAGGCCTGTTGATTACACAGGCCTGCGAAATTAAACTTTTTGAAAAATTCAAGAAGTTTGTTGGCTGATTCTTATGTGTTTTGGCGCGCTGATTTCAGATCTGGCCTCCGTTTTTCTCCATCACGTCAGGATTTTTTGTATTTTTGAATTTTTGATTTTCGATTTGTCATAAATTCACTAAAAAGGTTAACTTTTTACGACCCAGATACTTCCTTTCAAATACAAATTAAACTATTCGTAAATGTCCATTTTTTTCTCTTAGAAAGATGATGTAGAACATGCATAATTTGGAAAACATTACGGGAGGAAGGAAAACCCTGAAATTGTTCCCCAAATTATGCGCCAAAATTAAATAATAATGAAAATTTCCCATTTTTTTTTTTTAATAAAAAAAATATCCAATTCCTAGCCAAAACTACAAACTCATAGGCAGCATTCTTTTCAGAAAATGTGCCCCTGCCCGCCCTTCCCGCCCTTATAACCCCACTCCCTTTTTCTAAAATGATGCGCACACCTAAAAAATATTTTTTTAAATTTTTTATTTTTAATTTTTCTTTTCTTACTGAAGTTTACACGATGACGCCTCATGCAATCTGGCAACCGTGCTCTTCCTGCATTTCAATCTATGCAGAAATATCGAATCCATGGTGCCTCACCAAAGGATCCATTGTTTTACGTAGTTTTTTAAATGAACGGAACCCATTGTTGCCACATTCCACGAGCCGCCACTGTTTGGGTGTCGGTACAGAAACGTTGAGCTCAACATTCTTTCAGCTTCAGCTGAGTGCAGTTTTCAAATAAACTCAATATCTTAATTTTTTACTTTTATTCGCTTTTTAATAGAAGCGACGTAAAAAATACAGAGCACGTCAACAAGAAAAAAGTAAAACACAAGAGGTACACTGAAGGTTTGAAACGGGACTGAACCGCGCACTTCAATTTAAAATTCTTTAATCACTGCCCTTCTTACCTTGAAATCTTAGTCTAGTAGACTTTTTCTATTGTGTTCGGCTTCTGGTTTATCTCGTGTTAATATACAACAGTAATCAGCGAGCATATTTTTGTCCCATCTTCCCTGGTATTTGCGTTCCATATCTCTTACATCCAGGTGGAACTGATCCCCCTTGTTCCTCGCTAACAGCTCCTAAAATTTCTGGGGGAAAAAGTCCAGGCGAGAGTGGAGGAATTGCACTTTACAACACTCATCGAACAGCCTAGAGATCATAATTTTTCCAGCATATTTTCCACAATCGCCTCGAAAATTCTGACTGAGGCGAATGTGGTGGCATTGTGTGGACAATATGCCAGACAAATTTAGATCTCTAAGTTGTTCAATGAGTGTTAAAGTATACATTTTCTCCACTTTCGCCTGGAATTTTTTCCGGAATATTCAGGAGCTGTTAGCGAAGAACAAGAAGAGCGATTCCACCAGGATGTAAGAGATATGAAATGCAAATATGCTCATTGATTCAAAATTACACAATTTTTTAAGTGACAAAGAATTAAACCGAGATCTGTCGGAGACATTCGCTTATTTATATTTTTGTTGATAAGCGCAGAAAGATCAATAGAGTTCCAGACATGGAAAGTCAGGATAGATAAAATGGAGATCGCGAAGAATCTAGATAAAAATCGGAGTAAAAGAACAATATTGCAGATGAGCGATCATTCTGGCATTGAGAGAACTCGGCGCGCTCATGACGAAATAAGTAAAAGGGATCCTCTCAGCGTGTGGAAGATAAGGATCAACTCCGCTAATAAATGATAAGCTAACCAGTCTCACAGTGCCACCCCCCCCCTTGTCTTTCAAGATATCCAAAGTGAGCATCAGTGGACCTAAAAAGTTTTTTCAGGGGGAAGGTGGGTAGAGGGGCACACCAATTAATTAGAAATCTGAAGCGTAAAAGGAGGTAGTTTCGAACTATTTTTTTTGTTTTTGTTTTTTGTTTTGTTTTTTTTTTTTTTAAATGATATTTTTTTAGACAAATTGGTGGGGGCACGCCCCCCCCCCCCGATCCTTTCTCTGTGGATCCGCCTCTGAAATATGGTACCAAATTAAGAATGCCAAACAGGGGGGGGGGGGGTTGTCGAGATCTTACACTTCAGAGATTACCGACAACATATGAGAAACGACCTGTTTCATTGCAATTTTGGACATTTTTGGACCCTCAGACTTGTTATGCGCAACTGACACCCCACTTTCTGTTTTTGGCACTTCTTTTATGGAATTGAGGAGTTCTTTAGGATCTACTTAGACGTCATGGCAGTCAGTTATAGGAGAAAAAGAAGAGGCTCTATACTATATGCCGCTATTTTGACTAAATTTATATAAAATTTGATAAAAAATTGAAATTTCTGGGAAAATTTGACGTGATGGAATTTTTTCGTTATTTTTTTCGAACTCAGCGAGCAAAAATACATAGGAATCACTCATTACTTGTCTTGTATTTTTTTCATCGCAGGCCTGTGTTATTAATCAATTAATCGATTGTAATTCGATTAATTGGCAACATCTAACCCAGACAATCTATTTTTCATCCTAATCCAATTAGATCCACTTTTGAAATATTTCAATGTTCTTCTTTTTTTACCCTTTTTCTCATAAATTTTAACGGAAACTTTTTTTCCCCATAACTAACTTTGAAAATTAAATTTAAAAAAAACAAAAACAAAAACAAACAAAAATCCTCTGAGGAATCTAGATAGCAACATCTGTGCAAAGATGTTGCACAGGTGTTTTGGATGCATGCGGATCAATAGTTCAAAAGTTATGAGAGTATTAAGATGGACTGACAGACGGACAGACGCCTTTGATTTTTTTTTTTTTTTTTTTTTTTTTGCATAAAATCCTGTAAAGAAAGGGCTAAGAAATATAGATATATGATAGAAGGATGTTCTTTTGGATATTGTTAGACAATTAGACATGATTAGAGGCCATTATTTCGTATAAATCGTGATTGATTCAGTCGTGAGGGCCCAAGTATCGAAACAAAATATCTAAAAAATCTCTGCGTCATCGCAATACTTTGTCAATTTTTCTAACTTCGTCAGAGTAGAAAGACCCCCCCCCCCCCCCCCACGGACCGTCACTATCTAACTGCATCCAAATGGAGGCCGGTAGGTCGATTAAACGTCGCCACGCGTCTACCGTCCCTTGAGGGCGTAGGGGAGTGAGCGTTTATCGAATGCATGCAATGGATGGTGGATCTTAACAATGACGATGCGCCTTCATTTCGATTGGACGCAAAAAGACATCCGGCACGTACGAATAGTTAGCTCACCGCACTCTTTTCGGTGAGCATGCTGCAGACTGCACGTGCACTGTGCAGTGCACAGTGTAACAATAAATGCACTTGCAAACATGCATCACACACTGTAGAGCTGCACTGGGATACAATTTCACGGCAGTCAAACGCATTATTTTTCTAATGGCGTCTCTACCTGTTTATTTACGCATCTTAAAGAACGATAGGTTCAACAAAGAACTTTTCTCGTATTATTATCTATATTACTATTTTTTCCCCGCGCAAACCGGAGGTCAATATCCTTCTTTGCTTTTGATACATCGAGGGTCTATGATGACTCACAAAATTTTGACATTCAATTGTGTCACTGTAAGAATCTTCGTTTTTACTTTCTCACTCTCACTAAGTTAGAAAAATTGAGAAAGTATTGCGATGGCGCAGAGATTTTCCAGGTATTTCGTTTCGATACTTGACCTCTCACGACTAAATCAATCATATGTTTGACAAAGTAATGGCCTTGCATCATGCCTAATACTATCCAAAAGAACATCCTTGCATCATATTTACATATTTCTTAACCCTTTCAAATTTACAGGGTTTTATGTAAAAAAATTGTGGCGTCTGTCGGTCTGTCAGTCTGACAGTCCGTCAGTCCGTATGCGGACAAAACTTTTGAACCATCGATCCATCTGCATTCAAATTTTGCACAGATAATGACTTTTAGATTCCCCAGAGGTATTTTTTTTAAATTCCAACTTTTAAGTTAGTTGTGGGGGGAAAACGGTTTTCATTAAAATCAAAAATTGGTAAAAATTGGTGTAAATAGGAATAATTCAAGTTTGGCTCAATAAATGTTGATGAAAATTAGCAAAAAGACTCTACAACCTGTATACTGAATAATAAACAACCTAAAATCAAAATATCCAACCAAGACTGAGTAAAAAATCAAAATAGGTGCTTAAAATAAAAAAATAGAATGAAAGTGAAAAAATAAACTTAGAAAATAAAATAGTGGACTCTAAAGGGGGGTCAGGGGTCTCCCCCGGAATTATAAAAGGGAGTTTGGGGATCTCCCCCATCATTTTAAAGGGGGTTTGGGGGTCTCACCCAGAATTCTTTAGGGGGTCTGGGGGTCTCCCCCAGAAAAAACGGTGTGAGAAAACGTTTGCAGAGCATTCCCTACAGTTTATTTTCTCTCTCTATCTTATTTCTTTATTTCTTCCTCCTTTTCCCCTCTCCCGCTTTGGATTTTGGGCCCCCCTGACCCTCGGGTCCCCCCCCCACACACACACCGCGTGGTCTGCAATTGGCCTCTCGCCGCCTCGGGCTATCCTGCAGTTTCATCAAACCCGTTTGATTGTGTGCGCAGGCCTTAAGCATTTGCAGATGAAGATCGTCAACGAAACCTGTACGGTGACGGACGTCAATCATCAGTCATCACGAGGGGTGGCTATACCGTGCATAAGAGCGTAGATTAAGCTCACTCGCGGAACGCCGAAATACTTCGTCGCAGGGTTCATCCAGCAGCGAGCGGAAGGCCAAGAAGCGTTGACTAAATGACTCTCATCCCGCTATAGTCGCGCCTTGAAAGGTAGGCTTCTTGTTTCTCGCATGGGCCGAGTCGGTCTTTCCCGCGCTCACCCTCACCATCCACCCACTCCACACTCCACAGCGAGCGCGACAGGATACAGAAAAGTGCGGGGGGTGGGGGGGAGTATCGCGCAACGAAATTTTCTCCTCTTTATCATCGCGTTAAACTCCTCGGCGAAGCTTCTTCCCTCCTTCGAATTCCGTGATCGCTTTATTTCTTCGGATTGTTGACGACGACTATTTTACATCTCCTTTTTCCAACCCCCCCCCTCCTCCACTCCTCTCTCTCTCTCATTCGTTCCTATATCCCTTTGTCCTTTGTTGCGTGCGAAATATTTTTTCATTTATCTTTCCGTCCGCTCGAGTGCTTGCATGCATGAAAAGGGGGGTGACCCATTATCATCACCAAAACACGGCGCGCGCGTGACGGAAAATGTCGACGCGTCTGCCACCTGCGTTGCTGCTCATTGTCAAACAAACACTCATCTTGTGAATGTACCTCACTCAGGTACTGTGCTTTAAGTACGAATTTTGTCCGATTCATTACTCACGGAATCCAGTTTTGTCTGTTTTGGATTCAAGGCCGGGAATGTGAGGGAGGTTCAAAAAGGTTCGAGGGTCTCTTTCCGACAGCTCGGGACACTCTCGGGTCCTACCGAGGGAAACGAAGGAACGCCGGTTTCAAGAGTTATTTTTTCACATGATACTCTTCCCCTTTCACCAAAGTTCCAAAATGTTTGTCTTTGAGCTGCCGGACTATGGTCTGAGATAAATAAAAAAATAAATAAAAAAAAAAAAAAAATAGGTAATCATAAATCATCATTTTCGACCTATTGAACAGTTTTTCCATCGGTTTTCTCGTAACATTTTACTTTAGACTCAGGTATTTCTGACTTCATAGCAAAAGTGCGCGACAGACCCATTATTGATTTAAGAATAAAAAATATGAGACAAACAAACCAGTGCGGGCCGATCATTTACTTCATCGTTAAACCGATATCGTTAAGACTGTATAAGTGATTCTATTGGTCGAATATTGTAAAACTTAGCCGTTGCTATGGTAACCATCGTTATAGTGTCCGTTTTTTTAAAGGTTACTACTCACGAATAACCTTTATAAAACGAGACTCTTACCGATGGTTACCATTATAGCAACAGCCAAGTTTTACAATTTTCGACCAATAGCGTCACTCGTAGACAGTTTTAACGATAGGTTTAACGATAAAGTAAATGATCGGCCCGCTGAATCAGATGGCCCATACTGCCTCATTTTGAGACAGGAATTATAACATGTATCAGCCTCTCTGTGGCTACATCTCGTTGATTGGCTATCAATCGCTAAGGTCATGCATCATGCTAGATAGGAGAAAAAGAGGACGTGGATGAAAGGAGAGAGAGAAGAGAGAGAGAGAAGGAGAGGTGGGGGTAATAAGGGATGAAGGGTGGATGGAAAAATGTGGCAAAAAGGGAGGCATAAAAACCCCTACTTCTCAAATTGAATGCCCGAAAAAGCAAATATTCGTGGCCCGTGGGACCGTGGGTCTCTTATCTAAACCACACTTCAATGAGATATGCGATAGAGGTTTCACTCGGTAAAAGTTTTGCGGTTTCCAAAAGCTTCAAATAAGTTCAAATATCCTCTCCTCCTCTTCCTTTCAAGTAAGTTCACGTGTGTAATTTCAGCGATTAACAGCACAACTTCGTCGGACCGTAATATGTAAGACTGTTTTAGTAAAGCGATGTATCGTAACGATTGCCGTCCGAAGGAATTTGGTTCCAAATAAACTCTGATTCGTCAATGTATTTCCGCCAAAAAGCGCCTTTTTGAACGAAAGTTTAGACTATTAAATAAAACGCAATTACTACGACCTTTTTGGAATGGAGGTGTTGCAAACTTTTGCTACAGGCTTATTAATAGTTGATTATGGGGCAATACCCTGTAGAAAGAACGATTAACGCACTAAAAAATCACGAAATCCACTCTTAAACTCACAAAATGCTTTTAAATGCGAGACCGTAATGGCGGCCGAGGCCGCGGTTTTCTTATGGCAATTGTATGCTTCTTTTTCTTCTTGTGTGGTGTTGCGAGAAAACCTCGTGTAGATGGCGTTGATTGAAGATAGGGAACCGCAATGAAAACCGCGGCCCCGGCCGCCATTACGGTCTCGCGTTTAAAAGCATTTTGTGAGTTTAGGAGTGGATTTCGTGATTTTTCAGTGCGCTAATCGTTATTTTTACAGGGTTTTACCCCATGATCATCTATTATTAAGCCTGTAGCAAAAGTTTGCAACAGCTCCATTATTCACTCTACATCCTCGAAAATGCTTAGTTGTGCCTATGGCTCCACAGCTGAAACTGCAAAAATTAACAAGAATATTACAGAATTTGCAATGCATTTGGAGGTTGGAGTCGTCCTCTAATTCTCGTCAGATTCTTACCCATTCCACAACAACATAACAGTCTATCATCAAGATCCCTATCAATAACTGAATTATTGTTCCATAGCATCAGATGTTCTTCATTTACATTTATGTAAAATAATCTATTCCAGGCGAGGTGACGTGTTGTTTAAATATCACACACTCATATTAAAAAATCAATAACGACCCTAATAAGTCGAATCTTTCAACTATCTTTAAATGACTTACGTATGAACATGTTGTTTATTAAAATCTCTCGATATTTGACTAAATTGGGGTTTTGCCAATAAATATGTAATGATTTCCATGCACAGTGGTGAAGCGTGTCATATTGGCTATCATTTTTTCTATTTAAACCAATGAAAACGGTCGATTAACAATGGTTCGCCGCACAACTTAGAGTTCGAGCTTTTTAATGAACAAACTACGCCGTTGCCGGATTGTCGCCTCACCGCTGGCCATTCACATATTATAATAGGGGTAGTTTACTCCAGTGGCGCGGCTCGTGCAATTTGGCAACAATGTTTTTGTCCTAACTAAACGAATGTGTAACAATCGATTCTCCAGGAGGCTGTCAGCCTCGCCTCCTCAAGAATCGATTGTTTTACCCGCAAGTTTAAAATGGGAAGCATTGCATGGTTGCCAAATCGCGAGCAGCCACTGGTTCGCTCAATGCAATATTGGTGACTTCCTCTTAGCTGGGAGGGCTGATCTGTATACAAAATAACAGGTTAAATATAACTGCCCTACTTTTACGTGAGCTAGATAAGAATCCAGTGGCGGGCTGGGGCAAAAAGGCCCGGGGTGCTGGGGCCCGGGATTTGGGGAAAGGGGCCCGAACTATGTTCTGTTCCAGAGAGGAGGGGAGCGGACATGGAGGGGCCCGGGGTGCTGCAGCATCCCGGCACCCCAGCCCAGTCCGCCCCTGTAAGAATCCCCCCTCCCCATTGCTATTTAAAGCTGGCGGAGTGTATTTGAATAGTTCCAATGCTCATTGCTCCCATTGAATAATTTTTCTGACATATTTCCATTCATTAAAGTAATCACTATCCAAATGTTTCATGCCATAGTTTATCATTTGAAACATTTGAAAAAGACCCATTTTACCGGTAAACCCCGCGCGCTACATCCACCGCGATCCAATTGGCCGATTCGAAACACCCGCCCTCAACTCGTGCGCGCGCAATGCGTTGTTGTGCAGTATACTGCAACGGACAGAGGAAGGATATGTACACGGTAAACAAGAGAAATATCGTAATATTGATGGGAAAGGAGGAAATGGTCGAATCGGCGCTGCCAAACTGTCGTATGTTCCCCGATTTTTTATTTCATTGAACTCGACGAAAAAAATTTCGGGACTTTCCGCAAAACCTGACAACACCCGGTCGGATCGTCGAATGATTGAAATGTCTAGAAAAATGAATAGTGGCGCGAAAGCGCGGTTTGGCGGGGAGAGAGAGAAAGAGAGAGAGAGAGAGAGAGAGAGAGAGAGAGAGAGAGAGAGAGAGAGAGAGAGAGAGGGAGAGAGGAGAGGAGAGAGAGGAGAGAAGGAGAGAAAGAGACAGAGGGAGAGAGAGGGGAGAGGGGAGAGAGAGAGAGAGGAGAGAGGAGAGAGAGGAGAGAAAGGAGGGAGAGAGGGGAGGAGAGGAGGAGAGAGAAGGAGGAATGAAGGGGGAGGAGAGGAAGAGGAGAGGAAGAGAAGGAGGAAGAGAAGGAGAGAGGGGAGAGAGAGGGAAGGGAAGGGGGGAGAAAAGAAAATAAGAGGAGAGGGAGAGAGAGAAAAGGAGGAGAGGAGAGAGAGGAGGAGAGAGAAGAGAGGAGGAGAGTAGAGAGAGAGAAGAGAAGAGAGGGAGAGAGGGAGGGAAAGAGAGAGGAGAAGAGAGAGAGAGGAGAGGCAGAGACAGAGACAGGAGAAGAGGAGAGGAGGGAGAAGAGGAAGAGAGAGAGAGTGATAGGGGTAGGGAAAGAGGGGGAGAAAGAGAGAATATAAGACGGAGAGGGGGGAGAGAAATAAAGTAAGGTTAAGAGAAAGGAGAGAGAGCGAGAGAGAGTGAAAGAGAGGGAGTAGAAAAAAGAAGAAACCGAGGGAGAGAGAGGTATGGAAAGGGAAGGAGAGAGAGACAGAGAGAGAGAAACAGACAGACAGAGACAGAGAGACAGGGAGAAATGGGTAGGGAAAGGGAGAGAGAGAGAGAGTGAAAGAGAAAGAAAGTAGAGGTTAAGGGAAAAGTTAGAGTGAGAGGGGTTGGGGGAGGTTGAAGAGAGGGGCGGGAGTCGAGGAGGGTTTGATGAGGAGGAACTAATAAAATTCTACGTGGTTAGCCTGCATTCCAGGTCTACATTCCAGCATCTTACATGAGAGCGGAACCCTTCATTACTGAACCAAGGTTACTCCCGGTGAGCTGCTTTGGTGGCTTAGCGGGGATGGTGGAATAAAAGTAAGATGATTAGGAAGGCATGCACCCGAGCGACGGGTCCCACCAACTCGCGACCGCCACCGCTCCGCGCCGATCCGATCCGATCCAAGTATTGTCGTATTAAACTCTCTTGGTGAATTAATAAGAGTCCCTTCAAAAGAGACCGCCGCCATCGAAATTTTCCCATTACCACCTCTCTCTTCAATCCTTACATAATGTTCATGCTCCATGTTCGCGTGTTCCGTTCCCTGTTTCCTATGTTCCTTATCCAGTCCTACTTCAACTCGCGTGTCAAAAGGTAAAACACAAGGGACGGAAGTTTTCAGGAACCGATTCTTTACAAGCTATAGACGGTTTTAGTGCGAAGTCAACGGTTAACCAACAATCACAACAATGCACTCATCGGTCGCAACTGGTTGCGACAAAACTCGCGTGGCATTCCAAACTATCTCACTGACTCTCCCGTGACCCCCCATGTATACCCATCTCTTTCTAGTTTCAAAATTCGTATACATAGGGCCTTGTTTTACGACATATTGTTATCAGAATCGCGTTAAAATGCCTCGAGGAATTCATTTCAGCCAAAAAATTTCACAAAATATGTCTCTATATACAATTTTTGGAATTATAGTGAGATAGCAGTACAAGGGGGTTACGTGAGAGCGAGAGAGACAACCCGTCTTTGTTTGAAACGCTCATCACCGGCAGTCGCCATTACTACAACCCTCTATTGTCAATACCAATAAAGAGATTTCAAGGTGATTCCATGCCACGTGACCAAGGTGATCGATTAGTCGATCGACTAATGGTCATTTAACGGATTTTATGGAGGTTTTTTTTTGTAAAATGAGGATTATCACTCGTCAGCTCCTGTAGGTAGATCTAATAAAGATATCTAAGTTTGGATGCTCGAATCCGCAAGATGAGAAGGGTGTAACTATGGGAATTCACACAACCGCTGCTCGATCTCTCGTATCGCACTACGGTAGCGTAAATTCCCATAATGGGTCTGTTGCAAACTTTTGCTACAGCGCTGTAGAGTGTATTATATAATGTAAAATCGTCTGAAAAGTCCAATGGTGGCATCAGAAAGCCATAAAATGCAATAATAAACTCACAAGAGGCGTTTAATGAAATCCAAGATGGCGGCAAAATATCGAGCAATCTGTATGCATGCACCACGAACATTCAAGGATAGCCAACCTCACAATATCCATCACAACCAATCATACAACGTAAACAAACACATAACCTTTACCTCCAGTGAGGTTGTCAAAGTTGGCAATCCTTGGATGATCACGGTGCATACATTCAGATTCCTCGATATTTTGCCGCCATCTTGGATTTCAATAAACGCCTCTTGTGAGTTTAATATTGTATTTCATGACTTTATGATGCCACCAATGGAATTTTCAGGCGATCCTACATTGGAATAAACACTTTTTATCGCTGTAGCAAAAGATTGCAACAGACCCATTACGTCCTTATTTTGCGGATTCGAGCATTCAAACTTAACAGATATCTTTCTTAGATCTATCTACAGATGCTGATGATCCTCGTTTTCCAAAAATAACTCCATAAAATCCGGTAAATGGCCATTAGTCGATCACCTTGGTCACGTGGCATGGAATCACCTTCACGGACGTGATTTTGAAACTCCAGAGAGGAAGCCATGATGGAAATCTCTTATGGACATTTTCTCACAGGCCAAGTGGCGTCGCGTGCAATTTGGCAACAATGTATTCTATCCATTTAAACTCATGTAAAATATCGAATTCAGAGGGTGCACAGTGCACAAGGAAAATTCGATATATTTAATGAGTTTAAATGGAGCAGTTGCATTGTTGCCAGATGGCACGCGACGCCACTGCACAGGCCTGGTTTATTTGCCTTTTTTTCTTTTTTATTATTATTTTTTTTTTTTTTTTTTTTTTTTTTTTTTTTTTTTACCTCTGATGTTTGAGAAAAGTTGTGACCAATCCATTTGAAATTAGTTTTAAACGAAAGTGCAAGTGTTTAAGGGTCGCTATCTACACACAGAAATCGAAGGAACTGAAAGTGTCTTTTGGAAGGATTTGCACGATGAATTAAACTGGCTCATGACAGAAGCAAGCAAACTTTTCTCACCTGGATAGCTGTAATAACGCTCCGCGTCCAGATAACAACTCTGAAACACTTCTATTTTTCATTAAAAACCAATTTCTCGAGAATTAAATACAAATTTTGATTCAAAGTTAAAAAATATGAAAATCAGACAGACCAGAATCATATTGTCCATGCTGTCGCACTTCGGATAAGACTTATAACATGGCATGGCCTGTGTGCACTGGCCGGCTCGTGAAATGTGATAAAACTATAGAAAAGTTTCGATGTTTTGGGGGTTCGATTGCACCCCCTGACGATCGATACTTTTCTATAGTTTTAAATGGAGTAGACATCGATTAAATCGCATTTCACGAGTCGCCATTGCCTGAGGATTAAAGGGTTGCCAGTAGGGATGGACAAAACCTCTGAAAGAGAAGGTATTTTTTTATTTCAATCCTGTGGTTTTATACACAATGGTTCTATAACTTTTATATATAAAGAGAAAAAATGTGAAAAAATCCATTTGAAATTAGTTTTAACCTTTTAACAACCAGGTTCAGGAAACAAGAAAAAAAAGAGAAGCTATCTCTCTCTCTCTCTCTCTGTAGTAGGTAGCTAAGTATTCGTACTCCACTGTATTCATTTTGCCTATTTTCGTAATTGAAGGCACTAGATGAGACATTGATTTACAATGTTAGCAGTTTCCTAGATTTTACGGTTCATGAGAGGTTGAGTCATGTAAACGAATAACTTCGAGGAATAACCACGTCCCTCTGAGGAATGTTAAAAGCAACTTCGCTGCAAAATTTGGATGCATATGGACCATTGGTCCAAAAGTTATGCCGGGATACAGACAGACAGATATATGCACTAGCGGATCCAGTGCATTATCTTTCTCTCTCTATGGCCATTTGATCACGTGTGTTAGAAAAGGACAGATAAGGGGCAGTCACGTGACTTTAACTCCCTCTTCTATCCTTTTCTAACTTACGCGATTAAATGGCCATAGAAAGAGAGAGAGAGAGAAAGACAATCCACTGGATCTACCAGTGGATATATGCGTCATCGCAATACCTTCTCAATTTCTAACTTCGTTAGAATGAGAAAATAAAAAGATATGCGTTAGATAAAAAGAAAAAACGAGAAATTAAATGACAAATTCATAATAATAGACGATCTTGTAATTGAAAATTAAAAGAACTTACATAAAGGCAAAGACCTTTCGATCAACATAATCAATTGTTCAATGACTGTGATTATAATCGTTTTTATTTTATTGGTCAATCGGAATTTAATTGTTTTTAATTCGTCTTTCTTGTCAACTTGCTCTTAGATTTTTCCTACTTTGCCTTTTCTTCTGCTTTTTCTTTTGCTTTAGTATTTTTTATTTGGTTTTATTTATTTATCATGTATTGTTTGGCATCATGCTGGTTTTATTAGTTTACATTTTTTTTTTAATGATTTGATTGTTTTTAACTTTTATTTGTTATAACTTTACTCCGTGCCACTGATATTGACTATGTTTATCGAAAGGCCTTTGGCTTTTATGGAAGTCCTTTTAATTCTTAATTACTAGGTCGGATATTATTATATGAATTTACTTCCATTTTATATCTCGTTTTTTATTTTGAAACAAAAAAGGACAAAATATTTCAAGCTCCCCAGCCCCGTACACTTTTAAACCTACGGACCGCCCCTACAAAGAGGGAAAATAAATATATGGGTGGGGGAGCAGTATTTTTGAAGGCCTGAATTCCCGATACTTCTTCCTTTCGCGGCTATGTACGTATACCTTTATGTGTCTAATCAAACGTGTCTGCTTTAAAAATTTCAAAGCAAAAGCAAGATACAAAATTATTATTTCAATCCGCAAAGCCCGCGGATTGGGCGCCATATCATTTGAAATGACTTCTATAACTGATAGAAAATGGGAACTTAAACGGTATTTATGGAGCCTCCATATGTACACGTGTACGGGCTCCACTCTCGGCTCGGTTACATATTCGCGTATTTACAGTTCATCCTGTCGAGATTAAATATCGAGGAAGGGCCCTCCAACCATGATTAGAAGAGAGAGTGAGAGAGAGGAAGAGGGAGGGAGAGGGAGGGAGAGGGAGGGAGAGGGAGGGAGAGGGAGGGAGAGGGAGGAAAAGAGAGAGAGAGAGAGAGGAGGGAGAGAAAAGTCATTCAAACAAGTCGAGGTTATTTTCATTTATATCCAAATATGAGCGAAGAGCGTTTGATATTTCTCGACCGATGTTGCCGAAATCAAGCTTAAAATCGCATTCTTTTGAAATTCCTTCAACTGAGAGTTGTTAAAGACGAAGATAAAGATCTGGCGACAGTGTATATTCACCGTGAAAGGATGGGTGATTGGGTGCTGCCGTGATTAAAGTAGACTTATTAACATAGCTGCCATATCGGACGATCTTTAAATACGTGAAACGGTATTTTTTTATTTTTTTTTCAAGGGGAGGGCGAGGCCGGCGAGGGTCCAAAAATCGACCCTCCCTCATCTGTGATCTTTTTCTTGTTCTGTAACTTTACTTTTTTGTACTGTCAATTAAACAATGAATGTGGCTGAAAAAGACAGACTTTATAGAAAGAGTATGCGTAAGGCTCGCAATTACTTATACGCGGATACAGGAATGCCCGCATCACTCTCTCTTCCCATTTGAACCCATGGGATGGAAAATGATAGCAGAGGGGGGCAATCACGTGACTTTGGCCCTTAGCTCCGTTCTTTTCTTACGCACTCGTTCAAATGAGGGGAGAGAGAGAGGGGGGGAGAGAGGGGAGAGAGAGAGGAGGGAGAGAGTGGGGAGAGAGTGGGGGAGAGAGAGGGAGAAAAAAAGAGAGAGAGAGTCTTATGGGGTAGGGAAGACGGAAGGGAAAGTAAAAGAAATAAAGAAAAGAAAAAAAAAGAAGAGGAAGAAAGAGGAAGAAAGAAAAATAAGAGAGAAAGAAAGGGAGAGATCGGAAAATAAAGAAATAGACGGAGAAGGGGGCGAAATGGGAGAAAATTAAAGGAGGAAAGGGAAAGGAAAATATATTGACAGCAATTGACTGAATAAATAAATATTAGTGAAGCTCGAAGATTAACACTCCGTTATTTTTCTCTTTTTTTATAATCTTAGAGAATAGGATTCTAAATTCTGATGGATACATTTTTTACATTGTTCCAAGTGGAAAAAAGGAGATCATTTTGTTATTTTCTTCAATGATTTTGAGTAGTATTTCATTCAGATTTCTGTGAAATTTTGCTTAACAATCCTCAATTCTTCAAAATTTTCTGGAGGTGTTCCCAATAGGGGATCTCCCGATCTCACATCTTGCCCGCCCCCCAAATACAAAAGTCTAGTGGCGCGGCGCTGGTTTTATCAGATTCAACTATTCATGTGCTCATAAGCAAATTTTATTTAGTGACCAGGTTGGTCACCTGGTGACTGTATAATATGCTTGATAATTTGTATAATATTTTTCAGTTATGTTTTGTAGGTAATTTTAATGGAATTTAATATCATTTCATATCATATTGATTGTAGATAAATGTAACATTACACATTTATTAAAATTGTTCCGCTCCCAGATTTTCGTGGCCTGGTCACGAATTCGTAACCTACAGATGAATGGTGGACACTCATTTGATTGAACAATAATAAGTGACTAAATAAAATATGCTTCAGAGGAAAAGTTGGCAAGAGGCCCATTGAGGCGTTGAGACCAAAGACATCATATCATGTAGACGAAGTGCATCCTATACCGTAACATTGAGCAGGGTGAGGCAAACTTAGCGTACACTACAGTAGGCAGACGGGTAAGTCCATTTGAAATTGGGGGAGGAACCTTCAACTGGTGACAGACAAACGAACATAACCTCTTAATCCAAACTTACTACTTTATACAAATCGAGATCGAAGATGGGTGAAACACTATTTAATGACCATCATTTTGACAACGGTATGATATAAGATCAAAAAAAGCTTCAAATAACTTACAAAATTGGGAATAGTGTGCAGCTTTCAACTTCACTGTCAAAATGGCGTCGGTTTGTTTGTCACCAGTTTTACCAAAGATTATACCTAAAAAAGATTACCAATTTAAGTTTTGATGCAAACGTTGAGCAGGCTGATGACTGGTGATCATTTTTGGTGAACATGCGATGTACCGCAAGTTTGCCTCAAGGATCTTGTTATGCACTCCGTCTATATGATATAATGTCTTTGGTTGAGACTTACCGATGCTGTAGGGGGAGCTGTTGGAGGAGCCGTAACCATCGTCCAGAAGCTGCTGCTGCTGCTGAGGTTTCGGCGGAACGGGAGGGGGTAGCGGAGCGGGTACCGGTGCCCTCTGCCTAAGGGTGGCCATCAAGGGGGGTGAGTTCTCGGTTGATAAGTCGACGTCATCGTCATCTTGAATTGATCCTCCTTTCTTCGAACGAATATCCACTAACTCCATCTACCACACTTCAGCACACCCATCGTGATCGCAGCTCCAGCTTCAACCCTTTACTCCGCTCTTCAAGCAAGATTCTCTAGAAAACGATCGAGCAACAACAAACATCTAAGTCAACAACAACAACATCTCAACAATCTGCATTTCATACGAACATAAAAATAAGGAAACAATAAGAAATAATGTATAGGGAGCATCCCACCAACACTTTCTCACATCCAACTTAATCTGAGACCCCCTTATATTTTCTGAGGGAAATCCTTAGACTAGACCCCCTTCTTTACCTATAACTCTGGGGGAGACCCCCAGACCGAGACCCCCCTTAAGGGGGTTACTTTTATAATAGGCTGGTTGTGGAATGTTTTTGCAAATTTTCGTCAAAATTCAAACAGCTATACATTTGAAATATTCCAATTTTTCCCTACGTTCACCCATTTACCCATTAACCCTCTAAAGACCAGATTAGTTCGTAAGATCGCTAGTATCGCTACTTATCCGTTTATACAGGGAAGGTAATTAACTGTTTGTACTCTGGGGAGTTGGAATTGCCTATACGATAAATTGAAGGCGCCTGACGAAATCTTATCTTGAAAGGGTCTACAATCTACATCGATAAGCGCGTTTATTCGGAATCGTGAGACTGGAAAAATGTGAAAAAGACTTATAAGAGAAAAACGAGTTAACGCGGGCTTAGTCCATAAGGAGTTAATTTTAATGGAAACCTTTTATCATCCATAACTTGCTCAAAATTTAAAATTTCGAAAAAATAAAAAAAAGTACCCTAGGGAAATGTTGAAAGCAACCTCTATGCAAAATTTTGATTCATATGGATCATTGGTTCAAAATTTATGCGGGAATACAGACAGTCAGACATCTGCTCCATCGCAATACTTTCCCGATTCCTAACTTTGTTCGTTGCGAGAAAGTAAAAAACTGTAGAGAATACCCTATACGGATACTTTCTCACACCATTTTAATCTGGAGTAGACCTCCTGACTCCCCTAACAAAACTGGGGAGATCTCCAGATCCCCTTTAAAATTAATTTAAAAGTTTCCATAACTAAAAATAAAGTTAAATACAAAATCCAAGAACGTCTGCACCACCCGCGTAATTTTTTAAGCCAAAAACCTGCAAAATTGGCTGAGAATTGAAGCCGTAATATTGACAACTCATTTTGCCATACGTTTAATGAGTGCGAGTGACACTAAATGGGGTTCATAAACTATCTTAGTATCATGCAGTGGCGTAGCGTGCAATTCGGCAACGTTGCAATTTGTCTATTTAAACCCATGAAAAAGATCGAACTATTGGGTGTTCGCCGAACACCTTCGCATTCGACCTATTACATTGGTTTAAATGGACACAGTACAACTTTGTCAAATTGCACGCTACGCCACTGAACGTAGCTCAATACTTTTCAAGGAGGAATACTCGCGTAGTGTCGTAAAAAGCGATTGATGTTGGCGACAACCGAGCGCCTTCATTTTCCAGGTTCGCAATTCCATATCGGCCATGCTGGAATACTTACCTCACAGCGAGCATCTAGTTTTACGGGTATGACGCAGATGCTATGCAATGCAAGAGGCTTTTACTCATTTCAACTGAATTAAATCTCTAAATCGTATCAGTTTTCAACGTGTCATTCACATGGCTCTCAAGACAAGGTAGATCTCAAGTAAAGTGTCTCTGAAATACAACCTGAATGGTGCAAAATATTTCGATGACAGCAGATAGGTATTCAAAAAGCTATAGTTTCGGGGTGCGTCATTTTGCCTACTGCATTAGTCATTAGAGACACACTGTCTACTGCCGATTCGCCTTTGCCAAAATGCAGATGAAAAATTGCATAAAATGAATCGGCCTACTAGAAATTTAGAATATAGGCACACCATGTTTAGGCGTACAGTTTTAACCTTGTAATTTTCAGTTACAGAGTAAAGTTGTAACCAACACGGTGGAGTAATGTCAGGACTCAATCTTGTGCCACAAAGTTTGCATACTGCTGCGTCAGGGAACTTAGACGGAAATTCACTCTCCACAATTTTTTTTTTGTTTATTATTTTTTTCGTGGGTCGTCAAACCTGTTGTCCATGCTCAATTTCTTCGATCATAACTTCAAAATCATTCTGTTCTTTCTGCAATTCTGTAATAAGATGATAAAAACTGGGTTGTTACTTTCCAACCATTAGACTGAAACGCGCGTCTATGTGCCAAGCTTCGGTCAGGTCATTCGTCCAGACATCCATCTCCATCTGGCAGGAGGGTGTAGTTTAGCTTTCCCTTTAAGGAAAGGATCATGCTGATTCATGATGGATTTTTTTTATTTTTATATCCATGGAATTTCAGGTTGAGTTTTGATTCATTTCCTACCACATGTTATTCTGTTGTTTTATTTCTCGCCTCATTATAGTAATTTTTGACGTTCGGAAATAATGCCTATGTAGACCCAAATAGGCTTGATTTAAATGCTAAATTTCTAGTTGGGCGATTCATTTTATGCAATTTTTTATGTGCATTTTGGCATAGGCGAATCGGTAGAAGGCAATTTGTTTCTTATGTTGTAACGCAGTAGGCGAAATGACATACACCCTACAGTTTATACATATTTTACAATGTTTTATTTTTCCAACCTGAATTTTTATTACATGCTGCGACTATTTCGGTCAGAGAAAATATATAATATAGACCACGCACTATCTATCTTGTCCATGTTTGCGAGCTGTGACAACTTTTTTTTTCGGGGTCTCAACAGAACACCGCAAACACGGTCCATACGTTGACTGATGAGATTAGTCGTTGAAATTTTTGCTTCGTGAATCCGAAGCACCGAAATTGCATCAGTCAACGTATGGACCATGTTGGATGGTGCTCCTTCATGCTCCCTGTGTTAATTCCTGTTGAGTTCCGAAAAATAAGTCGGCCACCGCGCGCACGGCTGGTGCGTGGTCTCTTTATATATTGTCTCTGATTTCGATTAATAAATGACCCGTTCCCGCAATGAGACTACGATGAGTATCTCAACTTCAAAGTTCCGATCGAACGCGGAGTAACTTTTGAAACTGAACAATAATTCCGAAGGGATCGATGGGAACACGAGACTACTTGCACTGCTTTTGAGAGCAGCTTGCGGATTAAGAGAGATTGAAAAAGTAAAAGCAACTTTCTTTGAGGATTGTGATTTCAAGGTTAAATTTCGAGGCGCGCTTCTTTCTGAAGTAATATCGCTACCTATTGTTATTCCCTCATATATGCTCTGTTTTCTCCGCGGGACTTTTTCCTCTGTGATATAGACCCGGGAAGGGCGGAAAAGTAATAAAATGATTGGGCTGATCTTTAAACATAAGTGTTTGTTTAAGCGGTCTTAAAAAAAGAAAAAAATGAAAGGGGACTTTAAATGAAAGGGGACTTTAAATGAGAGGGGAGTGGAGGAGCGAAAGAGGTTTTGTTGAGGGACGTTATAGTCGTATATGCAAGAGATTCTATTTTAGGATTTGAGATGAGAAAATATAGTTACATTTTCCTTTGCAAGAGGAGATAGAAATGAATATATAAATAAATGAAAGGATTTACGAATAAACTGACGAAATTAAAACTTTCTTCTTCCATCTGTGTATTTTTGTTTTTTTTTACATGACACTCCAACAAAATGTCCCTTTATTATTGTTTATTCTGGTCTTGAAAATATCACAAAGAGCCAAATTCTGCATTATATTTCGTGACTTTTATATGCAATTTTGTGCGATTGTCATCGTAGACCTTGGACGCTGACAGAAAATTGTCCAGAGGGCCGATCATTTACTTCATCGTTAAACCGATCGATAAGACTGTCTATGAGTGATGCTATTGGTCGAAAATTGTAAAACTTGGCTGTTGCTATGGTAACCATCGTTATAGTGTCCGTTTTTTAAAGGTTACTCATGAGTAGCTTTTATAAAACGAGACTCTTAACGATGGTTACCATAGCAACAGCCAAGTTTTACAATTTTCGACCAATAGCATCACTCATAGACAGTCTTATCGATCGGTTTAACGATGAAGTAAATGATCGGCCCTCAGAGCTAGAGAGAAATCACGGCCATTACTAAACTAAATTTTCTTATTGAATTTAACCCTTTAAGGCCCGGGTTTAGTTAAAAAGAACACCACTCTTCTGTTAATATGCACAGGGAAGGTAGTTAACTGTTCGTACTTGAAGGAGCTGGAATTGCCTATACGAAGAATTGAAGGCGCCCGACGGAAATCTTATCTTGTAAGTGTTTTCATCGATAATCGCGTTATCTGGAATGAAGACTTTCCAATGTGAAATAGACTGGAGGAGAAAAACGAGTTAACTCGGGCTTGGTCCATAAAGGGTTAACTCTCTTGAAAAACATCGAGCATCTGCATATCCTTGTTAGATAGTATATTACCTGCTGACGCTGCTGAAGGTAAGATATAAAGATTAAAGGTACTGAATTTTTTTTTTTTTTTTTTTTTTTTTTTTTTTTTTTTTTTTTTTTTCGTTTAACCTCTTTTTTTCATTTTCTATTCCTTGTCGTTTCTCTAACCCTCTCACTCGATCCCTTTCTCGTCATTTTATGTGAGCCTGAAATTCCCAGTATTTAGCTAAATACAAACAGTCGCGTCAATCTAGATTTAACGCTCCATTATCAAAATATTTTGACTGAGGTTGATGTTTGTGAAACCTTAAAACAGTTAACACTCAAATATTTCGGGAATTCGAACATAAAGTATCTTTAATGGTTAAAATTTTCCACGGCTAAGGACTGATCACTGCCACAACTAAACACAATCCCCGAGTAGGTACGCTAATTTTTGATTTTTCCCCTATTCCCGCGCGCTTGCTTTCAGATCATTTTTTAGCAGATGGACTTAAAATAATTTCGTTTCTCACCAATATGGGGGAGTGGGGAAGGGAGGAGTTGGGAGGTCCTCTACCCATCCCCTCATAAGCGGATACAGGGAATGGGTCTGTTGCAAACTTTTGCTACAACGATTAAGAGAGATAACTCTAATGCAAAATCGTCTGAAAAGTCCATTGGTGGCATCAGAAAGTCATAAAATGCAATAATAAACTCACAAGAGCCTTTTAATGAAATCCAAGATGGCGGAGAAATATTGAGCAATTTGTATGCATGGACCACGAGCATCCAAGGATAGCCAACCTCACAATATCGATCACAACCAATCACAACGTAAACAAACACATAACCTCTACCTCCAGTGAAGTTAATGTCACAGTTGGCCATCCTTGGATGTTCGTGGTGCATGCATACAAATTGCTTGATATTTCTCCGCCACCTTGGATTTCATTAAACGCCTCTTGTGAGTTTCTTATTGCATTTTATGACTTTCTGATGCCACCAATGGACTTATCAGGCGATTTTACATTAGATTTAACACTCTTAATCGTTGTAGCAAAAGTTTGCAACAGACCCATTGTCTTTCTCTCCCTCCTCCCATTTGAAAACGTGCGTTAGAAAAGGACAGAAGAGGGGGCCAAAGTCACGTGATGGCCCCCTCTGCTGTCCTTGTCTAACACATAAGTTCAATTGTAGAGAGAGAGAGAATGACAATTCCCTTTATCCGCACATGCATCCCCTTCAGGTGTAGGCGCTCGGACGATTGCTACCTGACTGACAGGCACATTGCACATGATAAGCTGAGTATACGGGGTGACTGTAAAATACCCACCCACGGAGCTAGGCTAGATTCATTTCCATTTCGTATTTTTTTGTATCTGAAAGCCTGAAGGGTTTCACTATAAGCTTGAAGATTTCGAAGCTCACAAGTTTTTAAGATTCTAATTAGATGTATGTCGGTGATAGCATAGTGTGCAGTGCAAAGTAGCGCGGGTTGTTTGAAATGAAAGTGATATCCTGATTTCATGAGTGGATTTTGAAAGTTTTTAATAAACACATCGTTATTTTTGCCGAATTTTACGTTAAAATCAACGAGTCACATCGCTATAGTAAAAGTACGCAACAGACCCATTGCCGAGGGATTGCAGTCAGCATTCGTTTTCAGATCCTAGTCCGGAATCGCAGTTTGCAAATTGTGTCACACAACAATACATCCATACATCCGAGAACACTTCTTTCACGCGCGAAGTACATCCCAGAAAGGAAATTAGAACAGGAGAAATTCAAAGAGAGCGACTCAAATATTTGAAGAATTTTACTCTTGCGCGCAGTGTTGACATATTTCACGGATTTTCTCCCCAATTTTTTTCTTACAGATAAAACCGAGATAAGATCTTGAGACGACAAACTTTTGCCGTGAATAATCTACACGGTTTTTTTTTGTTTTTGGTTTTTTTTACATTTTTTTTTTTTTTTTTTTTTTTTTTTTTTTTTTTTTTTTTTTTTTCATTTTTTTAACCCTTTCCACTTTGAAGACTTTTAATTTTTAATTTTATTTTTTTTTATTAATTTTGTTATTTTTTACTTTTCAATTTTTTAATTCTTCGTTTTGATTTTTTTCATTCTTTTTAGATTTTTTTTTAAAAAAGTAAATAATTTTTTTCTTTTTTTCAATTTTTTTTCTTCTTCTTTTGCTATAAATTGTTGTCGAATATAACTGACATTAATATGGAATGCGAGTAATTATATTGTCGAATATATTCAACATTGGAATCTTCAGGGCTGCCGTTTTGCGTATAATCAATGCTATTTTTCAATTCACCGATGATTCCACCGGTTGAGAAAAGATTACACAGTTCAACTCAGTGCATGACTATAATAAACTAAAATACTCGCATCGGTAATCTTTTCTCAGCCGGTGGAGTCGTCGATGACTTTAAAAAACTTGCGGATACTTTAATTAATCAACGGAGTCTCCACCGATTAAGGAAAGATTACAGATCAGAGTATTTTCGTGCATTACAGTCATACACTGAACTGAACTGTGTTTTCTCAACCGGTGGAATCATCGGTGAATAAAAAAATAGCATTGATTATACGCAAAACGGCAGCCCTGGGGGGTGATCACGGAGGATCGTTTCGTTTCGGTATCGTTATCGTTATCGTTTGCATTAAATCAAATGGGCTTGCTTCTGCGCAACTCGATCGCGCAGGTGATCCCCTCCTCACCTCTTCCTACTTCAAACGATCGAGTAAACGACAGCCTCCAACTCATCGCTTCCTTTCGACCGTTTCAATCGTTACGAGAGGCTCAAAACGATTCGATCAGTTGAGCCACCCATAAGGTTACACGTAAACGATAACGATAACGAAAACGAAACGAAACGATCCTCCGTGATCACCCCCCTGAGAAAGAGTTAAATCTCTGATTCCATTTTCGAGGCCCGGCCAAAAACTTATGTTGGGTTCCTTCGCCTCTCCTTCCAACGAACTTCTTTTGGGTTAATAATGGATAAAAAGGATCTTGAAGAGCAACTTAATCCTAAAACTATTTCATCATTTATTCTGTCCCATTTTTCCCCGTATTAAAATTCCAAGAACTGGACTAATGACACACTCTCGCGTTATTACGTGATCATGCCGGGAGCCATGGCGGCGTATTAAAAAGTCAAACCGTGACAAATATTGAAACAATCCAGGCATAGCTGACATTAGGATTTAAAACATGGAAATAGATATAAACATTCTCCCCGCATTTTTTTAAAACTCTAATTAATTTTGCTAGAAAACTCGTTTGATGAAAAATCTGCCGTCTGATTTGAGCCAGCTCTTTTTGATGAGGTCAATTTCCGATGCGTAATTGATTTGAACATTATTGGAATCAACCCTACATGAAGTGAAACCGCTAGTGCGTCCAATTCCCGAATCACGGTGTGGTTTTTCTCATAATTAATTCGTCGAGATTTTTCGTGAGAATGAATTCGGGTCATTTGATATGGCACAATTCTCAGTATTTATTGATAAAAAAAAAAAAAAAAAAAAAAAAAAAAAAAAAAAAAAAATGTTTTGGGGTCTGCTAGAGTGGGAGAGAAGTGCCTGAGAAACAAGGGAGCATCACCCCCCCCCCCCCGATAAAGCCCTGACAGGAAGTGTTTTGTTTTTCTTTCTTTCTTTACATATCTTCCTGTTAAAGCTACTTGTCGAATCGTTCGGTAAATCCTCAAGTTTATTTATTTTTCATTTTTATATGAAATTCTTCTCTTTGCTCGACATTTTATCGAAATACATTCCCTTCATTTTTCTTCTTCTTTTTGTATTCCTCTTTTCATTTTCATTTTTATTCCTCTTCTTCAACGCGATTCATTATGCAGCATGCATTCATTGCTTGAAGATAGGGGTGTATTTTCTTCTTTTCCTCGTAGAAAGAAAGCTTCATCAGATAGCCCCTTAATTTAGTAAACTAACCATAGGCTGATACAGAGGTTTGTCTTTCTCTCTCTCTCTCTCTCTCTCTCTCTCTCTCTCTCTCTCTCTCTCTCTCTCTCTCTCTCTCTCTCTCTTCTCTCTCTCTCTCTCTCTCTCTCTCTCTCTCTCTCTCTCTCTCTCTCTCTCTCTCTCTCTCTCTCTCTCTCTCTCTCTCTCTCTCTCTCTCTCTCTCCCTCCTTTATCTAGAGTGGCAGTCTAATGGGTAGACAGTTACCAGCGTAACCACTATGGATGGTTTCTAGGTTAGATTTAAGAAGTTATTTTGTCAATTTATTCCCATGCATTTTGATGCCATACTAACAGCGGCTAGAGAACATGCTTTGAATTGGTGTGCGTATCCACGAAAATATATGGGAATAAAATTCGTTCCTTCCACTCCCGTGAACTCCTGGGTGCAAAATTTCATGAAAACGCGCAAATTACATGAGAACAATTGAAATATATCATAGGTTTCCATGCAGTTTTTATGGAATATTGGACACGGGAGTGCTCAGGAGTGCATGGAACGAAAGTACCAGGGATGTCCCGCCCACCTTCACTATAACGACGCTCATCCTGGTTGGCAGTGATGTGCAAGTGGGTGGAGCCTGGAGAGCTAAAGACAGTGGCAGGGATTGGGAGCCATAGCCGTGGTCAGATCTGAATTGTATGTTCTCCTCGGCAGAAAACTGTATAGGAATACTAAAACGAGTTACAATTTATCATTCAAATACTGAATCCAAAGGCTCTTGCACCAACAGAACTCGATTTCAAAGATTCAGTTTCAAGTTATTGCGTTGGGAGTCCTTATTTAGGGAGCACTTTTTGGGAGCCGTGCTTCCAAAGAGCTCCCAACGCAATAACTTGAAATCGAACCTTTGAAATTAAGTTCTTTTGGTGCAAGAGCCTTTGGATTCAGTATTTGAATGATAAATTGTAACTCATTTTAGTATTCCTACAGTTCTCTGCCGAGGAGAACATAAAATTCAGATCTGACCACGGCTATGGCTCCTAATCCCTGGACAGTGCTGTTGATCAAGGTAGATGGAGAACAGGTATGGACAACACTCTGAGGTTGACTCTGATTGGTTGTGAAAAAAGCACCATTTTAGCATTTTTCTGACCGCGCGATTCAAATTTAGATTTCAGATCTTGAAAAGGAAAACGAACAACGTAATTGATGATGTTGGTCCATTCTATAGTCACAACATTAACATTAAAAGATAAAAATTACATTTCATTGTTCAAATAAATAAAGTATTGCTCAGTGGTGGCTCGTGCTATTTGGCAACAATGTTATCCCTCCATTTGATTGTATGTGAAACAATCGATTCGAAATTGAAGCAGCGTTTAACCAGCAATCGATTCAAATGGAACGGAGACACTGTTGCCGAGTAGCACGAGCCGCCACTGGAATACTCAGATAAAACTCCCCTTCAAACCTAACCACGAACAACAATGCAAGATACACGGTGTAAATAGGAGACAATATGGCGGCGAAGTCGCTTTTTCCCACGTGGCCACGCCCCCTGAGTCGAGTGTTGTCCATACCGGTTCTCCATATACCTTGGGTGTTGATAGACAGGAGGGGGGTGCCTGAGCGGGCTTCAGCCTCCCCCCCCCTCCCCATGTGCCAAATGTTTACACTGTCTATGAGGGGATTTCCGAGGAAACTTTGGGCGTTTTGTTGAAGAAGTAGGTTTTAGCCCCCCCCCCGACCTTAGCACCTCCCTTGAAAGATTTTTAGATTTTCTACTGTTGATAAACGCCAGTAGGGAAGTGTGCAATCTTCCAGTGTTGCAAATGTTTCGATGAAACCAGCGAAAAATATCGAACTATTTAGGAATCGGCGATGACGGACGAATTCGATCTTTTCTATGGATTCAAACGGAGCAAATGTTACGTTGCCACAAAGCACGCTTCACCACCGATAGAAACTATTCTAGAGGGAGTGAGACTGAGGAGATCCAGGGTTTGAAAGTATAATTTAGGAACCAAGTGGCCGGAGGCAAGGTCCAAGTGTGTCATACTTACCAACACGAAGAAAAAAAAATCGGTTATGAGAACTGATTGTGAGCTTCGGCTCTTATGGAACACCGAGGTGTTCGGTTACAGTAACCAAAGTTTTCGGTTGTGAGTACCGAACTTCAGTTAGGAGTACCGAAGGTTTCAGTAAGTGTGACTAATACTATGACTCACATTCCGTTCCCACTGAACCACTTCGGTACTCCTAACTGAAGTTCGGTACTCAAAACTGAAAACTTCGGTTACTGGAACCAAACACCCTCGGTGTTCCATATGAACCGAAGTTTTTTTCTCCGTGTAGAAAACGCGAAAAAGTATGCCTCTTTTTGTAGAAGATTTTGCTGTCAAGGAAGGAAGGTTCCAAACCATATGAGCCCCTCAACCTCTTGGCTACGCCACGCACTGTCTGACAATGTTGCGTTTACATCGACGTATTTGTGGAACCTGTTGCGCAGGTATTGCCAGTAGACGCAGGTCACGCAGGTATGGAAGAACAAACAAAAAAACCCTCGAAAAAAGTGTTATTTTTAGCGATTTGTGGGACCTTCCTTTAACTGCAAAGCCTCCCCCCTATTCCGTCTCCTCGACCAACTGAGCTGACAGGGTGCACGACGCAATAAAAAGACTCTTGTCTTTTATACCCAACCGGATGGAAGGAGATGGGATGGAGGGCTCAATTTGAGTTCGCGAGGAGAGCAATTTTTGATAAATGCAATCGCGGTAAACGCGCGCGCCAAAAGGACAAAAGGGTCGAAGATGCAGACGGAGTGAGAGAGATTGAGAGAGCACAGAAAGAGAGAGAGAAAGAGAGAGGGAGAGAGAGAGAGAGAGAGAGAGAGAGAGAGAGAGAGAGAGAGAGAGAGATAAGATGGTGGAGTTGTGTGGTGTGATGTGATGTGATGACTGCATATTCAAAGCGAGGGTACCGCGCGATGCTGGCTGCATACAAGTCCAGGGGCAGGAGAGGTGCAAGGCTTATTGGGTGTAAGTTGTGATCGTGCATATGTGATTCACGGAGAGAAAGCACTTTTGCCAGACCGAGGATATTCGAAGGTATATATCGCAAGCAGCATTGCCAACACGGAGAGATTATAAATGGTCGGATTTATGTTGATTCGAATTGGAGATCAGTAAGATTTCTCCTGAGATATGGCAACGCTGGTCGCGAGCCCCAATTGAAGAATTCCTACGATTCTCCGTCACTTCACGGGTGGTTTTTCATTTTATCTCGACCGATCGTTCTCTCTTTCTCTATCTCTTCCCGTGCTCTCTCTATCTCTCTTTCTCTCTCTCTTCTCACTCATCTCTCTCTGTCTCTTATCTCTTCATCTCTCTCCCTCTCTTTCTCTCTCTCTCCATCTCTCTCTCTCTCTCCATCTCTCTCTCTATCTCTTTCTTTCTCTTTCTCATTCCATTTCTCTCACACACATGCTCACCTACACGTAGGTGCCTCCTTCTTGTTCTACCACACTATTGCTTCCCCTTCCCTGATGTGAAGGAGGGTATCTTTGTCTATTTAATCACTTCTGACGCTATATCTTACCTTACTCGATATTCAACATATGAGCCCGCATTAGCAAAGCGCTCAATCTGGCAACGTTGCTACTGCTCCATTTAAACATATGAAAAAATATCGAAATATTGGGTAAACTGAGATCAGGGTTATCACCCCGGGGCTCGACTTATTTCATAGGTTTAAATGGGAAAAATCCAACAATGCTAGATTGCACGCTTCGCGCCACTGCTTTGATGTCAATTTTCGGTCATCATCAGCTAGATCAACTAATATGCTCCAGATAGAGAGGTGGTGCCTCCTTGGTAACTGCGATTCCATACTCTGGAGGCTGATACGTGAAATGACTTACTAACGTTCGATGTTCGGTGAAGGGCTATTTGGAGCATATTAGTTGATCTAGCTGATGATGACCAAAAATTGAAATAATGAGCGGAGATACTGGGGACCCCCCGCGTCTTCACACTGAATAAAAATTTGGTAAATTTTAACGATTTAATAGTTAAAAGTAGGTATAAGGTCACAAGTCACAACATGTAAATGGTTGGTTTTACCATTTAATGTAGTTAATTTAAAGCAGCACGGAGTGTGTGAAACTATATTTTAAACGGTAAAATCAACCATTTTTATGTTGTGGCCATACTTTCAACTAATAAATAGTTGAATTTGCCATTCCCCCCCCCCCCCCGAGCAGCACTTTAAAGGCAAAAACTAAAAACAAAGATTCCCGGCGCACTTTCAATCGTATCCAACCAGTGGCGTAGCGTGCAATAGACTGTTTTTAGTAGAGCGATATATCGTATGAATTGCCGTCCGAGGGCCTCTGGTTCCAAACAAACTCTGATTCAATGCATTTTCCGCATAAGCGGATTTTTGAACGGAAATTTAGACAATTAAATCAAACAATTAATGCGACCTTTTTGCGATTATGAATTCTACGACCTCTGAAATGCTAAGTTATGCTTGGGTTCCATGCCTGAACCGCCAAATCAACAATAAATTACAGATTAAACGATATATTTGGAGGCTAGAACTACCAAAATGTTATTGTTGTTGTCGTGGAGTTAGCGGGATTTCGGGCGATTCTAACCTACAAATGCAACGTTTAATCTGTAATAACTTACCGATTTCGGCAGTTTTAGTCAAGGAACCAGGCATAATTAAGCATTTTCGATGACGCAGAATTATTTATAATCGCAAGAAGGTCCCATTAATTGTTTGATTTAATTGTCTAAATTTCTGTTCAAAAGTTCGCTTATGGGGAAATTACATTGAACCAGAGTTTGTTTGGAACTAGAGGCCCTCGAACGGCAATCGATACGATATATCGCTCCACTAAAGCAGTCTATTTTGCAACCTTGCAGTTCGTCCTTTTAAACTCATGAAAAATATCGAAGTATTGGGGGTGTTCGATGGACACCTACGCATTCGACCTTTTACATGGGTTTAAATGGACACATTACAACGTTGCCAAATTGCACGCTACATCACTGCATCCAACCTAGCTTTGGGACAATAGGAAGAAATATGATCAGCTTTGCGAAGCCCGAAAATAAACCTGGCGCAGGGAAGAGAGAGAGAGAGAGAGAGAGAGAGAGAGAGAGAGAGAGAATATTCTTGGATCTGCCTGCGCCTTCAACGCGACATGCATGCAACATGTGACTCGAACAGCAGACGCGTCTCCTGCCTGCCTGCTTCCGTTCAACGGGGATGGGAATTCGACGACCACGACGGGATGACATAAGCTTACGGTGTAGTGCGAGAGGTCTTGACCCTCGACCTCAACCCTATAATATACGGGGTGATTAATCCCCCCAGACACGCGGGCGAGTGACTTATTGCCGATGAACATTTATGGGTGCAATTTTCAGACTTCGGTTCCGAGGAGCCGTTCCTTGAACTCGCAAGATTCTTCAAGTCGCAGCTCAGCTCAACTCATGACGATTTCATTCAGACATCAAAGTTCAGGACCATTTATCGGTCAAAGGGGGGGGGGCGTTCTCTTTAGCGTTTCACATTATTGTGCAGCTCAGTGGCGTAGCGTGCAATTTGGCAACGTCGTATTGCGTCCCTTTAAACCCATATAAAAAATCGAACACGAAGGCGTTCACCGAACACCCAATACTTCGATCTTTTTTCGGGTTTAAATGGACAAACTGCAATGTTGCCATATTGCACGCTACGCCACACACTGTGAGATTTGACCGATCTAGCTAGACAAAAGTCGAAAAATCAAAGTGCTCCAATCAGATCGAAAATGGACTGAAATGAAAGCTTAGGGTGTGCTGATCACGTACATATGGTACATAAGCTATTTTGCTTGACCAGGTAATGAACTATTCAGCTTGGAAGTTGGTCGATCGTAATGGCTTCGTCTGAGCAGTTTTCATAGTCCAAAACGTCATCCTAGTTTTCGCGATTTTTTTAAAACTAATCGTATTTTAAGAAACATCTTGCAATGGAAGTGATACAGGAAGGTATGACGATGGTTTTTCATTAATTAGAATTGCATTTCCTTCGTTTTTTATTGTGCTATGGTTATTTTAAAGTGGACTGGTTTTGGTGATAAGATTTCTATACAACTTCATATTTCATGGACAATATAAAACGAACCCCTCATCCGTCCGCATTGAAACTTAATTCACGTGAAAGCCCGTGTTTCAGAGAAGAGATCCATGTAAAGTTTTCCTGCTACTTTCGCGCACTAAGCGAGAACATTCGTGATGAAAATTGAAAATCAACTCGTATTTTCACAAATTCTCGCTGTGTCTGACTGGCTGACCGTGCGCAGTGCTGGTGCTGCGAGCCACGTGCTGTCGTATTCACCTATCCAAATGTGTTACATTAAAACATTGTTGCTTCCCGGCCGACCCCGCTAGTGTAATGGCTAGCGCAGTAGATCACCGGTGATAAGGTTTTGCGTTCGAATCTCGGCTCAAAGAAAACTTTTTTTGTTCTCAATGATTGTTCATAATGAACTTTACTGCTCTTGAAGGGATATAATTTATTAATCAATTACGAGAAGGAGAACTGGATTACTTATTTTCGGAACCTGTCAATTAATTATTATTTTATTTTAAAGCCTCTTATTTTTAAATAATCGTGTAATCGTTACGTTTACGCTTATGGTTATCATATTTTTGCCTTTCCTATTCACAGCATGAGGTACGATATTTTTTTCTGTCATTTATTTTTCCTCTCCATGCGTTGATTTCTATAATTATTGAAATTATTCTTCTGAAAAAGCTCATCATGAAAAAAAAAAAAAAAAAAAAAATCTAGTTTCTACTTAATTAAATGAAAATTGATTAAAATTGTCCATTAAAAACATTCATTTGTCAAATTGTTTTGTTTGTTTAATAGTTTGTCATTGTCATTTTTGAACTTTCGTGATTTTTCATTTTTTTTTTTTTTTTTTTTACTCTAATTACGTTGAATGCCAAAATTATTGAAAATGGACCTTAAATTCGGATTCAGCGACCCAAAAAACCCCATAGTACCACAAATGAAGAAGTATAATAGTCGAGAAGACTTTTGTCTAGCTAGATCGGTCAAATCTCACAGTGTGCGCCACTGGTACAGCTGGAAAAGTTGCGCGTCAAGTTTATATGTGATTAATCAGAGCATGTAGGTAATTCAGATTCGGCGCGTACAATCTAGCAACATTTCAAGTCGTCCTAACTAGAGTCCCTATATGAAGAGAGTTAAGACAAGAGGGTAGTCAACTTCTGATTGGTCGATGAGTTTTAGGCTCTACGGATGCCGCCATTGGATGCGATTTTGCACTTTTGTTTACAATTGCAGTTGTTTACCAACGGTATTTTGCGGATAAAGAGTTAATTTTCGACGAATCTGTTAATTTTAATCAGGATATGCCTCAAGAATGTCTATAAATCCCAAAAGAATCTTTCAAGGCGTAAATAGATATGTCGATCCACAAAAGCAGTAAAAGATTACATCGTTAGAAAATCAGCGACCCTGTAACCTTTGCAGTGGACGAAAACACAACAACGGCCCTCAGAATGTAAACAAATGTGCTAAATGGCATCCAATGGCGGCGCCCATGGTTTCACTTGTCTTAACTCTCTACATATAGGGACTCTAGTCCAAACTCACTTAAAATATCGATTCGAGGGAGTGCATGATGCATCCCCAGCAGTTCGACATTTTTCAATGGGTTTAAATGGACGAAATCTGACATAGCCAAAGGACCTGTCCCATTAAGGGCCATTTCCTGCCCCCTTTGGATCAAAAATTAAAAATCTGGAAAAAGAAAACAAGCTGTGGCTTACGTGTGCTTAGAGGTCTAATCTAAAAGAAAATGTCAACGAAAGGGATTATTTGAGGTGTACTTTCGCAAAACTTTCCTTATCCACTTTAGGGGATTTTGAAAGAGAAAAAAAAAAAAAAAAAAAAAAAAAAAAAAAAACGAAAAAAACTCTTCCAATAATCAAAACTCAATACTCAACGCACTATTTATGAAGGATTAAGTACGTTTTGGTGACCAATTTTTTATTTTTTTATTATTTTATTTTTTTATTATTTTATTTTTTTATTATTTTATTTTTTTATTATTTTATTTTTTTATTATTTTATTTTTTTATTATTTTATTTTTTTTATGTAAAGTCCATTTCCGGCGCTATCTCAATCTTCACCAAAAGTGGAGAAGGCTTTTGCGAAAGTATGCCTCATTTATCAGAAACGGATTCCAACATTGCGGAACTCTCATATAGTATATACGGACTCAAACCGAACCGATCATTTTCTTTTAGCAATGTGGCAAAAGCACGTGGGTATAATGAACCTGTATAGTGTATAGAGCTCGGTATTATAAGGTAGCTTGTTTACGTGATAAAATACGTTCAGCTCCTGCCTCTTCTCGCTCATCACGCTCTCTACTTTCTTCCCCCTCCCCCCCTCCCCCGTCCACAATTTTGTGAGATTTATTCTTTACCTCACAAAAAGGGTGCTCGGGTCTAAATCTTATTATCTGTAACAAGAGAGGTAGAAGGGGCGGAGGGGCGGAGGGGCGGAGGGGCGGAGGGGCGGAGGGGCGGAGGGGCGGAGGGGCGGAGGGGCGGAGGGGCGGAGGGATGCAAGGGTGGAGGGATGGGGATGGAGGGATGGAGTGGCGCATCAGCTTTTTTTGAAGCATTTCCATCCGTCATCATCATCACCGTCAATCATTATTATTATCATTATTATACTATCATTATTATTATCACTTTTGCCCGATTACTATCATGCACATTCCCTTTTCGAGTCCACTCATTCGGAACAACGAGATTCAGACTTTACCCTAAAGGACAAGAGAAGACCATCTCCTTTTCTTAACCCCCCTCCCCTCATCTCCACCCACCCATCCCCTCCACCTCCCTCCACACCACCCCTTCCACTCCACCCGACTCCCTTCCCAGCGTCTCGCACCTTCAGAGCTGCCGTTTGGCCTATAATTAATCGCATTTTTCAATTCCCCGATGACTCCGCACCGGTTGAGAAAAGATTACACAGTTCAGTTCAATGTATATGAATGAAATGCACGGAAATTCTCTGATCTGTAATCTTTTCTCAATCGGTGGAAACTCCGTTAGCTAATTAAAATATCAGCAAGTTTTTTACAGTCATCGACGACTCCACCTGTTGAGAAAAGATTACGGATGCCAGCATTTTTTTTTTTGCATTACAGTCAGACACTGAACTGAACTGTGTAGTCTTTTCTCAACCGGTGGAATCATTGGTGAGTTGAAAAATGCGATTGATTATATGCAAAACGGCAGCCGTGCGGCACCTTAGTTTTTCGCATCGCCAAAGATGCCGAACTTATTTTCAAAAGCCTCTCCAGTTGAAGGAAGTGAGTGTGCATATTTTTTCTTCTTCTTCTTTTTTTTAGGTAATTTAGATTGTTTTGAGGTCAATTCTTACTTCTTTAGGATAGTATCAAGCATAATGAAAAATGGTTTTTTTTTTTTTTTTTTTTTTTTTTTTTTTTTTTTTTTTTTTTATAATTATCATGATTGGCTTAGTCGCAGCGGGCCAAGTATGATACTTGAAGTATCGAAACAAGATACCTTGAAAATCTCTGCGCCATAGCAATAATTTCTCAATTTTTCTAACTTCGTTAGAGTGAGAAAGTAAAATAAACCGTAAGGAATACCCTAAGAACACTTTTTCACATCAAATTTAATCTGGGGGAGACCCCTAGACTCCCTTCAATATCCTGAGGGAGACCCCAGACCCCCCTTTGACATTCGGGAGGAGACCCCCAGACCCCCCTTTGATATTTTTATCCACATCCAAAGATCTCTTTTTTAAATATTTAATTTTTTTCTTTTTTTGACCCATTTTCCCATTGATTTTATTGGAAACCATTGTACATCCATAACTAACCTAAAAATTAATATAATTTAAAAAAAAAAAAAAAACAAATTAAGTTTCTCTGCGGGGAATTTTAAAAGCAACCTTTCTGCAAAATTTGAATACATTTGGACCTATTGTGCAAAAGTTATGCTGGGATACAGACGGACTCACGGACGCCACAGAAATTTTATACATTTACCGCTCCAAACCACAGATTAACAAAAAATTCCAACAAGTAGATTCCATTAAGTCATCAACATTACATCAAATTTCGTGTTTTTTGTTTTTTTTTTTTTTTTTTTTTTTTTAATTACTACATGGTTACAATAACCATTCAAAAGATATTAAGGGGTAGGGATGGATTTTTGAACACCCTGTGAAAAATAGTTAGACTCAATTTGTATTCGATTACTATTGACAGTTTGATACTTACTGTGATATCCGAAAAAATTCACAAATTGATTGATTAAAATATCTTTAATACTTATTGAAAATAGCAGATTTTTTGTCCGCATGGTCCTCGACCCTCCCCCCCCCCCTCCCTGGGGAGGAATGGAAGCTGGTGAGATTATTTTGCAAAGTCAAGAATATTCTAAAAGTTTCAGAGCCGGAATAATAATACATCGCGTCGGTCATTCTCTCAAGCGCAAGCGGCTCTACAAATTGTGACGCGTTAAGTGCCTTCAATTGCCGGTGTAGGCAAAACCGTTACCGCCGCGTACGAATAGTTAACTAAGTGCGTATTCGGCATACTTTGAAAAGTGAACGGCATTCAGGTCTACAAAATTATACAGACATCCTGCAATCTCATTCAACTGCCAATGAATATATGGGAGACGACTTGAAGATTTGTAATTGCACCTTTACTTTTGAGTTTTTTCCTGCACTCTACATTACTTGACTTGTATACCTACTATAGGTATACACAAGTTGTTTCTTGTACTGAATTGATAAATAAATAAATAAATAAATAAATAAATAAATAAATAAATAAATAAATAAATAAATAAATAAATAAATAAATAAATAAATAAATAAATAAATAAATAAATAAATAAATAAATAAATAAATAAATAAATAAATAAATAAATAAATAAATAAATAAATAAATAAATAAATATTATGTTTCACAATTTTGTAAATGAAATGGCATAAGGAGGGTGAGTTTTTACCTGTGGATTTGTATGTTTTATTTTGAATCGAGAAGAATGGAACTATTTGCATTCTTTTGCTGTAAGCAATTTGAGGGTAGATTTAGATGTAGAAACCTGCAAAAATAACGGTGGTAGCACTGAAAACTCACAAAACATTTTTGAATGCGCGAGCGAAATGGTGGCGTTGGGCACTATACACTGAAAAAAGCAATTAAGTTTTGTAAAATCAGTAAAATAAAGCACCTGCTAATTTTACTTGTTATTTTCGGTAAATCCTACTAAACTTATGGCTAATCTTACGATTTGAATCGTAAATTTTGCTTAAGTTTTAGTAATTTTTCTATTTGGATTGCAAATTTTTCAATCTAAATAGTACATTTTACAATCCAAATCATTGTGACTTTTGCATATTACATGGCTGTCTTGGCGTGACAGCTATATGACTTGCAAAAATTACAATGCTTTGAATTGTTAAATTTACAATCCAATTGGTAAAGTTTATGATCCAAATAGTAAAATTAATCAAAATTAAGCAAAATTTACAATCCAAAACGTAAAATTAGCTATATGCGTAGTCAATTTTACTGAAAATGGTTGGTAAAATTAGCCTTTGCTTCATTTTACTGATTTCACAAATCTATTTTTTTCAGTGTAACAATGGGTAGGGCCGGATTTAGGTTGCAGGGGGCCCCGGGGCTGCGGACCTTTGGTGGGGGGCCCCTCCCGGTAAATCTTAGGAATAATAAATTATAAAGTCCCTACTTCTAAAGGCATATTGAGTAAAATCAGTAAATTATTACCCTGATAAAAAAAGTCGTTAATAATTTTGAAAGTTTCGTTAGAATTTTTTAATGTTTCTTTATTTTTTTTAACGGTTTTGTTACAAAAAGCTTTACTTCCAACATTTCCGGAATGTTACAGTATTGTAATGATAGAAAAAAGGAAGTTCATCAACCATCAATACCAAAAAAAAAAAAAAGGACCTGCTTTGTGGTGGGGGCCCCTTTGTGGTGGGGGGCCCGGGGCGCGCGCCCCGGTCGCCCCGCATTAATCCGGCCCTGACAATGGGAGACTTTTATCTAATAATTGACCAATAAGAGACGTTAGTCCTTTGACACTTTTGCCACTAGGTGTCACGCAGGGGCGTACCACGCGGGGGGGGGGGGGGGGGGGGGTTAGGGGTACCCTTGCCCGGGTGGCACTCTCCGAGGGCGGCAAATTAGAGCGATCAACCAAAAAAAAAGAAGAAAACAAACGAGAGAAAAAAAAGGTTATCAAATTTCAAAATCAATCACTGAAGGCGGCAAAATCATATAGTGTAACAAGCAAACAAATTCTTTTCCCCTCTCTGGAAACCACGGCACGTCCCTGTTGTCACGGTACCATTAATCGGACGTGAATCACTACTCTGGTGTCTAATTACCATGTTACTCTTCCTTTACAGCATAGAGAGAGTGCCGAAATTAAGATAAGAATCTCCCATTATTAGTTCCCAACGCAGCCATTACGCTCGCACATTTAAAAAGCATTTTATGAGTTTAGGAGTGGATTTCGTGAGTTTTTAGTGCTACACCATCGTTATTTGTGGAGGTTTTTAGACCAGAATCGAATCGCCAATAAATCCTTGTAGCAAGAACAATTCATTCCGACAAAATTTTTCTCCTCTATATTAACAGGAAACGTAAATTTAATATAATTGAAATATGATTAGCAGATGGGCTTAGTGGCATTTTAATTCGTTTTGATTCAAAAGCATATTTAGTCTCAAAAAAAAAACAACTACAACAATAGGAACAACGAAAATCGAACAAAAAAACAAAAACGCCAACAATAACAAGAAAAAATCTGGTTTAGATCATGTTTTATCTTCAGTCATCAATCAACTCATTTAAATAATTTCTCCTCATTATTAATTGATTTTTCTCAAATTTTTCCAGAGAGATCTAAAAACGGGGTAAAATGGGTGAACTGGAATGGTTAAATTAATAAATCTAATATTTTTTCTCTCTGTAAAATTTCTCGCACGTGATTCTACGCCAGTCTCTGAACTCTTCGGACCAATTTTTTATCATAGGTTGCCAGAATTACCATTCATTCTTAGCGATTATCATTCCCAGTTTTATTGTTCAATCAGGTCTATTTTATCGTAAGCGGCATGGGCTGCGACGAATGTATACAGGTTGATCCTGAAGTAATTAAAAATTATCGTGACTTTTGAAAGGATAGAGAGGAACGGAAGATATTTAGATGCAGTATGCGGCTTCCTTATTTGTCCTTGCAACGAGCATTTTCAAAATTTAACAGGAAAAAGGGGTTTAGTTACAGCTTAACCAAACGGAACACTGCCCTCAGCCCTGGTAGAAATGTCACATGAGAACCCATGAAAACTCCCAGGGATTCCCATGAGAATTTGGTCATGGGTACCTCTAAGAAATTGCACGACCAATGCCGTGGGTACCCATGAGTTTCCATCAGTGTATCTTATGGGTTCCCATAGGAATGGTCGTGCTATTTTCCAGGGGTACCCATGACCAAATTCACATGGGAGCCCCTGGGAATTTTTTCATGGGTTCCCATGTGACATTTCTACTAGAGTGTATCAACAAAACAGCATTTTTAAAGTAAGTTAACATGAATGAATTATTAAATTAATAAATTTTTTCGTAAATTTCAAGAACCGATTAGTATATTTAACAATCTATTTTGTCAGTTGAACAATCATATTTTGTTAATTTAAAGTCTCGTTCTGCAAGATTAACAAAACCATTTTGCGGTCACGATTTTTAACATTAAAAATGTTGAATTATCTAATTTTTTGTTCTTTCCTTTTTTGCAGAGAAGAGGAATGTTTCGTTTTGAAAGTGCCCCTTGCAAATGAGCCCTTCCGCGCGAAAGAGGCGAAAACCATATCTAACCTTTTTAACTCCAATGTCGAATATATTTGACAAAAAACTTCTTGCATTCCACTCTAATGTCGGATATATTCAACAAAAATCAGCGTAAGAAAAATAAATTTAGATAAAGAAAAAATATAAAAAAAAATTAAAACTTTTAAAAAAAAATTAACAAAATTAAGAAGAAAAAGTCTCCAACGTGGAAAGGGCTGCTAACTATTTTTATCCGTTCAAACGTTACGACCACTTTCCAGTCTCTATTAGGTAATAATCCTGTATATTGCGGAGCAATAAGACGTCGGGAAAAAGACAAATCGAATGAATTCAGATAATTAAGAGAAATAAAAAAATATTAAAAGATTAAAAAATTATAAAAAAATTAACAAAATTAAGAAGAAAAAGTCTCCAACGTGGAAAGGGCTAACTATTTTTATCCGTTCAAACGTTACGACCACTTTCCTGTCTCTATTAGGTAATAATCCTGTATATTGCGGAGCAATAAGACGCCGGGAAAAAGATAAATCGAATGAATTAAGATAATTAAGAGAAATAAAAAAAAAAAAAAAAATAAAAAAAAAAAAAAAAAGTTAAAAAATTAAAAAAAATTAACAAAATTAAGAAAAAAAAGTCTCCAGCGTGGAAAGGGCTAACTAGTTTTATCCGTTCAAACGTTACGATCACTTACCAGTCACTATTAGGTGACCCTGTACATTGCGGAGCTATAAGACGCAGGAACTCTCCTCTCCTCGCTCCTCGCCATCTTCATTATCAATACTCAAATTCTTCTTGTACCTCTCAGTTCAAGTTCCGAATCGCAACGGGTTCAGTGAAAGAATCTGAACTATTTTTTTATAAATAGAGCTATGAAATTTCCAATCGAGCTTTACGAGACATTTATTAGAAAAGACTTCACGTTCATCGGTTGAATTTACGCTCTTTTGTTGTTCTCCGATGATGAGGCCGAGTCCGAAACTATTGTTCAAGAAGCAATCACACTAGCGGATCCAAGATATTATCCTCCTCTCTCTTTTCCCATTAGATCGCATGTGTTGGAAAAGGATAGAAGACGCCCCATCTTCTAACCTTCGCCTTCTATCCTTTGCTTTCGCCCCGAAAATCACGTGACCTCATACTCCTGTATATATCCTTTTCTAACACACGCATTCTAATGGGGAAAAATAGAGAAGGATAAATTCCTGATGGATCCGCTAGTGAGCAATCTAGAACAACATATTGGCTGCATTTGCTGCCTGGTCTTTTCTAGCTTATAAAAGATTACAAAATAATACAAGAATGGGCTCTTGCAAACTTTTGCTATAAGCAAATAAGTAGTCCAATCTTATGTAAAGACCAGCAAAAATCTCGAAAATCACACAAAGAAAGTCTAAAATTTAGTAATAAATTCACATAACTGCTATAACGGCAAGATGGTAATGGCGGATAGACGCATAGGTATCATGGGAGATTCCTGTCTACTGTGTCACTTTCTCTACGGAAACACAGAGATATGTCTCAAATTAGATAGGAATCTCCCATGATACCTGCGTCGAACCGCCATTAAGCTCGATTCTGAGGGTGAATTTCGTGATTTTTTAGTATACTCATCGTCAATTTTACAGATTTTTACGCAAGAATCAACTCTTCAATCCCGCGTAGCAAAAGTTCGCAAGAGCCCCATTGTATCCATCTAAAAACGAAACATTCAAAATGTTTGTAAGTTACTTTTAATGCTTACATAAACCCAGTGGTTCCGTCTAAATAGTTGTATGTCTGTGATAGTAGTGTCCAGTAAAGCGCGGATTGTTTGAAATGAAAGTGATTTCCTGAGTTAATGGGTGGATTTTGAAAGTTTTTAATGGGCGCATCGTTATATTTTCGCCGAATTATACGTTAAAATCAATTTGTCTTACTCACTGGCGCAACCAGGATCTCTTCCATCTCTCTCATTTCCCATTTGAATGTATGAATAGGAAAATGACAGAAAGAGGGGGTTTTATCCCGTAGTCCATGTTTGTCTAACATACGTTTTTTAATGGAGAAAAGAGAGAGATGAAGAAACTCTCGTTGCGCTACATACTGCTTTAGAAAAAGTACGCAACAGACCCATTGTTCACGAGCAGCGGTGGCCCTTGATAAATGCTACATATTTATTGATGTCTCCTCCAAATAAACCTAAGCAAACGTAACGATCTATTTAAGGTTCAATTGAACCTTCTGAGGATCGATTCTTTTCCATAGGTTCAAATAGGAAAAAATCGAGAAGCGATTGTACACAAACCATACTTCCAACAAATTTTATTTTGATATTTCGATTTATTTGAAAGTTGCACAAATATATCGGAACGTGGATTAAGAATCGTCGGCTTTTGCGATCTTCTAAATGTCGCGTCGAAGGTCTATATGATAGAAAAAAATTGGTAAAATTTCAATGAAGTATCAAAGAAATAAATAATAAAAGTAAGTATATACGTATTAAAAAAAATCAAAACTTTCTACCTTCTAAGCTTAATTTAAAGCTTTCCAGTGACATCCACTTATCAGTTTAAATTACTTGTTAAAATGCTCTCAAAATTGAAATTGGTCTTGAAAGTTTATAGACGATAAAAATTGATTTAAAATTTATAATTTTTCGTCACTTTTTGACGATCTCAAGCTATAGCGCATCTCTTTAGAATATTATCTCGCAAACTTTGGCAAAGAGTGATAATACGCAAAATGAGGTAGATTCAGTGGAGTAGATTCACGTTTAAAATCAAAAGAAGGGGTATGGGGAGTTTAAAAATGGCAGAAACAACAAAAATTTGTCAACTAATTAAATTATTGGATATTTATATCGGAAAAAAGGGGAGCTTGTGATCCAGCTAGTATAATCAGCTTTTCAGGTTACAATTAACGAAATATCTATAGGCGAAGGGCTTAGGGCAGGCCCATAAAACTTAAGTTCTGCTCTTCAGCTAAAAACTTCTATCTGCTCACAATGCATAATTTTCAGGAAGAGAACACCCTTTGTTTTATGGACCCTTATTCTGGGAATGTACTCAATTACGGAGCGCGCCTCTACTCAAAATTGACATCACTCTCGAAAGAGTGATAAGAGAGCAGAAAGCTTTTCCATGCGGAAGAATTCGACATCCTATTATAGCGTCGTCATAGCTGTTTGTCATGATAGTGCGAATTGGCATCTAATATTTTCCGATGACATTTTTTTCCGATGACAAAGAAATTATAACTGGGGTTCATTTTTCTATGATTTACACGACGATTTCCCTCTATAATTTCAATTCAAGTGTAAATGAAAGGATTATTGAATGCAGCGCACCTAATTACTGAATAATTAATTGAATTCTGCTTTCAATTGAAACTCAATGTTCAACAGCCTGAAAAGATGATACCATGATAAAAGCTGTGAATAAATATTGTCACTTTCCTGACTGATCGATTTATTCGGTGCGGTGGTCTTGTGGACTGCGGTCTTGATGCACGCATAGTCGCGCACAATGCGATAAAAAAAAACCTGGTCTTATGAATACCAGGCGCAGGGTACTATCAAACGCAAAAATATTGACGGTCACGAATTTTCACCGAGCGTAGGAATTAGGCATGAAAGGTTGAAAAAAAATGTGTCCCATTATTTTGAATTGCGTCTTAAAAATAATAAACAAAAAGTTGAAAAGTTTCCTGTTATCAAAATTCGACATATCAATGATTTTTTCCGACCCATGGACGGATCAAGCTATTTGGCAACCATGCATTCTTTCTGTTTGAACATATGAGAAACAATCGATTCTTAAGGGGGTCTTTTTACTAATCGATTGTTTTCTATGCATTCAAATGGGCAGAATCCACAGTTGCCAGATTCCTGGATCTGCCTTTGTTCCAACCTTCCATGCCTCTCCTTCCTCCGCTTGTCAAAAATGTTTGACTGCCAAAGCTTTTGCGTTTAATAGTACATATGTAGTGTACTATTAAACTACATATGTAGTGTACTATCTACATATGTACTATTGAACGCAAAAGCATTGGCAGTCAAGCATTTTTGGAATTTACTTATAAATTAAATTAATTGAAAAAAAAAAGTATTAAAATAAACAATGCCAACAAATAATAACTGAGTAAATAGATAAATAATAAATGAATAAATAAATAAGTTAACAGGGAAAAGGAAATAAATGAACCTTGTCCTATGGGATAACGGCTTATTCTGGCCTCATACGAGGCAAAATGCATCCAAATACAAAACAATGAACTGTTTATAGTTTGTTCTGATGAAAACTACACCGAAAGAACATAATAGATCACTTGCCATGTCGGACTAATTTTGCAATTATTTCTTCGTAATTTTTCAACAGAATTTTTTATAAAAAAAAAAAAAAAAAAAAAAAAAAAAAATCAAGTTTTCCCTGAAAAATTGTTAACAATGCGTGGAATTTATGCAGAGCAAAACTTTAGAAAAATATTTCTATCAGTGGCGTAGCGTACATTTTGGCAACGTTATAACTCGCCCAATTAAACACATGAAAAAGATCGAAGTATTGGGTGTTCGGTGAACACCTTCATATTCGACCTTTTACATGGGTTTAAATGGACACCGCACAACATTGCCAAATTGCACGCTACGCCACTGATTTTTATGTAATTTATTCGAAGAGTCCAGCAAAGTTGAAAACTTGGTGCAACATGGCTAGTCATGTTCTTGAGGTGTAGTCCTCAAATACAAATTTCTTATAGGATGACGAGAATCCACGAAGGCTGTCAACAAGCGCCCATGACTTTAAAAATCGGGTTATTTCCACTTTGGGACTACTGATAAACAACCCAGATTGCAGGTGGAAACAGGAAAGTTTCAAAGATACAAAGAAATTAGTAAAAGAAAAAAGTAAATAAATAAATAAATAAATATCAACCTAGAAATCCTTAAATAGCCTTAAACATTACAATGAACAAGGAAGTAACACAAATACAAGGGAAAAGAGCTGGTTATTTAAATTTTGTTCAAAATAAAATTATTGAAACGAAAGGAACAGGACTTTTTGGGACAATGCGGTCCACTGACGCAACCAGGATATCTTCCATCTCTCTCATTTCCCATTTGAATGTATGAGTAGGAAAAGGACAGAAGGAGGGGGTTTTATCCCCTTGTCCATCCTTGTCTAACATACGTTTCTTAATGAAGAAAAGAGAGAGATGAAGAAACTCTCGGTGCGCTACTGATGCGGTCTCTTCCAAAGCAAACAAACAACCAAACAAACAAATAAACAAACAGATAAGTAAGTAAATATAATCAACGAATAAAAAAAATATCACAGCGCACTTTGGTCGGAGATCGAAAAAGAGTATCGGTGGTAAAAGTTACTAAAAATCATCATTTTTGACCTTCCCAGCTTCCTTCAGAACTTTCTACTGACATTCCTATAGCTTTAAATTACAAGTTAAAAGTGTTCTGTAATTAAATTAATTAGGCTTAAAAGTTAATGAATGATACATTGATGAGAAATTTACTTTCTATTTTTTGGACACTTAATTTTGACGATCTCAGACCAAGAGTATGCACTATACAGCGATCAAAAGAGCTGCGAGAATGTGTTTGCATGTAGATACAACGAAACACTTATTTTAACTAAATTTATAAAGCACAGAAAAAAGTGGTAGATAATTTTACTTACATGATGACTTTGACACATTTCACAACAAATTTTAATAGTGTTCAAAATAATTTCTAAACATGATACGCAAGAGGATTCAGTGATGAAATAGAAAAAAAAAGAAGGAAAAAAAAATGCGTTGGCCGAAGTTCACGTCGGTAACCAACAATTAAAACAAAGCATTGATTTATAAAGCACAGAAAAAAGTGAGAGATAATGTTACTTACATGATGACTTTGACACATTTCACAACAAATTTTAATAGTGTTCAAAATAATTTCTAAACATGATACGCATTAGGATTCAGTGATGAAAGAGAAAAAAAAAAGAAGAAAAAAAAAATGCGTTGGCCGAAGTTCACGTCGGTAACCAACAATTAAAACAAAGCATTGCCGCTCCGTGAAAATCCGAAACTTGCGGGGTCGGCGGCGGAAGAGGCGCGAAAATTGAATATTACCGGTAAAGCTCGACGAATGAACGGTGGTTAGCAACGTGAATTGGCATTATGGTTTGGCGTAAATATCATGCATGATACTGATCTCACTCCGCGCGTGGTGTTTTTTACGGACTGCCTCCTGGCGGCGTCATCGTGCAACTTTCCACTCGCTGTTATCATCCCCTTTGCCCTCCCCCTTCTCTTCCCTCCCCCTACCACATTGCCTCCAGTTTTTCTTTTTTCGAGGGGTGGTTACCTGGTACCGTGACGGATTTCCCCCCAGTCAATGACATTCATTTTTTGGGAGGTTGACTTTTCCCGCTCTTTGTTTTTTCACGATTTCCTCGACTCTTATAAGCCAAAGGTATATGTTGATCAAAAGAAAGGGGGGGGGGGGGCAGATAAGTTCTCCAAAGGTTTTTTGCTATAAACCTGTTTAGTGATGACGTTGGACAAAATTGGTACCGTGACGGATTTCTCCCCAGTCAATGACATTCATTATTTGGGAGGTTGACTTTTCCCGCTCTTTGTTTTTTCACGATTTCCTCAACTCTTGTAAGCCAAAGGTATATGTTTATCAAAAGAATGGGGGGGGGGGGGCAGATAAGCTCTCCAAAGTTTTTTTGCTATAAACCTGTTTAGTGATGACGTTGGACAAAATTGGTACCGTGACGGATTTCTCCCCAGTCAATGACATTCATTATTTGGGAGGTTGACTTTTCCCGCTCTTTGTTTTTTCACGATTTCCTCAACTCTTGTAAGCCAAAGGTATATGTTGATCAAAAGAATGGAGGGGGGGCAGATAAGCTCTCCAAAGGTTTTTTGCTATAAACCTGTTTAGTGATGACGTTGGACAAAATTGGATTCAAACAAACGCTCTACCTTGCTCACTCTCGTGGACAGGGGCGTGCGCCGAGGTTTCCGGAGAAGGGGGCAAGATTTCAATTTTGCCGCCTCTCAAAATTATGAATTGGATAACCTTTTTCTTTTTGCTCATTATTGTTTGAATTATTAGAATCAGAGGTACAGCACCCGAAAGCGCAAAAATCCCAAAACTAGAACCCAAAAGCGCAAAAACGATGTTCCAAAAGCGCAAATGCTATTATGAAAAGATGTGACCCAAAACCGCAAAGATAATTTTAAATTGCTAATTCTTACCTAATTCACTGGCAATGCTGTATATTTGCAACCCACTTCTTTCAGATAACTTTTGAGCGTGACATTGCTCGTTGCCACCGAAATTTGCAACCGTTAAAAAAAATGCACCGAGCCCCTGTGTTTGTTAAACTTTTTGTAAAGTCAATTCCCATTATTCACGATTATACTCCTCGGCTGGCAGCACGGCCCGAGTCACCGTCTGAAACTGATTGCAATTTTGGTTGCGCAATGAACGGTTGAGATGACCTGCAGATGCCCACTGATCGTGAGACACTTTGTCTCCATCTTATCTAGACAAGTATTTCAGTGGCGGCTCGTGCTACTTGGCAATAGTGTCTCCGCTCCATTTGAATCTATGTAAAACAATCGATTGCTGGTGAAGCGCTGCTTCACTTTCGAATCAATTGTTTTACATACAATCAAATGGAGGGATAACATTGTTGCCAAATAGCACGAGCCGCCACTGAAGTATTTTTGTCTCAACTTTGTCTTTGTCTCCGCATGTTTCACTGAAATTCTCCGATTTTGCATTCCACATTTACTCTTTAGAGTTAGCACGGTTGCCAAATCAAACATTATTTTTTAACAGCATTGTGACTAAAAGTGTCCTCAGTAAAAAGCACCCATTTACGCAAATTTGACTTGCCCAGAACACACCCATATGCGCAAAATAGTATTTTGCGCATTTGGGGATTTCCGCTTTTGGAATTTGCGCTTTCTTTGGGCATTTACCAATCAGAGCCCTGGTGGCACCTTCTGCTTCTTTGGACAAGACGAGTTTACATAAAAGGATTAGATTATTCCAATTGGTTTAACCCTTTAAGGACCAGGTTAATAGCTCAAGAGAACACTACTTTTCCGTTTCTAGAGGAGGGTAGTTAACTGTTCGTACTCGGTGGAGTTGGAATTGCCTATACAACGAATTGAAGGCGCCCGACGGAGACCTTATGCTTATCTATTGTAGTGATTTCTATATTTGCGTTCATCCGGAATGAGAGCTAGAACAATGTGATATCAACTCTAGGGAGAAAAACGAGTAAACTCGGGCTTGGCCCATAAGGGGTTAAACGGCGTCACGTGGCAATTTTGAAGTCGTTCGAGTCATTCATTTCAGAAAAATGACTCCTTCGTCCATCGAATGACTCGAATCCTGTCATGTGATGCCATTTAAACTAACAGGATTGGCGAATTCTCGCTATCTCGTCTCTTCTCGTCCAAAAAAGCAGAATCAGCCCCCTGAGCCGCAACAATTAAAACAGTAATCATGGAAAGTAATTTCTATCTGCACGGAAACATCTTGAATGGGGCTGTTGCTCACTTTTGCTACAAGCTATTTAATAGTCGGTATTGGTATAAAAACCTCCAAAAATAACGATGGCAGCACTAAAAACTTCCAAAATTCACTCCTAAACTCAATAAACGCTTTTATTTGCGCGGGCGTAGTGGCGGCCGAGGGCAGTAATAATGGGAGATTCCCATCTAACAAGACTGCGACTCCATCAAGAATTGACCAATAAGAGACGAGTTTCATTTGACACCGGTGTCACTAGGTACCACGGTATCATTCATCGGACGTAGATCATTACTCTGTTGACTAATTATTCTGTGAATCATCCTTGTCAGCATAGAGAGAATGACGACATTAAGATAGGAATCTCCCATTATTACTGCCCTCAGCAACCATTCTACGCCCAAGCAAATAAAAGCGTTTATTGAGTTAAGGAGTGGATTTCGGAATTTTTTAGTGCTGCCATCGTTAATTTTTCGAGGTTTTTACACTAGAATCGACTTTTAAATTGCTATTATAGCAAAAGTGTGCACCAGCCCCATTAGTTATTGAAAGGTAAATTTCAGGTCTGATAGTATTATTCACTGTTTTCTTGAGGAGAGACGCGTTTCAATTTTGACTGTGGCTCCGGCCCCGAATCCCTACCCTGGTTTTGAAATGTATTCAACAAAATAATTTTGTTTCATACACCTATGTGTGCCCGAAATTTCTGGATGCATCGTCAAGTTACTGATCCGAATCCAAAAATTTGCACCGGCAAAGTTTGGGATTCCCGCAGTTTCGAATTGCTCAGGAATAAGCATGTGGCTCGAAATGCAAAAAAAATTCTTCAAAATAGCGTTCATGCAAAACAGACCATTGGGATTGGGGCTATGACAAAGATTACTTATACTCCAGTTATGGCACTAGCTATTTTGCGCCAATGTTAAATTTCGTTGAGCGCCTTCATTTTTAAAACCGAGCTAAAACACATACACTGGCCCACGGTTTGTTTACGTTTCGGCAAGCGATAGATGTGCGGGCGGGGTGGGGGTCGTGGGCCAGCCGACTGCCCCTACCTAGAGTCCCTTGATGGAAATATTGTATAGGGAGTACCGACACGACGCTTTATGCATTTTGACAGGAGTCGATTTAGTCGACTGCCTGAACGAATTCGAAGGTTAAGTTCATCAGTGGACCAGGGGTGGACCAGAGACAATATATAATATATATTATATATTGTCTCTGGGGTGGACTGGCGGATTTGCCGGCATTCCGGTCCGTTCCCATACGTTCCTCTACGAATCGACTCCTTTCGTGTGGAGCCTTCGATGTCGTCGACTCCTGCTCGACTCCGTGAGAGCCTAAAACCAACGACCAATCACAACTCGTTGAGCTCGTGTCGATACTCCCTATACAATATTTCCATCAAGGGACTCTATGCCATATCTGGAGTATAAGTAATCTTTGGGCAGTGATAACTTTTTGAGAAAACTGTTCGTACGCGAGGGAGGTGGTGTTTCATACACAGTGATTTGAAGGCACTTTTAGAGGTCGGTTTGTAAGAGTCCCTTGATGGAGGTTTTACAGGATATAGGAAGTAGTGAAGCACTAACGGGAACTCAACGAGTTCTTCAGTTCTGGGAGCAATTAGTGTTTCGTCCTCTCACAGTCCTGCACGCAAATGATCGGGTGAGCGCTTGTGGGGAGTTACAACCCCACGTAACTTTAACCCTTGTGAGCCTAAGGGGGGGTACATTTGTACCCCAGGCCAGTTTTTTTGACGCCATTTTGTCAAAACTGCTCAAAATTTTTTGGGACTTCATGACATTTTAAGTTAGGATACTCAGAACACGTCCACCAAATTTCATTAATTTTTATGAATTTTTGTCGATATTATAGAAATTTAAAGTGTTGGGGAACAAATATTCCCCCCTTCGTCCTTCCAGTTTTAAGCTTGAAACCATCTATTACAGTGAGTTTTACGGAAATTTTATGTAGATTAAGAATATTAAGTCAGATCATTGAAAAAAAATTGAAAATTTATCAAAAATGGAAAAATAAGATGGTACCTCATTTCATTTTTTCCATTTTTTTTATTTTGACATTTTTTTTAAAAGTAGGTGTAAATTTGGCAACATAGCAAACATTTTCTCAAATTTCACATAAATTACTCTCTTAGGGTACTAAGTACATAATCCATCCATTGAAGTTTCAAAATTATTGATACTGACTGTGCTGCATGAAAATATCCTTGGGGTAAAAAAATACCCCCCCTTAGTCCTTTGTGTTACCGAAATACCTTAGGCTCACAAGGGTTAAAAAGACCCGCGCGGCGGTAAGACACCCCTATTAGTTCAGTGACGGCTTGTACGAATTGACAATGTTTTCCCTCCATTATAATCTTTGTAGAACAGAACAATCGATTGCTGTTGAAATGCTGCGCCTCACTATCAGATCGGTTTGCTTTTCATAGAATCAAATGGAGGAAGAACATAGACGGTTTTAGTGCGAAGTCAACGGTTAGCCAACAACCACAACAATATACGCACTCAACGGTCGCAATCGGTTGTGATAAAACTCGCGTAGCGATCCAAACTGTCTCACTCACTCTCCCTTGACCCCCATGTATACCCATCTCTTTCTAGTTTCGAAATTCGTATTCTGGGCCTTGTTTTGCGACATATTATTATCAGAATCGCATTAAAATGCCTAACAAAATTCATTTCAGCCAAAAAATTTCACGAAAGATGTCTCTATCTACGATTTTTGAAATTAGAGTGTGAGGTGGCAGTACATGGGGGTTACGTGAGAGCGAGAGAGGCAGTTTGTCTTTGTTTGGAACGCTCATGACCGGATTAGAGTCCCTTGATGGAAATATTGTATAGGGAGTACCGACACGAGCTCAACGAGTTGTGATTGGTCGTTGGTTTTAGGCTCTCACGGAGTCGAGCAGGAGTCGACGACATCGAAGGCTCCACACAAAAGGAGTCGATTCGTAGAGGAACGTATGGGAACGGACCGGAATGCTGGCAAATCCGCCAGTCCACCACTGGTCCACTGTCGAACTTAACCTTCGAATGCGTTCACGCGGTCGACTAAATCGACTCCTGTCAAAATGCATAAAGCGTCGTGTCGGTACTCCCTATACAATATTTCCATCAAGGGACTCTAGACCGGATGCCGCTATTACTAAAACCCTCTATTGTTGCCGAATAGCACGAGCTCGACACGCGCCGCATTATGTGATATTTGACCGAGAAAGTTGACATAAACTGTTTTTACTGTCCAAATGACTTGAAATTTGGTACCCGGAGGCATTTTTTAACGCTGAATTCAAATGATGCATCAGTTTTTCAAAATTCGAAAATCCAAGATAGCTGCCGACAAATTTTTCGGCTAATCGGTCGGTAGCCATCTTGGATTTTCGAATTTTGAAAAACTGATGCAAAACTTGAATTCAGTGTTAAAAAATGCCCCTGAATACTGAGTTTTAAGTCATTTGGACGGGTGTTGCCAAATTTCAATCGACGCCACTGCTTGTGCAGGGTGTTTCACGTAACCTGCAGCTCACTATGGTTTTCTTGAACGCGGGACGATAAAAATATCGAAAAAAAAATCGGTTTTATGGTAATTCGGACCTGAAGCTTCATTCAAAAATACTGTTACACCTCAAAATTCGGTTTTTTGGGGTTTTCAGGGGGGCACACCCCTCATCTCAAAAATTTCAAACGGCAACCCCTATCTTGTGATGCCTCATCTGATAGGGCATAAAATTCTAAGCATTTTGGCTTAAACCGGAGGTCAATATCTTTTTTTGTAATAGAGATATCGAAGATCGAAGTTCGATTTTGGACCAATTTTCGAAAATTCATAATTCCTACAAAAAGAGTCGTAAAACAAAAATCTGCGCATGCAAAATCCTCTACTTGATGAGTACTTTCAAGAAAAAAATACAAATTTAGAATCAAACAAACCGGAAGTCGACTTTTAGACACCTCAACAATTTTTTGGGAAAACCCCGATTCATCAAAATTTTCAAATAGCAACCCCTATCTTAGAACATTTTCTTCAAAAGTGCGTAAAAAGTTGTGCATTTTGGCGCAATCCAAAGTTCAATATCGGTTTTCTTATTCGATGTATCAAAAATCGAAGTTCGTGATTAGGACCATTTTTCGACCCTGTAACAAATGGATCCTATCGTGTGATACATCATTCGAAAGCGCCTAAAAAAGCGAGCATTTTAGCGCAAACCGGAAGTCAATACCTTTTTTTGCGGTTGAGATATCGCAAGTCAAAATTTAAGCAGAGGCCCAAAGCGAAGACTAAACTGTAGATACTGACTTCCGGTTCAAGCCAAAATGCTTAGAATTTTACGCCCTTTCAGATGATGTATCATAATATAGGGGTTGCCATTTGAAATTTTTGAGATTTTACTAGCTCTTTTCTAGTTCTTCTGATATACGCCATTTTAAGCGCCAGCTATATTCAAAAACTTTAAAAAATTAACGAGCTTCGAAAAAACCCAATAATTTTTTGCAATTATTCAACTTTTTTTTAGCTGTTTCTGGGTGGGATCGATATAGCCAGACAGCCTCATTTTTTTATTGATAAGCATTTGAAAAATGTGACAATTACATCGTGCTCATCAACTGCTTTCCGACTTTTCCGTTCACTGGTGGATCCAGCCCTCACTGGGGGGGGGGGGGGGGGGGTTAAGATTTTCTCCCCCGGTGACCCGCTTTTACTTTTTTCTGTAGCGTTCTAGAATTCAACCATTTACTGCATAGTGCATCCGTGCAAAAAAGATGACATCATCCTGTGATGTGTTATAACTATGTATGTACCTATATTGAAAAGTGCTGCTATTCATAATCTTTTCTGCGTCAAGGCAATAATGAAGGGATGAATTCTATAGAACTCTACCATTGGATGAATTTAGTGTGCTCCTCCGGAATATCAACACTGTAATTTGAAATGGCAGAAAGACTTAGAAGCAGACCTGGTCATCTCGGGAGCTTCCTATCGCTTACATAGCAAAGGGGTCTTGAATCTCCCCCGCTGCTCTTCCGGGGGATCTCCAAAGTCAATTTAAACGGAAAAATAGAAGTAAGCGTCAAAAACGACATTCACCATCCGGCATCCATCAGTGTTAATATTACTAATTTTCAGTGTTTTAGAATAATTCTACGCCCGCCTTCAATTTCACTTCATCGTCGCTATCTGATGTATTATGAGACGCTGATTTCAAAAATGCTATCAGTTTTCATTTAACTGACTTAGATTTTACGTAAATTCAAAATTACGACTTCTTAGCAAAAAATTCAAAATTCTGGAAAAAGTGTGAGTTTTGAGTAAAAACTAAGGCCGAATCTGAAATCAGCGGGTCAAAATACGTAGGTTCATCCGCGAGAAGGGTGAGAAAGAAGTATCTTATGATGAGAAAACCACCTAATTTTACGTTCTTAACAGCCGGACGGCGAACACACTATGTCGTTAAAGCGTAAAAATCGAAAAATAGACTTACCTACGAGCAAACCTGCTATTCATCTCGGGGGCGCTTTCTAACGCAAACATGGCAACGTGCTCTGAAAACTTCCCCTCTGCTCATCCGGTTCAACCTCAATGTTATTTTAAGTAGGTAGGTAAGACTTACATGGCAGAGGGTTCTCAAGACATCCCACCTGCTCCTCCGGGCCATATCGCCGCGCGCCGATGTTATTTTGAATAGGAAAGCAAACTTACGAGCAGATCAGTTCATTACGAGGGGTTTCTAAACGCCAAAATTATATAAAGGTTCTCAAAACGATCCATCTGCTCTTCCGGGCATCGCCAATACCTATGTTACTTTGAATGGGAAATAAGACTTACGAGCAGACCTGTTCATATCGGGGGCTTCCATGATTCTTACGCCAACATGGCAAAGGGCCGTAACCAGTACACTACACTTATTCGGGCCCCAATCCCAGCCAAGATAAGTCACGGAGGCCCCGCTCCGGGTCTCTCTATCATTGGATAATATGGGTTGGAGTGTGCGGGGCATCTTGCTAAAATAAAGAAAATTGGTTGCCCCCCCCCCAACCTCGGGAGCTCCGGAACATCGCCCCTGGCTGCTCTAGCTGTCCTGTGGTCAGGGATGCGAACCGTTCCTGAATTTAGAACCGGTCCCGGTTCCGCGGTTCCTAATCATCTGATAAATTTAGAACCGGTTCCGGTTCCAGCAAGGTTCTTAAACCGGTTCCGGTTCTAGAATCGGTTCCAGAACCAGGTTCCGATTCCCGGTTCTTTTATTCTTTATTTTTCCACACTGTAAGTACTGCTATCAAGCAGAAAAAAACATTTAGGGCTTTTGCAGTGAATAAGATTTATTGCGTTTGATATCATTCCGCGTGAAAATAACATGAGAAAAGTTTTGATTCTTGCAATTTGAAGATAAAGTTTAGGCAAAGTATACTTTCTTCAGAATGTATCCCAAGCATGTTTCCAAAATTATTTTTGAAAAAGTAAGGTTTGTGAAAAATGAAAATCATGCAAAACGGCAATTTTGGATCACGGTGAACAGAAGAGCTCAAAGTGAATCGAGTTTCAAGAACCTATTCGGAACCGGTTCCATTTGCGCGGTTCTCAGACTTTAAATTCGGGTTCCGGTTCTGACGTGACCGAAGATCCAGGTTCCGATTCTGGTTCCGGTTCCGCCAAAAAGTAGGGTTCTCCTGGTTCTCGGGTTCCGGTCCCGGTTCGCATCCCTGTCTGTGGTAGTCGCTATAGCTTGTCCCAGAAAAGATTGGATTTGACACTTCTATGGTTTTCATGAAAACATCAGCTTATTACGGCTCCTAACCAATCAGGTTGCTCTATCTGAGGATGGAAGCTGATGTTTTCATGAAGCGACAAAAAAGCGATAAAGCTACACAAAGATATTATATACTATATAGATACCGAGTGCTAGGGAATAAAATGGTCCCAGATCCTGTAAGTATGCAACGTGTTTTGCGCATAGGCAAACATTCTCATAGGCAAAGCATTGAGGTGTTTCGAGTTCCGTGAAATATTAAAAGAAAAATTGTCGAATGGCGCTTTAAAAATTTTTATGGCTCCTTACTGATGTAATAATCGATTTCCATAAGTTTAAAGTTAAATTCGTGGCAAAATTTATCAATTTATTACAGTTTGAAAAGTCCGTGTATTTCGTATGGGAACTCAATGTAAACAAGAGAACATAACCTAACACACAGATTTCAAACATCATTAAATTATTCATAATGCGTCGAATTTCAACTTTCAAGTTTTGAAATGTGGTCTGTGGCTGCAGCTGCGCGATATGTAAGTGTGAAACCAAGAAATTACAGCTTTTTTTTTCAGCAACGGTCACGAAACTTGGACGTCCTCGTAAGCTCGTAATAGGAAAGTTTGCCTATGCGCAAAACACGCAGCCTACGTGGCCGGCGCATCTTCCCTTTTCTGTACCCCCTAGCAGGTCCATTTTCCCTGCCTTAAGTAGGACCTCATTCAGTATCTATATAGTATATAATATCTTTGAAGCTACAGTTGTCAAGTCCAATCATTCTTGGGACAACCTATAGTAACGGCCCTACTTCCCCCTCTTCCCCCATTTTTTTGCCAAACAGGTAGAGGGGGTGGGGGTCTAGTCCCCATGCCCCCCTCCTCCGCCAGGTGCGTCTATGGCGAAAATACTGTCAACTGGGTACCGATATTGTAAAACAGCCCGTGGAATTCACGGCGAATCAAGAAAATTTACCTAAATTAAAGCATCTCACAAGTGTTTCCGGTCAAGGCGTCGGGAAAAAAACCGGCCCAACCTTCAATCTGCATACTGTAAGCTTCAAATGGTACCAAGTCTTGTAGAGGAATGCTTATTTTAGTATGTTTCATTAATGTTCAATAAGTCATTTTCCCATTTACTCCAATGTATTCGCGAGAGTTCCAGCATATACTGTAAGCCAGGTTGCCTACCGATCGACCCTACCGGGTATTCGTTATATTCAGTATAGATATTATTAGTCTTTGGCCCCGGATGGCGTTTCTATTTTTCTAACCTAAAAAAACTCAACTGCAGTTGACAGTTGGCGGTGGAAATCCAAGCTGTGGTGTGTTCGTTGATCCAAGCCAAGATCATCCTTCATCCAAGATCCATATCCAAGCGTAGACAAATAGTTGCAAACATAAAAACGGTCTTTAGTCGTCCCACAATTTCTAATAATCATATATTTGTCCATGGTTGTGTATTTGTTTACAAATTTTGTTGGTTGTTTTCCAAGAAGGTAAATCTCCCTTAACTAACTTACGTTCCTACCTATCCTATTTGCTTCCTAGACTTTCGAGTGATTTGTAACCATTTTTGTGAGACTGCTTGTATCAAATCTGCAGAATTTACTGTAGAACACTCATCGAACCCCATGGATAAGTCGAAAGAGAAATCTTCATCCAAAACTGCAACAACAGTAGATGTTCGCAAGGAATTGGCTGAATTAGTCAAAAGGAAGGCTGAAATTGCGGTAAGTCCTCTTCCCTCCTATCTGTATCTTGATTGACTGCGTTCTTTTTTCGGAAACTTGAATTCATCAGTCCTGTTATCAGTGAATATTAACTGCTTTTGTTTGAACTTTGTATCAGTTGGTCCATGTTCAAGCAGGAGCCTCAAATGAATCGCTAACTTCAAACTTTGCAATTTTCGAATTGAGTTCTAGAGCTCATGCGTTTTGAGTATCAGGTTCTGACAAGTAATGGTGTCTGCTTCCGTCATGCTTTAAAACGGATTAATGAGTGGTTGGTTAGAAGCCAATTGAAACGCTTTGCTAACAACTGCTCACCGATGTACTCTGATGCATTTCGGTTATGGGCACCACTAATTTTCAGAGCCTGATACTCACAATGCGTGAGCTATGAATGAGAAATATTCCATGGTGGAGCTTATTTCATGAAAGAAGGCCAATGACAGATCTTGCAGCTCGCTACGCAAAGACATGTTTTGCATCATAGTTACAGCATGGAGAGACGGTTCAAATGAGCTTATCAATGGGTCAATGCTCTGTATCTAAGTATCTTTGATCTTAGATTTATATTCCTCTTTAAACCAGATTTCATGTAGCGCAAGCTAGAGTTGGGCACAGATTCCTTGACGAGAAATTCAGATCGACTGACAAAGCAAGACCAAATCATAATTCATTCGAAAGAGTTCAGATTTGGGTCAATTAAGATGTCCTTATCTCTTGCGCTGGCCCTGTTGTCGATGTTGCCAAATTAATTGCATTAAATGTGGAAGAATTTGTGCCCAACTCGGGTGCGTGCATCATGACTAGTGAGAGGTCATGCACCTAATCTTGGGTGATAGTCTAATAACAAGAAGTTTGGTTTGGCGCTGCAGTCAGATTGGCAGTGTTCTAGAATTCATCCTTTCATTGTCTCGATGCAGAAAAGATTATGAACAGGAGAACTTTTCAAAATATATAGATTTACCACATCACAGAATAATGTAATCTTTTTTGCATGGATGCAGTAAATGGTTGAATTCTAGAGCGCTTCCATCAGGCTAATTTTTTTATTTGTGGAACACTATAAAAGAAAGCCAGGAAATAGGAAACACAAAAGTTCTCATAAGGCTCTGTGAGTGTGTGTGAGGCAGATAGACATAGTATCACTCGCACTTGCTAAAATTATGGCAAAATTAATTGCCAATGTCTCTGCTTTAATTCTCTTCCAATTTTGCTCGTTTTGGGCTCAAAAGTTTGTAAACTATGCAGCTGCTGGCGTTCTTTGATTTTGCGTTTTCTCTTTGTTCTCAGTTTAAAATGCCCATAACACGGCTTTTCCCATTTGTGACTAGTGACTCTATCCAAGTGATTGAGATCTGGAAAAGTTTTACCTGGAATCACCCTAAGTTAACCTCTAGTGTCCTTTTTTTCTATTATTCATACTTACCCCTCTTATAATTTTTTATTTTTCTTTTTAACAGGAAACTTTGGCAAATCTAGAACGACAGATCTACGCATTTGAAGGGAGCTATCTAGAAGACACACAACTTTATGGCAATATCATCCGTGGATGGAACCGCTACTTCAACAATAAAACCAACAGTAAAAATGAGAAAAGAAATCGGAAATTCAAAGAAGCGGAGAGATTGTTCTCAAAATCATCAATTACATCAATGGCGGTAAGATGTTTTCCTCTTTCTCTCGCAGTTAATGCTTTTTTTTTTTATTTTTCTTTATTTTTATTACATCATAATTCGAATGTGATATAATATCAGGAAAAATGTGTAGAGCTTTTTGAAGCTATGTGTGTCATTTGACATTAATCAAGTCAAAACAGAAAAGTATGGTGCATCGTAGATCTTTATCTGTAATAACGATGGATCTTCGTCTGTATTTACGATGGATCCCCATTTCTAATTTTAATGACCAGAATTCCTAATGACTCGACCAAATGAAATTCTAATTGATTCAACTGTATTAACCGTTTTGCTCCACAGTCTCTTATAGGTGGTGTTCCGATAACATGGATTCTTACAAAATTTCAAAATGATTGACAAGTGCATGAAATTTTATGAGGAAAAGTTGTTCTATTCACTACTAAGTGAAGGTCCATCGAAGATTTATGAAAATACTTTCTCATAACTCGACACTGAAAGAATTTTTTGCAATTTTGGACTAAATCAATGAAAATCTTGGTCATTTTCCTTGAGAGGAATTTCTTCTTGGTCCTTATTTTATGATTCCGAAAGTAATTTCAACAATAATTTTTATTCTGTGTACTTCTATTTCTTTCATGTGTGTTTTTATCACAAGTTTTCTTATTTTCAGGCTGTGAGTGGAGTGGTGGAAACGCAAAAAAGTAAGTACTTACCTGCATATTTTGTCAGTTTGTTTAGTTAAGAGCAGTGAGACCCAACAATAGAACATAACCTCCAAATCAGTCCAATAGTTGAAAATGATAGGTAGACTTATCTGCAGGCATTCACACGGCTGTGCTCAACAGCGTTGACTCATGATTTTTAAAATCGCAGCGACGGGACTGGCGACAAAATTTTGATCCACCTTCATCGTGCACGAACTGCGTTTACACACTGAAAGATTATGCCTTCCTACCATCATATCAACGCAGTTTAGAGGTTTAGTGTAGGCTTCCTGACGGCATGGCAGTTGGTTCGAATCCTGCCGACAGTCTGTTTGTTTAGTAATTTTTTTCTCATTCTCAAAAAAGCGTTGATATTATTGATTTTGAATGTCTTTACGTACACCCTGCGAATTATCTATGCAAAAAACTTGGGTTTTTTGCTAAAAATTAAGGTTCAGAGTACTCTGATCTTTCGAGTGTACCAACAACAAGACAAAGCACTATTCAGGTCGCTTTCTTAAAGGATGAGACCTTTAATCTCATACCAAATAAATGTAGGTACTAGATGATGTAAATATTTAGGACTTAGTCAAATAGAAATTAACTGCCGAAAGCAGTATGCAATAGTTTAAATTATTTATAGGAAAAAAATTGTAAGATAGTGCGTAAGCATTAGTTTCATTTCAATATGTAGCCCATGTAAACTTGTGCAAATAAAAAAATAAAAAATAATAACTTTAAGAGAGACCAATGATTATCTTCCATTTAGCCAGTCTACCAGTTTTATCCAGTGATTTCAGTGGAGACTAAGCCAAACATCTCACACTATTATGATGCTGCCAACTTCATTAATTTTTTTTTTAATCTATTTCAGCTGAAACCGCCAGTGAATCATCAGAGCCAGAAATTAAAAGTGAAAGCGAAGACAACGAGCCGACAACATCGGTGACCAGTCGGAAGCATTCGTCGGCTTTCAACGGTTTAGTTTCTAGTTCCACTCCCAACAGCAGTGGAAACGAAAACTCACCCTTAAAGGATAAGAATAATCATAGGCGTTTCTCCATCAAGAAGAGCGGGAAAAAGAAGAAACTCAAGTAGTCGAATGAATAGAACAATATATGTCTATTCTTTAAGTCTCTCTTTTTTCAATTTTTTATTGTTACTCTGTTTTATACAACACCGTTTTTATTTTTTCTTTATTCCTTTTTTTCAGTTCCTTTTTCTTCTTAATAGGCTGAACATTTATCTAAAGAGGTTATTTCATCGATTTCCTGCAAAGATTAAACAAGAGTCGCAATAGACGGTTTTGTGTGGTTTTTTAGCTGTTAGCCAACAATCACAACAATGCAACAACAATGCACTAACCCTAGCCTAAAAAACCTCCATGTCTGTTATGCAAGGTAACTCGTTAGACTACCACTCTAGGTGAATGTTTAACTCCTTGCTTCTCCTGGAAAAAATAATTTTAATTGATTTTTAATAAACGTTGTGTGTGAATATGTACAGTATGATGATTCTACTTGTGTCTAAGCCCACTTGTATGTCTTTCACTTTTGAAAAATGTTTGTCTATTTGTTTCTGTATAACTGTGTTTAATTAAATTTTTAAGCCACTTACGTTTCTTTGTAGCATAATTGACTTGCCAAATCTTTTGGAATAGTACCCGGCTCAGGGGCCAAGCATCAGAAATGGGTTGATCTAACCCTACACTGCGTGAGATTTTTTTTTTCAACCAAATATGGATTTTTCAATTCATTAGGTGGTCAAATATGTGAGAAAAATAGCAACAAAAAAAAATTATAATTGGACAGCTTTTTGGTAAAAATTCTCATTTTTCTATTTTTTACTCGGTTTTTACTTGTGCTATGACACCTTGGGAAATGGTAGGAAAAGAAAGAAAAAATCAAATTTTTCAAAAAAAAAAAAAAAAAAAAAAAATTAGTTTGATTGGATTTTTTAAAGAGCATTTTTTTGCGTTTAAGGTTTAAGGTGATTCAATGGCAAAATTCTGGAGATTTTAATCCGAAAGATGGCGTTACTTGTCGCTGGCCCCAAAAATAGCCGGTTTTTGACAGTTTTCGGCTGTTTTCTCTGAACCAACGAAGAAGAGACAAAAAAACAAATTGTCAGCACCTGCATAATATTTTGCTTGATTTTTTAAGCTAAAAACAGGCTAGATTGGTTCAGAAATAAATCAAATGTAATTTGAAGTTGTATCAGCACAGATTACAGGTTCCGGTTTCACCTGTAATCTTTGCTGATACAACTCCCAATTATATTTGATTTTTTCTGCCCTTAAATACGTCTTTATTTCCGAACCAATTTGGCCCGTCTTTAGCTTAAAAAATCAAGCAAAAAATAACGCAGGTACTGACGATCTGAGTTTATGTCTATTATTTGTCTTTTCAGAGAAAATAGCCGAAAACCGTAAAAAAACGGCTATTTTCGGAGACAGCGACAAGTAACACCATCGATCAGATTAAAATCTCCAGGATTTTGCCAAGAATCACCTTAACACTTAAGTGGTCGGCCAATTTGGCATTGGCGTAGTGGCTATGGTCGGCCATTTTCGCCACTTTTCGACAATTTTTTTAAATATGATAGACATGAGATAGAAATTTCAAACAAACATATTCTGAAAGCTCTTGCTTTCTTTTTTCAGATGCATGTTTCAGTAAAATTTTACACTCAAAAAAAATTGTTTGACCCCCACCCCCTCAAAATCCCCTCTTTTTTGTTTCCCGAAAAACCAGGTGCGGGTGTTTCTACTAAATGATAAGCTGAAATAAAATCTAAAAAATAGAAAAGAAGGAAAGTTTCATTGATGACAACTTCAGAAACAACGTCTAGAAATTGCCGTATTTCCTCTTCTTTACTTCGTTTCGCCATGATCACAACACAATCAACTCAAATAGTAACTTGAGTAACCCAAAATACAGACAACAAACAAAGTAGCCGAAACGTGCTTTGCCCTAGCGGATTTTTCTGACACTACATACCCCTCTGTAACCCGTATACCAATTATGTGGACTTTTTTAACGTCCGCTATGCTTAATACGCATGCACTCACGAATGACGTTTATAAACGGCTTTGACCACTTAAGTGTTAACTAACAAAATTCAAAAGAGCAGGTCACAATGGGAAGGCCCCATCTAATCACAACTTTCTTTACTGAGAAAAATTACAAAATCGTTGGGACATATTGCAAATGGGTCATGAATAGGCAGAATAGGTAAGAAAGAAAATAGCAGGTAATAACTCAAAATTTATTTTTATTTCATATGACTAAACAATTAAATTCTTCAGCCAGTCCAGTTTCAAAGACAGGGTGATAAAAAATAAAAAAGTCCATCCCCCATGTAGGCACTTTCAGCCATTATTATATTAAAGAGCAGCAGCAAATCCCTCTAACTTGAAAATTTTAAATAGGGACCGGGACCCCTGTCTTTTGAAAGAGCTTAAAACATTTAGAATTTTGGCTCAAAATATGGAGCCTACATCGTTATTAATTTCTACTTTTGTGACATTGAGATCAAAGTTTGATTTTTACTTATTTTCAAGAATGGCTCATAAATCTGTATGAAAACCAGTGGCGGCTCGTACTACTTGGCAACAATGTCTTTACTCCATTAGAATCTATGTCCAACAATCGATTGCTGGTGAAGCGCTGCTTCACTTTGGAATCAATTGTTTTACATGCAATCAAATGGAGTGAAGACATTGTTGCCAAGTAGCACGAGCCGCCACTGGTGAAAACCAGAGACAATATATAATAAAGACCACTCACTATCTATCTTGCCCGTGTTTGCGCGCGGTGGCAACTTATTTTTTTTTGGGATCTCAACAGAACACCGCAAACATGGACCACGCGTTGATTGATGAGAAAAGTCATTGAGATTTTTGCCTGGTGAAACCGAAGCACCGAAATTGCACCAGTCAACGTATGCTCCCTGTGTTAATTCCTGTTGAGCTCCAAAAAAATTGTCAACCTCCACCTGCACGGCTTGTGCGTGGTCTCTATTATACATTGTCTCTGATAAAAAAGCACAAAGTAAAAAACTAAGTGTCTAAGACTCAAAAACGGTCAAAGAGTACAGTCAACGAATTAAATTATTTCAGTTAAATCCTTAGATGTTGGTTTAGGTAGGCAACCGGCAAAACGTAACACAATGAATTCAAGCGTTGCTGGTGACCTACCTTGCCAAAATTTAAGGAGTCACCTAACATTGTTTAATTTGCCGACTGTACATAGTAAATGATAGAAGAGTCATATAGTTATTTGGCCAATTTAGTTTTAATATTCTTGTAAATGATGGACTTTTATTGATTTTGAGAAAAATCCCTGAATCCAAATTATAAAAAAAATTCAGAGGCCTAAAAAGTCAACTTTAGATTAGTTTGACATAGAGACTGTATTTTCTTCCCAAAATGTCTTTTCCAGAAGAATACATATGTGGAAAGTCGGGTATTTGCCTACAGTGATAAATTAACAGAATTATGAATTTTATAAATAGGTCAAAATCAAAATAGTTTTTTTTTTTTTTAATTAGTCATATAAAAGAATTTTTCAGGTTCCGTCAAAAAATAAAGCTTTGACATTCGATACTTCCAAACTTCCAGTTCGCACAAAAATGCCAAGTTTTATGATACACGCTTCATATGGATGTGTCGCAATCCTGGGGGAGAAGGGGGGGGGGGGTTGGTTGGTCACTAAATAAAGTTTTTAAGTTCAGAGGGCGGGGACTTTCTCGATCTACAAAAATGTCAATTGTATCCTGAAGTACTATAAAACACAGTATTGGCAGCAGAGCTGCCGTTTTGCATATAATTAATGATATTTTTCAAATCCCCGATGAATCCACCGGTTGAGAAAAGATTACACAGTTCAGTTCAGTTTATGACTGTAACGTACGAAAATACTCGCATCGGTAATCTTTCCTCAACCAACTGAGTCGTAGATGACCTTAAAAAACTTGCAGATATTTTAATTACTTAATGGTGTTTCCACCGATTGAGAAAAGATTACAGATCAGAATATTTTTGTGCAGTTCAGTCGTACTCTGAAATGAACTGTGTAATTTTTTCTCAACCGGTGGAACCATTGGTGAATGAAAAAATTTCATTAATTATATGCAAAACGGCAGCTCTAATTGGCAGTCAAAAATTTTCACCGAGCACAGGAAGGAGGCATGGAATGTTGCCTGGCGGTTGAAAATTTGTCTTTATGTTTTGACTTGCATCTTGGAACAAGTATACAGAAGTCACTTGTCCCAAAAATTTGATTATTTGCAATTTTTCACAACCTTTTATGCCTCTTTCATGCCCTCGGTGAAAATTCTTGACTGCCAACACTTTTGCTTTTGATAGTACCTCATGAAAATACAAGACCGCATAAAAAGTTGGGTTTACTTATCTGTCGACAGTTAAACAGGGGAATAGACTTTTTGGTAACAAAAAATACAAAATTAATACAGCAAAACCTGTCTGAGCCAGAAAAAAATCCATAAATATTTGGTAATGAATTTGGAATGCTCCCACTCCGACTCAAACAGGGTTCACTGCATTGCAGACACAACTATGAATTGAATTAATACATTTTTACATTCTATACATATAAATAAAAAAAAAAAAGAAATTAAAAAAATTACTCAATATACTTACAAAATCACAGGCGCTTTATTTATGGACCAGAAGTCATTTGAGGCATTTCTTGGGTCAGATACTCAGTTAATCTGCGATTGCTACTGAGCAAGAGTAGCTGTGCTTGAGCTAGATCTTAAATACTGATCCCAACGTTTGGCTGAAAAGAGAATTTCAATGATTTGAAATATAAAAATTGAGTAAATAAAAAGCAACTGGCTGTGAGTACCAATAAAAGGGATTACTGAGACGTGATTTTGAAACACCAAGCAGGCAGCTATGATGGATATCTCTTATGGACATTTTCTGACAGGCTCGGTTTGTTTGTCTCACTTTTTTTAACCTTCAAAGTTTAAAATAAACTGTGAGGAATACCCCAGAAACACTTTCTCACATCAAACTTACCCGGAGGAAACCCCCAAACCCCCTAATATTCTGAGGGAGACTCCCAGACCCCCCTTAAGGGCTTAATATTAAAGTAAGCTGGTTGTAGAATGTTTTTTTTTTTTTTTTCAAATTTTAATCAAAATTCAAACAGCCAAATTTTAAATATTCCAATTTTTCCCCGTGTTTACCCATTTCCCCATTGATTTTAATGGAAATCTTTTATCTTTCATAACTTGCTTAAAATTTAAAATTTCGAAAAAACAAAAAAAAGTGTCCCTCTGAGGAATGTTAAAATCAACTTCTCTGCAAATTTTGGATGTATATAGACCATTGGTTCAAAATTTATGCTGGGATATAAACTGAAAGTCATCTGCGACATAGAAATACTTTCTCAATTTCTAACTTCATTAGTGAAAGAAAATTAAAAAGGTTGAGACGAATCCATTTTAAGGTGATTCCATGGCAAACTACCAAAAATTTTAATCCGATAGATGGCGTTACTTGTTGCTGGCTCCTAAAATAGCCGTTTTTTGACAGTTTTCGGCTGTTTTCTCTGAGCAGACTAATAATAGACAAAGAATCGGAATGTCAGCACCTGCTTAATTTTTTGCTTGATTTTTTGAGCCATAAACGGGCCAAATTGGTTCTAGAATAAAGGCGTAACTATGCAAAGAAAAAATCATGTGTAATTTGGAGTTGTATCAGTGAAGATTACAGGTGAAACAGAAACCTGTAATCTTTACTAATAAAACTCCAAATCACACATGATTTTTTCTTTGCATAGTTACGCCTTTATTCTAGAACCAATTTGGCCCGTTTATGGCTAAAAAATCAAGCAAAAAATTAAGCAGGTGCTGACATTCCGATTCTTTGTCTACTATTTGTCTGCTCAGAGAAAACTGTCAAAAAACGGCTATTTTCGGAGCCAGCAACAAGTAACGCCATCTATCGGATTAAAATTTTTGGTAGTTTGCCATGGAATCACCTTAAATTGGTTTAAAATGAGAGTGCAAGTGTTTTAGAGTGGCTATCTGGATACAGAAATCGATATGACTGATTCTTCTTAAAGTATTTGCCCGATGAAGAAACTGACACAAGACAGAAACAAGCAAAATTTTTCTCACCTGTATTGCTGTCTAAGAATTCTGTGTCCAGATAGCCACTCTAAAAAACTTGCACTTTCATTTAAAACCGATTTCCACTGAATTAGTTGCAATTTTTGATTTAAGGTTGGAAAAATGAGGCAAACAAACGAGAATCAAATCCCACAAAAAAGCATCCAATCAAATCCATGCTGTCACATTTTGGGATAGGACTTATAGTATGTATTAGCCCATCTACTCGCAGTGGCAGATCCAGCCCTCGTGGAAGGGGGGGGCGAACTTGGACACGGAACTTGGGGTCGCCACTTAGGGACCAACTTTTTATTATTTTTTCGCTCTGACTATACCCCTTCCTCCACCCTCTTTTCCTATTTTGTGGGCCAAACAGGAGGAGCGGTCACCCCCTCCGCCACCCCCCTAAATCCACCAGAACAGTAAAGTTTTATTTTTCTTTTTCAAGAAAAGTGATTTTTAGGAAAAACCCCATGTTAATTTCCATAAAACCAAAAAAGTTTGGACACGGGCATTTCCCTACATTTCCAGCCAGTCAAAGGCCGAATTTAAATAAGGCTCTTATCAGCATTGACTTTTCTAGCTTTCAATGCAATTTCGTCTCTTGCTCACTCTTTGGTTAAGGTGATTCTTCATCGTTTAGTGCCAATATCTACCACCAGAGCGCTACCGTTCGATTAATGTCAAACAGGCCAAAAGTAATTTATATTTAAGAAAATGGAGTGTCAGTTACTAGATAATCATCTCAAGAGTGTCTCTGCAAAATATCTTGTCAATAACTTCGAAATTAAAGCTGAAAGTACCAAAAAATGAAATATCGCATTTCGATACAAGAATCAATTTGCGATATATTTCATTTTTCGGTACTTTCAGCATTACTTTAGAAGTTATTGACAAGATATTTGGCAGAGACGTTCTTCAGATGATTATCTAGTAACTGACTATTTGTTTCTCTGAAATACAAATCACTTTTGGCCTGTAATTTGACATCATCGAACGGTAGCGCTCTGGTGGCAGAAATCGGCACTAAACGCTGAAGAATCATCTTAACAGAAGAGTAAATGAGGGATTCAAATCCCTGTTGACCAGTGAATAGTTTCTTACGTGTTGATATTGGTAAGAGGTGCTTCACAGAACACAGCCGAACAAACAAGTAAAAAATGAGCGGAGCCGAACAAAACACAGATGCAGTGATGAGGAAAATAAGTTCTGGTTTTTCTCTCTCCGCGAAGCAACCAAAGTCTTGACTCCATGAACTACGCGTGGAATTTATCTGAAAAATAAAATGAATCAGGTGCAAGAAGAATAAGAAACTAAACAGAAAAGCAATGAGGCTCTTGCACACTTTCGCTACAAGGGACTGAAGAGTTGATTTTAGCATAAAAACCTAGGTAAAAATGATAAGTACACAAATAAATCACAATATTCACTCTCAGACTTGGGCTTAGTGGCAGTTAAACGCAGATAGCAAGGGAGAATCCTATCTAATTTGAGACATATCTCTGTGATTCTGTGACGAAAGTGACAAATTAGACAGAAATCTCCCAAGATATTTGCGTTGAACCGCCATTACAATATTGCCATAGTAGCAGTTTTGTGAGTTTATTATTGACTTTTAGACTTTTTTAGTGTGATTTTCGTGACTACTGCTGGTATTCAAATCAGAATGTACTAATCATTTGCTTACAATAAAAGTTTGCAAGAGGCCCATTCCAGTAAATGGAGGACAGGATGCAATTTACGTACGATCGAGTCAAGATAATAGTAAGGGGTCTTACACGGAAAAAAAACTATGGTGAAAATAACCATACGGATACCTGATTTTAGCACCTGCTAGATGTTATGGTAATGTTAACCAGAAGTATATTATGTTTTGACTAGGTACTAGGTGATGTTAACTGATTGCATGTTGAATTTACTCAAAGTATCGGTAAATGTACCATACTTCTGGTCAAGTTTACCATAACATCTAGCAGGTGCCAAAATCAGGTATCCGTATGGTTATTTTCACTAATCTTTTTTTTCCGTGTAAGGGAGTGCAGGCGCACAGCCGAGGGGGAGGGGGCTTAGGGGCTCACTGGCTCAACCCCCCTCCCCTAGAACTTTTCTTTTTGTTTTTCATTCATTTTATTTTTTAATTTTTTTTTTTTAAGAACACAACTAAACATCTTGTTTTGAAGTACTACTAAGTTTTCCTCTTTTTGTTACCTTTTTTGTTGACTGTAGTTTTTTTGTTTTTTATTTCGTGTTGACAGGACAGTTGATATATGTTATTAGATTCTATCATGGACTATAAACTTCAAAAGAAAGTCCTCTCATCGAAATCGTCATTGAATTTTTTTTATTTTTTTTCAGTATTCCCCCAACAGTTTTTGATTTTTTAGGGCATACATTCAAGAGCTGATTCAAATAAACTCGGAAAACCCTGAGAACTGCAAAAATTCTTTAAAATTGGTCGAGAAATGAAAGAATGAAAATTTCCACCAGGAAACTTTCTTTTGAAAGTCAAAGTACATATATCTTTGGCCATTTCTAGCTTTTAGGCTTTTACGACTGTTGTAAAATTTTAAATAAATAAATAAATAAATAAACCACATCGTGGTCCCGATAAATAAATAGAGTCAAAGTGAACGGATTCATTTTCCTCTTTCCGTTTTGCTTTATTTCCACCTGGTGAACTTAATTAGAGACAAATACAACCAATTCGCAAACAAAATTTTTTTGACCCATTATTTTTAATGTCAAGGTAAAAATCCAACTGTTAATAAACATTTTTATCAAAACAAATGCACTCTGAAATGGTTTTAAATTGTGCTTTGGAGCAACTAAAATTTAAAAAAAAAAAAAAATTTAAATGTTTGGCAAGGTTTCCAAAAAAGTACGAAGTTCAAATATTCCAAAAAAAAACTGTAGCAAGTGGACCTTCGATTTCTTTGAATTTTAAAAATGGGGCTCTACCATACTTTTGCTACAGCATTGTGGAGGGTTGTTTTAGGTGTAAAATTGCGTGAAAATCACATTGAGAGCATCTGACAGTCTCAAAATCCACTCATAAACCCACAAAAAGCGTTTAAAGGAAAGCCTAAAATGGCGGTTGAAAGGGCTAAACAACCCTGCATGCATGCGCCACAAGCAGCAAAGATGGCCAAAGATTGCATTCGACAAAGTAGGTACTTGCCCGGCGTTTCCTCTTCAGAATCCCAGTAAATCGACACAGAACGTAATACTTTCACCATAGTAATCACACACAATAACGAGAAAGTAAAATTTACAGTGGAAAAACACACAGAATGACACAAAAAGTACTATTAGGAAGTAAGACATTTTTTTACATATTTTCTAACATTATAAATTGCCATCATCGGCCAACTTTTGGTGCTTGTGGCGCATGCATGCAGGGTTGATTCGCCCTTTCAACCGCCATCTTGGACTTTCCTTCAAACGCCTTTTGTTGGTTTATGAGTGGTTTTTGAAACTGTTTATTGCTCTCAATGTGATTTCCACGTGATTTTACAACAGAATCAACCCTCCATAATGCTATAGCAAAAGTATGCAACAAACCTATTATATGTGTGAGCTAATACCTAAAAAATTACATATTCTGAAACTACATACAGTGTGCTGTAAGATCACACGAAGAAATAATTTATCCCCTTCACACTGCAGGAAAATGTATTGATGCTGGAGGAGGAGGGAGGGGGTGAATTTTCACATCTACTTCTCTACTTTCTTGCCTTTATAAACTTTGTGGAAAAATTTGATGAAAATTTCCAATTTTTGGTAGAAAGCTTCTAAATACGCTCATCGATGTAAAATGGAAGCTGACAGCTTTTTATCTTTTAAAAAACTGGCCTGGCGGTAAAAATACACCCCCTCCCCTTTGGACTCGAGGGTTCACATAAAATTACAAATAGATCTACTTACCATATCTACAATGTCCATACAAAAGCCTTTATTTTTGTGATCATTATAATATTCATTCAAGTCACGGTACGTTGTCACACAATTGTTGCAAATTTTTGAGTTATCGGTGCTGTTGGTGTCGTTCCTCTGTTATCGTCAATGCACGCTTCGAAAATATTCCATTTTGTTAAAATAGTGGTTGTGAGATCCGTCTTTTCTGGGGTGATCCAATTGCTCACATTTTTAAAACAATCTAAAAAGTGAAATAAAATAACCTAAAATGTACATACAATCAACCAATCCTTACTAAGGAGTAAATTCTGTAGTTTTGAATTTTCAGATTCTTGGTAGAATAATGCAGTTTTAAACTGTGGCGTAGCGTGCAATTTGACAATGTTGCGTACGGTCCATTTACACTCATGAAAAATATCAACCTATTGGATGTTCGGTGAACACTCAATAATTCGACCTTTTACATAGGTTTGGATGGACTACACGCAAAGTTGCCAAACTACAGGTTGCGCCATTGGTTTTAAAACATGCAAGGGTTCCTGTCAAATTCTGCCGAGTTTTTTTATTTCCGCGCAGAAAGCGAGCTGAAGAAAATATTAAAGAAAGGGAACATTACTAGCTTCCTGCAGGAATTTCTTTGTTATCTTCTTAGAAATGCTTATAATAGCTTGGATAAGCTGATTGGCAGTTCGTTCAAGCTGTAATCGGCATTCCTGACTTACGACTTATCACTAACCATTCATGTTCGATTTGCAGTAGTTGATGTGTTTGCTTATTTATTTATTACTATTATTACCATAGACAGAAATATAACTAAAGACTGCCTACAGCATACAATCCAAATAAAAAGGGTGCCAATTTTCGACAGGAAAAAACAGTGTTGCTTCTCTATAGTTTCTCACCTTATTAGTTGTGTAATATTTTTCCGTTGCTGTCTTTAGACATAAACTGGCCATTAAGAATTTTGAACCACTCATTGAGAGTGGCAAAACATTTCTTTGGATAAGTATGTAACTGGGCAGAACAATTTAGTTGAAAATGCACTGGATGTTAATTATAGGACATAATATTTTGGACAAAAATCATTGGACAAATGTTCCTACAGGCGCGGATTCAGGGGGGGGGGGGCTTTAGCCCCACCCTTTAGCCAAATTCTCACACTGTCTCTGAACGGATTTTTGAGGAAATTTTGGGCGTTTTGGGAAATAGTAGGTCCCCCCCCCCAGACCTCAGCTTCTCCCTTGAAAGATTTCTAGATCCGCCACTGTGTTCCTATAACATAAGAATCCCATCATGAATCAAAAGGTATGCCTTCGATCAATCAGTTAAGTATTAAAAAGAGATTGAAAAAGGAAAACTCACAATTGCAAGACGCTCTATTCCACTGCTGGATGACAAAGCTGTAGCTTGCTTCGACGACTTCTAATCTGTCGACATTTATCAACTCTAATTTACAAGGGTTGCCTCCTTCATCATGGAGCTAAAGATTTAGAAGGAGGAAAACAAACAGAAACTTAATGAGAATCACATTACTAGAGAGCTAAGAATTTAGCGATTCCAAGTTTTCTCAACTACAGGAGCCAAAACAGAAAACATCTTCGTTTATTCAAAGATGCAATTTTATTGCATGAATTATATATGGATGTACTCACTGCATACACTTAAGATTGAAGGCATCTTTATGAGATGATGGCTGTTGCAAAGAAAGTGGGCTTTGAACAGAGACAAATAGAGACAGAGCACTATGCCAGAATACATAGGGCAGATTTGAGGCACGCTGAATTCTCGCGGATTTAACAAAACAACAGTCAACACCCCTCTGATGTCGCAGGGTGTTGAGCGGTGACATTCGGAAAAAACAGGGGGGATGGACTGGAAAGTGAAGAGGAGGGTGCTCACCATTCAACACCATGAGACATCAGAAGGGTGTTGATTGTTGTTTTGTTGAATCCATGAGAATTCAGCGTGCCTCTGCTGCAGACAGTTAGTGCTCCATCATTATTTGTCTCTGGCATTGAAATTGCAAAATATTAAAGTTCCAACAAACACCAGACTATAAAAGCATGAATCGAGGCCAGTCGCAGTGGAGCTTAGGGGCTCAAGAGTTAAGACCCCACTTTTTCAGAAAAGGGCTTACAAAAGGGGAAAAACGAAGGTCTTAACACCATTAGATGCCCCCCCACTAGTATGCGAAGAAGGGTGCAAGAAAAATGAGAAGCCCAAAAAAATTGTGGATATTTTTATTATTTTCGTCTCTTTAACAAAATTTTATGGTACTTTACCTGCAGGCCAAACTATAGTTGCAACCCCCGTGACCACAGAGTTGATTAAAGGTGGATCATAGGTAGATTACCGAAAAAGCAAAAATACCGCTTTTTCGCAGCAGAGAATCTTAGATTTAGATTTTCCATTAGTAGAAACAGGGGGTGCAAAATGTTCCAAAACTTCGGAAGTTTCACGCGATCCATGACTTATTTCCTCACATGATTTTAAAAAATTTCCTCACAAAAATTTTGAAAATGATGACTTTTTTTTTGGTTATTTTAACATTTCAACACCCTATATACTCAAAATGACCTATATTTTCTCATTTTTTACACTATTTTCCTGGGAAATCCTTGTTGCCATTCTTAAAAACAAACAAAAAACAAAAACAAACAAAAATATTTGGACAAATTTCCTCACTTTTCTAGAAATTTCCTCACTTTCACGCGATCCGCGGATCGCTAGATCGGGCACATTTTGCACCCCTGAGTAGAAAGGGCAAATTTGAGTTTTACAAAAAAAATTTAATGAATTAAAAATACAAATAGTAATTATTGAATCTAATTTATGAAGGCTTTATTTTCTAAAACTATGCCAAGAGTTGGGTCCTGTTTAATTCAGTTGGTCGGTTATTAACACATGGCTCCATTCTCCATGATGGTTCTGATACGGAGATATGGAGATTCAACAGTTTTATGATGCATCAAAAACGCAGGAAACGACATTCAAATTAAAGGCAGTAACTTCAAAAGTGTCCAGGAGCTTCAAAAGCCATTTTTTTTTTCAATCACTGCATTCAATAATAACACGCAGAAACGATGATATTGATCAACTTACTTTCAAAATTTCTTCATGACTTGAATAGACTTCTAAGTAAGTGTCAACACATGCTTGACAGACTTTGATAGGACGAGCGTTCTGAATGGTACAGCGAGTAAAATTAGCGGTGACCTCTGCAAATCTTTCAAGTAAACCTTGACAGCCATCATGCGCTGAGGCTCCAGAGCTGCAAAGGAAAAAGTAGAGTAAACAGAATAGAGCAAGTTTTTAAAGTTGAAACAAAATGATCCTTTCGCTTAAACAAAAAAAAAAAAAAAAGTGAACAAAATTATTGCAAGAATCAGCAATGCCTACAAGCAGCCATCAAGCCATACAGAGCATTGCAACTTATGAAGCATTCTCCTAATGCAGAGTGTGGTCATACGTTAAGGACTTTTCAGATAGAACTCATCTAAGACCAGAGAAAATACATAATAGAGAGCCCGCACTTCCTATCTTGCCCATGTTTGCAACCGGTGGCAACTTTTTTTTGGGGGGTCTCAACAAAACACCGGAAGCATGGACCATAATACGTTGACTGCTGAGAAAAATTGTTGAGGTTTTTGCTCACTGAGACCTAAGCATCAAATTTGCATCTGTCAGCGTATGGTCCATGTTGGATGGTGCTCCATGTGTTATTCCATTGAGACCAAAAAACAAAAGTCAGCCACGCGTGCACACAAGAGTTAGAGATTACGAAGCTTTAATCGATGAATCTTTGCAAACTTTCTACTTCAAGGCAAGATAGCAGTGTTCTGTCTCATTGACATGAGCTTTTGTTAGTTCTGGGGAAAGAAAAGAATGGGCAATGGTCAAAATGGTCTGAGTCGCATCAGTGACCGTAAGTGATCAACAAAGGCACCGAGTTCCAAACATAATTATTTTCCCAAAAGCGTTCCACATACTGTCGCGGCAAAGGGACAAGTCGCACTAAGCATGCCATGTGTTTAACAAGGCTAGTACAACTTTGTTGAATGTTGACAGATCCGGTGAGACTCAGCCCGTTTTGACATCTGTCCATTCTTTTCTTTCTCCAGCTCTAGAACAGTGCTTTCCATCTTAAAGTAGCACCAGATACCTTCAAAAAAGATTGCTTGTTTGCTAATACCTTCTGCACAGTGTATTGGGTAGTAATACGGCACACAAGAGACAAGCTTAAACAAAGAGCCATCAATTTTAAAGTTATCTAAATTAACCTCTAAATGAAGACATTTTAGCATGATCAAAAGACAACCATCATCTGTCAACCCTACGATAACACTTCAATTTATGACAATTAATAGGTTAATGTTTGGTAAGTACTTACAAGATACCCGTAGAGCTTGAACCAGCCACAAAAATGAAAAGAAGGAAGGTTGAACTTGTCATGCTTGACGATTACAGCCCGATTGCATCACTGAACAACATAGAATCAGACTCAATGCACTTATTATTATTACAGACAAAAAGCTCCTGGAGTTTCAACGAATAAGATTCAAAGATGACAGAGAAGCAAAGAAAAAACTAAAATTTGGAGTTTTATTGGACTAAATCATCATGGAAGTAAAGGAAGGCAGGATATGCTTAGAAAATGAAAAATAATAAAAAGGCAAGAAAACTTTCGGGAGAATAATTGGTGTAAAGTAACGGGAGAACAAATGCAGCTGGTCCTAAAGCGAGATAATTAAAAATTATAAATTTCAATGACACAGGTGAAAAGGTGGAACGAACGAGGACATTTCACTTTTAGTGACAACTGAACAGACAATCACCGAGCTGTTATCAGTATCAGTGACAAAAAGACTTTTCATCATGAGTATCTAGTAAACGCGGTTTCTGAGTCAACAAAGGGCGATTACAAAATAAACAACAATTCTGTGACAACAGCACATGACATGAAGAATGGGGAAAAGATAAAAGATGACTCATGTGGCAACCGTGTACTTTCAGGGAAAAACGAGGGCAATACCAACTTTCTACCAAATTTACTCTTCGAAATTGTCACTATAAATAAATTAATTTATTAATTGTTTTAAAATATGAATTTTTAAATAATAATTTACCAATAATTAATCAATCTTATCATCCAAGGCAACGATTTTTGACGGCAATGAAATGACTGATCTACTGGAAAATGAAATTTGGCACGTACTAAAGAATGCACATTCATTTTTTTGCTATTGGTAAACTTTTCTACATTCAAATTTTCAAATTTGCCGTTTTATTTTCCGCCATTATTCATTGTTCTGTTCACGTTCATGCCGTTCACATGTCCATTTCTGACATTCTTGAATTTTCCTGTCGGCTCTTGTCTCGCTCCTGGAAATGATAAAGCTCGCCGATTCGCTTCTTTGTCCCACTGTCTTCATCGGAATTTGTAAATCGTAATTAAAGTAATTCATCATGTCGTGTGATCGCCGCTGCTGTATTTCCGATCTGTTAAAGTGTTAAGGTTTGTTGTGTTTTTCTCGTAATCTCTCTAGTATTGCTACTGCTGAAGTGTTTTATCATCTCCTACTGTCGTCAGAGTTTGATTTCAGAAGTCTGATCAACAACTCGCTAGTTAAATCGTTTATGCTAATAAGTGTCCATTAATTTAATCGTCAGATCCACTTCTCTCCATTAACTTTCCAGTAACTTTCTTTCACTTCTTCAACTTCCTCATTCTAGTTTGCTCAAGTCATCAACTGAATTCATCTTTATCAGAAGAATAGTTTATCCAGTTGCATGATGGAAGTATAAAGGTGGAGGCATTCGTACCCCACCTACGTCACAACGCGACGAATCTAGCGAGCGAGGTCTGAGGGGGGTGCTGCGGGTACCAGGGCGTAAGTGTTTTTGCGTGCTGAGTTCATTGCGTAGAGATGCAAAGGAACCTATGGCGCAAGAAGCTGGAGAAGCTGTCATCTCCCATCTTCGATGAAAAGCGCTAGAGCCATTCACCACCTTGTTTTTCATGAAATAATTACTTAAATGATAATTTTCATGCCATGTGTTTGTAGTCATGATGAAGCATACACAGTATAAGTGTTGGGTTCCGCAAGTAGTGTTGAAAATGCATCTAAACTTACCTGTGAGCAGTTGGTTTTCCAAGAGATTAGACTTGTCACTAATCAATTTATCTTTGATATGTTACGATCCATTTTAGTTGTAGGCACCACTTCTTGTCAGAACCCGATAACCTCGCGTTCGAAGTACCCAATACTCCTCATGTGTCTACTGCACCAGTAGCATTGTCTAGTCGGAGACAAACAGAGACTCAGCCCAAAGCTTGCGACAGGTGTCCACTTTTCCAGCTCAATATAGGTTGGAACTCATCAAAACAATAGCCAACAGTCGCCAACTGTTGACTGATGAGGGCATGGTTTGCATTCGCCAAGCAAAACCTGTTTCCGGGACCGCGGAACAATCACAGCCTTTCGTTGAGCTCACCTCTCTACAGTGGGTGACTGTTTATTGTTGCAGTCGGTGACTCCCGAACATAACTGTGCGCACTAAACCTGCTTCACTTTTCTACCACCAGAAGCATACGGTGTGCTGGGTCTTCATTTGTCTCTGTGTCTAGTGCTAATGCATTTTGAGTTTCGGGTTCGGACTGGTACTGGTGGCTGTGATCAAAACGCACTGCCGAGTAATTTGTTAGCATTGAGTCTCATTTCTTTACTAATCAACCTCTTACCATCTAGTTTAGATGTTTCCGGGATCCTACCCACGGTTCAAAGCGACAGCATATTTAATGACAAGTTGTTCGAGCAAAAGGATTTTGAGTATCAGGTACACTGACAAGTGGTGTCTGCTGCGGAATTGCATCAAAAAGCATCGGTAAGTGGTCGGTTTTGCGCAAAGTTTTGATTTGTTGCGAATCAACCGCTGACTGATAGGATTTGATGCAATTTGGAGGCAGGCACCATTACTTGTCAAAACCTGATACTCAAAAATCAAAATGCTTTTGGGTCATTCCATGCGTAAGTGAGCCTGGGGGTAAAAGTGTTTTTATTTTTTTTTTGCAAAAACTACCTTAAAAAAAATATAAAAAAAATAAGGTATTATGGACATCCTAAAGTTACACTTCAAAAAAAAAAAAAAATTCTTTGAATTTCGTTGATTTAAACTGTTTTATCCCAAAAAAGAGGAAAATTCTACATTTTTGTCTGACTCAGCAACCACAAAGGGGTTAATTTTAAAGCCTCAGAGCAGGTTTAAAACTTGCTAAACCTCATTTAAATTTGATTTAGGCTGCTATTTGGAAGTTAATTCTACACCAATAAAACCTTAACATCTTATTTTTGCTCGTATGCTGAATGGAATTAACTTAGAAAAAGTTGCAATCGGACGCGTCCCATCTGTAACCCAGTATTTTATTTTTTTTCCTGGCGCTGTAAATTATAAAATGAAAAAACACAGGTATTGCTGAAGCATAAACCTTTTGCTTTGACTTATATTTTTTTCCAAACATTCATGACTTCACAAATCATAGCGATTCGCAATTTTCAACAGTGCGGCCAAACACTTGTCCATTTTGTGTCCCATCTGTGACTGCTCTTCACATTAAGTTCTCTTAGTCAAAATTAAAGCAAAAATTAATCTCAAAAATGGTAAACGTATCTATGAAATGATCCCTAAATGCTCCTGCACTCTTTTTTCTAAAATTGTAAATGAGAGTATCAAAAAAATGACTTTTAAGTTGTGCGCTTGTCCCATCCGTAACCATGGAATGACCCTTCTGCTTAACCAAGTGAAGTAATTTTTTATAATGTGGTTATCCTGAATCATTTCAAATGAGTTGGTTAATGTCAGTTTTCAGCTGATCTAAGCTGAAACATTTTTAACTGGTGGAGGTGTCAATCGCTTAGTAGATTTTTTTGGAGCTGTGAGAACTTGTGCTCAGTATTTTTAACTGCTTGTTCCTACAGAAGTTGAGAAATTGATAGCTGTATTCAATTGTTATGAAAAAAGAACAGATTTGGTCTTGCTTTCTTTTCCCTTGTCCCCCTATCCTCCGCACCCCCGTTTTACTGTTTAAATTCTTTGAAAATGTCTGTTTTCTCTGAGGACACTGGTTTTTGAAGATATTGTGTTGTATTGGTTCTAACTGCTCCTCAACTAATCAGGTTGCCCTATCTGAGGATGAAAGCTGACGTTTTCATGAAAACCATAGAAGTGTCAAATTCAATCTTTTCTGGGACAAGCTATATAGTAGATCCATTAACCATTTTGAGTATCGGGTTCTGGCAAGTAGCGGTGCCCACTTTCTAATTGCACCAAAAAGCATCGATGAGCTGTTGCTTCGCGCAGAGTTTCGACTCGTTGTTAATCAACTGCTCACCGATGTGCTTTGATGCAGTTCGGAGGCAGGCACTGCCATCCGCGTTAGAACCCGATACTCAAAATGGTTCTGTTCTGATCATAATGCTTTTATTTTAGTTCAACCATTCTCTTGTTACAGATATATTTATAATGGCAAATTTTACCTGTTTTGGACAACTGATATCCGTCAAGAGCGATGGCTCTGAAGGGGTTCAAGTCCCGATCACTCAGAATGAATTTTTTATTGGTTCCGATAGTAGTTGCTATTTGCGTCTCCACATTCCCGGTGTTGAGTCTCTTCATTGTTCTTTCCTCGTTCATCCAACAAGTAATGTAAGTTTCTGCATAAGCAGAGTAAGTTATAAGCTTAGTGAGTGCGAGTGATAATGTGTCTATCTGCCTCACTCGCACTCATTGCGGCCCATGAGAATTTTTGTATTTCATAATTTCCGGCTTTATATTTGAGTATTTCAACTCGAAACTTTCAAACTATCTTCTTGAAGTTTGCTCGCAGGTGTTGACATTCCTCCAATTTGTGCCTTCAGCGTAAATTTTTCAATTTCAGCCAAAAACTGTTGACTTTTTGAGCAGTGCGACGTAGGCTCCACGGTTTGAACTTATCGACCAGTGCTGATTTCAGCCACCAGAGGCGTGTGCTTCCGTTCGATTAATGTCAAATTCCAGGCGGAAAGTCATTTATATTTAAGAAAACGGAGCGTCAGTTTCTAGACGATGATCTGAAAATTGTCTCCGCAAAATATCTGGTCAATAACTTCAAAAATAAGGCTTAAAGTACCAAAAAATGAATTATCACTTTTTGATGTAAGAATTGATTTGTGATTTTCCATTTTTGGTATTTTCAGCCGTATTTTTGAAGTTATTGATGAGATATGTCGCAGAAATGTTCTTCAGATGATTGGCTAGTAACCGGTTTTCTTATATATAAACGACTTTCGGCCTGTCATTTGACATTAATGGAACGGTTGCGCTCTGGTGGCAGAAATCGGCACTAAATGCTGACTTAAAATTAAACGCCGCTGATGATGATCTAGGATTGTAAGGCCCGCCGCTCTTTGAGTAAGTTTTACTTTAATTTCGCAAGATTGGTCAAGTTCTTTTAAGTGGCTTATATATCTATAACCCAAAGCTACGCTGCTGCTGTCGCCATGCGCAAATTGAAAGAGGAAGAGAAGGAAACTGATTCCGAAGAGATTTGAGGCAAAGAGGAATCGAATTCTGTGTGTTTTCAAAGCATAAGGAAAAAGATTTTTTGTCCTCGGGACTTCAGATCTGCTAAAAAAAAAAAAAAAAATCTGAATTTGATTCTCAACTTATTTTTATAGCTCAAAAAATCCATCTATAACCATTTCCGGGATGAAAACCCACTAAACATAAGGTGCACTTGTCAGGCAAAATTCTCTATTCAATCATATTGCTGAATTTTTAAAAAGTACTTACCAGTTGTTTCATGGATCCTTTTTCTGGAAATGACCTCATATTTTAATCTACGGAGACGCTGAAATTGAAATAAAAAGAGCAGCAGCATTTTGAGTGTTGGATGCTGACAAGTTGCCAGTTAAGGATTTTGTGGAGAGCAAGAAAAAAAATTAATTTTATCTAGAGATGCACCAGATAGCAGAAACGCTGGATACCGGCCGGGTAGTAATGCCGGGCTCATTGAAGCGCTATAATTGCGCTACAAATTTTTCGATTTTGACGATTTTCTAATTCCCGGCTGGATACTTCCACAATTTTTTTTCTTTCTTCTATTTCTATTTCTAAAATTCACGAGTCTTCTTCCACATTCAACGGAACCCCGTATCAGTCACTGGCAATAATGCTCTTTCGAACGATAATGGACTGTTGATTGTTGTACACTTTTAATGACACAAGAAGATAGATGAACAGAAAGTGCCCCATCTTCTTTCTTGTTTAGGCATCAGGCAAATGAGACAATGCTTAGGCCCTAGGCCCCATAGAGGGAAACAGTAGAGATAGTAGGGTACGTACTATACAGGAATTTGTCTTTGTCTCTCTTCACTGGCGCAACCAGGATCTCTTCCATCTCTCTCTTTTCCCATTTGAATGTATAAGTAGGCAAAGGACAGAAAGAGGGGGTTTTATCCCGTTGTCCATCCTTGTGTAACATACGTTTTTTAATGGAGAAAAGAGAGAGATGAAGAAACTCTCGGTGCGCTACTGTCTCTCTTCATATGTTTCGTTATGTGTTATCTGGAATCACATAGCGCTCATTATGGGTTTACTTTTCTGTTTTCTTCTTTCTTTGTGATTTTTTTCCCGTTCTCTAATGAAAATATATGGTTTTCCGCTCAAGTTTCGAAATATCCGGTGCAACCCTAATTTTATCAGAAAAAGCTCTTTGAAAAGCAGGGGCAAATCGGGGAATCCGCCCGTAAGGAATCACCGGACACATTGGTCTACATCCATGATTGCTTTTTCACTTATTGGTTTTTATGATTTTTCAGGGCATTTTACGAAACCTTTCTAAGAGTAATCCAGTTCATGTGAATGGGAAACCCGTACTCAAAAGTACTCTTCTACAAAATGATGATCTAATCTCTATTCTGCACAAAAATTTCAAATGGCAGCAAAACAACCACCCTAAGTAAGTCCTCCTCCTCATCCCTTCTATCGCAGTAATTACCGTTTTTTTTTTTTAATTTTTACATTCTCCCTCTAACGAAGTTAGAGATTGAAAAAGTATAGGTATGGCGCAGAAGTCTGTCTGTCTGTATCCTTGCATAACTTTTGAACCCATGATCCTTATGAATCCAAATTTTGCAGTAGAGTTGCTTTTAACAATCCCTAGAGGGATTTTTTTTTTTTAAATTTTATACTGTGAGCAAGTTATGAAAGATTAAAGGTTTCCATTAAAATTAATGGGAAAACAGGCAAACATAGAGAAAATCGAAAAATTTCAAATATAGCTGTTAGAATTTTGATTAACAGCAAAAACATTTTGCAACCTGCCTACTGTAAAATCAACTCCTCAAAAAGGGTCTGGGGGTATCCCCCAGAATATCATAGGGGAGTTTGAGGGTTTCTCCCAGAATATTGTAGGGGGGGTCTAGGGGTTTCCTCCAGAATATTATACGGGGTCCATGGGTCTCCCCCCAGAATACTATAGGGGGTCTGGGGATTTCCCCCAGAACATTAAAGGGGGTCTGGAGGTCTCCCTTAGAGTAATTAAAGGGGTTCTGGGTGTTTTCCCCAGAAAATATAAGGGGTCTTTGGGTCCTTCCAGATTAAGTTTTATGTGAGAAAGTGTTCGTGGGGTATTCCCTACAGTTTATTTGTCCTCTCCACCATGTTCAGTTTTGGGTAAATGGGACTAGAGTACCGAGTTGAACTGCCTAGTACAATTAGTATTCGGTCTGACTCTCCGAGTACATTTTGGACTCCGGCAGGAGTGCAAAATGTTCGAAAACGTCTGAAGTTTCATGTGATCCGGGACTTTTACCCCACAGGATATTCGAAAAATGTCCTAAAAAAAATTTGAGAAGGGAAGAGACCTTTTGTTAAGCTTACTTTTTAACACCACATGAGTGCAAAATGACCAATATTTTCAAAATTTTGAGGCCATTTCTGTAAGATATTCCTGTTGCTGTTAAAAAAAAAAAAAAAAAAAGGTATTCGGCAAATTTCCTTACTTTCACGCGATCTACGGATCGCTAGATCGGGGGCAGATTGTACTCCGGCCAAGAACAGTTTTTAAACTCCTCTATTACCTTTACTCTCTTCGAGATTAGGATTAAGTAAAATCCATTTGTTAGGATCAAAAATGTTGAAATCCTCTTTATATTTCTGTAAACGTACAAATACTTCTAAATATTTAAGTATTTAAAATCTGTATTTTTTAAGGCTGAGATAAGGTACCACGAATGACCGAAGAAAAGAAAATCTGAGTTCATACACAAGAAAGCGAGACGAACGACGCTGCATGGGTATTCGGGAAATGGAATTTGAATGTTTACCTCTACTTACTCTCCTCACAAACAAGTGACCAAACGTTTTTCTCCTCTCCCTCCCTCGCCCTATAAGTTCCGACTTGTTTTCTCTTTAGGTCACATTCTTTCTCTATTTTAGAAACAAGAATCAGTAATAATAACTATTGAACGGATAATAATGTAACTATAAGACTGGAAAACAGAGGTGCGTGAGTGAATGGCAGAGAGAGAGAGAGAAAATGCATGTGTGTGACAGAGTGAAGTAAATAGAAAAATGTTCGTTCACGCTTACCTGTTTGTGAGGAGAGGAAATGGAGGTAAACATTCGAATACCCATGCAGTGAGGTTCGTCTTGCTTCCTTGTGTATGAACTCCGTTGTCCACTTACAATGCTGGAGTCAAGTCACGTACTGAATCAACTTGCAACTTTGAACTTAAATATTTCCAAAATGAGCATTTGAAGCAATGGTGCGGCCTTGAACTCTTTTGTTCTGCGCAATCTGAAGAATAACATACTAAAATTTCATCAAATTTAACCGGGAGTCTGTCGCCCATAAGATCCGTGCGGTGTTCTTTAATGCAATTTGAGGCTAGCAGCACTGAGAAAACCTTTTTTTTTTTTTTTTTTTTCCTCTTGATTCGATTCAACAGGAAAAAGATCAATTCACCAAGTAAATCGCCTGATGCAGATCAATCTGGTTTAATCTAAGTATTAATCAGCTCCAATAAATCAACTATTAAAAATTGACATCACTAGTGTGATTTGAATCTACGTATCTTCTACCTCTTCATTTGTTTCCCTGTTTCTGCTTTACCTCAAACTAATCAAACTTATTTTAAATTCAGATTAGCCAAGTCGTCTCGCAAATCTGTCGCATCCATGGAACAGAATTCTTCTCAAGTGAGCAAGCGTCGAAGACGCAAGTCGGAACCGGCATTGAAGCTTGTTGCTGTCGTTTCCCCCGTGCAGAGGAGCATAGATGTAAGTAAACTTAAAAGAACAGAACGAAAACTTAAATTCATTATGAAACATTTTTTACTTTCTCATTACTAACAAAGTTAGGAATAGAAAAAGTATTGCAATGGCGCAGAGATTTTAAAGGTATTTTGTTTTGATGCTTGGCCCGCTGCGACTAAAAATCATGATAATTATTAATTGGCTCGCATCATGCCTAATTCTATCTTGAAGAACATCCATCTATGACTTTTCAATATTTCTCAACCATATGTGGTAGGGAGGAGTAAATGCATTAAATTTCTGTGGCGTCCGTCTGTCTGTGGGTGTGAAATGTGAATCCCAGCATAACTTTTGAACCATTGATCCATATGCATCTAAATTTTGCAGAGACGTTGCTATTAACATTCCCCAGAGAGACTGTTTTTTTGAAATTTTAATTTTTAGGTTAGTTATGGATGAAAAGTGGTTTCCATTAAAATCAATGGGAAAATGGGTCAAAAAAAGGAAAAATTTAAATATTTCGAAAAAGGATCTTTGGATTTGGATAAAAATATCAAAGGGGGGTCTCCCCCAGGATATTAAAGGGGGGGTCTTGGGGTGTCCCGCAGAATATTTAAGAGGGTTCTGGGGGTTTCCCCCAGATTAAATTTGATGTGAGAAAGTGTTCGTAGGGTATTCCCTTTAGTTTATTTACTTTGGGTTCTCTCCATGTTGGAGAGTGAGCATTTCCGGCAATCTTCGGCAACCAGCCGATCGAGTTGTTATTGGTTGAGCGTCAACCCTAATTGTAAATATAAACTCGGTGAGTACAACAGCCATCTTGAAAAATGAGGAAACACGGATGCCAGTTTGTGCGGTCAAATTTCAAATCATGTTTACATAGACTCTTTAAGAGAGTTTCCGATCTGACTGTCGTATTCTGTGATTTAGGTTTTCTCACTTGATTTCGCCGATGACTAGAGCCACCTTTTTATTGTGAAGTTGAAACCCCTAATATCTTGGGTGGAAACCCTCGTTTTTGTGGTCAAATTTTCCTAATTTTGTGAAGTTATCTTCGCTGTTTTTGCTATATTTCTTTGTGTTATGACCATTTTTCTCTTGTTTAGCCTGTTTTTTATGCGTTTGCCACTCTAAACTGTTAGATGTCTTTCAAAGAGCAGATGTGTCACCTTTTCCACCTTATTTTTTGGCATTTTTGTGTTAAAGTGGACCTTTGTTTAAAGACCTTTTTTTTTTTTTTTTTTTTTTAATTTCAAATTTTACTGCTTAACGTAAAGATGATAGATAAGTAGCTTCATTCCATTGGCTGATGATGTTTCCTGTCCAGCCTTTCTTTTTGGACATTCTGGCTCAGTACGTCAAAATTGACTAAAGTTCAGAATTTGTTGCGATTTTGCAATTTTTTCTGGCAATTTTTTGGGCAAACCTGTCCACAACAGTGATAGTGATTTTCCCCTGAAGTAACCAAAAGGGAGGGTCTCTCTTTTTTTTTTTGGCCGAGCGTGTTTTTTGCGTATTCCGGCACAAGAATGTCGAACTTTACAGAAACACAGAATCTCCCAAATCTTTCGGGCTATTTCATGGGCAAATCTCGCCCAAGCAGCAAATTTTGTGGTTTCCCCCCAAAAATGCATTTTTGTGTGTTTTGGTTCTGGAATCTAAACACATATGACCAAATGAAGCTCTAGCTGGGTCCCGCCGCCCTTGCATGCCCCAAAATAATTGCGCGGGATATTCAGGTGGCTCTACTGTTGGCAATTTACAGTGATCAGGTTTGCCACCTCCGCGCATTAAAATAGTATTCTAATAATATTCTCCAGCAAGTATCCGGGTTTCCAACCTCCTAGTGCATTGTTTAATCTGTAATATCTTGTTGATTTTGGCAGTTTTAGTCATATTCAGGCATGACCAGGATAATCAAGCATTTTGAAGACGTAGAATTGATAATTGCAAAAAAGTTGCATTAATAGTTTGATTTAATAGCCTAAATTCCGTTCAAAAGTGCGCTTATGGGGAAAATACAAAAAATTGAGATTTCTTTTAATTCAAATTTTATTATTTTTTGCAGAGTCCAGCAAAAGAAGAAACTTTTAATGAAACCATTCCGTTCGACGACTTAAGATCTCCGCCCTGTCTAACCATCACGGAAAGTCTAAGTCAGAACATCACAGTCCGCAGAGGAGGTCAATATGTCGCATCCACTAGTTCCAGTACCAGAAAATCAAGAGAGGGCAGCCCCTCAAACGTATTTCACAGGTCAATTCTTAAAAACGGTCGTACTTCTCGAGCGAACAAATCTGTAACTTTCAGCAACTCAGCCACCAACTCACCAGAAATCAACTCAAAGACTTGGAGCGTGCCCCGAACTCCAGGGAATTTAAAATATATCATTACAGAAGACTCATCTGCTGAAGATTCACTATCAATAATTGACCTCTCGGCTCAATCTTCATTGACAGATTCTTTCCTAGATACCACGGAGGCGTCAGAATTTTTAGCAACTCCTTTCAAGTCATCCGCTTATACTTCATGTCCAACTGATGGATCTGCGTTTCAATCTCAGATCAGCACAGCTTCAAATCTCGATGAAAACTCAACAAGAAACCCCCTCAGTCCATTTGATTTAAACAAACAAAACAAGTCGTTAATTTCTGGAGTAAATAAATCTCATAGTCCTTTCGAAACTCCGCGAAACGCAAGATCTCTCATTTCTTTTGAAACTCCAGCAAATGCAAAATCTCTGATTTCTTTTGAAACGCCTGCAACTGCAAAATCTCTCATTTCGTTTGAAACACCAGTAATAGCAAAATCTCTTATTTCTTTTGAAACTCCTGCCGAATCCAAAGTAGTTTTCAATGTTTCAAATAGTGGTAACTGTTTTGAAAAGAACAGCCAAACTCCTCGTGAACTAGGTTCTGCCATTCGAAACAAGACTGCGCCAGTGTCTGCAAACCGTACCAAGGGGCTGTTGTCGTCAAAAACCAATACCCAACTTTCCACCAAGTCTTCTACCTCATCTGTCACTATAGCAAAAACAAAATCTGCGGCAAAAGATCAAACGCCACGCAAGAGCACTCAATTGATTCGTCTTAAAAAGAAACCTGTTCCTAGTACTCCTCTATTAAATTTAGGTGATGTGTTTAAAACTCCCATCAAACCAAACCTGAGATCATCCACGACAACTCCTTTGAAAATCCCTAATTCCAAAACCGAAAGCCAAATTCCTGGCAAAACACCTTCAAAATTACCAGTCAGAGTCGGAAACCGAACTCCGGCCAGTCGCACTCCAGGTTTTAAAAGTAAATCTGCCTCGAAGACCATTTCAGGTAATTTGAAAAATGGTAATTCAAGTGGGAAAACTCGTGGGACTTACTTTCCTGTATCTAGAAAAATTGGTACAAAAACAAAAACAATGTCTTCTACAACCCCGCTTTTCAAATTCGCAACACCTGCAGGTTTTTGTCCGCTAGTAAGCGTTACTAACCCTGATGGTATTACTTCCATTATTCAGAAATCGAATTCCAAATCGACTGACCTTTCTAAAAGTCCCAAACCTGAAACACCTGCCAAGATGGCATATTCTACTTTTACAGATCCAATTCTTGATCATTTTGAAACATCCAACCAAGAAACTCCTGCCAAGTCAGTCTCACCAAAACAAGCAGGAACTTCTGCAAACAACATTACCAGAGAGTCGGTAAAAACTCCAGATATTCCTATCTCTCCTGGTGTTGACACAAAGATCGTATTCAAAACGCCGTCTAAGTCCCCTTTTAGAACTACACGGGCATCGGCCGCTAACAATACTTCTTCCATGCTAAACCTGAACGTCACTGAAGAACTAAAGACAAATGCCAAATCAATTGGTCGGAAAAAGCGTAGTACACCGACCACTCCCAATGGCTTAGATGATGAGCCCTCATTTCAACTTGAGTTGAGCGACTTGGGTGAAACACCATCGAAATGTCGGTCCAGAATGATGAGCAGTACGCCAGCAAGGAATGAAGCAACGATCACATCCTTCACCTCTAGCGTCCGTCAGTCAAGAACTGCTAAAAAATCTTCTGAAGTGGTAAAATCTAAAACTCCCCTGAAATTCAATCTAAATGATACAGACAATATTCAAGATTCAGTGGCTGTTTCACCTAATCTGAGCCACAGCAACATTTCAGCTATTCCAACTCATGACTTGTCATTGTCGCTGATTGCTTCAACATCAAAATCATCTCTAACTTTAGATAAAGTCAATCGCAGTGAAACTTTCAGTAACAACGGAGTGTCATTTGCACAAGATTCTATGAACACTTCTGAAATAAGCGTGAAAACTCCCTGTAAAGTCAGAAGTAATTTGTCAATCAATTTAGCTGAGACATCAGCATCTTCTGGCGAGGCCAGTGCGAGTAATGTTTTATTAAAATGTGAAGAACCTGTTTCTATTGCAGTCTGTGGTGAATCTCTTCAAACACCTGCCAAGTGTATTAATGCTGACCTCACAAGCGGACTCAATATTGATTTATCTAGTAGCATTAGCATTGTGAAATCAGTATCAAAAACACCAGCCCCTCTGACTCGAAGCGGTACATTCGTTATGGACCGCGTAAATGATGAAACTATCTTGCCGTCAAATGAGACGATCGTCAGTACAAGTGCAAACAAAATTGAGTCAGAAGATTGCAAGTTAGCTGTTTCTATGTCAGATATGAGCAGTAATATCCAGACGCTCTTGAAAACTCCAGGAAAACTGATTTGTTGTGACTCCTCTGTAAATAATGCTTCATTATTGCCGGACTTAAGTCTAGGTGAATTTGTCAAAACTCCAGCAAAGACGGTTGTGTCCGAGAGACTCGAAACACCTGTTGTGGTTACAAATCTGAACCAAATTCATTCTGTAGATGAGGCTGAGCTGGTTTCTGAGGCATCAGATCTTAATGATACATATTTTGTGTCACCCTCAAGAGATCCTATGAAAACCGCTGATTCATCAGTCAGTTTTGATATTGCAGATTCCTCTACGCTGCATTTAACCAAAATATTCAAAACTCCTGTAAAATTAGTAGCTTCAAATGAATCAGAAACACCTGATAAAGCTCCCAATTTTAAAGAAGCAAGCACCCAAGCTCAAGAATTATCTGTACTTTATTCATCAAATAATGGTCGTCTTTCTAAAACGCCAAGTAAAACTCCCACCCAAGGCCAAACCCTTGATAAGTCTCTAGCATCTCCTCTTCACCTAGGTACAGTATTCAAAACACCAGTTGCGCCAACTCACTCAAATGAATCCAAAACCCCAGCAAAAGTTGATTCATTCAAAGCAGAATTAGACTTCAAAGAATCACTTCAACAATATCCAGATTGCAATGTCAAGTCCCAAACGCCTTTAAAAACTCCAGTCAAAGTAACTCGCAACTCTTCACGTTTAACACCTGCCAAATCGGTCTCGGCAAGGAAATCTAGGCCAACTATAATCAATTCGAATGAAACTGAATTAGATTATGAAGAATCTTTCCAACAAACTGTAATTAATGATGCCAAAGCTGATACCTCAGCAAGGAAATCTAAAAGGCTAACGAAAATCGATTCAAATGAAACAGAATTAGATTATGAAGAATCTCTCCATCAAACTGTAATTCATGATGCCAAAACCGATATCTCGACAAGGAAATCTAAAAGGCTAACGAAAATCGATTCGAATGAAACTGAATTAGATTATGAAGAATCTTTCCAACAAACTGTAATTCATGATGCCAAAGCTGATACCTCAGCAAGAAAATCTAAAAGGCTAACGAAAATTGATTCGAATGAAACAGAATTAGATTTTGAAGAATCTTCCCAACAAACTGTAATTCATGATGCCATAGCTGATATCTCGGCAAGGAAATCTAAAAGGCTAACGAAAATAGATTCGAATGAAACAGAATTAGATTATGAAGAATCTTTCCAACAAACTGTAGCTCATGATACCAAAGCCGATATGTCTATCAAAACTCCCTTAAGAGCAATTCGCAGTACTCCTCTTCCAACTCTCCCAGAAACAGTTTCAGCTAAGAAACTTGAAACTCCTATTCGATTCAATCTTATCAGTGACATGTGTTGTCATTATGAACTTTCACCCTCATCGAGTGATTCTGATGCCACTGGGAAAACCCCAAAGAAATCTCTCATCAAATTAAGTCGCACACCCTCAGTTACAACTTCCTCCAAATCAGCAACAAGAACAAAAGAGGAAATTTCTGCGGACTGCGGCGAAACGCAGTTGAACCATGAGAAGTTGGCTTTGCCTTCGTCCTTAACTAGTGGTTCAGAGAAGATTCTCAGGCAAGGAAGCTCTCTCCTGTTTGCTGTAGCAAGTCCTGATTCAACCTCCCAGCTGACCAACTCTTCAAATAAAATTAAAACTCCAGCCAGAGGAAGGTGTGACACAGTAACTAAAGAAAATTTTGATCCAGCTCCCTCGTCTAACAAAGAAAAAACTGTCACCAAAACTCGCAGAAAACAGATGTCTATCACTCCAAAAGCTACTGAAGCAGTTTCTTTTGGACCTGCAACTGCGAAAGAAGTTCTTATTTCTCCAAGAGGAGAATTTAGCGATTCTTTTTCAATCTCACCATTGTCAACTTCACCGCCCAAAAGTCTCTCCAAAAGTGCTAGAAAAGTCCATAATCTTCCTCTAGCTGAAAGGAATCCTTGCTCTCTGTCTGATCTCAGTGTTTTAATCAGCGCTAAAAACATTCACCCTGAAGCGCTGGCTGCATGTGGTGGTTCCTCAGAAAAGAAGGGATTTATGACTAATGCTGTCAGTCCCATGTTACTCGATAAGTTATTTGAAGAGTCTAGGAGGCGTAGCCTAGCGAAATCACCATCCACCTATACCAAAGCTGCATCAGATAATATTGCTCCGTTCTTAGAATCCGTCGGTGCGTGGGCTTGCTCAGCTAATTCCGATCTGTCAGTGCTGAGTTCTGACTGTACCATGTACGATTTCAACGCGGTTAAAACTCCCAACGTACCTAAAGACTTTTTTGTTTCGCCTCTAGGAGGGAGTGACGAATCTTCTGAACCATCGCCGAAGAAGAAAATTTCAACGGGGACTGTGAATAAATCGTTAAAGAAAAAACGCTCCACCGGCAGTCGTTCCGAACGGAATAGTTTTACAATACCAAAGAAACGTCCTTCAACTGCAAAAGTAACTAAACGCAAGTTAAGATTCCATCCAGAAGTGGATATATTCCAGGACGACTTGAAAAAGGGTCTCTCGGATCCTGGAAATTCTTCCGAGAAAGAAGAAGCCAGTACCAGTGTTAGAGTGCGAAAGAGCTCCAGGCTGTCAAGAGCAGCCAGCGAAAGCTCGAATCGAATGATGGTAGTTGATACTTCGAATGTGCCTAAGAAAAAGGCTAAACTCTCTGTCAGTGCACTAATTGACGCACCAGAAGATCATCATGTTCAACGAAGAAGCAGAAGAGTGCTTTCCAAAGTTGAGTCCAATGAAAGTGTTGAAAATAAATTGCAGTCAGGTAAGAAAAGAAAATCAATGCAAGGCCAGAACAAGGCCAACAATAACAAATGTCAAAAAACAAGACTGTCCTTAGAAAGAGATGAAGGTGGATGCTCTGATCAAATGGCTCTTCCAGTGAATTTAAAATCCAAAATAGCCACAAAAATTCCAGCTGTACAAAAACGTAAAAAACCAGCGATTGACATAACCGAAGATGAACCCTTACCTAACCCAAAGAAAACCCGGTCCAGACCCATTCCAAAAGACTTATCCAAACTTTCAAGCCCAAAAATAGTGAAAAAGTCAACAGAGCAAGATCTTGTTTTACCTAACAGAAGCAGGAGTCAGTCGAAAATTGCACCAAAAACTTTGAAGAAACTCGGGAAAAATGAAGCGACCCATGTGGCAATTGAAGAAGTAACTGTTTTGACCAACACCAGAAAAACAAGGTCCAGAATGAGCAAGATTAAAAAATTATCTTTGGAAAAAGTTGTCAAAGAAAGCTCTGCCACTGAGAAGAAGACAAAACTGAAAGCCACTGCGAAAACATCACGCAAATCTAGAACCACATCAGCAAATGAAGACGTTGAAGTGATTTTTGAGACACCGTCCAAGAAGAAAACAAGATCTTCAGGGATTCCAAAGAAAGCAACAGAGAAAATATCCGCTGTAACTGCTGGGAAACAAACGAGATCCAAATTATCAAAGAATTTAAACTGCGAGACAGTGCTGGATGCCTCTGAAATTGGGCCTTCAACATCCACAGGTCGGAGAATCACTGCCCGAAAGGGTAAAGAGAATGCCTCGATCACATCAACTAGGAAGAACGCTGTCCTACAAGCTGTCCAAGAAGAAGCCATCCAGTCGCCCATTCGTAAGAGAACTAGGTCTCAAGCAAAAGGTGGAGCTTCAATTATCAGCAAAAACTCACCGAAGAAAAAAACACAAGAGAATTCTCAGTCTAAGTTAGCAGCCAAAACTTCTGGAACCTCAACAAGAAGGAAGTCAGTATCCAAAGAGACTCCTGTCTACCCAACCAGGAGATTGACTCGCAGTAGAAAATAATTCCGTGATTTTATCTGCATTTCAATAAACGACATATCAAGTTTCTTTAAAATAACTCCTTAATTTCTTTAATTTTTTTGGGATTTTTTCTTTGTTTTATACGAATTCTATAACTCATCACTGATGAAACACAAGAAAAAGCTCCGGCCAAGAAATCTCAGTCCAAGTCTGCAGCCGAAACTTCTGGAGCCTCAACAAGCAGGAAGTCAGCATCCAAAGAGACTCCTGTCTACCCAACCAGGAGATTGACTCGCAGTAGAAAATAATTCCGTGATTTTATCTGCATTTCAATAAACGACATATCAAGTTCCTTTAAAATAACTCTTTAAATTCTTTAATTTTTATTTGGTTTTTTTTTTTTTTTTCGTTTTATACAAATTCTATAACTCATCACTGATGAAACACAAGAAAAAGCTCCGGCCAAGAAATCTCAGTCCAAGTCTGCAGCCAAAACTTCTGGAGCCTCAACAAGCAGGAAGTCAGCACCCAAAGAGACTCCTGTCTACCCAACCAGGAGATTGACTTGCAGTAAAAAATAATTCCGTGATTTTATCTGCATTTCAATAAACGACGTATCAAGTTTCTTTAAAACAACTCTTTAAATTCTTTAATTTTTATTTGGTTTTTTTTTTTTTCATAGTTTTATACAAATTCTATAACTGCACTGGTGAATAAAAAAACTTACCAATTGTCAAGACTATCTTTGAGTGATGCTATATTGGTTCAAAATTGTAAAACTTGGCTTTTGCTTTGATAAACGTTGTTTAAATGCCCGCTTTTTAAAGCCATTCAATGAATAACCTTAAAGAATGGACACTTTAACAATGGTTACCATGGCAACATCTAAGTTTTACTATTTTGAACCAATAGCATCACTCATGTACAGTTTTAAGGATCGGTTAATCAATGAAGTGAATGATCCGCCTCCAGCGAGCTGATCGGGGACTTCATAGTTAAAGAGATCGATAAAACTGAATACAAGTGACACGATTGGGTGGGAGACGGATGTGGGGCGGAAGTCTTTTGAAAACCATTGTTCAGTCGCTTGTTATGTAAAGGTGTCTGAGGAGCAACCTTTATTTATCGAGCGACTGGACAATGGTTTTCGAAAAAGATCCACCCTGAATTGATCTCTCACCCAATCGTGTCACTTGTTTTCAGTTTTATCGATATGTTTAACTATGAAGTCCCCGATCAGCTCCCAGATGAGTGATGCAATAGAAAATATTTGTAATTCTGTAATTTTATCTTTATTTCAATAAACGACATCAAGATTAAGTTTCTTTTAAATAATTCTGTAATTTCTTCAATGTTTGTTTTTTCTTTTTTACGAACGTACGCGGGGCCAAAGTCCCATTAAAATATTCTTTTACTGTCAATTTACTTAAGTACATCTGTTTTCTAAAATAATTCTGTCTTTTCAATCATTTCTTTATCGTTGGTTTCTTTTTCTTTCTTTCTTTATGAAAGTATATGGGCTCAAGTCCCTTAAAAGCACTGAAAGCTATGGACAGTCTATGAGTTCAAAAAAAGGGGGGCCTCTAATGTAATGACCCTTTTTTTCTCATTTTTTTACTGCTCACTGTTTTTCAATCGTTTTCAATGTAAAAATTGTGAAAGTTAAGATGATTCCAGGGTCGATGCCTTCAAACCGTGGACACCACGTCACCCTACTCAAAAAGTCAACAGTTTTTGGCTAAAATTAACGAATTTACGCTATTAGCACAAATTTAAGGAACGTCAGCACCTGCAAACATACTTCAGGTTTCAAGAAACTCTGAAAGTTTCAAGCTGAAACACTCAAAAATAAAGCAGGAAATTTTGAAATACGAAAATTCCCGTAAGCCTTAATGAGTGCGAGTGAGGCAGATAGACATATTATCACTCACTCTCACTCAGTAAGCTTCTGGCAAAATGAATTTCATATTTTACGGATTTAATTTTAAACCAATTTTGCTAATGTCCCATCAGATGCAAGTGCTTAGTACCACAGCTCAAGCACGAAGATAAATGCAGAATAATATAGAGGATAAATGTTGCAAGGGGAGCATTATAGAATTCTCAGGAGTATTCCACCAGTGCAGAAAAGATTATCGTATCCTTCTTTGTAGTATAACTATAAATTGGAAGTGATCGCTATTGATAAGTAATCTTTCCTGCACCGATGCATTACCCAGGAGAATTCTAGAACGCTCCCAGATAGAGCTTGGCTTATTTTTACTTTCTCACTTCGACGAAGTTAAAAATTGAGAAAGTATTGCGTTGGTGCAGATGTCCGTCTGTCTGTATCCTGGCATAAATTTTGAACCAATGATCCATTTACATCTAAATTTTGCAGAGAAGTTGCTTTTATCATTCCTCAGAGGGACTTTTTTTGCTTTATCGAAATTTTAAATTTTAAGCAAGTTTAGGAGGATTAAAAATTTCTATTAAAATCAATGAGAATATGGGTACACGTAGGAAAACATTAAAATATTTCAAATATATCTGTTTGAATTTTGATTATTTGCAAAAACATTCTGCAAGCAGCCTATTGTAAAATTAACCTATAAGGGAGCTGGGGGTCTCCCCCAGAATGTGAAAGGGGGTCTGGGGGCCCCCTAGATTAAGGTTGATTGAGAAATTGTTCGTGGGGTATTCCTGACAGTTTATTTTCACCTCTTTCTCTGCACATTTGATTCACATGTCAGAAATTGACTGAGACAAGCGGCGAAATTCATGCGATTGCTCCTCTTTTCGTCCTTTTCTAGCTCTTGCGTTCAATTGGACGGAAAGAATAAATATTTCAACGACTGTTTCCTCAAAGCTCAGTTTGTGGACCGACAAAATATTTAGTTGCTACTGGTGGACAGGTTTTAAAAAAAAAAGTTGTTTCTGTCAGGTCAGTGGCTCTTGATTTTTTTTTTTTTTTTTTTTGCAACCCTATTAATAGTTTACTTGATAAAATTTTGCCACCCCCCCCCCCCCTCAACCTCAAAAAGAGGGCCTTGGTATGGAGATTGAAGAGAGGTTTTCAGAAAAGTAGGTGCATCTAGACTGACACTCTTTGGCTATTCCAATATTATTTCTTACGTTATGTAATGAAATTGAATCAAAAGAAATCAGAGCGTTGGCTTTTCATTGCGAACCCCTACAGAATCAAAATGTCTAAGTCGCTGGCAAGCTTTGTTTTAATTTGAAAAAATGGAAATTGAAAATTCGCCCATGATTATACTAAGCGACTCTTTTGAAACAAACTATGCGAAGTGTGCATTGGCACTTCGAATTCTCAAATTGTGTCTACCCGTTGCTCAAAATCACAAGACTGTTGTAATTTCAACACTTTTAAAAATGTGAAGAAGGTATCGAGAAAATCTCAATGGTGAAGAAGTATTGCAAGAAAATACTAGAAATACCCCGTCCCAGGAAAAGAATATTGAGTGAAGTATAATACTGCACATCTTCAGTGGCGGTCCGTTGGTCAAAAAGTTGGAGGGAGAAGGAGGGCGGCTTTTCGAAGGAATGGTTCAATAAACTGTAGTAGTTGTTTTGTCCTATTATTTTCAATTCCTTTTTAATTTTTTTCTTGCTTTCTGCTATCCTTCTATTATCTCACTCTTTTTTTAAACCCTCTCTCCAAACAAGCGGAATGCCCACTCACACCATGGACCGCCACTGCACATCTGTATCCATTAGATCATGTCCATTATAAAGCTCTCGAGGTAAACATCAAGCATGCATGATAACATGGCCTCTGAAAATTTTAAGCGGAAACTTTTTGCACCATGTAAAAGTAAAAAAGTCAAAAATGACTAAAAATGGGGGCACTTGTATATAGTTTCAGGCTGTACAGGATTTTTAGGTGGCGCGGCGCAGTGGTGGCAGCAAATAATGTCATGCGTGTTGCTGACCTAACAAGGCGCGGAAGGTTATAACATGATGACAACAGAGATCAACGCTTTACCCTCTGCTCTGCTCAATCTGTGTAGTGTGTAAGCAGTACGTAAGTTAACCTCTCAAAAGTGCTCGCGTGGTTACTTCACTGATTGTAACTTACGTTTTGTGAAAAATGATCGGAAATCCTGCAGTTTTCATAGATCTCACCGTTGAGGATCAGGTATGTTCATTTGATGCAATTATTATCTTTATTCGTTCTTTCACAAGCGAGAATGCACCATTGTTTACACCTTTACCGGAACTCGAATATGGTGGTGCTGATACCGCCTTACCATAGGCCTAGGTATCACTTTTTAATTAAATCTGTATTTACTCATCGTATCTTCACCTTATTTTGTGGTCCATTCGTGTCAAGAGGTACCGGCCCAAGTATAGCAATGTTACTACTGTGAGTCTTCTCGTAGATGTAAACGAAGCTCTAAGTGGAGCGCCACAAAAACTAATAAAGCTCATGTATTTTGAGTATCCGGCTCCGACAAGTTAAGTCGCCTGCTGAAGAGCGGTTGGTTAGCAAAGAGTTGAGACTCCGTGCTGTCTGAGCGCTCACTGATGTATTTCGGAAACAGGCACCGCCAATTGTCAGAACCCAATCCTCTAACTATGTGAGCTTTGAAGCAAACGATTTCCAAGTTTCAACAAGTTGTGGTGCGTGCGTGCGTCTGCAATACATCTGAAAGCATTGGTCAACAATGAGTTTGAACGGATTTTTTTAGTGATCATTGGGTTGACATGATGTTCTCATGAAAGTATATTTGGTTGGTTCCTATTCGCCATCTTCTAGTTCTCTCACTCTCATGTGAACTTATGAAATATTTCGCTCTCTAGAAACCTCTTCAGAAATATTTCGCTATAACTTCCATTCCCCATTTTTAGTAAATTTTAGCCGTATTTCATGTTCAATATGAATTCTACAGGTCTTTTATTAGCTATTTCATCAGAATAATGGGGAGAGTTCTGCTTCTAATAGCTTTATAGCACAAATGCAAACTGTATAAAGATGGCTGTTATGAGGGGTCACTCCAAACCAAACAATCGAAAATGTACATATTTTCATGAAGTTATCATATCACGAAAGCCACAAAGTTTCTACAACGCTCTACTCTTTTCCAACCAACTGCTCACCAATGTATTTCGATGCGCTTTTAGTTGCTGAACGCTGTTTGTCAGGACCTGATACTTAATAATTATCTACTCTACTGAAATACACCAAAACGCATTGTTGAGCAGTTAGTTTCAAAATCTTTGGAACTTTTCAATGTTTTTTCTCATATTGCATAATAAAAATGACTGGAAACAAGTTTGGGGGTTAGCTTTTCATTGAGGAACTCTGGGAGATCCAAATGTCTCAGTCACAGGCAAGTTTTGTAAAAATGATTTGAAGGAATGAAAATTGTAAATTCGTCAAAGATTATAAGTGAGCTCTGCCTGCACATCTCCTGCACATTTTCCTCCATCTGTATGTTTATTCTTTCAAATGTTATACTTTTTCAAATGCACGGGCAAGATATAATCATGTGGCCCTATTAGAGGGTTCCTTAGGTCGCAAGGGTCTCCGGTACGCCATTGGCGCTACTGTCAATCAATCCTGTCAATGAATGTCTGAATGTTGTTGGATGGTGATATATTAATTTGGTTCAAATGTTTCATTTCTTTTTCAGGCTCATGAACTGAGGTCTTATTTTAAGAGCTTAGGAGCAGAAATTTCTGAAGAAAAGTCTCCGAAAGGTATTGAAGATGATCTTCACAAAATCATTGGAGTATGCGACACATGTTTCAAAGATGGTCAAGAACAGGATGTGGAAAGTGTTCTTAATTCCATTGTCTCCATGCTAGTAATGGTAATCCTTTGGTTTTCTCCTAAATTTACTTAGGGTATATCTGTACCGTCGGCGAATTAAATAATGTCAGTCGACTCCTTAAATGTTGGCAAGGTAGGCCACCAGCAATGCTTCAGCAATTTATTATGTTGAGTATCGCAAGTTGCCTACCTAAACCAAAATCTAAGGAGTCAACTGACATTATTTAATTCGTTGACTTTACAATCAAGCATTGCCGTGTTCAAAATCTGGACTCAAGCGACGCTAAAAGTTCGCTTAGCATGCTAAGTTCTAGAAGTTCTTTCAAAAAATTGCTTAGGTGAAAAAATGCTGGATCTAGCAATCCGCAGGATCACGAAAGTGAGGACATTTTCCTGGAAGAAGGGCCTCAAAACTTTGACAATCCCGGTCTTTTTCTGAATAGAGGAAGGTTTAAAATTAGAGCAAAAAGAAGGAAATGTCATAATTTTTACTTTCGTGAAATGTTGAAAATAAAGAGGAGAGCAAGCTGCATCGCGATGTCCGAATCTGATAATGTTGTGCTCCATTGCCTCAATAGAACTGGATATTTTTTCTTCTACAGTCCATCTCTGGACCAAAACAATTTTGATTTGAGTCTCATAAATTCTTTCATCCATCTACCACAAAATACTACAGTCAGAATGGAAACTTTGGCGCAGTTTGAAGTATTGTTTTCTATCCCGTCATTTTTGAGAATTTCCAAACTATAGACTGTTTTAGTAGAGCGATATATTGTATCGATTACCGACCGAGGACCTCTCGTTCCAAACAAACTCTGGTTCAATGTAATTTCTCCATAAGCGCATTTTTTAACAGAAATTTTGACTATTAAATCAAGAAATTAATGTTATCTTTTTGCAATGAATGAATTCTATGCCCTCAAAAATGCTTAAATATGCCTGGTTAAGGGACTAAGTCTGCTAAAATCAACAAAATATTACAGATTTAACGATGCATTTGGAGGTTGGAATCACCCAAATGTTATTGTTGTTGTTGTAGATCTGGCGGGATCTCGGGCGATTCTAACCTTTAAATGCAACATTTAATCTATGATATCTTATTAATTTTGGCAGTTTTAGCCTAGGTACCAGACATAATTAAGCATTTTTGAGGACATAGAATGCATAATCGCCAAAAGTTTGTGATAATTGTTCGATTTAATAGCCTAAATTTCCGTTTAAAAATGCGCTTGTAGAAAAAATGCATTGAACCAGAGGCCCTCGGACGGCAATCGATATGATATGTTGCTCTACTAAAACAGTCCATTCCCATGCAAAGGTATGCGGAAGTCAAATGTAGAAACTGAAAGAGATTGAAAAATATTTCCATCTGCTCTTATGGGAGTATTTGACTGTATATTCTGTGCCTCTAACAATGCCAGGTTTATTTCCGTACTCACTTAATGAATTCCCATCATTGTTAACAGTGTTTTGCTCTTGCCTTATTAACTACAATGCCAAATTTAGTTACAGATTCCCATCAGTCGAGCTGAAAATCTTATCCTCAATTTTTGTGAAAAAGTGAAAAAAACTCCCGCTTCTAACTTAGGAAATGTTGGACTGAAAGTGTAAGTATTTTATCTGTTTTTTTTATTTATTTATTTATTTATTTATTTTTTATTTGCTGTACAATTATATTGACCTTATACAGGTTCTGTACAACGTCAAATGCTCAATTTGATGATTAATATAATGATTGCCGGAGCTCTACCATTCAATGAATGTCAATAACTTTCGGCCTGTAATTTGACATTAATCAAACGGCAGCGCTCTGACTGTAGAAATTGGCCCTAAAACGCTGAAGATTCACCTTTTGAGTGGACTTTGAAGATTTGTTGTGTGCAGTTTTGCCATTTATGGCAGAAATTATCCTAATTTTTTTCAGTGACAAACTGACAAATGGGAAATTCTGACAATTTCTCTCATAAATGGCAACACTGGTACTGTGTTCATCAGCGGTTTTGGGTTAAAATGTATGGTAACACTTACCCCATATCAGAGTTTGGCAATTGGTTATTTTCGATGAAGCGAGCAAAATTATCATTTGAAAGTAATCGAAGGGGATTTTGGCTGTAAACAGGCATGCCAATTTCAATGAACCTAATGTTATTTGATAAGCAACATTTTGTTTCATCTTAGCACGGTTTTATTGAAATCGGTGTGCCTGATGACTGCTGAAACGACTGCCTAGATTACTCTTCAAAGGTACGTTTGAAAAAATGAGTATTCGATTACCATTTGCCCAACTCTTCCTCATGTTGCTGCAAAAGACCCATTAATTCTCAGAGACAAACAGAGATGGAGCACTAACCGCCTGCAGCAGAGGCATGCTGAATTCTCGCAAATTCATCAAAACAACAGTCAATGTCCTTCTGATGGCGCATGGTGTTGAATGGTGAGCACCCTTCTCTTCACTTCACTTCCCTGCCCACCCCCCTCGTGTTTTCCGAATGTCACCGTTCAACACCATGAGACATCAGAGGGGTGTTGACTGTTGTTTGGTTGAATCCGCGAGAATTCAGCCTGCCTCAAATCAGTTATAAGACTTTCCGTCCTGTTTTTTTCGTCTGCTCAATTTTTTGTCCTTTTTTTTCATCCTATGAAATTTGGTCCTCGATAATTCGTCCAATCAAATTTTGTCCTGTAAAACAATTGGTCTTTTCATTATTTTCGCCCTTGACTGCAACGTCCATGAGTTTCTTGTCCAATTATTTTTAGGTCCAGAATATATCTTTTGTCCTGAAATCTTAGTCCAAATTTTTTCTCCCTACAAGAAAAGTTGGTTTCGTCCAATGCTCATTTTTGTTGGTTTATAGGTAAAATAAAATTAAGTAGAATTTCGCCGAAAACCAATTAAATTCTATTACTATGTACTTGGTGACCTTGAGAAATTCAGATTTTTAGTCTGGCTGTATTATTCTGGTAATCTAGTACTTAATCTTGTAAAATTGTGAGATTGTTTCTTTCCAAAAGATTTGTTGAGAGAGACATTCTGAATTGAATAAAATGGTAAATTCCAATTGAATATGATCTTTGGTATTGAAATTTAATATGTACTCATAAATTTGACCTCTAAACCAACGAAAAGAAACAAAAATGTGCAATGGACAAACCAAACTTTTTTTTGAGTACCAAAAAAATGGACTAAAATTACAGGACAAAAGACATACTCTGGACATAAACATAATTGAACTAAAAACTCATGAACGTCACATCAGAGGGCAAAAATAATAATTATTGTTCTACAGGACTAAAATTGATAGGACAGATTATCAAAGACTAAATGTCGCGGACGAATAATCAAAGGACCAAAAAAAAGGGGGGGGGGACCGGACGAAAAGTCTTGCAACCCTCAAATCTGCCCTTTGTATTTTAGTGTAGTGCTCCGTCTCTATTTGTCTCTGTTAATTCTAAGGTCCAATTTCTGTTACCAAGTTTGAAAGCTGTATTATAAAGTTTTGTTTCTTATCTGATTTTAATTAATTAATTTTCAAATTTTTACAGTTTATGGTTGCTCTTCCAATCTCTCAGCGAAAGCTGTATAATGCGATACCATGTTTACTTCTATCTAATTCAAATCGCCCATGACGTGGATCAAATTAAATCTGTCTTCAAAGATGTGGATCATCTTAAGCAACAATTTGCTGCCTGTCCATCTTCAGTCGAGCAAATGCAGAAATTACTTAGACTGCTCCACGAAGTTCTACTCAAAAGCAAACAAGGGTAAGTCCCTTAAAACTTCTGACTTATCAGCCTTACAAATAGAAAGAAAATTAACTTATCACTGGACAATCCCGATTTTTTTTGTACTTGGCTCGGAAAGTTGGTCTGGAGCCTGAAAAATGGATTACAGTGAGAGTTCATTGGGTGAAAGTTGGTCTGGAGCCTGAAAAATGGATTACGGTGAAAGTTTGTTGGGTGAAAGTTGGTCTGGAGCCTGAAAAATGGATTACAGTGAAAGTTCGTTGGGTGGAAGCTTGGTCCTGCCCCAAAAAAAAGTCCACATAGTGAAAGTTCCACTTAGGAAATTGCAGTCAGAGGATGGGAGGTTTCACAGAGTTGAAAAAAATTCCACTCGGGGAGATTTTCCACTTTGAGGACGTTCCACACAACGAACTTTCACTGTCGTTATTTTTCAGCCATTCTTCTGTGGGCCCCCAGTCACTTCACTTAAAGATGTTTGACTAACATGCTACTTAACCTACAAATAGCCTACTGTAGTTTAACCTATAACATTACACTTACATCAAGTCTTACCTAAAAAATTGAATGCCTGCATGCATCTTTGATAAAACGAGCTTTCTGGGTTTATTTTACCCAACGGGTGATTTCACCTATGCGTTTGAGTCATTTAATCTAATCTGTCCTAAAGCAAAAAACTATTATTGTGAGTTGGTTGCAACTGTTCAAAAATTGTATGTAGAAAACAATTGTATGAAACACCCAGTAGAAAATCGAGATCCAACTTGAAGCCCCTTTAAAAGGTTCCTTGTTCAAAAATTACCTATGAACTATGAACTTTGGTTAGGAATGCTCACTTTCCAAAATGGTGGACCGAAAGTTACCCGAAGTAAAAAATGTTTCAAAATTAATTTACGTTTCCGTTCTGAGTGTAGTGTTCTATGGCTGAGGCAGCTGGATTTTTATTCTATTCTTGCTCTAATTCAGCGGTTCCTAACCGGTGGTCCGCGGACAGAGTTTTGGTGGTCCGCGAAGACCTTTCCAAATTGTTCCCGTTTTTTCGCCCGAAAAAGGCAATAACCTAAATTATTATAGGTTTATAAAATTCCTCCTTCAAAGTTTTCGTTTTTCGTTTTTTGTTTTTTTAAATTCAAAATTAATTTCAAAATTGAAAGTTTTCAATTATTGTTTTTGTTTTTGTTCAATTATCTCAGCGGCTCCCAACCGGTGGTTGTATTTTAATAATTAAAAAAAAAAAAAAAATTAAATATGAAAATGCTTCAGTGGCTAAAGATGCCCCCCTGCCTTTATTTCCCCCTCCATTGTCCAAAAAAAAAAAAGGTCTTCGATTTTTCATTTTTTCAAGTGGTGGTCTGCGACCTCCACCGATTGTCCGATTGGTGGTCCACGACCAAAAAAGGTTGGGAACTGCTGCTCTAATTTCTCATTTATTCCATCTGTATTTTAAGTAATCACTGAGTTTCATTGTTTACCAATGTTGTGGCCTCTTTTTCAGGGAACTTGCAGCAAAAGTAATGATAGAACTTCTAGCCACTTACACATCAGAAAACGCAAGTCAAGCTCGAGAAGATGCACAAAGATGTATATTTGCAGCACTAGCTGATCCGAATACTTTTCTTCTAGAACCTCTTCTCTCATTAAAGCCAGTCAAGTTTTTGGAAGGTGATCTTATCCATGACCTCCTGAGCATCTTTGTCAATGAGAAGCTTCCGAGCTATTTGAAATTCTATCAAGAGCACAAAGAATTTGTCAACAGTTTAGGTAATCTGAATTGCTTTCAAATGTGTGATTTTGTAAAGTGTATGATTCTATGTTTATATTTTCATAGGTTTGGATTCAAGTCCTTCATTCCAACAATTGAATCATTCCGTGGTCCATCATGGCGTAAGATTAAACACTGATACCACTGCACTATGGTTTGAGATTGGAAAAAAGTGGCAAAAATTCTGTGAGCAAAAGTCATGAAAAATCATCGTTTTCGACCTTTTAAGTTAAATTTAAAAATTTCAGGCAACATTTCTAAGGTTTAAATTACTTGTTGAAAGTGTTTCCATTGACTAAAATTGGCCCTGAAAGTTTATAAATGATAAATTTACGAGAAATTTACTTTTTGGCCACTTTTTGACGATCTCAGACCATAGTGCTCTGTAGACCGTTTCAGTGCCAGCGATGTATCGTATCAATTGCCGTCCGAGAACCTCTGGTTCCAAACAAATTCTGATTCAATGTATATTCCCCGTAAGCGTATTTTTGAACGGAAATGTAGGCCATGAAATGAAACAATTAATGTGACCTTTTTGCGATTATGCATTCTACGTCCTTAAAAATGCTTTCGTATGCCTGGTTCTCGGACTGAAACTGCCGAAATTAACAAAATTTTTCAGATTAAAAGATGCATTTGGTGCACTATACTATATACTTATCCGATACAATACAGTAGCGAAACTAAGTGTTAGAAAAATAACAAATGCCCCGCAGGTGGTTGGAAGGTTGAACTAACATCTTCCATTTGATTTGCATTGGACACGACGGTAGCGCCCCCAATTGGTCGGAAGGTTACAACTCAAATCTTTTATTTGATTACATTGAAAACCATATGCTCCTACAGAGTTTTGCTACTGTACAAGCAATTAACTGTGATTTGGAGGTTGGAATCACCCAAATATTATTGTTGTTGTTGTGGAATTGGCAGGAGTTTGGGCAATTTTAACCTCCAAATGCATAGTTTAATATGTACCTAATATCTTATTTATTTCAGCAGATTTAACCAGGCATATTTAAGCATTTTTAAGGATGTAGAATTCATAATTGCAAAAAGATTGCTTTTCTTTCTTGATTTAATAGTCGAAATTTCTGTTAAAAAATGTGCTTATGGGGAAATTGCATTGAACCAGAGTTTGTTTGGAACCATAGGTCCCCGAAACGGCAGAAAGAAGAAAGAAAACGAAGTTAGAAATTGAGAAAGTACTGCGATGGCGCGGATGCCTGTCTATCTGTATCTTGGCATAACTTTTGAACTAATGGTCCGTTTACATCCAAATTTTACGGAGAAGTTGCTTGTAACATTCTTCGTAGAGACTATTCTTTGTTTTCTGAAATTTTAAATTGTAAGCAAGTTATGAATGATAAAAGGTTCCCATTAAAATTCGTGGGTAAAATGGGTGAACGTAGGGAAACGTTGGAATATTTCAAATGTAGCTGTTTGAATTTTGATGAAAATTTGCAAAAACATTCGGCAACCAGCCTTCTGTAATATTAACCCTCTAAGGGGGGTCTGGGGGTTTCTCCCAGAATACTATAGGGCAGCGGTTCTCAAACTGGGGTCCGCGACGGGTCATGGAGCTATAGTAGTGTAGCATAAAAACTTTGTGAAATAAACTAAAAAAAATGGGGGAAAAAAGGAAAACTGTAGGAAACTTTTAAACGCTCATATTAACAGCTGTTTCATTCGCGCGACTAAATACCGTTTTGGGGGCAGTCTTCCATTCATTTTTTTACCTTCTTTTATTTAGATAGCCTCACATTTCATTCCAAATTCATTGTTCTTGTCAAATTTTTTGTTTCAAAATTCTTAATTTAAAATGCGTTTCTTCTTTAAAAATTTGAACTATAATAATTCATTGGCTGTAACGAAAACGGTTAGACAGTAATAAAGATGTCAAAGATATAGTTTTCGATACAAAAAGCCCAAACTCATCAGCGAAAAGTAGCCCTTCCAATACACATCAGAAATCGCAGCAGTATCAAGATGAATATCTGATCCATGGTTTCATCAGCTCAGGGCTAGAGGATAAACCGGAGCCCCAGTGTGTACTTTGCTATGTACGCTTACAAGTTTTATTAGAAAAATGAGTAATCGGTTTAAAAAAAAAAGAAAAAAAGGTTGTCAACTCAGGGGGTCCGCGATGAGGTTCACGGACCACCGCGGATGAAAAAGTTTGAGAACCACTGCTATAGGGGCAGAATATTATAGGGGGTCTCTCCCAGAATGCTAAAGCGGGGTTTACAGGAACCTCCCAGAATAATTTTGATGTGAGAAAGGGTTTGTGGGATATATCCTACAGTTCATTTTTTTTTTTTCTACAGGACTAGATCACAATCAAAACTTGAAGAAGATGAAATTATTGACTTTCATGCAGTTAGCTGAAACAGAAAAAGAGATGTCCTTTGATCTTATACAGAGTGAATTACAAATCTCAGAGGACGAAGTAGAAGCCTTCATCATTGATGGTAATGTCTATTTATTATATCCTGCCTCCCACTGTAGCTTAATCTTTATTTCATTTTTCATTTTATTCAATCTCAAATTTTTTTGATAGGTCTTCTAAAAGCCTGCAGTTTTTAATGGCGATACTGAGGTTTTGGTTTGGAGGGCTTAAAGGCCATTAAAGTTACTCAAGTGACGATGTTTAGTCCCTTAAACATCACTGTGACTGTTTTTAGTAGCAAAAGTGTGCAATAGCCCCATTTTCCCGTTTGATTATATTGGAAAACGACATTCGCCAAAGCGCTCCTACAGAGTTTTGCTACTGTATAGGATGAATATACTGTGTGTAATATCCAGTGATTCCTAGAGCACCATGATGTCTATAAGTTTCAGAAATAACCAAAGAGTAAACAAGAGTCGCAATTGAATGGAAGGCCTGCGTGGTCAACGCAGATAAGAGATTGGAAACGCGAGCTGACTTCTGATTGGCTCCAAACTTTTTTTGGCCTTATGGAAATTAACACGGGGTTTTCGTTCCGGGCTGTTTATCTCAAAACCTGTGCAAAATTGACCTGTAGAAATTAATACGAGTCGATTTAGCAGAATTTTCTCAACGAATTGATAGGTCATGAGTACTAGTTCATTGAAAATTCAAAACGACTGTCTCAGTTGAAAAGTACAACATAGTGTGTTTTCATGCTTGACGTGTGTTGACTAACTCACTATTATGTGTATTTTTCAACTCAGACAGTCTCTTCAAATTTTCAATAAACTGGTACTTATGACCTATCAATTTTTTTTAGAAAATTCTGCTAAATCGACTCATATTTTTATCTACTGGTCAATTTTGCACAGGTTTCAAGATAAATGGCCCGGAACGAAAACCCTGTGTTAATTCCCATAAGGCCAAAATAATATGAACTCACACATTTCCCTCCATTTCCAGCCAATCAGGGACCGACTCTTATCAGCATTGACCACGCTAGCTCTCAATACAATTGAGGAGCTAGTTGGAAAAACGGCCTTAGCCGGCTAAGGCCGTTTTTCCGGAGAACAAATTTTCTGAGAGAACATAGGCTCAATAATATCTCCACAAAATTTCATGACCGTACGTCAAAAATTGAGTGAGATATGGGAGTTTATATGAGAAGAGGTTGCCACTTCTGCTGGCGACTATAATGACCATAATGGGGAAAATTGAAGATGGTGAAGAGGACTCGGGCAACAGTGAAAGCGAGAGTGAATACGAGGACGAATAATTTATATTCTTCATTTTCTAATAAATTCACCTCTTTTTTTGCAGATTTTTGGTTTTTTTTTTTTACATCTATCATGTAGTACATATGTTCCATACAGAAAGTCGTTCTCTGGAAAAACGGAGTTAATACTCAGCGTTTAGTGAGGACTTGTCTCTGTGCAACAGGTCGTTCTATGGAAAAACGACCTTAGTAGACCTTTCGTATTTATCCAATTTATTCTTTCCTTTACAGCCAAAGCATATTTCAGTTGTACCAACTTCAACCTGAGGGTATGGATCAACTTTTTTGATCCAACCCAAGCCTGATTCTTCATCTATGTTAGATTGGCACTAAAATAAAAACTTTAACAGCCGTTTTCTCAGAACACGATTTTGCTACTTAGGCCGTTTTTCCAGCTACCTCCTCAATTGCGACTCTTGTTTACTCTTTGGAAATAACTCATTAATGATTTACTTGTTGCAAAAGCAAATTTTTACCACGGGAATTTTGTCTTGTTTTTCAGTTTTAAAAACCAAATTCGTTCATGCTAGAATGGACCAAGCGGCGAGGAAAGTCCACATTTCCAACACAATGCACCGTACTTTTGGTCGCGCCCAGTGGCAGCAGCTCAGAGATGTTCTGTACGAGTGGAAAGACAATCTCTCCTTGGTCCAAAACAAAATGAAAGCAGTTGTCAATATCCCAGTAGATGTGATGTAAATCAATTCATGCCAACACCCAACCAATAAATTTTTTTTTTTTTTTTTTAAGATTTGTAATCTTGCTTCCTGCGTTATATTTTCTTGTCCTCGCATTGAATTTGAATCCTAGACAACCACCCGAAAACCTACTTAAATTGAATCTGCAACGAATATTTACGCTCTTATTTTATGGATTTAAGCATTCAAATTTTTCAGAAATTTTCCCAAGGCACTAGTAAATACAAAAATTTTGACAGTCAAGAAATGCACGTGGAGCACAGAACATTGCTTTGATTACACAAGGATTCGGTTTTTATCTCGAATTCTTGAAACTGCCTAAATTGTTGCATTTGATAGTACATACAGCTATCAAGACAATCTGATTTTTCAAAATAAGTTGATTGACAAATCGATCATGGCAGATGCAGAACATGGGACCATATTATTAGAGCATTTCATACAAAACTTTGCAACTCAGTTTTGCTAATGTGTGGGTAATAGAGGGAATTTCTAAAGCCATCGATGGTTCCATTTATTGAGCAAAGGATTACCTACATACTGTAGTTAAATAGTACGATTATATCTAATGACCTCAACAAGCTGTAGTGATAGGCTGATACTTGTTGGAAGCCCCATCCCAAAGTGTGACAACATGCGCAATCTGACTCTGGTTTGTTAGCCTCATTTTTTTAATCTTAAATCAAAAATTGTAATTAATTTAGTGGAAATCGGTTTTAAAAAATAGTGCAAGTGTTTTAGAGTGGCTATCTGGACACAGAACTTTAATACAACTATCCAGGTGAGAAAATTTGGCTTAAATCTGTCATATGTTAGTTTCTTTATCGTGCAAACCCTTCCAGAGGAAACAGTTGTATCCATTTCTGTGTCCAGATAGCCACCCTCAAACTCTTGCACTTTCGTTTAAAATCAATTTCGAGTAGATTTGTCACAACTTCCTCCTATTGATTAAAAAAAAATGAGGCAATCAAACTGAACCTGCGTAAAATGTCTATAAGAGATTACCCAACGAGCTATACATTTATCTAGAGTGGCGGTTTAATAGGTAACCTGCGTAACCACCATGGGGAATTTTGAGGTTAGGTTTAAGCGAGTAATTTGTCCATTTGTTTCTGTGCATTTTGATGCGGCACGACGCGCAGTAGATCTAAGCATGTTCCGGTCCACTGTGCGGTGGCTTCGCATAAAAATACACGGAATCAAATGGACAAATTACTCGCTTAAACCTAACCTCAAAATTCCCCATGGTGGTTACGCAGGTTACCTATTAAACCGCCACTCTAGATAAATGTGTAGCTCGTTGAGATTTCCATCATGGCTGCCTCCTTGAAGTTTCAAAATCATGTCACACAAATCCTCTCTATTGCTACAGCTTGTTGCAGAAACTAGAAATTTTGATATTTTTTTCATCTAGATCCACCAATGGTGTTCAATCAGTTGAAAAAAAGATTACGAAGTTAGAAATAGTATGATTATTTCTTATGGAAGTACTCAAAAACTCCAAACTTAAATCTTTTCATCCATCGCTCGAATCATTGTTCATTTGGGCATTCCTTTGACATCTCTCAAATCGACAGCCCTGTTGCAACGTATATTGAAGAGAGTCTCACTGGATGACGAAAGAAAAAAAAAACAGCAGAATAGATTTAAAAATGAATAAAAATACATATAATTGTACAAAAAAAAAAAAAACAAAACAAAAAAAAGGAAGGAGACCATAAAAATAATACAGCATTTTTCGGTTATAGAAAATAATCAAATTGGTTTTTTTTTTTTTTTAAAATCACATGCAACCTGCTAGTTATAAATTTAAACAGTCAGCCACAGAGCAAGTGTTTCTTACACATGCGCTAAACTGTAAATGGTTATTGACTCAGATCTTTTGACCTAACTGCTTTACGTGGAAAATTAAAGATTGATTCAATTATACTGAACATCATAGAAGAAAAAATACCAGTCACTGACACTCCGTTTTCTTAAATATAAATTACTTTAGGCCTGTAATTTGACATTAATCGAACGATAGAGCTGTGGTGGCAAAAATCAGCACTAAACGCTGAAGAATCACCTTAAAGCAGTGCTTCCAACAAATTTTGATAGAGTTGAGAAGTCATGAATCACATGCCAAAACGTATTCAGTTTGCAAAACTATGTACGCTCCAATGGAAGAGAGAGCATAAATTTTAATCAGAAAACATTCGGTATCCTCGGACAATAAGCTGAATCATTCTAATATAAAAATGATACGGAATTCATCCTTCAGAAGACAAAAGGAAAACAGGACAGTTCGGCTTGATAGGCTTAATTACAAGTGACCGATAAAAAAGTTGCGAAAAAATCACTTAATTTTAAAAATGATAAAAAGCAAGCAGCAAAATATCAGCTTTAATTTATCCAGGTACTTCAAAAAAAATGATGTAAATTTCCTCTCCAACTTTGCAGCATTGGTAATACTTCATACCAAGAACATTTCTAGATCTGTAGGACAGTGAAATTCAACATTAGCTGAATACTAAACAATACAGAGAGTTTTTACCGTCAGTGGAACAAAGCCATTAATAACAGAACTTAAACAGAAAAGGCAAATGAACAAGCAAGTGCAAAAGACCTGCATCGACAATTCGACTTAACCCTAATCTGTTGTGGTTTTGAGAAACTAAAATAAAACGATAGATAAAAGTGCATTTTTTTCACATTTAAGGTGATTCCATGCCACTTGACGAAGGTAATCTATTCATCGATCGATTGAAGGCCATTTACCGGATTTTATGGAGTTTTTTTGTAAAACAAGGATGGTCATCACCTGTAGCTAGATGTAACAAAGAATTCTGTTAAGTTTGGATGCTCGAATTCGCAAAATAAGGATGTAACTGGGAATTCGCACAAACGCTGCTCGATCTCTCGTGTCGCACTATCATAATGCGAATTCCCATAGTCATGTCCTTATTTTCCAGATTCGAGCATCCAAACTTAACAGATATCTTCGATAGATTTATCTACAGGTGCTGACGATCCTCGTTGTACAAAAAAACTCCATAAAATCCGGTAAGTGACCATTAATCGATTGACTAATCGATCACCTTGGTCACAAGGCATGGACTCACCTTAAACTTCTCAGGCGTAGTGGGTCCCGTGTAATCCCACTTAATTTAACACGAGATTCGATGGAATTTAAATGGACATTCTGCAAAAAGTTGAAAGTTCCAAAGTTCTAAGAAAATTGTCTTCTTTTGAAAGGTTTAATAAAATCTCAAATCCCAAAATGCGCACATGAAAGACTTGATGCAGGTCGCTTTAAATCATCCAAGCAGGACTAATGCGACTTCTTGTCCATCCTACCACTGATTCAGTTTAAAAAAAAAAAAAATATTAATAGAAAGGTAGATCTTCCGTGGAGAACTGGCGGTGCACAAAGCAGAGAAATGTGTTAACATTAACATTTACAAGCAAAACCATGCTTTTGACAAAATTCTTCATCCCCTTAACCTCAAAATCATCCATTAGACTGAATGGTCCTGTGTCACTTGACCTACCACATTTTGACTAACAGTTTTTTCTCAGTTTAGATTAAGGTGGTTCCATGGCAAACTCCCGAAAATTTTAATCCGATAGATGGCGTTATTTGTCGCTGGCTCTGAAAATAGCCGTTTTTTCACGGTTTTCGGCTGTTTTCTCTGAACAGACAAACAATAGACAAAAAATCGGAATGTCAGCACCTGCTTAATTTTTTGCTTGATTTTTTGAGCCCTAAACGGGCCAAATTGGTTCTAAAATAAAGGCGTAACTATGCAAAGAAAAAATCATATGTAATTTGGAGTTGCATCAGTAAAGATTACAGGTGAAACAGAAGCCTGTAATCTTTACTGATACAACTCCAAATTACACATTATTTTTTCTTTGCATAGTTAAGCCTTTATTTTAGAACCAATTTGGCCCGTTTATGGCTCAAAAAATCAAGCAAAAAATTAAGCAGGTGCTGACATTCCGATTTTTTGTCTATTGTTTGTCTGTTCAGAGAAAACAGCCGAAAACCGTGAAAAAACGGCTATTTTCGGAGCCAGCGACAAATAACGCCATCTATCGGATTAAAATTTTCGGGAGTTTGCCATGGAATCAGGACGTAATTTGGGAATTTGCACAATCTCTTGTACCGCACCACGATAGTACAAATTCCCATAATTATGTCCTTATTTTGTGGATTTGAGCATCCAAACTTAACATCTTTGTTAGATTTACATACAGGTGCTAATGATCCTCGTTTTACAAAAAAACTCCATAAAATCCGGTAAATGACCATTAATATTAATCGATCGACAAATCTATCACCTTGGTCATGTGGCATGGAATCACCTCAAAACCAGTAGGTGTAATTTTGTAGGTGAAATGAACTGTTGGTAAACAGGTTTTAAAAGAAGTGACCGGGGACCGACTGAATGGGGCGAGTGTTGCAATGATGCAATTCATTTTCAATTTTATAACTAGCCCCATCACAATATATCACAGTTGCAAAGGTAGACCAGGGTGGAAACAACATGTTTCATAATTGCAAGATGAACTATAATATGGCACTCAAAATCAGTTTCAAGATTTGAAACTTTCAAATCTCTTTATTCAATGCTTTTACATGGAGTCATAGGTGCGTCATGTACCTTTCAATTTGAAGACAGTTATTGCCTTACAAAGCATGTATTTTATATAAATTTAAAATACCTGCACTCAAATTCTGAATTTTCGAACTCATGCGATTGGCTCAAACTTTAAGATTCTTAGATAGCAAAAGGATGTCCAAAATAATAATTAACAGAACTAAAGAACTTATCCAGTTAAAGGGAACGTGATGGCTAAAACAAATAATTGCTGGATCATGGAATCGGACTACTGATTCGCGTAAGTCAGAGGGATTTTTAAACTAAAATTAATTCAAATGAGATTAAATGATGATGAATTTTTACAGGAATGGGAAACTGAAATCATTGTGCTCATTCTGACTTCTGAAGAATGGGGCTCTTGCTGACTTCTACTACAAGCAATTGGATAGTTAATTTCAAGTAAAATGTAGGGAAAATTACCATGAGCACATTAAAAAATTATGAAATCTACTCACAGACTCACAAAATGACTTTGAAGTTTAAGGCGTAGTGGCAGAGTTACGCAGGTACCATGGGAGATTCCTGTCTAATTTAAGACTTCCCTCCGTGTGTTTCCATAGAGAGAGTGAAAAGTTAGACAGGAATCCCCCATGACACCTGCATAACCTTGCCATTTAAGAGCAAAGATAGTAGAGCTAAGCTGGTAGAGGTAATTTCAGAAGTGTAGGCGGACCTAGACCAATAATCTTTGGAATTTGTCAACATTATTTCTGATATTACTCGATGAAAATTAATGAAAATGAAATTGAGTGTTCACTTTTCAACAAGGAACACTATAAACGCAAAAGAACAAAGTCAGAAGCAAGTTTGGTTTTATTTTAAAGGAATTAAATTTGAAAATTAACCAAAGATTATGATTTAGGTCCGCCTACACTTCTGAAACGAGCTCTAACATAGAAGATTCCAGTGAAATCTGTCACTCTCTCATCAGAAACACACAGGAAAGTATCAAATTAGATACGAATCTCCCATGGTAACTGCATGCCTTCGCCATTTTGCCTTAAACTTTAAAGTCACTTTGTGAGTCTAAGAAAGAATTTTGTAATTACTTAATGTGCTAATCACAATTTTTGCTAGATTCTACTCAAGAATTACCTATTCAATCGCGTGTAGCAAAAGTTTGCAAGAGCTCCACTCTTCAACTGCAAAAGTTTTCAAGGCTGTAATGATTTGGCACTGTATCGAATAACACTCATGTCTCTGCAAAAAAAAAAGTAATAGTAGCGGAAGTAAAGTCCAGCCGCCCAAACACGTGGTTTGTTATGCTGATATTTCACAGCAAACGACTGGACTGCTTATGTCTCTGAAAAAAAAAAAAAGCATGAAAAATGCTCTTTTTCCAAAGCGAAAAACAAATTTCTTAGGTTAATTCTACTTTGCAGGATATTACAAAGGTTTTAAAAGCTAAAGGTAATACAACAATTGACCATTAAGCTCATTCAAACTTTAAGGTGATTCTTCAGCGTTTAGTGCCGATTTCTGCCACCAGAGTGCTACCGTTCAATTAATGTCAAATTACAGGCCAAAAGCAATTTATAATTATGAAAACAGAGTGTCGGTTACTAGATAATCATCTGAAGAACGTCTCTGCAAAATATCTTTTCAATAACTTTTAAAATATGGCTAAAAGCACCATAAAATGAAATATCGCATTCCGATAGAAGAACCGATTTGCAATATTCCATTTTTTGGTATTTTTAGCCTTATTTTCAAAGTTACTGACATGATATTTTGCAGAGACGTTCTTCGGATGATATTCTAGTAACTGACTTTCCGCTTTCCCAGATATAAATTACTTCCAGTCTGTAATTTGACATTAATCAAACCGTAGCGCTTTGGTGGCAGAAATCGGCACTAAACACTGAAGAATCACTTTAAGCAAGATATCATGCACAGATTGGCTGCATTGATAGCGCGTTGTGAGAGGTCTAATGAAATACATAGTTTATGATTCAAGAGATTTTAAACCTTGAGACTTACATAGAGCACAAAATGCATTGATTTTAAGATCTCAACTACGATGAAAATTGTGTGAAAACAATACTTGTAAGATGAGATTCAAAGTAGATAGAACTTTGTTCTTTACAACACAACCCTACCTACCATCTTCTTCTACATTCCAGACATTTTTCTACAGTGCATCAGCGGTTCCAACCTGTGAACCAGTTTTTTATCGAGGCTTGAACCGTGAACCGGTTTCTTTATTGAGGGTTAAACCGGGAACGAAACCAAACCAAAATTTTCTCTGTGGTTTACGTCCTAGGTTCGAATGGGAGGAGAGAGAAAGACGTAGTCCTGTGTCCGCGTACGGTCACCATCCAGAACCCACGCAGACAGTATTTAGAGATAGGAAGGGTTGTTTCGTAAATGACAATTTGAGCGTAGAATAAATGAGAGAATTAGGGGAGTGGAAAGAATTGACGAGAGTTGCCATTCGAAAAACAAAAAAAGTCCCTTAAATCCTTAATTTTCGCATCTTCCCTAGACTTGTGATAAATTATTTCCGATGTTAAAACAACTTGGGGAGCAAATAAGAACAGTATATATGCGTACATACAACTGTATTGTCAGATTAACGTAAATTCACATCCATTTTGAGGTAGAGAGATATTGAGCGATCAATAATAAGTGACGCCTGATTGAAGTCACTGATCAGGTTAGGTCGACAAAAAAGAAAATATGAGTAATCAATGAATTTTTCATTGCAGCATCACAGTTCTACAAGAAAGTCCAAATCAGATTACACTCATACATGGCAAAAAAAAAGTACAGTACAATTAACCATATGCATAGCAGATTTTGGCGACAGCCAGGAAATACGGTTAACTTCATCAGAGCATGGTAAAACCATATGCATAGCAGATTTTGGCAACAGCCAGGAGGTAAACTTCACTAGAACATGGTAAATGCAACGTATCTTGTGGCAAAAAGAGGATAACCAATTCCTTGTTCGACCCGATATCTGGTGCAATTTACTGTATTCTGATGAAGTTTCACATAGTTTCTGGCTAGCGCCAAACTATTTGTATGCTATGCAAACGGTTAATTGTACCTTGCTTTTTTTCCGTGTACCCTTTCAAAAATAGAATTATCAAGTTTTTTTTATGAAAAAATTGAAGAATATGTATCGGTTTTTCACAAAATATGTCAATTAGAGATTAACTTGAGCCATAATAGATGGTTTTGGTTTTTGAAAATCAGTATAGTCTACAAATTCAAAAAATACAACACTGATTGATAGGAGAATGAACTACATAAAATGACATGGATGGTTTCAGATTTTCGGACGCTTTATCCTTTTCATCATTTTAGCTTAAACAAGCAGGAGTAAAATGAGCTGCCAGAAGTCATCCTTTAGATAATCATCTGAAGAATGTCTCCGCAACGTATCTCGTCAATAATTTCAAAAATAAGACTGAACGTACCAACAAAATGAATCATCGCAAATTAATTCTTGTATCAAAATGCAATATTTCATTTTTAGGTACTTTCAGCTTTATTTTTGAAGTTATTGACAGAGACATATTGCAGAGACATTCATCAGATGATTATCTAGTAACTAACTTTCTGTTTCCTCAAATATAAACTACTTTACTTTTTAATTACTTTTTAATTACTTTTTTTTTTTTTTGACATAAATAGAACGGTAGCGCTCTGGTGGCAGAAATTGGCACTAAATGCTGAAGAATCACCTTAAAGTCTGAGGAAAGTTTCATTTCGATTTGAAGAAATGAAAATTGAAAATTTGTCAAAGATTATGGTCTACATGCGTCTAAACTTCTGAAACGAGCACTATTCGTTTTTTCTTGACTCCTTTGAATCATCTAGAAAAGAGTTGTCCTTTCCACTTGAAGAAAACAGTAGGAAGAAATAAAAATGGTATAAGACTTACTTGCGAGTTTGCGCTCATGATAATTATAAAAATGGATGCGTAGCTGAAGTAATGTCAAGGAGTATTCTTTTAAAAAAGTAATAATTACTATAAAAAAGGATGAATTTACAAATTATCTCATAAATTAAAATTGGAAAAAAAAAATACAAAAAAAAACGTGTACGGATATGATGTACATTTAAGTAATTGTGTCATGTAGTCAAGCGCAGTAGGAGAGAAAGGACTGAGAAACGTTAATTGGAAATGGGCCTGAATCATAATTGAGAGCTGAATCTGGGCCGAGGTAGATCTCCGAAAAGAGTATCTCCATGAACACTTTTCGCAAGAGCCTTCATGCTAGCTGCTATTTCTGCTGGTTTTGGAGGGGACTGGAAAAAACAAAAAAAACCAAGATCAAATAATGTGAATGACAGGGAGGTTTTCTGGAACATTTTGATCAACAAGCTATACATTTATCCAGAATGATAATCTAAAGGGTAACCTGCATAACCACCATGTAAAATTTTTAGGTTAGGTTTAAGGTGTAATATTGTCCATATATTCCCTTGTATTTTGGTGCGGCGCAGAGTGGGTCGGAACATGCTTTGATCCACTGTGTGTTGCACCAAAATACACACGAATAAATGGACAAATTACACCTTAAGGTGCTTCTTCAGCATTTAGTGCCGATTTCTGCCACCAGAGCACTACCAATCGATTAATGTCAAATTACACGCGGAAAGTAATTTATATTTAAGAAAACTAGATAATCATCTGAAGAACGTCTCTGCAAAATATCTCGCCAATAATTTCAAAAAAAAGGCTGAAAGAACCAAAAAATGAAATATCATATTTGGATACGAGAATCGATTTGTGATATTCCATTTATTGGTACTTTCAGCCTTATTTTTGAAGTTGTTGAAAAGATATTTTGCAGAGACATTCTTCAGATGATTACCTAGTCATTGAATTCCGTTTTCTTAAATATAAATTACTATCAGCCTGTATCCTGTAATTTGACATTAATTGAACGATAGCACTCTGGTGGCAGAAATCGGCACTAAACGCTGAAGAATCACCTTAAGAGGTTTGAATAATTTCAGTTTTGAATGATAGCGACCACTAACCACTTCGATACAAGAGTCGATTTGCAATATTCCATTTTTGGATGTTATTTTTGAAGTTATTGACAAGATATTTTGCATATAAGTTCTTCAGATACTTATCTAGTGACTGACACTCCTTTATTTTTAAACATAAATTACTTTTAGCCAGTAATTTGACATTAATCGAATGATAGCGCTCTGGTGGCAGAAATCGGCACTAAACGCTGAAGAATCACCTTAAAATGAGCTATTTAATTACAAATAGCAAAAATTAGCAGGAGCCCTGTTGAATGAAGTTTCCAGTCTCTTTTTAATCTCTCGGCATCTTCTTATGCTTTCCATGGGAACGCAGAGGAGACGCCAAGTTGCAACTTAACCAAGCTCTCTATCGTATGGGACTCTCCATGGAATGATGGTGATTCAGACGCTCTCCAAATATACGAATAATTATCCATGAAATAATTATAGCTTTTAGAATATTATCAGTAATTATAAGTAATAATCAAATAGTGAACTACTCTTAACTGTATAAATGAAGAAGATCTATTATCTCCTACATCAGCGACTTTGCACACAGTTATTAAATTTAACTAGCCCCATTGATAATTCATTCCCTATACGAATAAATAAATAAATACTTACTTTAGGTCGACTAGGTTTCTTCTTGTCATCGTGTCCTGGAAAATCGAAGACTGGAACATTGACAGGCATCGATTTTGCAAAAGAAGATAATCTACGACGGGGAATATGGATACCTTCATCATGACTACCTGAATCTGCAAAATCAAAGGTTGCAAGAATAGAAAAATTTGCCAATCGAACGAACAAAAAACAAACAACCATTTCAAACATCGCTCAAACAAAGCTATTGTGAAAGTACAAAGGCTCTCCCGTAAATACCCAGACCGACGTTGTAACTCAAAAACCATGCAACTTATTCAGCTAAACTTGGTCTTATTTGAAAGACTTCTTTCTTTCGGTCATTCCAAGACGAATCAGACCACTGAAAAATCCGACCCCTGAAATTTGGTACACTCATTTCGTGCATCGAGATGAGTCTTAAATGGATTTTTTTAAATTTTTCTGATCATTTTTCTATTTTATACGAATTTTTAAAGTTGCTGAAATTTGTCAATTTTATGCCGAGGCCCTTTACTTTGCGAGAATGTAGCTCAAGAACCATTAATTATAGAATATTCATTGTTGTTTAAAATTTTCCTGAAATTTGTTTTCGAAATATTAAAATTTGAATATCTCAAAATCGACCACTTTTAAAATTTTCATAAAACCAGGAAACCTGCCATATGCCTTGAAGAAGAAATCACCAAAATTTCAGCTTAAGACACTGATGGGATCTTGAGTTATGAAGTTTTTTGTCAGTTTGCCTCTGTGGATTTCACAAATCGAGCCGCCAGCGGCTCGGTGCAGTACCCGAGGTTACCACGTCGGAGTCAGCCACACGTCTGACTTGAACGCCGAGGCTACACGCTACCGCACAACGTGCGGTACGCTACGGCATTTGAGTCCAGCACGTCATTTTTAGTCAATGGGTTAAGGCGCCATGAACCATGTGGAATTACCTTAAAGTAGAATATAAAAAACTTACCATCAGTATCACTTAGCTCATCTTCAGATGGAAACTGTTGATCAAGCGCGACTTTCGTGTTTTCTTCTTCCATACCTTCCAACATGAAAAGTCCTTCAGAATCAAGAGAGGCAGCAACGTGGTTTGCAGAAATTATTTTTGGTGTCCTAGCGATAGTCATCGGTTGACTACCTCTCTTTGGCGAGAAGTTTGCAGCAGTGTGCTCTAACTTTTTAGGACTCGACTGAACAGATGAGCTTAGCCTCTGAATCAGCGGCCTCTCTGATTTAATTGGCAAGACAGGGTTCGAAGGCAGCCAATCAGTAGAACTTAATTCTAAGGAACTATTTGCTGATTCGTTGGATTCCACCAGCACCCTATTGAGAAAAGAAGCAGAGACAATTTCTTAACTCTTGGTTCTTTATTTATTTATTTATTTTTCTAATGATACATTAGCATCCAAAATTAGGGTTGGTACGTGTGATAAAGTAGCTGCAATTTCACAATGGGTCTGTTGCATATTTTTGCTATGGCGTTATGGAGGGTTGCTTCGGGTGTAAAATTGTGTAAAAATCATATTGAGAGCATAATAGTCTCAAAATCCACTAATAAACCCACAAAAGGCGTTTTAAGGAAAGCCTAAGATGGCGAATCAACCCTGCATACATGCACCACGAGCAGCAAAGATGGCTTACTATGGCATTCGACATAGTAGGTACTTGCCCGGCGTTTCCTTTTCAGAATCCCAGCAAATCGACACAGAATATAATTTATTCACTGTAGTAATCACAAACAATAACGAGAAAGTAAAATTTACAGGGGAAAAACAAAGAACGACACAAAATGTGAGTACTATGAGGAAGTAAGACGTTTGTTTACATTTATTCTAACATTATAAATTACCGTCATCGGCCATCTTTTGGTGCTCGTGGTGCATGCATGCAGGTTGATTCGCCCTTTCAACCACCATCTTTGGCTTTCCTTACAACGCCTTTTTTGGGTTTATGAGTAGATTTTGAAACTGTTTGATGCTCTCAATGAGATTTTTATGTGATTTTACACAAAAATCAACCCTCCATATTGCTGTAGCAAAAGTATGCAACAGACCCATTTGCAATGTATTACCAAAATTAAAAAGAACGTAAAAAAAAAAAAATGGCTACAGCTCATGAATTTTTAAGTACATTAATGTGGTAGAGAGTCTTTTATAAGATAAAGTCCTTTAGTTTATGAAAGAATTCTTATAAGTTGCCGTTTATAGAAACGTTAGGTGGACCCCCTATGGGTCACTTTCATACTTTGGGTTAAAAGTAAGAAAATGGGTCTATTATTATCAACAAAAATCATTTACCTCATAGTAATAAAAAAAAAAGGCGTGGCTATAAGGGGTGCAAACTGTGGCCTTAGGTGTTGCAAGGGAGGCCATAGGGGACGTACAACTTTTTGAGACAAATTCAAACGGAAGTTTTGACTAAAGAGTTGACTGAATAAAAATCTGAAAGAATCTGTGTTTTCTCCATCCTTTCCTACATATTCCAGAATTTTTTTCTGAATTTGTACATCTGTCCCAAAATAACAAAACGAGCACCGATTTCTTAATATTTCTGAGTGAAAAAGAAAAGTTTCTGTTACTGGACCAGGGTCTGTCACCAATGCGTTCGCCTAAAACCAGTCTATTAAGGCCTTCGTACACGCTCAAAGTAAGATCGTCAAATTGGCATCGGAGAGCCAAAATCCACCGTAAACTTCAGAATTGCCAACCTGACATTTCTAAAATTCAAACAAAAACCTGGACCAAAATATCTCCAAAACGAGTTTACTGGTTTTGTTGACTGTAGATTGGTGAACAGACGACACACCATCCATCGTCAAATAACTCTCAGTTTGACAAACAGAACATCAACCAAACATGCAACGGTTGGCTCACCTGCCATTTTGTGGTGGATCTCGGCTCATCGATGCCAATTTGACAATCCTACTTTGAGGGTGTACAAGGGCTTTATGCAATACGGCTGTTTCAAGCTTTTGATAAATAAAATTTTCACTCGATCGCACAGATTTAGTTTTTCTAATTGGATGCATTTCGAGGATTCTTCCTTATCATTTTAATTAATTGTGACAACTTTTGATCTAGTCCTTTGTTTATAACTTAATTTCCACTGTGAGGTTTAAAGGATTGTACAAGCATGATAAAGAATAACTTACCTCACAAGTGCTTGATGATTTTGAAGCGCTAAAGTTTTAACGAAATCCAGAGCTTGATATTGCTCCTCTTTAAACTTTTGTACCTTTTCTTCTGTTTCTGTCGTTTTCTGTTGGATATAGTCTTCTAGTTGACGGTGGAGGGCCGCCAATGCAGGCTGCAGTGACTTTGACACTACAAAAATGATTGCGAAAATTATTGACATGAACTTTGAAAAAAAGCTAAACCAGCAAATAGTTGTTAAGGACAAGGATTTCGGTCAAAATTTTAAAAATTCGTTTTTTCAGCTAAAGTTGTTCCATATATCATCAGCTTTAATTTAAGACCAAGTTCACTTATTTTTGATGAGTAGTCTATTCTGTAAGAATAATTTCATTAAAAAAAGAAAGACAGTGTTAAGTGCATTTTGCATTTAAAGTGTTTTTTCCGGAATTTTTAAATTGTGTTTTCCCCGAGTTTGTGTTTTTTCACACAAGAGGTACATTTTCTCAGGACCTACTCAACCGATTTTGAAAAACTTCGGCTTGTTTGATTTGTCTCTACGCCTTGCACAATTTAACACAAGCTTTTTTCAAAATTCTGTTTGGCTCAACTTTTATGAGCCTCCAAGTGCCCAAAAATAATTAATTTTTGGAACTAAATTTTAAAAAATCATAACATTTTCAAAATTCAATTTTTTTTAAAAACCTCGAGTAAAAGTAAGCAGGACAATAAGACGAATCAAACAAGCCAAAGTTTTTGAAAATCGGTTGAATAGTTTCGGAGAAAATGTTCCTTAAACATTGATGGTTTAACATGGGCTGAGATAGGCCGTCCGACTCCCCTTAAAACACCTGAATGTTTCTCAGAATCATAAATAATTTGGAAGAATAAAAAGTTATAAATATAATAAGTAATTAAAGTAATTATATAATAAGTAATTAATAAGTAATTAAAATTAAATAATAAGTATAATGTTTATAATGGTCCGTATACATCCAAATTTTGCAGAGAAGTTGCTCTTAACATTTCCCAGAGGGACTTTTTCTTGTTTTTTCGAAATTTAAAGTTCAAGCAAGTTATAGAAATTAAAAAGGTTTCCATTGGAATAAAAAAAAAAAAAAAAAAAAAAAAAATTGGAATATTTCAAAAATAGCTGTTTGAATTTTGATTAAAATTTAGTAGTAGTAGCAGTAGTAGTGGAGTCCAGCCGCCCAAACCTGCGTTCGTTATGCTTGTATTTCAAAGCGAACGACTGGACTGAGTGTTTGAATTTTGATTAAAATTTGGGAAAAAACTCTGCAACCAGCCTACTGTAAAATTAACCCCTTAAGGGGGGGGGGGGGGTCCCCCCAGTATACAAGGGGGTCTAGGGCCCCCAGATCAATTTTCTTGTTCAAGGGGTATTCCTTACAGTTTATTTTAGTCTTATTGTTGTCATATTTTTCTTGCATTTCTACTATCTTGTTCTTTTTTTACAATATGTCCGTGTATGTTCAAATAAATAAATAAAAAATAATTCCATGGGTTTTTCTCTTTTCCTCCAGAAAAAATCCCCAACCTTCCACCTAACAAACCTCTGTCCATGCTGTGTACGACCTTTTAAATTTTCCTTGCTGCATTTATAAAACTTCACCTTTCAAAGTATTTTGAGCTTCAGACTCATCTTTCCTCTGCAAAGAAAATCGAGCCCAGAAAGGAATTCAGACTTTTTCAAGGAAATGAAGAATCCACTTTTCATTACAAAAAAAAATAAAATGCAGAAAGATGTCTTACCAGATATTTTGGCAGGAATGGGAGAGAGTGTGTCACTAACTGGATCAACAATAATGTTAAAAACTGGCGAAAAGTTCTCAGACAGTCGAAGAAGGGATATTTCTGACAGGTCACTCTACAAACAAAGTAAAAACAAAAAACAAATTGAAATTTCTAATAATTAAGTGTTCAAGTACAGTGTTGTGTACAAGTGTGTACAAGCTGAGCAATTGTAAAACTCTGACAAAATCCATGTTTTACAACTGATTATCTGGAAGATCAAATCATGAATGGGGCTGTTGCACACTTTTGCTATGAGCAATTGAATAGTCGATTCTTGTGTAAAAACCTCCTGAAATAACGATGGCAGCACTAAAAACTTCCGAAATCCACACCTATACTCAATAAACGCTTTTATTTGTGTGAGTGTAATGGTGGCACATGGCAGTAATAATGGGAGATTCCTATCTTAATTTCGTCACTCTCTCTATGCTGACAAGGATGATACACAGAGTAATTATTAGTCATCAGAGTAGTGATCCACATCCGATAAATGGTACCGTGATATCTAGTGACACTGGTGTCAAATAGAAGTCGTCTCTAATTGGTCACTTCTCAATGGAGTTACAGTATTGTTAGATGGGAATCTTCCATTATTACTGCCCTAAGCGACCATTTAGCTCGCGCGAATAAAAGCGTTTATTGAGTTTAGGGGTGGATTTTGGAAGTTTTTTTTGTTATTTGTGGAGGTTTTAACACCAGAGTCGACCATTAAATCGCTTATGGCAAAAGTGTGCGACAGCCTCATTTGACACAAATCTCTGTTTCCATGAAGAAAGTGACTAATTAGACAGAAATTTCCCACAGTACCTGCGCAGCTCCCCCATTACTTCTTTGCCGTTGCTGCTGTTTTCTGAGTTTATTACAGAATTTTAGACTCTTTTAGTGTGATTTTCCCTAGATCATACTCCAGATTTGACTTATCATTTGCTGACAGCCAAGGGTACCATTGCACCCTCCGAATCCCTCGGTTCTTGTATGATTCAAGTTGAAAGAAACATTCGTTTATACTTCAAGGGTCTACTTCAACAATCAACTTGTTTTCCTAGTAGAGCTTTTCTTCTTTTCAACAAAATATTATTCCAAGCTAGATTACAAATTTGCAAGTATAAGAACCATCTGCGTTGATCTGCTGATTTGGTCCACTTCACTTCACTCACCAGCTCACCGAGCTGTCAAATCAACTGGTTAAAATAAAGACCTGCAGAAGAGGGGATCTCATGGTAAAAACCGCTTCCTTACAGATAAATACATCAAATGAAACTTACCACAAGGTTTTTATTAATTATCACAAACAGCGCATTTTTATCAGAGCGAACAGCGTGGGTATTCATTGAACAGTTAACACAATAATTTAAAATCCATGAACTACAATCCCTAGTTTGAATCAAATTTAACTGCTTGATGGTGATTTTTTCCACTTGAACGCCAACTGAATCCTGGTAAGTAACAGAAAGAGAAGTTAAATGACGCTCACATTCAATAAATGAAGTTTAAGTAAAACTTATAAGTCAATGGTTTCAATCTACCCGATATAAAATTTAATGATGACAGTATGATAGTGCTCTTAGGAGCTACTTGATTAAATTATGATTAATTAAAAGGCACATTAAGAGTGCAAGCTTGGACCGAAAGTATGCTCTGACGGCACATAAGTAGCCCAATAACTGCAGAGGGATCCAAGCAAGTTAGCTGGTACTTTTCGATGCTTGATCAGAAAATAAGTATTTTACTAGAAGAGCTCACATATTTTGAGTATCAGATTTTGACAAATGGCGGTGCCTGGTTCTGAAATGCATCAAAACACATTGGTGAGTAGTTGGTAAGAGTAGAAGCATTTTGAGCATTGGGTTCTCACACATAGTGGTGCCTGCTCCCAAATAGCACCAAAACACATCGGTGAGCTGTTGGTTAGCTGAGTTTTACCTCGATGCTAATCAACCGCTCACCGATGCACTATGATACGATTCGGAAGCTGGTACCACTTCTTGTCGGAACCCAATACTTAAAATGCTTCTGCTCGAGCAATGGGTCAGAACTCAGTGCTAGAGGTCGTTTCAGTTGGCCGATAGCAGATGGGTTTGTTTACTGCGCAGAGACGAGTTTGCATTTATATGCATGTGCAAGAACGCAACCTTTGTCTTTGCGCAGCGAGCCGCATGATCTGTCATCGGCCTTCTTTCGTGAAACAAGCTCTAACAAACCACTCATCAAGGCGTTTTGATGTTTATCAGAAGCAGATACCTCAATTTGTCAGACCCCGATACTCAAGATATGAGAGCTGTAAAACCGTTAACTTCAGTAAAAGACATGGTGAATATCTTAACTTCCCATTGAAGAAGCATACCGTGGTAGCTCAACTTGTCGGACTCAACCTCCGTCACTGATGCCTTTCGCAATAACTTTGCAAGAAGGTGGTCTCTAACAGCAAACTTTGAAAAAAATGTAGAGCAGAAACAGCATAAACTTAGAGGAGGATCACGACTGGAAGTGACGGTTCTGGTCTTACCACTAGATAACAGGATCAGAAGAACAAAGGGAACATTCAATTATACAGGTGTATTCTAATGAATAATCACCTGCATGAGAACAGACAGTGTATAGATATTTGTATGAACGGTTTAAGGGAGTGAAGACAAATCGCTTCAGAGGGGGTGGTAAAGATACTTACTTCTTTGAAGAAAGGGTCACTTTTTTCGAGGATCAAATCTGGAAACATTTCGTAAACTGACTCCGACTTGACGCATTTCACGTCGATTTCCACGTTCAAGCACTTACAGGAGTAGATCATGATGCTATGTTTTGACTACGCAAGCCGACTCAGAAGTCTGTACCCTCCAGCGATGGGAAATTGGTTGCAGTAAATTTCACTTCGTAAAGATTGTCAACTTCGAGGAGACCTCTTCATTTAGCGAATTTGTGAGAGGCTGATAAACCACGGAAGCTAAGTACTGATAACGGATACTCGAAAGAAAGAAAACTTTCACCGAACCACCGACTTAAATTCAAGACCCTTGGACAAAAACACTGGACTGGAGCAACTCACTGCTAGCGCCTAACTTGCAACTTTTATTCTCGATCTCGAATGAGGTGTGAGGTGAGGTGAGGGAAAATAACACCATGGACGAAGATATAACTAAGGACTGCTGACTCTTGTTAGTCCCGACCGCAGCGCTTACAACAGCGGTTTGCGGAACTGCAGCGGTCTCTCAGTAGCTTGATTTATATAGCACAATTACCGCTCGTGCAGGCATGCGACGTGGTAGCTGAGTCAGTTAGACACTTGCAAGGCACGTCGAAAACTCAGGTTCAATTCCGGGGTCACGTGGAGACTTTTTGCGAGTGTTCGCATTCAGTTTACCCTGACTGCTGCTTGGAACGCTGCGGTCGCGCTCGAAAACCCCTAACAGGTTTTAACACGGGCGGAGATAGGAAGTCGGCAGTCCTTAGTTATATCTTGGTCCATGATAACACCCTTGAGCTCATGTTTTGATCAGCTGATTGCCATAACAAAGGACTATGAAAGGAGAGAATAATGAAGAAGTGGAGGGGGCCCATCACAAACAGCTGTTGCCAGATTGAACGAAATTTTCTAATAATAACATTACGAATTAATTCCGAATTTGACAAAAGGACATTGTTAGAATTCTCTTTTAAGTGAAAGCAGAGGTTAAATCGCAAATTACCACGGAATGTATCTGCCAGAATGCAGCTTGCATCCAAATTTACGAGTGCGAGCAAGAGCGACACGATTTGAGAATGCCATAAAACTTGCATCGAGCACGCTAAAACGAACGATGCCCAATGAGGTGAAAGCAACTGAAATCGACCAATCAGAGCGATTGTTGTCCAATGCCAACTGTTTGAGCGCACAATTTAAAACGGCGCGGTGGGGGTTCGGGTGAAACTTGAGTGTGCTGCGCAACATCATGGTCATTTCTCTTTATACCGGAATTTTCTTTCTGAGGTTATTGTTAGAAAATTAACTTCTCTTTTTTCTAGCTTTTAGCTCTGGCGGATCCGAGAGTTTGTGCCTTTCTTTTGCTTTGGCCATTTGAACATGTGTGTGGACATGTCTGTGAGTGTGTGTGTGTGTATTATAAATCTTTCGATCCATCCTCAATAATTTACGGTTACAAGACTTTTCGTCCTGTTTTTTGTGGTCCACTTTTTTTTTGTCCACGACATGTAAGTCCTTGATAATTTGTCCTTTCAATTTTTGTCCCGCAGCACAATTGGTCCACTCATTATTTTTTCCCTCAACAGTAACGTCCATAAGTTTTTAGTCCAATTATTTTTAGGTCCAGAGTATGTCTTTTGTCCTGTAATTTTAGTCCAATGTTTTTTGTCCACAAAAAAAAATTCGGTTTGTCCATTATACATTTATATGTTCGTTTTCGTTGGTTTACAGGTAAAATTTGTGAGTCTTTATTTCAATACCAGAAAACGTATTCAATTGGATTTTACCACTTTATTCGATGCAGTAAAGTATTTTTTAGCAACTATTTTTAAAAGAAACAATCCTATTCAACATTTTACAGTATTAGGTTCTGGATTACCAGAAAAATACAGTCAGACTTAAAATCTGAATTTCTCAAGGTCATTAATGAATTTTAGACGTAAGTCTGTATCAAATGTTTATTTTGAAACACCCTGCATATGTTTTAATGGAGGGATGAGAGATGTGGCAAATTTTTCTTTGTGTGACAGCACAGGCGAACTCAAAAGATGAATTAATAAAACACCTAATAGAAATACAATATTAATTTGTTTTTGGTGAAATTCTATTTCTTCATTTTATTTCACCTGTAAACTAACGAAAAGGCGCATTGGACAAAACCAACTTTTTTTAAGGACAAAAAAAATTGGACTAAAATTACACGGCAACAGACATACTTTGGACAGTAAAATAATTGGACTAAAACCTCATGAACGTTGCAGTCGAAGACGAAAATAATAAAAGGACCAATTGTTGTACAGGACGAAATTTGATTGGACAAATTATCAAGGACCAATTTTGATAAGACAAAAAAAAAGGACAAAAATCGAGCGGACGAAAAAAACAGGACGAAACATCTGTTAACCTAATTTACAGACACTAACATTCAAATGGGTGAAGCGGCAAAAACTTGAATTCCTGGACCTATCTATGGTTTTCAGCTTCAGCAGTGTTGCCATATTTTCCTATAAATTACCAAATCATGCATTAGGTCAAATGGGAAAATTGGATAACTTCCCGAAAAATGGCAACACTGGTTTTCAGGTGCAGCCTACCTTTACTCATTATAGGTCAGGCGGGGGGTATTAATCAGTGGTTTAGTTTTCGTGCATATGTTTCGGAACCCCCTATGGAAGAGCATTCTGGTAAGCTAAAATTTCGAAGGTCCTCCCCAGGAAAATGTCGAAACTTCAACCTTCCAAAGATGTAGTTTTAGCTATTCCAATCAGACATTGTTGTCATTAATATTTCACACAAAGTGAGAGGAATTTTCTTTTTTGTAGCTTCCTACAGAACTGACCAAAAAATTATGGAGCATGGAGTAATGATTTAAACCTTATTTACTTCTGTACCCGATTCGCACCCCTCACTTTGCTCGGGCATCAGAAAATCTAAAAAAAAATCAAGCTCACAGGAACAACCAAACGAATCAATCCAAAAGGAACAGCTCTTTTACCAATCCAACCCTTCAGTTCCCTTACAGATTTGCATCCATCCCTTTATAGAAGCAAAGGATCAGTGATTAACTTGACCAGAGACAACAGAGACCATGCACGAGCCAACTGCTATAGACGACTTTGTTTTTGGGGACTTGACAAAGTCACAAGGGAAACAACATCCTACGGCTCCCATGTTGATTTTTGACTGACAACAAGAACAATGATGCTTTGAACAGATTGGCTGATTAAAATCTTTGCTCAAGAGGACGGCTTTCTGCAGAAGGGAACCAGAGGCGTAGCATGCAATTTGGCAATGCTGTATTGAGTCCGTGACCCATGTAAAAGGTTGAATGCACGAAAGAGCAAAACTTTTATGTCATGGCGGGTCAGCCCTGACATGCGACCGCAATGGGTTTTTTACGATGTGGGGCCTGACCCGACACACAACCGCAAAGGGTTAATGGACATTACTTTTCATCCCCTTTAATATGCAGCAATCTAGGAGCCTAGCAGAATTGCTCACTGGCGGCTCGTGGAGGTGAGGCGACAAAAATGAGAGGTGCACAGGATTTTTTTTTAAACGCTTTTCACCTAAACTTTTTTGAAAATTCTATGTTTCATTCACCCTTTTTGGACAAGAAGCAAAGAAATATAGAATAATAACCATTTTAACCTTTATGCGTTGTTTTTTTAATTTTGTTTCTTTCTCCCCTTTCAAAAAATGTGAGGCGATGGCTCCCTGTCGCCTCACTTGCCTCACCTGGCGAGCCGCCACTGACAATTCTTAAACTGATTAAAACCTTAAGAATCATGAAAAAAGCAAAACAAATAAGTCACAGACTAGTTTTAATAGAAATTATAGCAACAGAAGAAATTAATTTTACTCTATAGATAGTAAAAAACAACAAAAAATGAGGTATTTTTGTACCTGATAAAAGTATGGGGATGACAGGATGGATGAAAGAAGTTTTACTGTTATAAACTAATAATTCATTGCTCGTACTTGACCTTATAGAGAAGATAAGAATCTAAAATTTTTCAACCAGATCCAACAATGGGGAAAATGATATTATTGAATTTAAAAGTTATATTACTAAAGTATTTTTTGGGAGAGCTCTTTCTGAGGACATCGCTCAGCCATTTGAACTTGAAAGTAGCAGAATAAAGGTTAATACCTAGTAGCAAAACCTAAACAGTAAATTTTCCTCACTGAAAGTAGAATAAATGTGAAAACAAAAGACTTTACTCAAAATCAGAATTTATTTAAGGTGATTTTTCAGCGTTTAGCGTCAATTTCTGCCACCAGAGCGCTACCGTTCGATTAATGTCAAATTACTGGCCGAAAGTAATTTGTATTTGAGGAAACGGAAAGTGAGTTGCTAGATAATCATCTAATGAATGTCTCTCCAAAATATCTCGTCAATAACTTCAAAAATAAGGCTGAAAGTACCAAAAAATGAAGAATCGCATTTCGATACAAGAATCGATTTACGATATTCCATTTTTTGGTACTTTCAGCCTTATTTTTGAAGTTATTGACGAGATGTTTTGCAGAGACATTCTTCAGATGATTATCTAGAAACTGACGCTCCATTTTCTTCAAAATAAATTACTTTTGGCCTGTAATTTGACATTATTGTAATGGTAGTGCTCTGGAGGGAGAAATTGACACTAAACGCTGAAGAATTACCGTAAGGACAAATACTTCGATACTTAAAAACAAGCATTGCTCAAACTTGTGTTTTCTTCTTTCATAGGGTGCAGTTTCTGAATGGCTCTGCTTTGAAAAGAAAAATTAGCACCATTCAGACAAGACAAAGGAAAGTCTTATCAAATAATAACTGGCAAATGATGAAATACCACAGGGCAGATAAAATTTAATTTAACAGATGCTAAACTATAATAAGAACTAGTGATGGAGCCGGGATTCGACCGAATTCTCATGAAGATTCGTATTTGGATTCGGTCTGCTGAAATCACGACTTCGAATCCGAATCCGATCGAGATTTCAAAAAGTCGCGTAAATACGCACGCGCGCGTATTCTCCGAGTAGGGCAGGATCACCCGCGCGCGTATCCTCCGCGTATGATAGTGTGACCCACGGGTGTATTCCGGCAGATCATCCAACCGAAAAACGGACTGTCGAAATCCCAAAGTTCTGAGACCGCGAACCGCCGAGACACACAACGCCCGATATATCCATCCCTCAAAACCCTCCGAGAAAATGGCTTCGTTTGACGGTTTTTCTATTTCCGTCCATTCCGCTTGGAATTTGCAAATTACTGCTCCCTAGAAATGGTTCTCTGGATGACTTCGACAGTCCTACCCCTCCCAAAAATGTTGACTCAAATGAACCAACTGCACATGAGATATGATGATTAATGAATAAGTAAAAATGAGTTACCAGATCAAACTGTCTTTATAAATACTTTTTGGTGATATACTTCACCAAGAACCTAAATCCAAGCCTAAAAAAAATGTATGCTTTTTGATAATTTTACATGATAGAAAAGAAAATAGTAGGGGTTCTAAAGTGAATTATATGAAAATACTACAAATTAGGAAAATTCGCGATGGTTCAAGATTCGGATTTGGATTCGAAGTTTCGGGTATTATAATCTAGCTTTCGGATTCAGATTCGACCCATCACTAATAAGAACAACAAAAAAATCAACAACTTTGATTCGGTACTCATCGAATGCTTTTAGAAACTTGAGATCGAATGAATTTGATTTACACTTTACATTAACATCAATTGACGTAGTCCACTTTACACATTTATAAATAGGTACTTACATAGATAATTACTTAGACATTAATGTCAACTGAAGTAGTTCGCTTTAATCTTTAACTAGTATGTACACAGTTAATTACTTACAAAGTTATGAAAGAATTAGAAGATAGATTTATTTGCAGCGGGCCATTCGTACAGTTTGGGCTCCGCGTGTTAAAGCAGGGCACTAAGGTGAATACATTAAACTATTCAGCAGAAACTAGTAGGTTGATTCGGAGGTAGATTACGGAATTTATCTTTCTCTCTTTCCACCCATTTAAGCAGGAGTGTAAGAAAATGACAGTGATAAAGGCCAAAGTAATGTAAAGGCCCTTTGCCTCTATTATTTTCTTAGAAAAATCAACACAAGAGTTCTAATCGGTAAAGAGAGAGTAGAAAAAAATTTTGGATCAGCTCCTGAGTTGATTCTCTTCAATCACTCTATAATAAATCTTGCTTAGTTGCCTTGTTTCTTAGTTAGGAATTTTGTAGAGGAAAATCCATAGTTGTCAGAAAACTCATAAAAATTCATACACGTAACGGTTAACTTATTTTCATGCCGTTGAGTCCTTCAAGCATTAGTTCGGCTTCTTCTTGGAGTAACTCAGCTCGGGCAAGCAACAGCAACTGGAAAGAATACAGACGCAAATTATGGAATAGAGTATACAACACAAGAAAAAAAAACTTATGGAAATTAGGGGACTATTATTAAAAACTTGCTTTCTCAGAGAGAGTTAGAGGAAGAATTCTTAAGGTGATTCTTCAGTGTTTAGAGCCGATTTCTGCCACCAGAGCGCTACCTTTCGATTTATGTTAAATTACAGGCCGAAAGTAATTTATATTTCAGAGGAACAAATAGTCAGTTACTAGATAATCATCTGAAGAGCGTCTCTGCAAAGTTTCTCATCAATAACTTCAAAAATAAGGCTGAAAGTACCAGAAAATGAAGAATCGCATTTCGATACAAGCATCGATTTGGGATATTCCATTTTTGGTACTTTTAGCCTTATTTTTGAAGTTGTTGACGAGATATTTTGCAGAGATGCTCTTCAGATGATCATCTAGTCACTGACTTTCCGTTTTCTTAAATATAACTTGCTGTTGGCCTGTAATTTGACCATAATTGAACGGTAGCGCTCTGGTGACAGAAATCGGCACGAAACGCTGAAGAATCAGCTTAAATACTAGAAGGGCTGAATAAGACTCTTAGCGCTTCACATATTCAAGGTTCCCTATACTTTTTCTTGACAGATTTCTTTAATATTTTCTGAACTTCAAGGGTTTCAGCATTTTCATTTGTCAGGAGTACAATAGAAAACCAAGCTGGAATAATGTCTTTGAAAATAGTAACTGGCAATGGAAACTGTTGGCTAGAAAAGTTTGAGGAAAATTTTAAGAAAACAAAGGAATTCCTACTGAAAGAGGAGATTTGAATTACATAAATCAATAAAGAAAATTAATAACATACTTTTGCTGCAGCAATTATTTGATGCGCAACTCTTTTAGGAAGATGATCAACTTTTGAAACCATACTATTTGCATCTGAATTTGCAATTATTAGAAGATTCTTGAAGCCAGCATTCAATAACTGTTTAGCTCGGCCCTAGAATTAAAAAGAGAAAAACAAGTATGACAAAGTATTTCATTTATGATCAGAGCATTGTACAGTCGACGAATTAAAGAATGTCGGATGACGCCTTAGACTTTGGGTTCAGGTAGACTACTTGCAATACTCATCATAATGAATTAAAGCATTGAGGGTGGCCTACCTGAGCCAAAATTTGAGGAGTTGGATGACATTATTTGCACAAATTAAAGCTTAGTTTTAATGATTTTATGTTTAAAGTTCAGTTTTTGGTCTGTTTAATTTGCATGTGCATTGATGAAACGCATCACTGATGCTAAACGGGTCCATAACTCTGATTCGGCTTCAGCCGGTTCAAGCCAGTTTGCACAAATGTAAACTGGTCAGAACCGAACCTAAAATTGCCGTAAACCAGTTTCTTATCGAAGCTTGAACCGGGAACAAAACTGAACCAACATTTTCTCTGCGGTTCAAGTCTTTGCCAAAAAGCATCAAAGAAGTAGACCATCCTAGGCTCTTCTATCATTGGGTAAAAAGCTAGCTGACTCAAAAGGCTTATTATTCAGTAAATGAATTTCTAGGGGATGATTTCATAATTTGTAGATTGCAAATTGTTGAAATTTTGGAAGTAAATAAATTGTTAGCACTCAGGCCTTGTTGTATGTTGTAAAATACTAGATTGGTACCCATGACAAAAATGTGTTGCTTCGTACAAAATTAGAAATAAGTAGTAGTAGTAAAGTCCAGCCGCCCAAACGCAGTGGTTCGTTATGCTGATATTTCATAGCGAACGACTGGACAGCATTAAAAAAAGAAGGGGTAGGAGAGACAAACAAAGTATTCTCAAAACAAAGGATAGGAAAGAGGAGAGTAACGACAATCTGCCAGGGACTCTCAAAATTGGGAAGGAAGTAACTAGAGCACTCAAGGAGGTAATTATATAAATAAAGTTCATCTTTCGTAAATAAATTGGAAGTTGAAGCTTAAAAAATGAAAAATGTTCGCAAACCCAATCAATTGATTAATTCGAGAATTTCTCTCTCTGATCAATCAAGAATAATGCAAAAAACGTTTCTGTATGTATTTCTTAACCGCAAATCACATGAGATGAAGCTTTGCGGTCTGATTGAATACACCAAAGGAAAAGAAGACTGCGGTTCCTTTCCTCCGTCAAATAGTAAATGTAAACGTGTTAGTGCCGTTTGAGATTTTCAACAAGACTCAACATTGAAAATAGGAAAGCAGCACGATATTTTTTTAGGTACACATTTTAAGAACTGCACAAAGACGCTAGATGGGTAGTTCTGAATTATTGGTACCAGATAAAAAAAGTAACAAAATAGTAACAATTTTCCCAAAAGTGACTAGTGGCTTTGTCCATCCGATTAAAATCACAAAAAGTTTAGCCTGGAATCACCTTAATGGCTTTTTTCAATTCAGCATTGCTTCTAACAGTTGACCAAAAGATTACTCAGTTCAGATCAGCGTAAGACTGTAATGCACAAAAATACTCTAATCTGTAATCTTTTCTTAACCTATGACCTGACTTTAACAAATTTCCGGTATTCTGATAATTTAAAGAGGTGATCCCACCGATTGAGAAAAGATTATAGATGCCAATATTTCTGTGCATTACAGTCATACACTGAACCGAACTGTTTGTCCTTTTGGCAAACAGGTGGAATCATCAGTGAATTAAAAAACACATTTACAGTGATACCTCATTATCCGGGACCTCCATTTCCACAATTTCGCTTATGCGCGATTGTTTTTTTGCGGCACATGCTCGTCATCCACGACCCTTTGCCTCGCATATCTGCGATTGAAAGGCCGGAAAAAACATTTCAAACGCTGAAACTTGTATTTTTTATGGTTTCCAAGGCAAAATTTTTTATCTAACATTGATTTTTCTTAACCTTCACTATTCAAACAACTTTTTTCAAATTAAAATCAAAATTCGCCTTGAAGACGTCAAATTTTCAAAACTAATCCTCTATAATATAAGCAATATTTTTCATTGTTATTATGTATTGTTTTTTTTTTTTATCAATCACTCATTTAACTCAATAAGATTCAATTTGTTCAAAGTTCAAAATTTGAAGTATGAAAAGGAAACAGGATAAAAAAAAAGTCCTCTACATAGGTACCTACGCACAAACTGTTCCCTTGCTTCCCTTTTTTACCTTCTCTTTGTGAGTGTTTTTATAGCCGTCGGTCCTTTACCCCTCTATTCCCATAAGACTAATGCCTCCGTATCCGCGAGGTATTCGCGGACCGTAACCCACGCGGATAATGAGGTATCACTGTAAATACACACAAAACGGCAACTCAGCTAAAAATTGCTATTGCAGTGAATTTGCAACAGGAGGTTATGGTCTCTTTTTGCAGAAAGTGTCAACGGAGCAAATATCAAGGATCAAACATATCATTTTTTAATAATTTAGGAGAAAACACCAGAAAATGTACTTGTTATTTCGAAATAAAGTAGGAAAACTTACAAGTTTAACAGATGGCAACTCCATTAAAGGCAATAGTTCAGCGGCGCAGCAATGCGTAAGCCTTTCAGACATTTCTTTCAAAAGAAGCGCTACACATTTCATCTCACTGAGCTCCTAAAAAATAATGAATACATGAATTATGATGCTGTGGTCAAGAAAAGCTCCAAAAAAGTAATGAATACATGAATTTTGAGATCGTGGTCAAGAAAAGCTCAGAGGAGCAAACATTTTAAGATTCATCAAGGCTAGGGTGAAAAGAAATATGTGGCAAAAACAAAAGACTTTGAAAGTTGCTTAGTTCTCAGAACAAAAACTTTCTGATAAATTTCAGAGGGTGGTTGCGAATCATCATACTGTAAATACATTGGGATGACAAAGCACTGACTGTTATAAACTTATTAGGATTAGCAATCAAATCGATTTAAGGTGATTCTTTAGGGCTTGGTGGTGCCGATTACTGCCACCAGAGCGCTTTCGTTCAATTAATGTCTAATTACAGGTCGAAAATAATTTATATTTAAGAAAACAGATTGTCAGTTACTAGATAATTGTCTGAAGAATGTCTCTGTAAAGTATCTTGCCAATAACTTCCAAAATAAGGCTGAAAGTATCAAAAAATGGAATATCTCTAATCGATTCTTGAATCGAAATGCGATACTTCATTTTTTGGTACTTTCAGCCTTATTTTTGAAGTTATTGATGAGACGTTATGCAGAAACATTCTTCAGATTAATATCTAGTAACAGACACTCCGTTTTCATAAATATATATTACTTTCTGCCTGTAGTTTGAAATTAATTGAACCGTAGCGCTCTGGTGGCAGAAATCAGCACTAACCGCTGAAGAATCACTTTAACTATATCAGAGTTATCACCTGTAAGAACAAATGGATGAGTCCTACAATAGAGTTCATTACAGAGGTGCAAGCGCAGCTTACCGATAATCTTTGGCAAATTTTCAATTTTCCTTCATTAAAATAAAAGAAAAAATTTGCCAGCACTTTTGACCTTGATATTTTAAAGCATCTCTCGATGAAAAGCCAACCCTTTCATTCAATTTCATTTATTTTTATTATGTAATAAGAGGAATAACATTGGAAAATTCCAAAGAGTCCTCTGCTTTGGTTTTGATCATGCTATAAACCGTGACAAATATTCGCCGGTGGAGATGATACCTCCTCAAAGAAACAGCTGAGAAAAAATAAAATACCTCGCAAAATCGAACGACACAAGAATTGAAAGTAGCTGCTGACGTTAAGAAAGAATGGACGAGTCCTCTGGAGAGGTTAAAAATAGACGCAACCTGCCACACGCTTCTACCTTCCCACAGTGAATGTAGAATTAAGGTGAGATAAAATCGGTGCATTCTCTTCTCTGACTTAACATCCTGGAAAGAAAAGTATGAGTGAATAGGTAATTAATGAGATATAATTAATTAATGGATAATCAAGAGTACACTGTACTATGAAACCATTGAATCAATCAAATGCAAATTTTGGATAGACAGATAGAATCCATCTGTCTCTCCCGCTGCAGGCTTATCTCTTGTGAGGGTCTTTCACCGCGAAAGACAGACTCCTGCGAGGCTCCTTCATACCTGTTGAAACCATTTGGTCAAGTAAGGATGTCAGTGGACTCCAGGTGCACTCATGGGCGGATACAGAGAATTGTCTTTCTCTCTCTGCTTCCATTTGAACTTATGTGTTAGAAAAGGACAGAAGAGGGGAACATCACGTGACTTTCTGTCCTTTTCTAACGTACGTTTTCAAATGGGAGGAGAGAGAGAAAGACAATTTCCTGTATCCGCCCATGGGTGCACTGATCATCATCCAATAACATGTTAGTTGAGAGGCACTCAACTCCCATGTACAGACTCGTTTCGCAATGCAGTGCAAAGTTCTCAGATAGAGCCAGAGACGTATAGGTGCTGAAATAAAGCTCCTTTCGTTTGGAGATTTTCAACCTTAAAAGAAAGTTTACTTTCTGAATGGAACAAACCATCTGAAAACATTCTTATTTTTAATAAATGTCTCTTTTAAATACATTTAAAACCTAACATATGTATATGTCACTTAACAGTAGGCAACTGTTGGCTCTTGTCTTGACAATTCCCGACTGAATTTGAGCCGGAAAAAGGGACACTTCCCTGGTTAAATTTAATTCAGGGGAGGCTGTAAGCAATTTTTTTTTTTTACTTTTTTTGACTTTTTTGAATTGAGGTATTATTTTTTACTCCGCATGTCTCAAGAATTATTTTTAAATGAAGCAAGGTTATGCAGACTCTTGGGTAAGGAAATTATAGGAAATAATTACCTTCTCCAAAAAATTTCCCACCTTCAAACTGCTCTTCTAAAAAGTTATGTTTTTTCAATTTTCAGTACATGTAACAAGCTCTTTTGCACCTAGAGTGCTCATTATTTTTTTTTTTTTTTTAAATGCTCATCTTGAACAGATAACTCAAGATAAGTAACTTAAAATGCACGAATATGCGGATTTGATTTAACTTCTAAATGAAAATAGCAAAAAAAATTTGTTTGCCGAGACATTTTTTTTTTAAAAAATTAAAATTTGAAATTTTAATTTAAAAAAAAATCCAGATAAATAACTTTGTTTAACAAGTCAAGACGCATTTAAAAAAAAAATCTTAGGTTCAAGTGGTCTTGAGATATGTGTACCAAAAAATTAGTTAATTTACGAGGTGAAGATAGGGCTTACATCCACCCCTTAATTGCCTCTGAATTTTAAGGTGATTCTTCAGCGTTTAGTGCCGATTACTGCCACCAGAGTGCTACTGTTTGATTAATGTCAAATTACAGGGCGAAAGTAATTTGTACTTAAGAAAACGGATTATCAGTTACTAGATAATCATCTGAAGAACGTCTCTGCAAAATATCTCGTCAATAACTTCAAAATTAAAGCTGAAAGCACCAAAAAATGAAATATCACATTTCGATACAAGAATCAATTTGCAATATTTCATTTTTCGGTACTTTCAGCATTACTTTAGAAGTTATTGACAAGATATTTGGCAAAGACATTCTTCAGATGATTAACTAGTAACTGACTCTTCGTTTTCTTAAATATAAATTACTTTTGGCCTATAATTTGACATTCATCGAACGAAGGCGCTCTGGTGGCAGAAATCGGCACTAACCGCTGAAGAATCACCTTAAAAAGGTTGGTAATATACCTCATTGATATTGAGTCGAGAGGACTAAGGGCATTCATACAAACCTTGAACTTTTTCCCTGCCATGAATTTCATGACGCAGCCTTCAGTTACTCCAATCATTTCGGCAACATTCAATAATTCCTCTCTTAATGACATGAACTAGAAAAAAAGTAAAACACAAATAAGCTTCCCGGGACCAGATGATTTAAGGGGCAGAGGTAGATCCAATAATTTGTTTCTCTCTCTCTTTTTCCATTTAAACGCATGAGTCAGAAAAGGACAGAAATAGGGGCAAAAGCCTTGTGATGGCAACACGATCTCTCTACACTTACTTTTTGTAACTCTACAGTTACTTTTTGTAACACTTGTGTCCAAATAGGCAGAGAGAGAGGAGAGAGAAAGAGAGAGAGAGAGAGAGAGAGAGAGAGAGAGAGAGAGAGAGAGAGAGAGAGAGAGAGAGAGAGAGAGAGATGGACAAACTCCTGGGTCTGCCTGTGTCTTGCTAGGAGAAGACAGTGAGAGTAAAAAATTACTGTCTCCTTGGTTCATTCTCCTTTTATTATGTTTCCTTTCTTTATTTTTTTTCTTTCTTTATTCTTGTTCTTTCTTTATTCTTGTTCTTTGTTAGTCAAGTTAATTTTTCTTTTTTTCGTCAAGTTATTTTTCTTTTTTAGTTAAATATTAGATAAGTAACACTAGTAGGTATAATAAGTCATACGCTAGCAAATTAGATTTAAGTTACGAAAACTTATCAAGTACTTCTTCACCAAAACTACAACCTTTCTTCAACTCAAATGCCCCTTCATAAAAACAATTCATCCCTAGCTAATACATTCTTTCTACTCTTCCTTCTTTTTTTTCATGGTAAAACATTCTCATTCTCAATTAACCCTCTACCTTAAAACTTTCTCTCCTCAACTTGCACAGGGTAACCTTCTGTGGATATCGCAGTTTCTAGTTAATAATTAAATTTTATTCCTTGCCAATTAATACCTACTTCGAGCCTTAGAAAATAGAATTGTAAACATGTTCTGTGATTTTGGAATAAATAAATTGAAATTGAAAAATTGAAATAAAATTGAATTGAAATTGAATGCAATGGGTCTGTTGCATACTTCTGCTACATCAATATAACTCATTGTTTCTATCGTAAAATTCGGCGAAAATAACGATGTGCATATTGAAAGCTTTCAAAATCCACTCATTAACTCAGAAAATACCTTCCATTTCAAACAACCCGCGGTGCACTAGACACTATGCCACCGACTTATAATTACATAGATGGAACCATCTCGTTTATGTAAATACATGAACAAAACTTACAAACATTGGAATGTTTTGTTTAGATGCGTACATTTCTTATATTATTTTGTAAATTTTGATAAACCAAAAAGACCAGACAGCAAATGCAGCTTATATTTCACGTATTAAAAAAGAAATTCCATCATTTTGTAGTTACGATGTTGTTTACTTATGCACGGTGGTTCCGTCTATGTAGTAGTATACCGGTGCAAATAGTGTCTAGTGTAGCGCGGGCTGTTTGAAATTGAAGTGATTTCCTGAGTTAATGAGTGGATTTTGAATGTTTTTAATGTGCGCTTCGTTATTTCCGCCGAATTTTACATAAGAATCAAGGTTCTATATTGTAGTAGCAAAAGTATGCAACAGACCCATCGTAAGGCTATTCTGCAGTGTTTTGAACAAATAAAACATTATCATAATTATTATTATTATTGTTGTTACTAGAAAGACCAGCAGATTTCTATCTTACCACATTAAAATAGACAACTCGATTTATTGGAATCTGATCAACCATTGAGTACGGCGTGATCAGATACAGGCGATGCAAATAATTTGATAAAGAGACACATTTCAGGGCTTCCTTCAAATCCGCATACAATATTTTAGCTTCATCTATGGTAATGTTTCCTATCAATGAAAGGAGAGCAGTTAAAGGTATTGAATGAAACATTAAGCCAAGCACTGCATGTGGCCTACCTCAGCATAAATCTAAGGAGTCGACTGACAATATTTAATTTAGTAACTATAAATTTGGGGTATAAAAACCAAAGCTTTGTCTCTCAATAAAATGAAAGCAGAGTACTAGTACAACACCAGCGAGCTGATTGGGGACGATTGGGGAGATGTAAGAATTCAAACAGACGCAGTCAGTGTTTACTGTTTCTTCGTTTATGAAGTCAGCTGTGATGACAGTCAGCCATGACTGTTTGAATTTGCCCCGCCAATCCCGCAAAATGTCAAGCACGTGGTGGAAAGATACAAGGGTGAATAGGGCCTAGTGTTTTTTTGCCATTTGTGAGTTTATTGATGAATTTTTGTGTTTTCGGAAGCTGCCATTGTTATTTTTACAGCTTTTTACCAACGAATTAATACTTTAAAACGCTCCAGCCGAAGTGTGCAATAGACCCATTCTTCTTCCTCAACTCACTTTGTAAGTGTGTAACACGTCCCTCTGATTTACCCCTAATAATTCACTCAATAAATAAATAGATGCAGAAACAATTCTTAACAAGCCCACTGAAATATACGACAACTTCATCAGGTCAAAGGCTAAAAATAATGATTATAAAAGGGGACGTTTCAAGCCCATTATCAAGCGCAAAAATAAAAAATTAAAAAGGTGGGGGGGAAAAAATATATAAGAGGCACAGGCCATAAGTAATTAAGTACACCCACAATCAGTGTCTTAATTGTGGCCTGACCACCTGTGCCTCTGGAATATTTTTTTTTTCCACTTTTTCAACATTTTATTTTTGCGCTTGATAAATGGGGTTGTGAATATTGACACCTTGGAACATCCCGTTTTATGATCATTGTTTTTAGCCTTTAACCCGATGAAGTTGTTGTATAAATAAATAGATAGATAGATAAATAGATAAGTACATGAATAAGTAAGTTCCAAGTTAGTGGACCCTGCAATAGATATCTTTAACCAGGAAGGCCTCCATACTACTCCTTCCCTCTACATGCTTGAATACCTTCAATTCTCGATTTACAACAACCTGATTACCCCTTGAAGATCTCACGCCTACACATTTTTACAACAGCCGCCACAAAAATATCAAAAACCTGCGAGCTAGACAATCCATCACTCAACGTGAGATATGCTTAAATTAAAATCTTTAATGCCCTACCCAAGGACTAGGGTTGTGCGGTACTGATTTCGGTATTTTTTCAGTATTTAGCTATATCTCTGACTGCAGCCTCTAAACGAGTGAGACTGATAAAACTGCCGTGGGTGACGTAAGTCAGAAGCCAACTAAATACTATGAAACTGTCAAAGTAGCATTTCTAAATCATAATACCTTTGAATTCCCTTAAAGTTATGTAAAATACCGAACTGGCTGATTTTTTCGGTATTTTACATAACTTTTAGGGAATTCGAAGGTACTATGATGCGGGAATGCTATGTATCAATACTTTTACAGTTTTATAGTGTTTAGTTGGCTTCTGGCTTACGTCAACTACGGCAGTTTTATCAATCTCACTTATTTAGAGGCTGCAGTCAACTACAGAGCTAAATACCGAAAAAATACCGAAATCAGTACCGCACAACCCTACCGAGGACCTTAAGAACATATTCAAAAAGGGGGAAATCAGTGTAATTTTTAACGGCTTATCAAAATACCTGTTGATGAATGGGTATTATAGCATGGAGGACCTGCTTAGCGGGTAGAGTTACCTAGTCTACATTATTATTTCTTTAATGCTCCTCTAACTTCTGTATTTATCTTATCTTCTTCTCACACATTTCTGCTCTTTTCTTGAAGTGTACCATAGCCCCTGGTGGGGGCTCCTCGTATTGAATATCAAAATAAAATATTGAACTTTCCAAGGACACAAATAAAATTTGTTACATTACACAAGGGAAAGAACAAAAGCAAGTAAGTACCTTTAATCGCTGCTTTACCGAGCTTGCTTAATTCATACTGGCTGCCTTCATCTGTCTCTTTGGTTTGAAGAGCACCAACCTTGCGAAGGTCTTCAATCGTTGTCATGACGATATCATCGATATTTGAGTCGAAAGATCTTTGAGCATGAAGAAGAGAGGAGTTCAGAAACATCTTGAGTTTGTTATCAGTGTCTGCTAGGTTTAAGCCGATGGCACTTAAAAGTAGCGACGGCAGAGCTTTCCCCTCCAACAATTGACTATCACAGGAATCAACTTTAGAGTTGATGAGATTTGTAACCTACATAGGAGGAACCAAAAACGGTGAGAATGAGATCGGTTATACTCAAACAGCAGTAGTATTTTGAGTATCGGGCTCTGACAAGCAGTGATGTTTCCTTCCAAATGAGGCTGTTGCGAACAAGCAAATTAAGGTGATTCTTCAGCATTTAGTGCCGATTTCTGCCTCCAGAGCGCTAGTGGTCGATTGATGTCAAATTACAAGCTGAGAATGATTCATTATTGAGAAAACAGAAAGTCAGTAACCAGATAATCATCTGAAGAACATCTCTCGATGTAAAATTGATACAAGAATCAATTCGCGATATGTATTCCATTTTTTGGTACTTTCAGCCTTATTTTTGAAGTTATTGACAAGATATTTTATGGAGATGTTCTTCAGATGAATATCTAGTAACTGACACTACGTTTTCTTAAAGATAAATTTTTTTCTGCTCGTAAATTGTCATTAATTGAACAGTAGCGCTCTGGTGGCAGAAATAGGTACTAAACGCTGAAAAATCACCCTAAGGGTCCATTCAGATGTAGAAAACTCCAAAAATAATGCTGGTAGCACTAAAAAATTACAAAATCCACTTCAAAACTCATTATGTGCTTCAAGCGCGCATTTGTAATGGCGGTGTAGGGCAGTAACAATAGGACCAAGTGGACAAGTAGACCATACAATACGTCTTTCCTTAGGCACTGGTGTCATCAGGTGTCACGGAACTATTAAGCAGCTATTAATCACTCCTCTTGTGACTAGTTACTCTGTGAAACTTCCTTCCCAGCATAGAAAGAGCAATGAAATTAAGATGGGAATCTCTCATTATTAGCATCCAACACTGCTATTACGATTGTACGCTTAAAAGTATTATGTAAGTTCAGGAGTGGATTTCGTAATTTTTTAGCACTACCATCGTTATTTTTGGAGGTTTTTGCATCGGAATCACCCTTAAATCACCTGTAAGAAAAGTATGCAACAGTCCCATTGCATCAAAGCGCATTGGTGAGCGGTTGAATAGCTACGATTCAAAACCCTGCACTTACCAACTGCTAACTGATGCATTTGACGCAATGGGTCTGTTGCGTACTTTTGCAGCAACAACATAGAAGCTTGATTCTTACGTAAAATTCTTCAAAAATAACCATGCCTTCAAAAACCATTCATTAATTAGGAAATCACTTCAATTTCAAACAGCCCGCGCTACACTGGACACTATTTACATTGGCATACTACTACAAAGACAGAACCACCTTGTATACGCAGTTGTATGTCGGTGTTAATAGTGTCTAGTGTAGCGCGGGTTGTTTAAAATGGAAGTGTTTTCCTGAGTTAGTGAGTGGATTTGAAAGTTTTTAATGTGTGCATCGTTACTTTTGCGAAAGTTTACGTTAGAATTATTGTGTCATATTGCTGTAGCAAAAGAACACAACAGACCTATTTGGTAGCAGGCACCACTACTTATCAGAACCAGATACTCAAAATACTTCTGCTCCAAGAAAAATTGAATTTCAAATCTAAAAATGTTTTACAAGAATAACAGCCAGATAAATGTAAAGTTTCCACTCTGTTTAGTAAAATATAAGAGACTATCATAAGAGCAGTGAGTAATAAACGAGTAAAGGTGTATGAATCCAATTTCTTCATTTCAAATCCAAAACTTGAGGTCAAATCTTTTTTAATCCGAATCCGTGCAGTAAAGATGAATCAACAGAAGCAGTCAAAAGACTAGATATATAAAAACAAAATAAGTACCTTTAGAGTGTCACTCGGTTGACAAAGCAGGTAACTTTCACCCTCCTTACCAAAACCTGCTCGCCCTGCACGACCAATCATCTGCTTGTATCGACTGAAGGTAATAAAGTCTTTTCCAACATACGGAGATCTGATAATGACCTAAGACAAAAGCGAAAGAGTATATCAAATTATTGAATTTAAAACAAAATAAATATGTAGATGGATAGATAAATGCCAACTATTAACTGTTTGTCAAAGCTCACAGTTACGTAATCAGAGTGTAGCCAGAGCATTTATTTACCAAAATGTTATTTATTTCTTTGCGTCGTACGAGCTTGCAAAATCCTTATTTTTCATGTTTTGAGGTTTTTGGTTTTTTTTTTTTCACTATAGCTTTTCAATGCTTTTCTTCAATTCTTTATAATCTATAAATCTGTGACTCCATTCCATTCCCCCCCCCCTTCAAACTCTCATTTCAACCATGTAACTCTTCTCTCCTAAATAAATAAATAGATTAATAAATAAATTTTCTTCTTTCTAGATCTGCTGCAGTGGAGGAATGTAGAATGTAGAATGTAGAATGTAAAGGTTCTGCCGCCCCAGCTGCTGGATTAGCTCTTATGCTCATTTTTCAGAGCGAACGACAGACCTGATTTTTGTTTCTCTCACTCTTGGAGGGGGGAGGATTGAAAGGATCGGAAAGAGCCGGGATACCGTACCGAGACGAGACACCCAGCAGGAAAGGTTTGACACGGTGCCACAATGAGTGAGGGGGAAGGCACACCGTATGACTTTCTTATCTCTGGGTAAAGGATAGATTGATTTGCGCTGCGCTGGGCCGTTCGCGACCGTTTCGCGAAGTCCAAAGTTTAGCGGTGCCGAGGCCTCCGCGCCTCGTTACGCACTCCACGCGCGTGCATCACGCGTTGCAATTTGCATATTTCACATGACACACTCATTGTCAGCATTTCTAAAGGCTTTCCTGATAAGTGCAATCGCATCTCCCCGCAGCTGACTTCAGGTAAGAATCTTCTCTCTTACTGTTTACTCTCTTACATTCATCTCAATATTTAGCCGTCTTTTGAGCCCTTGCCATGTTTGATTTTGTCCGGTACTACTCCGGAACCGTATTAGTCCATCCGATCTTGAAGGAAACAGGGGTGTCCAATTTCAGGGTTCTTGTTTGTCCTTGTCCTTAATGAAATGATCCGTAAAACCGCCTCTGAAGTCTCCCTTTCAACTTTAAAGAATTTGTCAGAACTCCAATTTCCTTGTGTTCTGGCTTAGGCGGATGATCTGCTTATTCCAGCGAAGATTGCTGAAGAGTTAGGCCAATTCTGGCCAAGCTCACTGAGAACTTGGCGCATGTTGGTCTGCTTCTGAACTGCACCAAGAGTTCCATCCTTCTTCGAGATCTTTTAGGGCTTGTTGAATGTTGAGGTGCTTGATAGAATGACTATTGGGACTTTTGACATCCCTTGGGTGAAATCTTTCCCTTACCTCAGCTCAACCATCTGTAGCACCCTGTCAAGGCCAGATACCGTTCGTCATCGTGTTAGTTCAGGCTAAAAAGCATTGTATAGCATGGTTCCGTTCCTGAAGCAGCATCGTCTTCCTTGGAATCTACTGTCTGTGTTGTACACGACTGTAATTTGTCCAACAGTCCTTTGCGGGATGAAAGTTGCAGCCTTGACAAAGGCTAATCGTGTCAAGTTGCGACAATTTGAGCGCCTATCTCTTGCTGTTCTCCTCTGTGTCAGTTCTACTGTACCTCCTGATGCTCGCCTGTCAGCTTTAATTCATCGCCCCACCTTCACACGACAACTTTCTATCTCCCGTCTTCAATATTGGGGACACGTGTTGCGTCGCCCAATAACTCACATCCTTTGGCTAGCCTCTCAGTATACACGGTGTGCGTAAAGTCAGGAGACCCTGACTCACCTGGAATGACATGCTGTCTAAGGTGGTAGAGTCCTCAGGCGTCTCATCTTCCGCAAGGGAAGAACTTCTGCGCACTAAACGACTCCTTAAACCTTTGATCCTTTCTCTGAGGGAGGATCTCAGTGAGCCCTCTGATAGTGACCCAGACTTGTTGTTGAAGAGCTCAGATGAGGCTTTTCCTAATGCAGCTGATGATCTAATTGATCCACTGAATCCAATGAACTTTGACGACTTCGATGATCCTGGCGATCCAGCTCCTTTACCATCTTAGCTTTCACTATATGCACATTTATAATTGTATCTTTGTAGGCTTTGTAAACCGCAATTCGCGCATCATATACCGCACTTGCACATCACTGCACTGAACTGTCTAATTAACTGATTTTCACACTTCCTTGCCACTGATCACCCCACTGATTAATACTGTTATCACTGTAAAATTCACTTCACTTCCACTGCTTGAACATTGAATAAATCACTACTTTATGGTCCTTCCTGCTTAGGCTCTTCATATCCTCCTTGGTTGGTCCATTGCTCCTCTTCAGTTGGTTTTTCACCCTCTCTTAGCCGCGGGAAGCCTCTTGATAGTAATGACAATTACTGCTAACTACGTTGCCCGACTCCCGGCACGAGGAGCCGGAGGGCATTGGACCAACTTACCAACCGGGAGTCATCTGCTGCAGTGGAGGAATGTTGCCAGAAATTAGGCGCCATTTGATTTGGGTCCTACAGTAACATTGTTCAGTTGTTCCTGACTTGAAAATACACATATTGACGTCCATCAAACGCATAGGCGTAAGTCGAATCCAACGTTTCAAAATTTCCAAACTAATTTTCATTTTTTCAACCACGATCCCTCATTCAATTACTTTAATTAATATTTTTCTATGATTCTATGACTCACTAAGAATAAAGGAAAAAATATTCAAGGATTATTCGTACACGCGATGTCCTCAAAAAATTTAAAACGTGAAAGATGATCAGGAAATGTTGGATTTGACTTAATCCTATGCGTCAGTTGGACGACGATTTAGCACTCAAACGATGATGCTCTTCTGGATACAATTCTTCCATAAATTTATCAGTTTTGAGTAAAAAAATTCCTGGCAAATATTGAAAGAAATAAGAGAGTACTTACACGTTTAGCAGGCAAATTGACACCTGCAGCTAGAGTAGACGTACAGCAAATGCAGCAAATGGTATTGGAACAAAAGCCTTCTTCTAGGAGTTTCCTTTCTCCAGTTGTTAAACCTGTAGAATTTAAATGAAATACAGCTCTTAAGATGATTTCATGTCACGTTACCAAAGTGATCAATTAGTCAATCAATTAATGGTCATTTACTTAATTTTATGAAGTTTTTTGCAAAACGAGGATCGTCAGCACCTGTAGGTTGATCTAACAAAGATATCTGCTAAGTTTGGCTGCTTGAATCCGCAAAGTAAGGATGTAATTTTGGGAATTTGCACAATCGCTGCTCGATCTCTCGTATCGCACGTTAGTGCAAATTTCCATAGTTACGTCCTTATTTTGCAGATTCAAGCATCCAAACTTAGCAGATATCTTTGCTAGATCTACCAACAGGTGCTGAAAATTTTTGTTTTACAAAAAAACTCCATATACTCCAGTAAATGACCATTAATCGATCGACTAATCGATCACCTTGGTCACATGACTGACACGACATGGAATCACTTAAAGGATGATCACTCTATTTTATTTTGCTGAGTTTAATTTTAGTACTATTTTTCTTTCAACAGTTTATAACTGTTCTCTCCCTCTGTAACCTTTTTATAATTTATTTTGCAATACGGTTTTGTTACCTTCGGTTGTTTTTTTCATACCCTGAGATGTGGCTTTAATTTTATACTTTGACCTGCTTCATGATGTAAGTAAAAATTTTGAGACATTAATTTTGTGATGGTATCAAAATCAGGTACAAATAAAAGCAATTGAAATTTGCCTTCGCCAGCAGAGAGAAAATGACAAAATTAAGAATGTCCATAGTTAACTTTTGCTACAACGTTGCAGAAAGTCAATTTCAACATTATTTCTCATCTTACGAAACGAAAATAAATTTGATGGCAAGCAACGGCTTTTCGATGAGGAGCGCTTTAAAATCAAAAGTTTAAAGTTGGAAGCAAGGTTTTCATTTGCAGGAATGGAAATTTAAAATTTGGCAAAGATTATGGTCTAGGTGTGCATACACCACTGATACGAGCTCCAGCTGCTTAGTTAGGAGGAACTTACCAGAGTGATGATAGACAACACCAAAGGGGAGTGTTTGCGCCAAAATTGGACAAATAGAACCATTACCCTCGGCAGCTAAAGCTCGAAGCAAAGCTCCCCTTTCAGCGGCTTTCTGTGTCATGGCTGACCTGAAAGACAAATAAATTGTGATGGTTTCAAAAATCTCAAAGTTCTGCAAAAGGAAAAATTCAAAGCAGAGGCTGTCAGTGGGGGGGGGGGGGGGCTTTGGGGTCTCAAGCCCAAACAAGAGGAGAAAGTTTTGGAAAATGACTCGAAAAAACAAACAAAAAAAGGTCGTAAAATCTTCAGCACTCCTCTCCCCCCCACTTTTATAAGGAGAAGGGTTTAAGAAAAGGGTGAAGCAAAGAAAAAAACGTCATTACTTGCATTTTTTCTAGCCCCCCCCCCTCCCCAACTTCTAAACCCACGAAACGCCACTGATTCAAAGGAAATCAGCGAATTTCCTAGACACATGTTAAGCCTATGGCTTGGTGTACAGGCACTATGGATCTGAATTATAAACGACATTTCTCTTGTAGTATAAGCTCGTAAACATAAATTCCCTTAACCCTTTGTATCCTGACGGTACAAATTTGTACCACAAAATTAGCATGGTTTTCAATGTATTTTTAAAAAAATCACTATACACATCAAACTAAGCGACGAAAGTTCATTCAATTAATTGAGATTTATAAAAGAATTGTGAGAAGGGTTTGCAATAGTGCCAGATTTAAAGGGTTAAACACTTAGCGATTTTCTCCGAACACAATTTAATCTTCCTTCTTTTTGGTATGTCCTATTTCAAATTCAGGCGCGGATGCAAGGGGGGAGCGAAGGGGGCTGCAGCCCCCCCTTGAGCCAAATTTTTACACTATCTACAAAAGAATTTTCGAGAAAATATTGGGGGTTGGGTTGAAGGAGGTTCTAGTCCCCCCCCCCCCTGGGACCTCAGCCCCTCCCTTGAAAGCTTTTCTAGATCTGCAACTGATCAAAGTTATCAATTTCATTCTGCAGGGGAATTCAGGGGTGCAAAATGTTCCAAAGCGTCGGAAGGTTTACGTGATCCGGGACTTTTTCCTCACAGAATTAGAAATATTTCCAAACAAAAATTTGAATAGTGATGACTTTTTTTTTATTTTTTGCTTATTTCAACATTTTAACACCGTATGTACAACATGCACTTGGTGTAACCGATATTTTTGTAATTTGCTGGCCAATTTGCAGGAAAATTTTATATCCATTTCTAAAAGAAAAAAAAGGGGATTATTTCCTGAAAGTCCCAAAAATTTCATCTTGCAATCCGCAGATCGCAAGATCAGGTATATTTTGCACCCCTGGTGGAATTCACATGCATCATTCTTGGATTCATAGGAAATTGGATTCAAAAACTGAAGAAGCTCACATGCTGTAAAAAACACTTTATATAAATAAACCATGATGGAAAACTTACTCATTTAAAGATCGAGAGATGAGCAGGGCTACATTTTCACAATTCTTTTTCGAAGCACAAAACACTAGGCATGAGTCAGCCGGAATAACTTCTGCCACCAAACCAGCAACATAATCAGGATCATTTAGCTGAAAAGATATCCATCAGCAATTGAGAAGGACACTTGCAACAATGTTTGAAATACCATGACATTTTTTTTTTTTTTTTTCAATTGGTGCAGAGTAAACCAGAGCTGGGCAAAAATTTATTCAGAAATTATTTGGAGAGTCAGGCAACGCCGAGTCAATCAAATTTGTCTACGAATAAATCTACAATGGGGCTATTGCACACTTTTGCTATAAGCGATTTAATAGTCGATTATGGCGTAAAAACCTCAACAAATAACGATGGCGGCACTAAAAACTTCCAAAATCCACTCCTAAACTCAATAAACGCAGTTATTTGCGGGAGCGTAATGGTGGCCGAAGGCACTAACAATGGGAGATTCCCATCTAACAATTCTGAAACTCCATCAAGAAGTGACCAATAAGAGACTACTTTCATTTGACACCGGTGTCACTTGGTGTTGCGGTACCATTCATCGGATGTGGATCATCACTCTGATGACTAATTACTCTGTGAATCATCCTTGTCAGCATAGAAAGAGTGACGAAATTAAGATAGGAATCACCCATTGTTAGTGCTTTCGGCCACCATTACGCTCGCGCAAATAACTGCGTTTATTGAGTTTAGGAGGGGATTTTGGAAGTTTTTAGTGCCACCATCGTTATTTTTTGAGGTTTTTACGCCATAATCGACTATTAAATCGCTTATAGCAAAAGTGTGCAATAGCCCCATTGACCTATGCCTTCCATGTGTTTTCCAGTTCTCAGCTCAGGTAGCAAACCCAGTTTTCAGTGTTGGCGGATTCATTTTATTATTTCTCATTAGTGGTTGTCCAACTCTGGTATAGACTAACCTTGCCATGAGGAACTTGAATGCACCGGCAAAAAATGGTTATGCAAGCGCTCACTACCGGTTTGGAATAGCGACCACACCTCAAAAAAATCAGAAATTAAGTCCGACTGCACTTTCCAGGCAATATTGTACCTTTGATGGTCCAAATTTTATGCTACAGATTAAAAATCAGAAAAATAATTACTCAATAATATGGAAAAAACTATTGGGAAGATTTTTGGTGTCTTGCGGTTTTACGATAGGACACGCTATAAGCGAGGTAATTGCTCCACAGTATGGAAAAATCAGTGCTTTCACTACGGCGAGCAGCCCAGACAAGCAGTGGAGTGGCGGGTTGCATACTTACTGCCGCTCACCATGGTAAAAGCACTGACTTTTCCACACCATGGAGCAATTATCTCACTTAAAATGTGTCGTATCAAAAAAATGCAAGTAACCAAAGACCTTTTAATAGTTTTTTCCTACTTTCAGTGATTATTTTTCAAATTTTTAATCTGTAACATAAAATTTGTGCTGTTAAAGGTACAATATTGCCTGAAAAGTACAGTCAGACATAATTTCTGATTTTTTTTAGGTCAATAGTGGATTCTATATGTAAAATTACCTGGAGACACCAATTTTTAAGACATTCGGTTCATGATGGTGGTTGCCATTCCAAAAAGACCATTAATTTTTTAAAACTTTGGGGGGCTGTAGCTCAAAAGGGGGACATTTTCGGACCCATGTTTATTGAAGAAAAAGTCTTATTTTGGCCTCAAATATGTACTCCAGAAGTTTGGTAACATGATTTTAGTAACACCCTGTATAATAAACAAACTAATTTTTACTCAAAATCCTTCTTTACAAAAAGCAAAATTAATCAACAATAAGTTTGAAAGATACCTGTAACTGTACACTACGAGTAAACACTAATTGCTTTCCTTCAATGTTATTGGTGATCGAAAAGACCTTATCGCCACATTTAACATATTCTGTCAATTCCACAGGCCGAAAATCTTGTGTAAATGTATCCGCATTCAAAAACTGAGCGATTTCCTTTAAATTACCAATTGTTGCACTCATTCCAATGATTTGAATAGCTTTTGATTTTAAGATCTCCTCTGTAAGCAAAAGGCAGAGTAAGTGGGTGTTGATTCAGGGAACAGAATGAAGCATGGAAATAACTGGTGAAGTTTTTTGAGCAATCAACATACTATGGGAAATTCGCTGATTTAAGGTGATTCCTGGTAAAACTTTCCCAGAGTTCAATCTAATGGATAGCGCTAGAAGTCGCTTAAAAGGAATGTCACGTTTAAACTGAAACCAAAGAAAAACCGCAAAATCCGAGAACATCAGCACCTGCAACTTATTTTTTTTATTTTTTGAGCCTTCTATGAACAACTTTGGTTGAGAATTAAAGCCGTAAATTATGAAATGCATTATGCCATCATAAGCTTAGTGAGTGAGAGTGAGTACAAGTGATATATGTCTATCTGCATCACTCGCACTCATTGAGGCTTACGGGAATATTTGTATTTCATCATTTCCGGCTTTATTTTTGAGTATTTCAACTTGAAACTTTCAGAATATCTTTCTGAGGTATGTTTGCAGGTGCTAAAATTTCTCAAATTTATACTTTTGACGTAAATTTATTAATTTCAGCTAAAAACTGTATAGACTTTCTGAGCAGCGCTGGTGGCGCAATCCATTGGATTGAGATCTCCAAAAGTTTCGCATGGAGTCACCTTAAGACCATTACTGACGGCTTATTTTTATTTAATATTTTTCAAATCTGTGAAAATCATCTTATCCAGTACTGAGGCACGATAGAATGCCTGTTTTTTTTTTTTTTTTTTTTTTTTTTCGAATTGTTTGATTTTTCAATGTTTGGTGAGGAAAGTTCCAAAAAAGTACCAAATTCAAATATTCCACAAAACCTGTAATACAAGTTCCTTCGATTTCTTTGAATTTTGAATCTATACATTATTTGTAAGATAGTCGCAAAAAAAGAAAATTAATATTCTGAAACTGCATTAAGTAAGCTAGAGATCGCACGAAGATTTTTTTTTTTTTTTCATCCTTAATGGTTGAAAATAGGTCGATGCCGAAGAGCGGGAGAATTTTCACCCCATCGACTTTCTTGCCCGTAAAAACAAAAAAATTCTATCACAATTTCTGGTTTTTCGTGGAAAGCTTCCAAAAACCCTTATCAAGGATGAGATGGGAGCTTGAAGATGATTCCAGGGTCGATTAGTTCAAACTGTGGACACCACGTCTCAGCAAAGCTATGCAAAAAAACAGAGACACAGGTCTGTCCGCTGTTTTGATTCCCTGGCGGTCCTGGTCACCAAAGATTACCAAAATTGTTCCAAAAGTCATCTAAATTAGGTGATACCACCAAGAATGTTAGGTGTTATTACCGTATATTGACGACTGTTGGAGCAATTTTAGGTAATCTTCGGTGACCAGCTTCGAAGTCAAAAGAGACAGAAAAAATGTTTTCATTGGTTCTAATAGGAGTTTGGGGGGGGGGGGATAGCAGCGTTTCTTACAGGTTGTTTTTAGAGGAAGAAAATATAAAGTGAGTAAAAACAATCACATACCATTTATATACATGATTTTGGTAAGAGTTGACTCTAAAATGGCACCTCTAGGCTCGCCAATCAAGTGTATTTCATCTATGCAAATTAATCCTATTTCATCTTGAAGTCTATTGGTTTCTAACAAACTGTTCACTAGACTTGAGGCTTTTTCAATGGTTGCTACATAAATAGTTCGTTTGCGGCGGCGTTGAGTTGGAGGAAACGTACCTTTGCCAGCAGCATACTCTTCTACCAAAAAATTTAGTTCGATTCCAAAAGGAGCCAATGAGCGGACCTGAAAGGCAACATTTCATTAAACATAATACATGTTATGAAAAGATTTGTAGCTTCTTAGAATCATAAGATTAAGTGCTTCAGAGTTTATAAGAGTGCGGTTAATTCAAACTTCAATATGTTTGGTGACAATTACTATAAATCCTATTTTTGGAAAGTTTTAACAAATCGTGCACTTTGATGATTAGTTACAGGTAATTTAGGCTTGAATAACCAGTGAACCACTTCATAACACAAAATTCACAAGGTCAGTAAGTGAAGTGTGCTCAATTAAGAAAAATCTGGATTGAGATTCTCACTCTTAAAAAGTCTGTTTCTTCACACAAATACCAGGGTGCAAAATGTTCAAAGACACCGGTAGTTTCACGCAATCTGAGATTTTTTCCTCACAGGATGACAGAAAAATTTCCTCAACAAATTTGAAATGCACTTGAAATGGTCGATATTTTCAAAATTGTCTGGCCATTTTTCCCAGATTGTTGTTGCTGGGCAAATTTCCACCAATTCCCAAACTTTTCCTCACTTTCACATGATTTGCGGATTGCTAGATCAGGTATTGTTTGTACCCCTGCATAGCAGATGCTAGAAGCGCTAGAATGCTTCCAGCGCCGCCAAGATAAAAAAAACATCTAAAATGGCAGGTTCCGTGGTGTGCTTGACACTTTGTTTTACCTTCAACAATCCCTGTCAAAATACAATCTCAAAAAGACAAAGTTTCCTTAAATTTCTGAAAAAGGGCCTCCACATTCCCTTTTTTTCAGTAGACATGTACCTATCAGATGACTCAAGGTACAGTTTGTCCAAGGGCCAGAAATCTCTTCGGACAGTACAGAGCCATGCGATGACAAAATCAATTTCATAGAATTACAAACCTTTTCTTGGACGATGGAGACATATGGAAGAATAAATATGACGTTTTTTTCTCGACACAACAATTCTTTCAAAATTAAAATTTCAGCAACAAGCGTTTTTCCACCACTAGTAGGTAATGCATATATTAAATTTTTCCTGTTATTCACGGATTCCAATGATAGGCATTCTTTCTGCCAAGCTGTAACAGGTAGAAAAATTGGTTAGCATAAATACGGATAACTACAAGTATATGATGAAGTTCAGCAGGCGCACCCAGGATTTCAGTATGGGGGGGCCAAGTTGTCATTTCATACGGGGGGGTCCTTCCCGCAAAACTTTAAAAAATTAACTCTTCTTTGATGCAAAATTAGGCTGCTTCTATTAAAAAACTACAATGAATTAACTTTCGAGAAAAATGCGATTTTCCACAACTATGCTGATATTATTACTGAAATATCTTCATCTGCAATCATGCAGATAGAAAGACCATGTCTTCACAGAGATTGAGCAAAATTAACAATAAGGACATTGCTGTCGGGAAAGATATGTTTCTCCGAGGAAAAGGATGTTTCATGAAATTGATACATTTTCTGAACTCATTTCCTTTCCTAACTCTTTTTTTCTCTCTTCCTCTTTTCCTCCTTTTTTCCATTCTTATTCACCGCAAATTGAAGTGGTATCTGAAAAAAGGGCCCAAAAACATAAAACATTGGATGTGCTCTTCCCGAGAATTTTGTATTGTGTACAAACAGAAGTTTTTAGCTGAAGAGCACACCTTTTGTTTTATGAGCCCTTCCTTTGGAGACAACTTCAATTCCTTAGCAAAGAAGAATTTTTTAGCTTGAGTTGGCAGATGAAAATAGTCTTCACATTAAAAGTTCTACAAAATTTTCCATTTGATCAAAACATGCTTTCAGGTGTACTTCAATGGGACTGTTGTACACTTTTGCTACAAGCGATTTGATCATCGATTCTGGTGTAAAAACCTCCAAAAATAACGATGGTAGCACTGTATACTTCCGAAATCCATTCCTAAACAAAATAAACGCTTTCATTTGAGCGAGCATAATGGTTGCGTAGGGCAGTAATAATGGGAGATTCCCATCTAACAATACTCAAGATAGAGAAGATTAGACTCAACAGTTGTCCAGCTTTCATAAAAATATCAATTTTGTACAACTTTAAACTAATAGGGTTGTATTATTTGCAGTACAAAGCCGTACAACTGTCGATTCCAATCTTCTCGCCCACAATGCCTTACATGCTGAGAAAATCGAAATAGAAGTAGAAAGTCCAACCACCTCAGCTGCTTGCCATAGCTGGTCATGATCAAAATATTTTGTCTTAAATACTGAGAAAATGTATACAAAATTACTTACGGTATAAATCAGCGATTCCTTTATGTTTGCTAATCAATTGCTTTACATAGTGGGGCATACCAAAGAAAGGCTCTTCATCGTTGCTATGTAGTTTATGCTGCTCTTTCATGACAGGATCAGTTTTTGAACTATTTTCTAACAACTGATTCTTGATCCGCTTACAGAAATCTAGATGACTGGTCAAATTGCTTAAAGTTGCTGGTAGGCTGGACTGCACATTGATTTTATCAGATCTAGCACTTTCGAGAGCAATTTTTTTTGAGCTAGGAGGAGTTTTCTGTTCATTACAATTATGATCGCTAAGGATAGGTTTACTGGTATCATTTTCTGATACACTGACATCCCATGAGTTAGCGTCGTGTTGACTAAGCATAATAGTTGTACTGAGGAGCTCACGCCTCTTATCACAGTCAACAAACCTACCTTGTAAATTTTGGCACCGATTTGCTCCATCAATAACTTCCTCTAAGTTAAATTCTTCAAGCATTGGATCATCTGACATCATATAAATGGAATTGCTATGGTCTTTAGTCAAGACATCAGGATCAAAATCATTCAAATCCGAATCATCGAGCTTCATGAAATCGCGAGTCAGACTGTCATACTCTCTCTTACTCTTATAAGTGCTAATGAGACTAGCATTTTTTTCTTGTTGATGTAGTTCGAGACTACTGATAAAGGCAGTGTAACCATTTCTTGGTGAGCTGTCACTAAGTAGATAGTCAGAAGAAAGATTCAAGCTGCTCCTTTCTCTTTTGGCTCTTAAGGGTGTAGAAATGTACGGATGACCACTGCTGGCTTCACTTTTCCTTTTAGTGGGATTCTCTTCCATTTTACACTCTAAAAGCTGATCAAATTTAAGCAGCAGAAATAAACTAAAAAACAATATTAGCAGTGCTGCATGTGATTGTGTAAGATTCTCAGTTAGATGACAAGTTTACAAATGATGGGATCCAGTCAAGGAGTTTAGTTCAAACCGAGACTTGCTTCCTCTAGTGGGCAAGGATCACATGAGTCCTTTGATGCCTGAGCTGATGCCGTTGCTAAATTTGTTTCCACCAACTTTGACTTCTTAATTTAAAGGTCAATTTTTATTTGTTACTTCCATCAGCAAATATTATATTATCTTTTATCAATTAGTTCAATGCTTAGAAGTAAGCTCTGACCGATATGAGCTCACATCTCAGTATAATGTAGTCCAAAATTGTCACTGTAAAATGCAAAAGCAAGATACGATACCATTACGCTTTCTTATTAGACAAAGTTTTTCCAGGAGAAATTGGACCATGGCATCAGAGCGTAGTTTTTTCTGTCTTTTTTTAAACAATAATCAGCATTTGGCTGGAGTCCCCGTGTGTAGAGGGACTCTACATTCGGCAGGTGATTTGATGATAGATGATAAAATTTTAGCACTGTTTAAAAAAGTGAAGATACACAGAATAACTGTAGGACATAATTTATTTGATCCGAAGTAAAAAGAAGTAAACATGAGAACTATGAAGCTTTGAAATTTAAAAGTCTGCTTTCTGTAGAGATTTTCCACTGATATTTGAAAATTGAATTGAAGTAAACAAAAAGCACATTCACAACTTTTCTTGAATTCCTGCTTGTTGCCAACTTTTAAAAATACGAGAAAGTGCCGGTCCGTTGATATTTTGGTTGATATTTTTTCAGATATTTTATTAGGTGAGAGAATTTCTTTGCTTATCCCATGAGGCGACAGTGGATATATAGGGTATACAAAAAGTCCAATTCCAGCTGAATATTTATTTTTGATGTTTTGATATTTTATTCAATTGAAGCGTGAAGCGTAGTTCCCTTGAAAGAAATTGTTGTTATTTGCACAAAAATATACGGAAATAGTAGAGTCCCTGTATATCAAAGAGTCTCGCCACGTGAAGAAGAAATCCAAGGAGGCGTCCACTCTGATTGGTTCGGTTCACCGAGAAGGCGTGTACGTCTCCTCGTAGGGGTGTTTTAACGGTTCTCTTATGGAGAATAACACAGAACGCCTCCTTGAGCTCCGTGAAAGCCTAAAATCTAGCAGCCAATCAGAATCTATACCATAGAATAAACACAACCAGAATGGAAACAGTCGGCCATCTTATGTAGCACTTTCGCGAGCATCTAAACCGGGTACCTGTCAGCGTTCGTCAACTTTAAATGGGTCTCATTTAAATTCTACTTCGCCGAAAAAAATTGTAAATAGCTGAAATCATTCTAAAATCTATCTAATCTGTATTTCTGGAAGAATGAAAGTGATCCGCCGCGTATTTTCAGTTGTATGGCGTTTTTTCTGAAAAAAGTCATGCCGCTCTGTGTATTTCTTATGGGAGACTCTCGGAGGTACCAGGTTTACAGATTCGCGCGCTGCGCTGCGGACGATTTTCGGCAACTTTGGACGATTTTCGTCAACTTTAAATGAGTCTCATTTAAATTCTACCACGCCAAAAAAAATTATAAATAGCTGAAATCATTCAAAAATCTATCTAATCTGTATTTCTGGAAGAATTAAAGTGATCCGCCACGTATTTTCGGTTTTATGGCTTTTTTTCTGAAAAAAGTCATGCCGCTCTGTGTATTCCTTATGGGAGACTCTTGGAGGTACCAGGTTTACAGATTCGCGCGCTTCGGACGACCACTGCGCAGCTCCTCGCGCAGGGTACCAGGTTTACAAAACTTGACTATATATGGGCTCTTACGGCAGTTTCCATTCTGGTTGTGTTTATTCTATGTCTATACCCCGTATGGCGAGACTCTTTGATATACAGGGACTCTAGGAAATAGAACATAAGTTTGAAAATATTTCAATTGTTGCGTCGAAATATTCAGCTGGTACCGCTGTTGCCTACTTTTTGCCTACCCTGTACTGCTGTACATGGATATTCTAGGTTATGTTTTGATTTTGTAATAACCAATGTAGCAACTGATTACAGCCAAACTAGCTATGTACTCTTATAGTTAATGTGGCAAAAATTTCAGCAATCCAGCATGTGCAGATGTGTGACAATTAATCAGAACTTATATGTTTCCATACTTATCCATTCAATTTTGTTTAGTCAGTAAATTAGTTCAATTTAGTTCCTCGAAATGTCCGTTTCAAATCTGAAGAAATAAAATGAGTAAGTATGAGATTTATGAAATCACCTTAGGAAAGTATCCTCACTGACTATGCTTCAACTTTACCTGCAAGGTGTGAAGACAGAAACTATATACTTTTACACTCACAACAATTCTATGAATGTGAACTGTGATTTTTTTGTAAGCCCTTAAATGAAGTCATGAAGTTGCAGGTGATTGGTTGAATTCATTGGAGAAGTCAGAGTGCCGATTGCACACTTTGCATTGCTCACCCCTCCATCCATGACAGCTTACCTGCTCGGGAGCATGGGGATGATTGTTGTCCATAATCTTTTGCAGTACCCGGTGCTACAAAGGTTGGAAACTGGGAAATTCCGCAGGGTTCCGGCTCTAGAGGCTCTGCCTATTCTTGGTCGTCCACAACACACAAGAAATGAGGACTTTGGACAGCAATGCGCAGTGGTCTGCAGTGAGCAACTGTGCCTATTTTATGAGACAGCTACAGTTTTCATGACATCGAAAGACATTTTTGGCTGGATTCCATGTCTGAAATGAATACTGCTGGGCGTAAAAAATATATAGGACGGATGGTCCCAGTACTAACATACAATATGTTAATCCAGCAATCTGATCGGTTGAGAAGCAACTTCTCTCAAATTTAACCTCTTTGCCTAACGCGGTTTGCTTTGTACCTTTATCAGGACCAAGGGGGCTGATTCTGCTCTTTTGGACGAGACGAGACAAGATAGCGGGAACCGACCAATCCAATCAGTTTGAACGGCGTCACGTGACAGATTTCGAGTCATTCGATGGACGGAGGATTCATTTCTCTGAAATGAACGACTCTAACAACTTCAAATCTGTCTTGTGACGCTGTTTAAACCCATGAGATTGATTGATTCCTGCTCTCATCTCGTCTCATCCAAAAAAGCAGAATCAGCCCCCTTTTCCTTTTATGAATATCTGATTGATTACATTTAGAAACCTGGTACCAAATAATGTTATGTTCTAACATTCCTGCTGGCAGATGATCCCGGAGCATCTAGATTGGGAAGGGACATGTGGGTAAAAACTGGGAAGTAGCTCTAATAGACGGTTTTAGTGCAAAGTCAACGGTTAGCCAACAACCACAACAATGCACTCATCGGTTGCAATCGGTTGTGATAAAACTCACGTAGCGTTCCAAACTATCTCACTCACTCTCCCGTGACCCCCATGTATATCCATCTCTTTCTAGTAGCGAAATTCATTTACAGGGCCTTGTTTTATGACATATTATTATCATAATCGCATTAAAATGCCTCGAGAAATTCATTTCTGCCATAAAATTTCACAAAATAAGTCTCTATTTGCGATTTTTGAAATTAGAGTGAGATGGCAGTACATAGGGGTCACGTGAGAGCGAGAGAGACAAACTGGCTTTGTTTGGAACGCTCATCACCGGCAGTCGCCTTTACTAAAACCCTCTATAACACGTGGGATTAGCTTTAGCTACTTGAAAAAAAAAGCACTTGCGGGGAGTGATAACCCCAGGCAACTACATTTAAGTACGCACCATCCAACGTCTTTTGAGGGACTGTGAAGCCGCAACACTATTTGGTCCCTGCTGTTAACTCACTGTCTCAAACCACCAATTTAAGTGCCTATCTGAATGAGACAGGGCCAATGAGGTAACATTTGAGTGAGAGAGATAGGAGATGGTTAGAATAAACCGAACAATCCAAATATGTTCGCATTACCATGAAATCATCTGGTAAACTTCATTCTGTGAAGTAGTCACTTAACTAATCACATCTAAAACCTTATATTTGAGCTTCAGATTTCCATAATTTTTTAGTTTTATTCTTGTGACATGAAGAACTATTTCAAAGGATCCTCCTTATAGGCTAGCGTAGAGTCTCTTCGTGTCACCTGATAACCTTAATCCTCTATTCTACGTAACGGTTTGTGCTGAAAGATAAGTTCATAAAAGCCAAAAAGTTTTTACCCATTTGGCCCTCTTTTCACTTTCTCACGCTAACAAAGTTTTAGAACTTTAGAAAGTATTGCGATGGCGCAGATGTCTGTCTGTGTGTCTGTATCCTGGCATAACTTTTGAACCAATGGTCCATATACATCCAAATTTTGCTGAGTAGTTACTTTTAACTCTCCTCAGAGGAACTTTTTTTTGTTTTTTTGAAATTTTAAATTGCAGGCAGTGGCGTAGCGTCATTCAGGCTAGGGGGGCTGAAGCCCGCCCAATAATGTTTGGAGGAAGTGATAAAATTTATAAATTAGAGGTAAGAAGCAAAAAAAAAAAAAAGTTTCAGCCCCCCCCCCCCCCAATATTGGACCCCACGCTACGCCACTGATTGCAGGCAAGTTATGGATGATAAAAGATTTCCATTAAAACCAATTGGAAAATTGGTAAAATGGTTGAATGTAGGGAAAAATTAGAATGTTTCGAATATAGCTATTTGAATTTTGATGAAAATTTACCTTAACATTCTGTAACCAGCCGACTGTGAAATTAATCCCTTAAGGGGGGTCTGGGGTCTCCCCAGGAATTTTATGAGGGGATCTGGGGGTCTTCCCCAGAATAATAAAAGGGGGTCTGAGGGCTCCCCCCAGAATAATATTGATGTGAGAAAGTGTTCGTGGGATATTTCCTACAGTTTATTTTCTTCTTTTTTTTTCAGGAAGAATTTCTCTAGTCTTAGTATTATTTTTATTCTCAAGCACTGCTGCTTGGGACAGTGATGAACTCGAAGTGTTTGATGTGGTCGAAGATGTGAAAGAAAACTTTTATTCTTTGCTTGGAGTCCCTAAGGTATGTAATTTCAGGTTTGAGTTGTATTTATTATGGCAACGCGTAAATGGGGCTCTTTCTAACTTTCGTAACAAGCAATTGAGTTGCAATTGTTGCGTGAAAACCAGCAAAAATGACAATGTGTCTTCTAAAAAATTATGATTTTCACTCCTAGACTCATCGAATGACTTTGAATTTTAAGGCGTTATGACGGAGCTACGCAGGTACTATGAGAGATTCCTATCTAATTTGAGCATTTCCTCTGTGTGTTTCTGTTGAGCACGAGGCAAATTAGATAGTAATCTCTTATATTACCTACATAGCCTCCACCATCTTTGCTCTTAGTTGGCCGAGCTACGCAGGTGTTATGGGAGGCTCCTGTCTAGTTTGTTACTTTCTCCATAGAAAGACACAAAGGTAAGCCTCAATTAGTTAGGAATCTTCAATGGCATGATTGTGCCATTTCCATTGTAGGAATATCTAAATTATAATTAAGGTCCCTGAAACACACTTCTTCAAAAAATTGTTTCCCAAAATGAATAAAGCTGAGGCGGGCCCGCTGGCCGAAACAAGGAACTATTATCATCACTGCATGAGATATGGTAGTGGTTGCGGTAGTGAATGACACTGGCCTTTTTAATCCTGTCTGGCACTGTTTTCATGTATCATTTTGTGACATTTTGTGTAGATTTTGAAAGTTCGTAGCACGTTTTTCAGTTTTTTGGGTTAAAGTTCTTGGGGATTTTTGCTTTGTATCACCATAGGAAAAGGTTGCGAATGACCAATTTTGATTCACAAATAAAATTTCAACTATCAACGGAATTTATTGCCTTTTGGAAGTATTGTTTGACTCACTAATAAGAAGGACGTTGTCAGGCATACAATTTACAGAGCATAAGTATTTAATTGTATGATCTGTCTCATCTAGGTTCAGCATATTGCTAATTTCTCTTTGTTTGTGCTTCATTTGATTTTATTACCTCTGTTTTCAGGACGCAAATTTACAAGCAATAAAGAAAGGGTTTAGAAGTTTATCGCTACAGCTTCATCCTGATAAAAACGATGCTCCAGATGCTGAGCAAAAATTTCGCCAGGTATGACTCAATTTTCTTTACCATTGCCAGGGATCGTAAAAATAGGACTGCTATTGACCGAGAAAATTGTAAAACTGGGATAACAGGGACTATTGTAAATTTGGGGAAGTCAAAACTTTTATTTTTCACAGTAGGTTTGCAGTTGCAAATTTTGACTCTCATCTGATGATAGTTTTATTCTCACTCATCTCCTTTCTTTTGTTTTCAGTTGGTAAGTGTTTACGATATTTTGCGTGACTCCGCTAAAAGAGCTCACTATGATCGTGTGTTGGAGACTGGTCTGCCTGACTGGCGGATGCCAGTCTATTACTACCGCAGAGTACGCCGCATGGGTCTTTTCGAGATGAGCATAATTTTGTTCGTTCTCGTATCTATAGGCCAATATCTTGTATCATGGGCTGCTTATGCTGAAAAAGTTTATACTATGGTAAGGATGTTGTTTATTTTACTTTTTCTTTGGAGTCTGAGGAGAATTGATAATTCAGTGATTTTAACCAACGAGCTATACATTTATCTAGAGTGGTGGTTTAATGGGTAACCTGCGTAACCACCATGGGGGATTTTTAGGTTAGGTTTAAGCGAGTAATTTGTCCATTTGATTCCGTGTATTTTGGTGCGGCAGAACGCACAGTAGATCAAAGCATGTTCCTGTGCACTGTGCGTCGTGCCGCATTAAAATATATAGAAACAAATGGACAAATTACTCGCTTAAACCTAACCTAAAAATCCCCCATGGTGGTTATGCAGGTTGCCCATTAAACCACCACTCTAGATAAATGTATAGCTAGTTTTTTTTAACAGTGATGGTTTTAGGTTGTTTGGTCTACTAAAAATTGGTCTACAGTCACAAGGTCTATAATAAATTTTGTCTAATGATGGAAGGTCTAATTTATTAGGTCCAAAAGCGAGTAGTCTAATAATAAGGGACGTCTACTTGGCCAAAAGGTCTTCAGGCTTTTGGTCGAGGAAAACAGGTCTATGACATAAAAGCCTGCGTATCAAAAACGGCTATTAAAAAATTGGTCCACAAAATTTGCTAATGAATTAGGATGAGACGAATCGTACGCAGAGAATTGGAAAAAAGCTTTGTGGTGAGGACCCGTTGATACAAAAATGTATTTAAATTCAATTTAATTTTTTATCTAATTTTAATTTATTTATTTATAGAGAAGAGAGAGGAAAAAATATATTTAGAGCACTTTACCTCCTTGAGTGCTTTAAGTACCTCCTTCCCAATTTGAGAGTCCCTGGCAGGTCATCGTTACTCTCCTCTTTCCTATCCTTTGTTTTGAGAATACTTTGTCTTTCCTACCCCTTCTTTTTTATGCAGTCCAGTCGCTCGCTGTGAAATATCAGCATAACGAAACCACGTGTTTGGGCGGCTGGACTTTACTACTTCTACTACTACTATTACTACTTATTTATTTATTTATTCAAAGTAAGCTAGCAAAGCCCAGTTTAAAATTACAAGATTGCAAAAAAAAATAAGTTACAAAAAAATGGTGACTAGAAAGATGGCGACATAATTTGTTTAATTTCATACAAAAAAATTTATCTTGTACACCCCTGCATTTTTCGTCTCAGTGAAAATGTTATGAAAAATTGATTGTGTAAAATAAAGTAATATAACAGCTGCTTATCAAGAAAAAAATTTGGTATTGTGAAAAAATACGTACAAACTTAATGTGCCCTCAAGTCTTTGGGACTCAGAAACTCGACAGTACCTAATCCGTTATGTGTCACTGCTACGGGATGTCGGATGTTGATTGTTGCTGTTCATTTGAGGATTTGGTTAGAACTTGAGCTATTTGCCCTATGAATGAAATTTTAAGCGTAGATATTATTTGTTTGTAGGCGAAAGAATAAGGTAGACCTATTTTGCTATTTGAACTTATTTGTATTTGTAAGAAGATATAATTAGACAATGGACGAGGAATCGGTAGACATAAAATGCCATTGGACAAAATGACACATTAGATGGAACGGTTGTGATCGAAGTGATAGTATAGACCTATTTTTAAGTAGACCAAAAAAATTGTAGACTTTATTGCCGTAGACTAAACGACCTCTAACCTCAGTGATGGTGGTGTAAAATCTCAGGGAGCGTGTTTGATGGAAAATTACATGGAGATATTCAAGTAGTGCAGTAAGAAATTATCTCTATCTCTCTTCTTTCTCCTTCAAGACATGTATGTTAGACAAGGATAGACAAGGGTACAAAATCTCTCCTCTCATCCTTTTCCAATACTATTTATTTATTTATTTGCAGTTCTGTCGTTCGCTGTGAAATATCAACATAACGAACCACGTGTTTGGGCGGCTGGACTTTACTATTATTACTACTACTACTTATTTATTTATTTATATAGCAATCAGGACAAGCCCTTGGACAAATCGATTCTTGTATCGTTATGCGATATTTCATTTTTTAGTACTTTCAGCCTTATTTTTAACAAGATATTTACAAGATATTTTGCAGAGACATTCTTCAGATGATCATCTAGTATCTGACACTTTGTTTTCTTAAATAAAAATTACTTTCAGCCTGTAACTTGACATTAATTGAACAGTAGCGCTCTAGTGGCAGAAATCGGCACTAAACGCTAAAGAATCACCTCATAATGCGCTGGACGTTATTTATTGGACTTAATATTTTGGACTGATGGAAATTTGGATGAATGTTCCTGTAACCTTTTTCTCGTTATTATTAGTTTATATCTTTATTTGTGTTGATTTTGACTCCTCTGTTTATTTTTACAGAATGAAGTAATGGGCAGTAAATTAAAAAAACAACTCAAGAAGCAGAAAAAAGGCAAATTGGAAGCGCCCTCTCAGCTTGAGCTAGAGTTTGAAATTCCAAAACCTAGTGTTCGAAACACCTTACCATTTCAAGTTCCTTATCTATTTTGGTTTTTAGTCGTTCGATTACCCCCTCAATGTCTCAGTTTACTTCAAGATTGGTGGGCTAGGAGGAAAGAAGACAACATGTAAGTGCAAACCAACATTTTTTATTTGATTTAATAATTGATACGTGAGAGTCTTACATGGCACATAGTATATGGCACATAGTACATGGTACATGTCACTGAATACAGATTTTAGCTACAACGGATGACTACTAATTTAGGTCATTATTGAATTATTGCCCAAGAACCTCACCTTGACCTAGCTCATTAAAGGCCATGTTAATTAGATACTTTTTTAACTCACTAAAAAAAACCATGAATTTCACTGTTTTTGAAAAGACTCTTTAAAGATTTAGGAAGGGCATTGAACAACTGAACTGAAGAGTATTGAATATTAAGTTTTGAGGTGTTTTTTCTGATTTTGAAAACAATGATATTATAATGCCTACTATTGTATCTATGATTTGGATTCAAATAGATAGTAAAGGGAAATAGTTCATAGATGTATAAAGAGGTGAAAGTAAAGATGCCTGCCTTAACAATAACATCTGTTTGTGGTAGATTTCAGCTCATCTACTTATTGCTTGTTTGATCAAACCTGTTTGGTTGAGTACAAAACGCTTATAACTTCATGAGAGTGAGCCAGTAGGCTGATTATGTTCGGTCGTATCGTAATGCTATCGAGTCGATGATCAAGTGTGTGGTATCTTACGGGTGGTGCCATTCCGATAGGTTTCATTCCAATAGAAACCCTCCCATCTCTCCGGAAATTCTCCTATAGCTCAGGAGTCCTCGGCGAATTCCCGCAGAAATAGGAGGGTTTCTATAGGAATGAAACCTTCTGGAATGGCACCACTAGTAAGATAACACGCACTCGATCAACGACTTGATAGCATTACAATACAATCGTTCATAATCAGCTTGCAGGGAGAATATTTGTTCGGACCTAATTTTGATCGTGACATCATCACTGCCTATTGAGCCTATTTTGCAATAAATTACAATCCATGCTACATGAAATAGCTCATAACAATAATCATATCTTTCTTGGCAAATGCAGGTCAGATTCTGAGCCAGAACCGGAGATCCGAGAAAAGGTTCCCAGAAGGAAGCGGGTTTACAATAACACCATTCCAGAACGAGGCAATGAATTTGCAAAGCAAGAAAAACCCATTGTACCTCCAGTATCAGCACCTGTGTCGACCCCATCTCTTCCGCTAATCGTTGGCGGTTTGTGGACGGACGATGATCTCATTGAATTAATTCGTCTCGTCAAAAAGTTTCCCCCGGGATTGCCTGATCGTTGGGAAAAAATCAGTGAGACTATGCTGAGGCCTGTCAACGAGATCACGCACATGGCGAAAAAATTGAAAGATGACAATTATCAAATTAATAGCACGAAAGAAGAAGCCGAACAAGTGGAGCCAGAAATACCTCGAAAAACCAAGACTCGCGGAGGTAAACTGAATCTTGACGAAGCAGCAAACGATGCTGTCATTAACTGGTCGCAAACGCAACAGAAAGCTCTTGAAAATGCTCTTGCCAAGTTCCCGAAAGGCGGTGTTGGTGATCGCTGGGAAAAAATAGCAAATGCCGTCCCGGGAAAGTCAAAAGTAAGTTATAATTTAAAATAAGCTAATTTTATTTAGTAATCACTGGTCACCAGTCACTTCTTTTGTGACCAAAGTTTCGAAACCGTGGTTACTTACGGGAGCCATCACCGACAAGATGATTCAAAATTCAAATGTTCCCTCTGGTCACCTACTCATCTGCTCACGTTTCACGTAACCCACCTCGGGAGATAGGTCTCCAAAATTGCAACAAAGCGGTTCCCGGTCACTTTTTGTTACGGTATCTTACATAACCGTACAGTGCTTGGCTCCGCCCACTTTTAAGTGATGGAAGTAATAAAATTTTAATTACCAACTGATTTTCGAAACCTCGTCACTGAAAATATAACCTGGTTACTAAATAAAATTTGCCTGATGAAAACCATTTGAATGCTTATCTATGTTACCAATTTCTCTGATTTTAGGTTTGTAACACTGATTGATTTAAGGTGTTGGGCCACCCTTCCACCCTAGCCCTCACCTATTCTAGCCCTCATCAGGCCACATCACTGATCGTAACATAATACGATCAAAACTCTAAACCGCCAACCTTGATCGTTTCTAACTAAAGCACGTTTTTCTAGAAATCTCTCTAGCTAAGTTAAGGTGCCCATCCTTTCTAGCATTGCAATCATGTTTTTTTTCACAGCTAATATTCAAAACGATTCGCAGCATAAAATTTATTTTGATCATGAACATTTTATTTTTGAAAAAATTAAATTTTTCAGGAGTAAAGTCATCAATTTTCAAATCACTTGGATGAATAAATTGTAATGAGTAAATTGTCTTGCATTAGGTTGTATAAGAGGTTGCAATTTTGGGGGATTTGTGAGGAACATTACACTCTTGTTGTACTCAGCGCTTTTTGTTTTCCTTCTTCCTCTTGAAAAATAAAAAAATATGTGAATTCTATGCCCTGAACCTAAAAACAATGTTAAAAAGTATGGGAGCCCTGGAGAAAAATCATCATCAATTTCAGCCCTAAATGCTCTCCAACTTGCTATTAGTGGTGCGCCCCCAAAGCTGGGAGCCGTATGACTAGACCGGTCTCAGCATTTGCTTTTACAGCAGGACTAACAAGCTATAGCGATAGAGAGGCTGATACTTGTTTTAAGTCCTATCTCAAAGTGAGGCAGTATAGGTGGTCTGATTCTGGTTCGTTTGCCTCATATTGTTTAACCTTAAATCAAAAATTGTAACTAATTTAGAGGAAAATGGTTTTAAACAAAAGTGCTAGTGTTTAAGAGTGGCTATCTGGACACATAATTCTAATAAAACTATCCGGGTGAGAAAATTTTGCATATTTTGTTTTGTGTCAGTTTCTTTATTGTGCAAATCCTTCAAGAAGAAACAGTTCTATAGATTTTTGTGTCCAGATAGCCACTCTTAAACACTTGCACTTTTGGTCATAACCAATTTCAAATTTATTTTTCACAATCTTTTCTAAAAAATTTAAAGGTTAAAAAAAAAGTGAGGCAAACAAACGGAGCCTGTGTGAAGAAACAGTTGTATCGATTTCTATGTCCAGATAGCCACTCTTAAACACTTGCACTTTCGTTCATAACCAATTTCAAATTTATTTTTCACAATCTTTTCTAAAAAATTTAAAGGTTAAAAAAAGTGAGGCAAACAAACGGAGCCTGTGTGAAGAAACAGTTGTATCGATTTCAATGTCCAGATAGCCATTCTTAAACACTTGCACTTTCGGTCATAACCAATTTCAAATTTATTTTTCGCAATCTTTTCTAAAAAATTTAAAGGTTAAAAAAAATGAGGCAAACAAATGGAGCCTGTGTGAAGAACGTCCGTAAGAGATTTCAATCATGGCTGCCCCCGTGCCACCTTAACATAATGTCCCACAAATCCTCTCTATTGCTATAGCTCGTTGAGGACCTTGTTATGGATGGATAATTTAGATTCAGGCCTCAATATCCAGAACATCTTTCTACATTTCAGTCAGACCTAGCTCAGTACGTTTCTTTTTGACTTGTACTCTCCACCTTATTCGTTGTTTATAATATTTATTCATTCTGATTTTTTGCCTGCCAGGACGAATGTTTACTTAGATACAAACATCTTGTTGACTTGGTGAAGAAAAAGAAACAGGCAGAGCAAGAAGAAAAAGAACCAGCCCAGGACGAAGAAACATCATCGCCGACTAGTGAAGAAAATTCAGGTGAACGATCAACGGAAGACACTGAAGAAAGTGGTGAAAGATAGTCTGAAGGGGGTACACCTGCATTCTGAACATTCAACTTCCGCAGTTGAAAGTTTGATTTTGAAGTTGTGATAATAGCGAAAATGCATTAATCTCTGGTCAAATCACCGGTAGCCAGAGTGTCTGTCATCAGAGAAAATCAGGCAATTCTTGCTAGAATAAAGGATTGGATTTCACGCACGAAAAAGTTGAAAATAGCAAGAAATGATCCTAAGTCCACAACATTTTTATTTAGAGTGGAAAGATAAAGTATCTTGATCTAACTTTGTGGCTCTTGCAATGTGCTTTTCAGGTTTCGTAAATGTAAGATACACTAAGTGGCCCTGAACCAGAGTTGGGCAATCGAATAATTAGAAACGACAGCATTGTTTGTGCACAGGTGTAGTCAATTGACCAAATAATCTGATTTTATTGCGCTGTCAAACTCACCAGATAATCCGTCGAATAATATTTGCCCAACTCTGCCCTGAATCCCCTTTCATTGTTAGTAGATTATTATCATTATTAGACAGTTGAAGATGCGTCATTTCTGTGAAATTACCTAAGACCAAAAAATCCGATAACATGTGAATGAGCGACTTGCGGTTTTGAAGAGTGGTTTTTTGTTGCTATGAAACGTTATCTTTTAATGGGTCTTAAGGTTTTAAAAAATATCAATGTGGTTTTGCATAAAAGACTATGCACACTTTTTTCAAAATTGAGTTAGCTTTGTTTTTGAATTCTTCTGTACATATTACGCTAAATTCCAAAATTTTTTGAGGAAATATGCAAAACTGGGAATAAATGCAGTTAGAATTGAGTTAAAAGAGAAAGAAATACAGTTTTAACCTCCTTCTGCAAAATTGATGAAATGCGCCTTGGCCCCTTTTTGCCAAAACTGCATTGATGTTTCATTTTATATTCCACCCTGATTTTATCTAGATCTAGAAAAAATTAGGAATCGTTGATAATTTCTAGACACTCTAAATTACACTTTTTATCTGTACTCACTGCCATGTCTCCCTTGTAAAAGTCATGTTCTGCATGTTCTTTGCCCCCATTAATATATTCTGGTAGTATGTTGTTAAAACTAGTTTTGTAAAAGGTTTAAAACGTTGTCTATGACAAAACTTTGTCCCCCGCCACCCCCGGATTGTGACAAATGGGCGCCCATCAGCTCAACCATAAAAATTTTTACCGTGTAGAATGAGCTGATTTTTCTTTTTTTATGCCCTTTTATTGAAGAACTCCTTAATTAAGAGGGTGTAGGTCAATTTAAAACGGAATACATATGTGTGAGTAATTTTTTTATGCAGACGAGTAAGTAATGATCTTTTGAATGACCTTTTTCCTCTGATAAAATCATTGTTGTTTATGTTGAAGGCAAGTTCATTGAAAGCACTCCTCACTTATGACGTGAACGATCCACAGATGGTATGTCCAAAACTGCCACTGTGTGGACTTGTATATCAATTTGTCCCAGGATTTTATAGTAATGATTTTTTGCGATCTATTTACCATTAAGTCCTCCTTGTTTTTTTTATTTAATTTTTTTTATTCATTCTTGTGATAAAACTTTTTGTACAGCTGTTCGCAATTTTTCATTAAATTATTTTTCAAAACTAACCGTTTAAACAGTTCAATTTTTCTCAGCTTTCTCTTTGTTCATTTACCATACCCATCACTTCCATCCAAGGTAGATGGAGGAACAGGTATGGACAGGAGGCGAAGCTGAAGGGGTTTTGAGCGAGTTAGTCTTCGGCGAGCTCATAGCTCCCTACGTTTGACGTAGCCGCCTCCTACTCCAGCCACACAATCCCCCTATACCGTTGTGACGTAGCTGTCACCAAAGCTCACACAGTACTTGCACATATGCACGCTCAAATATTAGCTCTGCCTCCTGTCCGTACCTGTTCCTCTATATACCTTGACTACCGTCAGTGCTCGAGAACTGTTTTAAAAATTGAATGATTGAGTTCTCTCACTGTGGTAAGCTTATGGAAGTTGGAGTCTCACTAGAAAATCAGAGCTCGTCAAATATTACAATGGGGTTCTTGCTAACTTATGCTATAAGCGATTAAATACAGTGTAACCTCAATCATCCGGACGGGTCAGGACCGGGCACCATCCAGATAATCGAATTTCGGGGATTGGATGATGTGCAAAAGGCGCTTGTAATTAGCAAAATTTGCACTATTAGGGATGTATTAACGAGAACATACATTTTTACTTGTAATAGAATGTATTTCCAGTAGAACTTGCATATTACTTTAATTATTACCTTTAAAGAACGAGTCTATCTTCTTTTGGACGAATACATCGTTTCTTTTTCTCGCAGCTGTGTCCCTGATTCTTCGAGCATTAAGATAGGTATCCAATACTGTTCTCTTTCTTTTACCTGACATTTTCAAGTCTAGATCATAGATGAAGTAATTACAACTGATCCAGTCAATTTTTCACCTCACGGTCTGGTTGTTTTCTCTGGTTTCTCTCATTTGAGTTTTAAAAACCGTTTCCGGACCCCGCCCGGATAATGGAGATTACACTGTATTTAATTCTTGAGTAAAAGCCAGCCAAAAGCACAATGAGCACATTAGATAATTACAAAATTAACTCATAGACTCAAAAAATGACTTTAAAGTTTAAGGCGTAATGACAGAGCTACACAGGTACCATGGGAGATTCCTGTCTAATTTGAGACTTTCCTTTTTGTGTTTCTAGAAAGAGAGAGTGACAAAGTATAAAGGAATCCCCCAAACAGCATCGTAGCTCTGCCATTTAAGAGCCAAGATGGCGGAGCTATGCAAGTGCCATAGGAGATTCCTATCTAATCTGTCTCTCTCTCTATAGAAACACACAGAGGAAAGTCTCAAATTAGATAGGAATCTCCTGTGGTACCTGCATAGCTCTGCCATTACGCCTTAAACTTTAAAGTCAATTTGTAAGTCTATGAGTGAATTTTGTGATTTTTTAAAGTGCTCATCGTTATTTTCAGCAGATTTTTTTCAAGCATCAACAATTCAACCGCGTAAGGCAAAAATTAGCAAGAACCCCACTGTTGGCAATTGTTGGGTACCGGTGAGCTCTTGGTGCAGCGTACAAATTGCTCATTTTTTTTCCAAACAAATTACGTCACGCACTATTGTCTGCTTGATATAATGTCTTTGATCAAAACCACAGAAATACGAAAGAATTAGAGATGAGAGATAAAATATGTAATAACAATAACAAGTCTAAGTTTATTGTTCAATAAAATAACTTATAAAACTTAAAAAATAAAATTCACTCAACAACCGTATCAAACAAGTCAATTTCAATTAAGACAATTTGATGCTTAAAGTTAGGTAGGTAACTCATACACATTACTTCCTTTTTCCTCTTCGTTACTACTGATTAGAGCTAGAAGAGGATGACAAATTGGTTAATTGATTTTTAATAGACCTGTTTAGTGTGATGTCAAGAAAAAAATTGAATCCAAACAAATGCTCCATCTCACTCGCTCTCGAGGGTTTTTCCATAAGAAACAGGATCCAAATTTTCAAATGAAAATTTGTGCTGGTAAACAACAAGTTCTCTCAGATCTTATTACACTATTGGATTCCACGTACTTTAAAATATAATCACACTACAACAAAATTTTTGAAACATCACGCATTAATTTACAATCACAGTTATATCGAAGAAAGTCCTATGTTTTGTCCTTGTCCCTCTTACAGTTTCTTATGGGCACAAAATTCTAGGGGTCATCTGGGCTCATCAGCACTGGGTTCACTCTGGGTTCTGGGCTCATCAGCACCATCACACCATGTGTTATACCTCGAACAAGCTCCGATACGAAGAGAGGTTAGGATGATTGAGTGACATGGCAGTGATACTCCCATAAGAGACCGTGAGTAAGTCAGGGAAAAAATAAAGAAAATCTTTCGGTATAACTGTGATTGTAAATTCACTTTTGATCTTTAAGGAATTATTTTGGAGTGAAAAGATACTTTAAGGTACATGGAATATAACGGTGCAATAAAATTTGAGAAAACTGGCTGTTAACTAGCATGACTTCGCATTCGAAAAGTTGGATCTGAGTTTTTATGGGTAAATCCACGAGAGTGAGCGAGATAGAGCATTTATTTGGATCCAATATTGATCGTGACGTTATCACTAAACAGGTCCATTCTTGGATTTTTTCATTGTTCATAATTTCTTTCCATTGGAAATACTCTAAGTAAAATTTTCTCTCTACTGCAGAACTGAAGTAGAAAGAGGGAGGTCCAAGTTCCTAAAGGCATAGGCGGTCCGTGGGGGGGGGGGCTTTGGAGGCTCCAGCTTTCCCTCCACTTTTTTAAAAAAGGGCACATTAAAAGGGAAAAGCAAAGGTCGTAACTCCTCAAGCCCCTACGGATTTATGAGAAAGGCTCAAAAAAAAAGTCATTACATTTTTTCAAGCCCCCCACTATTGAGCCCATAGACCGCCCCCCTTACATAGAGACCAGTTGCATTATCAACAGACGTGGTTTTAGATGATTGATTCTCGTGCAAAATGCATAGAAAATAATTACAATCCGTTGCGGTCCGTCCTGTAGTAACCAAGATGTAGTCTCCATTTTAAAATGCTGTTTTGTGACATGCTTGTGTGTCAATATTTTAGACGGATTCGCACACTTGCACTACTGTTACCGGGAGCAGGGCCACCAAAACATCAAAACCAACAGTGCAGTGCATTACTGAAAGCTTGATGCAAAGAGACAGGGTATACAATTTTTGATCCTGACATAGAAACATGTTGCAAACAGCATAGAAACATGTTGCAAACAGCATTGTTAAGCGGTTTTATCTTGGTGAATACTAAACGAATTCCGAGGGGGTTAAGCTCCATGAAATTTTCTCGGCATTTTACGTAGGAGACAACTATCAAAAGTCAAATCTGTTGTTGATGCAACTGGCCCACAGTAGCATTTCTCAATACTAAGGATCGACCATCACAAGTTTTTGAAAATCGTCTCCTCAATCTGACGAATCATAATCTAGGGAGACAAGGGAGTTGGAGGCACTAATTTTAGAATTTTTTATACTAGGAGAGGCGGAAGATTTGACAGAGCGAGACTTAACAAAAACCTCAGGTTTTACACTAGAGCTAGGGGAAAAGTTAAGCTGATTAATTTTGGTCCTGATTTTAGATTGTTTCTGATGTGCACTTATGGAGGGCTTGCGAGCTAGCAATGAAGCTAGCTTGATATCGTCTTCACTTTCAGGAACAAGAGCAATGTTCAAAGATGACTTTGCAAGTAATTTGTTTTCAAGGATTTCTTTAGCTTTCAATTTCTGCTTACTCTTTCTAAAATGGGCCCTTGCCGCTTGATTCACAGCAAAATCATCCTTATAGACTCTCGTTTGTCTTTGAATCAGTTTAGACAGCGTAGGAGTCGCTTTCTTTGCTGCTCCTGCATCACCAGCCCCATGCTCTAATTTAAACATAGCATCGTCGAATAATCTACGACTTGTTGCTTTATCTTCAGGAACAATTTGTTCATTTTGTTTTGGATCCCATCGATTCTCCTGTCGTCTTGCTCCGCTGACAATTACGTAGTCGAGATTTCCTGGGTCTGTCTTTATCTCAAAATGATTATCGCAGAGATGACATTTCATCCGAAATTGATACACAGGTGTTGAATAATACATTCCCAACTTCTTTTTCTCAGCGTTATATCTAACTCCCATCCCTATATGATTTTTACAACCTTCACACCAAATGTTATACGGCATCTCAAATCTGATGATGATGATGCCTTGGTGAATTTTCCTCGCCCTCTCTCGAAGGGCATGGGTGCCGAGGAATTTGTTAAGGCCTCCGACTGAGGGATCATAGTCGGGCGGATAGTATTTATTCGTTCCTTTCCGCTCTCCCATCTTGAAGTTTCTTTTTTAAAAGATAAGAGAAAAAGCTGTACGATAAATCACAAAACAAATATTCTTCGAGTATTGGGTCAATAAATCAACCTGGCAAATCACTTGCTGGTCCAGTCTTCGGTTGGTAATTGAAAGACTCAAATTCAAATTTTTCAAGGATGTTCCTTCGTTCTTGTTGAATAATTGGGCTGGGAAGATCGATTTAAAAAAGAGTCAAAAGGTAGATTCTCTAGACGCTTGATATTCTCATTATCAGGACCTAGAATCAGATTGAAAAAGCAAGCAATATGGCTATTACACATCAATGAAAAAAATTTATACTTACTCGAATAAGTTCTAAGTAAAAAATTGAACGTGAGCTAGGCATTGAATGTAGAGAGGCAAAATCTCCTGCAATGGTGACAGAAACAATATATACTAGAGACCACGCACTAGCCGTGCGTTCGGTGGCTGACTTTTTTTTTCGGGCTGAACAGGAATTAACAAAGGGAGCATGAAGGAGCACCATCCAACATGGTCCATACGCTGACTGGTGCAATTTCGGTGCTTCAATCTCATTAGGCAAAAACCTTGGCAACTTTTCTCATCAGTTAACGTGTGGACCATGTTTGCGGTGTTCTGTTGAGACCCCCAAATAATAGTTGCCACCACACGCAGTCGCGCAAACATGGGCAGGATAGATCGAGCGTGGTCTCTACTATATATTGTTTCTGAATGGTAACAAACTTCCTGACTAAACTGTCGATGCATGATATCTTCATAGTTGGGAGCTCAAATCCTGCACTTATGACTTAGGCAATTTAAACGCTATTCAGAATTGTATTGCGGAAATCTCTGGTTTCATTGCAGAATACTACTATTATAACTTGACCATTAACTCTGTAACTAATAATGACATGTTTTTCTAAGGCTCTCTTAAAATTAGACATCTGTAGTCAGACTACTTCTTATCTCGAATGCTTGACTGCCAAAACTCTTGCATTAGATAGTGTATTCAGATTTGAGCCAAGCAGACTTGGGCGACCAACTAATCCGGAAAAATGAAATGAGTCCGGCAACGCTGCGATACCCGAGAAAACGACTCTTTCCCTGAAAAAATAACACGGCAGATATGGTCAATTGACCGATTCAATCAAATAATTTGATGAATTGGCGTTGCAAGACTGACCAAATAAATTGAATCTAATTGAAAAACAAGTGCCAAGGTACTTGATTTGAGGTTAGGATTGAAACGACCATTGAGGGTCAGAGAAATAAACTCACCATAGACGAGGCGTGATTATATAAGCTGCTGCAAATGCGGGAATATTCAGTCTTCCTTTGGAGAACGACCTCATTCCCAAAAAACTTTACGGACTGCGATCAATTGGAATTTTACTTCTTATCAGTGAACACTCGTACGATAATCAAAACATTCAAAAAAGTCACAACATGTCATGTAAACATTGTGGACACTGAAACAGGGGGGGGGGGGTGCTCAGTCGGAGGTTAGCGGCCTCCTACGTAAGAAGTGGCAACTAAATGGGTCAGATGAGTCGATTTTTTTTAATTCACAATATGAAAGTTGAGAAAAAAATAAGAGACCCGTGTTTTTCCTTTTTTCTCTAAGATCACGGGAACATCAAGATAAATTGGTTTGAAAAGTGAAAAAATTGATTTCGTTTAAAACGGGCGAGTAATGGCGGGAGATCAGTGGCTACGTCACATATTCCGTGTCTCCCAGACGGTCGTTTGTTTACATTGAAACTACATGGTAAACACCGTGCCAAGTGTGTCTCCGGTAGTGATCGTCTGTTTTTCGGGATTTTATCGATTAAATAATGAGCTCGCGAACATTATCTGTTTATTTTTTTGTGCTTGACAGTTCAACAACGAGCTAGAGAATCTCTAGAATGGTCGACAGCTCGACACAGTGCTAGTTAATAACCAGGAAGTTTGAAACCTGAGACCCAACCTCACTCAACTCTTTCAAAAATGATCCTTCCTTCATTCCCCAGTGTTCTTTTAAAGCCAGTTTTTAATATTAGAGAGAGCTTTAGTGTTTCTTCGCGTTGCATTGGAGTCTTACCTGAATGGTAAAGCTACTGTCAGGATTCTCAGCTAGTGCTGTGATACTCCTCCTGTTCTGTTTCAGATTCTGTGGCATGATTTGAGTTATTTTTCCGGTCACTCCTGCGCAGGTTCTTTAAATTATCTATCTCAAATTATTAGTGTTGTTGAATGATATGGGAACTCGGAAGGTACTGTTTACAATCACAGAGAAATTGGTCTCTCGGGCACAAGTTCAGGCAATAAAGTAAACCAATAACTCATCTCCCTACGTGTAAAGTGTATCAACTGACAAACTTCAACTTTGAAGTCTGATTTGCAGTAAAAGGTAATCTTCATGCCAAGATTATCATTTGCGGAACTCAGTCTGAAGTTAAATCATCGGTGGAACGGCGGCAATTTTTTTTGGATTACCAATCTTTCCCCGGAGGTATGTATCTTGTGGTGAAATTCGATTTCATTCTCTGAATTTCTAGTTTACTACTTATATCCTTATAGCAGTCCACCCAAGTGACATTCCGATAGCTTATTGCAATAACTTTGCCAGAAAAGTTATCAATTTGAACTAGATGAGGCGGTCACAAACCATTGTATTGTAATAAGTTAACTTTGTTTACCACAGCTAATCTTTCAGGGGAACTTTTCCCATCCCATTTAGGTCATTCAATGTATGCGCCAGTAAATAGAGCTGATATAGTTGTTGGTAGTTGACTCAATCTTGCAGAGATAGTAGGAGTTCCATCAGGTCCGTGTACGTTCATGATACATTCATAAAAAGAGTTACAAATACTTAGTTCCAATCATCCACTTGGTACGGACAGTAGTTTGCAGAACCACTGCTGATATTCAAAGTTTCACGGCCAAACCTCATTAGTGAGCTCGTTTCAGAAGTGTAGGTGCACCTAGACCACAATCTTTGAAAGGCTTTTAATTTTCATTCCTTCAAATCAAAATAAAACTTGCCTCGGACTTGAAACTTTTGATTCTAAAGCGGCTTACGGTGAAAAGCCAACGTGCATATTCATATGTGCATTAATTTTAACTTTGTAACATGAGAAATAATGTTGAAAAATTCTAAAGATTATTGGGCTAGGTGCGCCTACACATCGAAAACAACCTCTAGCAGTCCTTAAAATGCCAATTAACTGCATACCTGCATACCTGCATAACTGCCAATTAACAGAGCGCATAGAAATGCTGAGAATGAAATCGAATTTCACCACAAGATACATACCTCCGGGGAAAGATTGGTAATCCAAAAAAAATTGCCGCTGTTCCACCGATGATTTAACTTCAGACTGAGTTCCGCAAATGATAATCTTGGCATGAAGATTACCTTTTACTGCAAATCAGACATCAAAGTTGAAGTTTGCCAGTTGATACACTTTACACGTAGGGAGATGAGTTATTGGTTTACTTTATTGCCTGAACTTGTGCCCGAGAGACCAATTCCTCTGTGATTGTAAACAGTACCTTCCGAGTTCTCATATCATTCAACAACACTAATAATTTGAGATAGATAATTTAAAGAACCTACGCAGGAGTGACCGGAAAAATAACTCAAATCATGCCACAGAATCTGAAACAGAACAGGAGGAGTATCACAGCACTAGCTGAGAATCCTGACAGTAGCTTTACCATTCAGGTAAGACTCCAATGCAACGCGAAGAAACACTAAAGCTCTCTCTAATATTAAAAACTGGCTTTAAAAGAACACTGGGGAATGAAGGAAGGATCATTTTTGAAAGAGTTGAGTGAGGTTAGGTCTCAGGTTTCAAACTTCCTGGTTATTAACTAGCACTGTGTCGAGCTGTCGACCATTCTAGAGATTCTCTAGCTCGTTGTTGAACTGTCAGGCACAAAAAAATAAACAGATAATGTTCGCGAGCTCATTATTTAATCGATAAAATCCCGAAAAACAGACGATCACTACCGGAGACACACTTAGCACGGCGTTTACCATGTAGTTTCAATGTAAACAAACGACCGTCGGGGAGACAAGGAATATGTGACGTAGAATCGGTCACGTGACGGAGCGGACCAATGAAAAAAGATTATTTTACTGCTTAACTTTAAGCAGCTTTTTTGTAGCTTTGCGTACGATTATGAGCTTTTTTAAGCTCACCACCGTTTTTCTGACGGAATTTTACCTAGGAATCAACCATTAAATTAGAAATCCCAGGATCACTCATGTGACCCATTCCTACATGTCTCAAGTCTATATTCGATAGATAGAGTTACATACAACTGGTACTGTCGATACGGAATACGACGGTGAAGACCAAGTGAAGACACTTGCATTTGCATAGCGTGGAAACGTTGCGGTGGTACGGAGTATGGACCGACCAAGTATCAATAGATCCCCTCCCCCGCCCTAGCAACCAGATAAAAACTTGCAGCATGTTTCAGAAGTGTACTTAGGCAAATATGCACTATAATCCTCAGCAATATTCAATTTCCATTCCTTCAAATCGCAACAAACCTTACCTTAAACTTTAAACTTTTAATTTTACGGCATTCCTCAATAGAAAGCCAATGCTCAAATTCATTTCTGTTAATTTTTATGTTGTAATATGAGAAATAATGGTGAACAATTACAAATATTATCAGTCGTCTGGGTGCACCTACACTTCTAAAACAACCTCTATATGTGGGTATGGCCTTGAAATCTTATCACCCTTTCTTCATTCAGTGGGGGTCATATTCAAAGAGAATGAAACATATCTTCCTTCAATGTTTCTACTGGAAGAGGCTTCCAAAGAACCGAAAATTCAAATACAACTAGCATACAGTGTAATGAAGGAATTTATTTCCGAAACAAATTCTTGAAGCACAATTGAACTAAAAAGGCAACAAAAATTCAAGGATGTCCAATCGATCGGGTCATCATCAGATACAAGTGGCACCATTAGTCATCATTGCGTCATTAGCGAATTCCACCCCTTCACACTGAAGGTGATTCCAGGGGAAACTTTTCCAGATTTCAAAAGTGGTTACGATTCTGCTGTTTTGATGATTTCATAGTTGAGAATAGGGCTGTAATACAACTGTTCACACGGAAAAAAAAGATTAGTGAAAATAACCATACGGATACCTAATTTTGGCACCTGCTCGATGTTATGGTAAACTTGACCAGAAGTATGGTACATTTACTGATACTTTGAGTAAATTCGACATGCAATCAGGTAACATCACCTAGTGCCTAGTCAAAACATATTATACTTCTGGTTAACATTACCATAACATCTAGCAGGTGCCAAAATCAGGTATCCGTATGGTTATTTTCACCGTAGTTTTTTTCCGTGCAGGTGGGATTTTTTTTTTTAACCGTCATGTGCCAGTTTCTTTACTGTGCAAATCCTTCCAAAATGAATAGTTGAATGAATTTCCATGTTCAGATAGCCACTCTAAAATACTTGCTCTTTTGTTTAAAACCAATTCCAAATGGATTTGTAACAACTTTTTTGGAAAATTTTTAAGGTTAAAAAAAAGGAGGCAAAAGAACCGAGCTCGTGTGAAAAAGTCCATAAGAGATTTCCATCATGGCTGCCTTTTTGGTGTTTCATTTTGAAAGAAGAAATTACGGAGCCTCTGAACCAACTAACTGGTCAGTTCAACTCTTTCGCACACTGCGTCCCATATCAGAGACGACACTTTACAAGGAGTCTCATGGAAATTCAATAAATTGACTCGCGTATCAAATCATTTGTGAGAAGTTTTTCCCATTTAATGGTATTGATCTGAAGAAGGGAGGAATAGAAGTCGCCGCCTCCGATTTTGGAAACAATTGCGCGAAAATGTAGCTAAAATAAAATAATTCGACACGTGTTTCTCTTTTTCTGCCAATAGACCTTCCAAAGGCGTCAGGAATTTATTGATATCTGGGGAAATACCCGTAAAAAACCCTTGTGAACCACTGGGTAGAGTGCGTTGCATGTATCAACGCTCATTTCCTTCCCGATGGATACAAATCAGCGAGGCTGGGTGGGCAAGGGTGTCGCCTATCAGCCGTGAGAGTCCGAGTTCGATACTTGAGCTAGAGAGTAAAATTTTGCAATGGTTTTCCCCCCTTATTTAGCATGTCTCTCTCATCTGACTCATCTTAATTTTTTGTGACATTTAACATGAAAAATTATGCTTCTGTAGAATAAGTGACGAAACAAAAATGCAGTAAAAAAGGTCCGTTCTGTGGATACATATGGAAGCTTCTAATTTGCCACTAATATTTGCAATGTTTTCTTTTTAGTATAATACAAACATTTTGGGGGGGGGGGATTCAATGTACCGATCTCGATTGAAGGCCGTCGAAAGCTGACGAGAAAACAGATCATGAGCTCTTTCCAAAATATATGCATTTCACAAAACCAACCATTTTTCATAAAATTAAATGTTCATGAAATTCAGATTCCTCTTGTACATGCTCCAAACTTTTATGACGTTATTTATGTATGTTTCATCCATTATTTAAAGAAAGTATTACCTATGTCACCAAAAATTGAGATGTGTCAAAAAAAAAAGACAGAGGATAAAAACGGGGGGAAAAACTTGATATCCAGCACCAATTCTACCCATCCCGCAGGAAATGAGAGTTGATAAACAGAAAGCACTCCGCCCAATGGTTCACTCCGTTTTCCAGGCGAATTTTGCTAATTTTTAAAATATTCCAGACGCCTTAGGAAGGCCCATTGGCAAAAAGTGAGAAACGTCTAGTAGGTTCAATTCCGATACACTTACACGCGATTGTTTCCAAAATCAGAGACGGCAACTTCTGACCCTTCCCTTGTTAGATTACAGTGACAACTTTATCATAATTCGGGAGCGAAATGCTTAACTTGTTGACTGCCAAACCAGTCGTAATGACCAATATCAAGTGGTTCTCATCATGCCAAACTGGCTATAACAACCATTAGCGAGTAAATTGAAAGACCCTACCATGAAATCTTCATGGATTTTGCTACAATTTTAAAAACCTGTTTTTTTTTTTTTTTTTCTATCTAAGTCAACTTTCAAGCCCTGTACGAGCAATCAAATCTAAAACTTTGTATTTTCGAGCCATCCTGAACCAAAAATTTAACATGCAATTGATTCATTTCTATAAATCAGCCTGCTCATCACTGAGACAGTCCAAAGATACGAGATGAGAACTTACTTTGTTGAAGCCAGCGTTCTCTCCTGTTTTTTGTTTTTTAACAGGAACTGCGGGTTCTTCGTCGGAATCTGAGTCATCGGAGTCAGAATCGGAATCTTTCTTCTTCGGTGCTGGTGCGGCTTTCTTCTTGGCAGGCACTAAACAAAACAGATCACCCACATGAAAATATGAAGAGTAAAGTTCGCAGTCAGCACACAATTAGAGAGATAGTTATCTCGCTCCCTTGGTTATTCCAACTCAACACTCTAACCTTCACTATTTTACTTTCTCACTCTAACAAAGTTAAAAAAATTAAGAAAGTATTGCGATGAAGCAGACATTTTCAAAGTATCTTGTTTGGATACTTGGCCCGCTGCGACTAAGTAAATCATGATAATTATAAAAGGCCTCATCATGCCTAATACTATCTTAAAGAACATCCATCCATAACTTTCCAATATTTTTTAACCAAATATGGTAGGAAGGAGTAAATGCATAAAATTTCTGTGGCGGCCTTCTTGTCTATCTGTCTGGGATTGTGAAATCTGAAACCCAGCATAACTTTAAAACCATTGATCCATATGCATCCAAAGGGCATAGCAGGATGAGCATAGGATTTTCGGCCCCGGCGCCTTTTTCAAACGAAACTTTGGGGACTTGTTAAGGACCATGAGAAACTAATTTCTGCAAATTTTCAGCCCTTAATTCTGATTGGTTCTGGTGCTAGACGGTTTTTTAGAAATTTCGAAAAAAATTAATCTCTTGAGAGCGGCTGCACCAACTGAGTCCAAATTTTAGGAAGCAATGTAAGTAACCAAAATGCATCTAACAACATTAATTGGATTTGTTTCAGGCCATTTTTAGGGGTCAACATGTCCAATTTTCAGTATTGTTAATTTTTTTCAACCTTCAGTTCTTCTTCCTCAACTCTCTTTGTAAGCTGCAACGCTTTATATGGTCACAAGGAAAAACCATTCATCATTGACAGAGAGTGAAAAAAATTTCGCAAGGTTCAAAGACTCAGTTGCGATGTCAGATACGAGGAATTTCTACAGCATTGAGGAAAGGATGGATAGTACTTCAGAAATGGCTTTAGAACTTGGATGTTTTTGTACGGACAAATATACATCACGAGGACTGATAGGACCTTTATCACACAAAATACTTCATCATTCAAAACCAAAAGGTTTTCATGCAAGATTTAAACGCTTTTATAAACACCTTACGCTCCCTGAAAAAAATTTGGCGGCCATAGACCTAAAAATTGATTGTTGAAATATGCTTGTATCCTCCAAAGCAAGCTTTAGTTGACCGGACAAAAAAGTGACAGATAAATAGTCTCAGAAACAGCCTCTGGTCAGAGGAGATTACTCATAAGCACCAATGCTTCATATGGTGGTCACGTGGAAAAAAAATTTCATCATAGACAGAAAATCTCTTGTTAAAGAGCATTTTTTGGTTTTTTAATTTAATCTTTTTCTTTTTGCCTGCTTGATCTTTTGTAAAGTTGCTAATTTTCCGTTACTTTTGTCATGCAATTGGGACTTGCCCCGTTGAAATTGAATGGATGGATAGATAGATAGATAGATAAATAAATAGACAAACAAGTGAAAAAAATTCCAAGATTGGATAGCTAGCTTCACTCTTAAAAGAGGCGGAAGAGGTGTCAAATACATGGGAATCCTTCATCTGAGGGTAGGATAGATGCTAATTCAGGGATGGTTTTATTGGTAACTAAATCTTTTTGCATCAGTAGGGACAAATTCATGTCATGAGGTCCAATAGGACCTACATCATACTAAAAACTTCATCATATACAAGCAAAAGATTTCCATTCATGGTTTATATGCATGTGAAAAATACCTAACACTCCCTGAAAACTATTTGGCCGCCGTGGTCTTAAAATGATTTGCAGAATGTGCTTGTACCCTCCGCAACAAGCTTTAGTTGATCGTATAAAAAATAAAGCGAGTGACAGGTAAATACATAATAAAATCTCAGAAACAGCCTAAAGTTGGTATCAGATTAATAAATGTAAAATCATTAGAGATTTCAGTGGATTGACAGATAAAGGAATCATCATGAAACTGCATTGTAAAACAAAAGGATTAAAGCTATTTACTGAAATTCTCCAGAAAAAATATGGCAAAGTCAGAAATAGTACATTTAAATCATTAATGTAATGATTTCAGTGGATTGACAGATAGATGGATCATCATTTTGCCCGATTGATGTCCTATCAATTCAACTTACATGCACTCAATCAAAAGGCTAGTTAATAGGGGACAGAAGGAATTCAATGAACGCAAATGAAACCCTCTCCGTTGAGAGGCTAAATGTTTGTCTAAGTTTCATGAAACTTAACACTTAAGTGGTCAAAGCCGTTTATAAACGTCTAAATAGATTTTGCTATTGGCGGTCAAGGTCGTTTAAAAAGATAATTCATGATTGCACGCGTATTAAGCATAGCGGACGTTAAAAAACGTCCAAATAGTTGGTTTACGGGTTGCTGAGGGGTATGTAGTGTCCAAAAACTCCGCTGGAGTGAAGCGCGTCTCGGCTACAGGGCGATCTTAGCGCATTTCTCAAGCGCTTCTCTATAGTTTGTTGTCCGTATTTGAGGTTACTCAAGTTACTGTTTGTTTTGATTGTGTTGTGATCATGGCGAAACAAGTGAAGAAGACAAAATACGACAATTTCTACACTTTGTTTCTGAAGTTGCCATCAATGAAACTTTACTTCTTGTCTACTTTTCAGATTTTATTTCAACTTATCATAAAGTAGAAACACCCATACCTAGTTTTTCGGAAAATAAAAAAGAGGGGGTTTTGAGGGGGTGAAAGTCAAATAATTTTTGAGTGTAAAATTGTACTAAAATATGCATCTGAAAGACAAAAGCAAGAGCTTTCAGAATATATTGGAATGAAATTTTTATCTCATGTCTATCATATTCAAAAAAAAATTGTTGAAAAGTGGCAAAAATCCCCGACCACAGACAATACGCCTGTGCAAAAATGGCCGACCACTGAAGTGTTAAAGGATGTAAATTAGATGATACAGCGCGGTCACTGCGAAGTTGAAAAAAATAAAAATTGATTTCCAACTGAATACTATCGCAAAAGTGCAAAAATTTAAATGGGAAAGAGGCCAGCTTACCAGGTGCAGCAGGAGTCTCATCATCAGAATCTTCGCTTGAGTCAGAGTCTGCTTTCCTTTTTACGCCCTTCTGTGCTTTGGGTGGTGCTGCGCCTTTAGCAGGCTTTGCAGGTGCTTCATCTTCACTGTCTAGATGCAAAGAATTAAAAATGATTGGCATAAAAAACATTTAGAAACAGGGCTCCGATTTTTAAAGCAAAATGACAAGAATAGAGGAAAGATTACAAGAATGATTAGAATAACAATAAATTGTCATCAAGCACTTAAAAATGAGATCTTTCCTTCCGTAACAAAACAGGCATTGATAAGTTTCTCAGTAGGAAAAAAGAGGTTTCACGCACTTCAATCGAAGAGATGAAGCATCAAATCTCAAAGACTAAGCCATCATTGAAACTTAGATGCCAAAATTAAAACAAATAAATTTAAGTTACATGAATTTGAAGAAAATTTAAAAAAAAGTCAAAATCTGTGATTTACCGATAAAATTCCCCGAACGAGTCAGAATTAATATCTAACTGAAGAATGAATTCCATGAGATGCCATGAAATGAGCTGATGCGAGTATAATAAGTGTTCACGGTACTCTCCCAGGTTGCGTTTTCTGACTTGGCCTGGGCGGCTACCGCCACTTATGATTTCTAGAGACAAAGAATACTCTGTTCAGAAGGGAAACTCCCATAAGAGCCAATGAAAACGAGCATTTTCAGGTTACACTTACAATCAGAGTTGCCGCACAACCCGACTGGCTGCTGAAAATGCTCACTTCCCAACTCATAGCAGCCCAAAGTATAAAGAATGATTCAAAATGAATTACAGTTTCCGCTCTGGTTAGAGTATTCTGTGCTAGAGATTTACCACTTTTTTCTGGGTAGAACCAAAATTCCTGACATGTTTTATGATTCATTCCATCTGTAGACACCCTGCTTACGTTAACTTCCATGATATCATTTTGATAGGCTAGATGTGCCTGTCTAATATATTTTCAGCCATCAAATGAGCTGCATGCCATTTGCATTAGTGTTACACAAGCAACTTGTTAAATAAAAACACAAACAAATTCTTTAATAAATGGCAAAGGCAAATTAGCTTGGGCTGCACATGGTAAAAAAAGCATACTTTAGCCATAAAAAAAAAACAACGAAAACAACTTACCATCAGAACTACTATCACTGTCGTCTTTTTTGGCTGGTGCTTTGCCGACAGGTTTCTTAGCAGGGACTGCTGGTGCATCATCAGAACTGGAATCGTCAGAGCTACTTTCTGCTACCTTTGCAGGATACGGAGTTCCAATAGATTTCTTCGCCTGAGGTTTCTTGGGTGTTTGAACGGGTTTCTTAGCAGCGGGAGCTTCATCATCAGAGGAATCATCAGAGCTGCTTTCATCTTTTTGGGCAGGGTAAGGTGTTCCAATGGATTTCTTGGGTTGACCCTGCTTCGGAGTTTGGGCTTGAACAGGCTTCTTAGCGACCGGTGGCTCATCATCAGAAGAATCATCTTCTGAGCTGCTGTCTTTTTTGGGTGCTACTTTTGAAGGGATAGGCTGACCTTTCTTAGCAGAAGCCGGTGCTTTGGCTGGCGGAGCTGCATCATCTGAACTATCATCAGAGCTCGAATCATCTTTTGCTGCAAGCTTTGGAGGAATGACAGGCTTCTTCGCAGCTGCAACTGGAGGTTTTTTGGTAACAGGGGGTGTATCCTCTTCAGAACTCGAGTCCTCAGAACTGCTATCTTTCTTGGCAGGAACAGGTTGAGCTTTCTTTCCGGCAAGAGCAGCTTTGGGTGCAGGCACAGGCGCTTCCTCCTCTGAGCTTGAATCTTCTGAGCTGCTATCTTTCTTGGCAATGGGAGCTTTTGCGGCAGGCTGTGCTTTCTTCGCAGCAGGAGTCACTTTAGTTTGTGGCTTGGCATCGTCAGAGCTATCGTCTGAACTATCAGAACTTGCAGCTTTTGCAGGGACTCCTTTTTTCACAGGACTGGCAACCTTTGCAGGAGCTTTTCCGTTCATAATCGGCTTTTTAGCTTGGACCACAGGAGCAGCTTCATCGTCACTGCTGTCTTCACTGGAACTGAAGATAAAAAGAAATTAGATGAGGATCTTCATTTGAAAAGAAAAGTCAACTAAGGAGTACTTTGGTAAATGGGAGGATCTGACAGTCTGTGCGCTCCTACTCAAAAATCCTGATTTCAAAGCATTCTTGCCTGAGATCATGATAAGGAAAACAGGATTTCCTTTGTTATTCAAAAATCAGAACGTGTATTCTAATCGACAATATTATTAATAAAACCCCAATCCGACCCTTCATTCTCACACAATAGCCTAGTTTATGCGAGAGATCTAAACCTTGGTTGAGATGCCTTCATTAAAACTCTGGTTTGACTCGACCCCCATTCAAACCGGAGTTGAGTCTTTAGGTTTAGTCCGGTTTAGGTTTTGCACATAAACACCGCTGAGTTCTGAACTAAAGTTGACACGGCATCGAAGGAGGAACAAGAAATTACTCTTGATCCAAATCACATAACATAAAAAAAAAACCAACAGTAAAACTTTTATTCATTTTTCTCCCATTTTTCCTCAAAAAAGTTGTCCACAATGTGAATTTTAGGTGAAGGAAAAATTCAGAAATGAAAAGGCTCCAAGTCATTCAAGACACATCATTAGATTCTCCACAGACTGAAAAACCAAAGAGAAATTGATCAAAAAAGCACATAGAATTACCTGGATGCCTGCTTCTTGCCTACGACAGCTTTCTTGGCAAAGCCATTAGTGGGAGCTTTTACTGCAGCTGCTGTTGTTTCGTCATCTGATTCTGAACTTGAGTCCGACGATGTTTTCTTGACACTAGCTAAATTTAATTTTTTGGGCGATGTACTGAAAAATAAATATAAATACAAGAGTGTTATAAAATTAGGATGACAAGATAATGGATATTACAGTGATTTTACAGCGTTTAGTGATGATTTCTGCCACCAGAGCACTACAGTTTGATTAATGTCACATTACAGGCCAAAAATAATTTATATTTAAGAAAACGGAGTGTCAGTTACTAGAAAAACACCTGAAGAACGTCTCTCCAGAATATGTCGCAGAACAACTTCAAAAACAAGGCTGAAAGTACCAAAAATGGAATATCAAATTTCGATACGAGAATCAATTTGCGATATTTCATTTTTTGGTACTTTCAGCCTTATTTTTGACGTTATTGGCGAGATATTTGGCAGAGACATGCCACAAATGATTGTCTAGTAACTGACACTCCATTTTCTTAAATAAAAATTACTTTTGACCTGTAATTCGACATAAATTAAACGGTAGCGCTCTGGTGGCAGAAATCAGCACAAAACGCTGAAGAATCATCTTAATGATAGTAAAGTAAAAGATAATAAGATGACCACGCTTGAATTCAAAAAGTAATAGTTCAGGACGATCTTGGTTGATGGATGGAGAAGTTTTTTGTTTGTTTTCGTTTTGATTATTTATCTTTACCAAATTACATTCCAATGATGGCGGGATATTATTTGACGTTTATCCGGTTGAATTTTCGCGAACAGGGACTTCTGTATTCTTTTCCCACAATGCAAGTCAAAACATTGCAAAAAATTTTCAACCGCAAGGCCCCCTACCAACGCTCCGGGAGAATTCTTGACTGCCAAAAGCTTTTGCGTTTGGTATGACACAGAAACAAACATTGTCACGATAGTAGTTCTCTTTTATTACTACTTGTTAATCCTATTATATTTTTTTTTTTTTTTTTTTTTTTTTTTTTTTTTTTTTTTAAACTGTTCTTTCAGCGCAAAAAATAGCAGAGTAACTGCTCAGTGTCTATTAAATCACTTGAGTCCTCTAACACTCGCTAGAAAAGGAAGTACTTGGAAAGAAGGCAAATTACCCTTGGTCCTAAGGGGGGAAAAACATTTGGTGCAAAAATTTTAACAAAGAGAAGTACTTAAAAACGTTACTTACATTTCATAGTGTTTGACAACTTCTGCGATTGAGGGCGATCCTTTGGGCAAAGGTGGCTGAAAAGAAAACCCAGAGGATTAGATTTAAAGAAGAAAGTGGATTCATAAATTTGCAGGAAACATTTTTAACTTTGATATGGTGTCAGGTATTTTAAAGAAGTTCTCTTACATTTCTACACTTTCGTAATGGACGATTCCCTTAAATGTGGCATTGATAGCATTAATAAGTTTCAAAATTCACTTGCTAACTCATTATATAAAAAGCGTTTGACAAAATTACAGAATGGCAGTTGAATGAGCGGGTGACAATGGGACAGTCCCACTCACTGGCGCAACCAGGATATCTTCCATCTCTCTCATTTCCCATTTGAATGTATGAGTAGGAAAAGGACAGAAGGAGGGGGTTTTATCCCCTTGTCCATCCTTGTCTGACATACGTTTCTTAATGGAGAAAAGAGAGAGATGAAGAAACTCTCGGTGCGCTACTGGTCCCACTTAATTGCAGCTTTCTCTGTGATGAATCGCTTTCCTTGGTATAGAGAGCTGCATTGGATAAGACCAGGGTTGGAAACCGACATTGAATTTTTAAACTGGTTTACATCACCTTCCAATATTCCGGTTTAATTTCAGTTCGGTTTGACTAGTGGTGCATAAATTTAGTTTCAGTTCGGTTCAAAAGTAATGAACCGGTTTAAATTCAGTCCAATTTCGGTTCAATCCATAATCCGCAATTGAACCAAATTTGAATAATTTTTTTGAAAAAACCTTGATGAATGATTTTTCAATTTATAATAATAATTTGATTCATATCATAAGTCATAGTTTATAAATATTTTATTTTTGTGTGTTCCCTGTAGTCTAGCATCTGTTTTCATTGAGCGAATCAGAAGGACAGACTCTAAAGTGTCCTCTGATAGCCTTTATTGTGGTTTTCATGATAAATAAAATTAATAAGACTGAGAAAATTTCACAAAAATCTAACAGCTGTTTGAACCCCCATAAACTGTTTCGATTCCCTTTAATGAACTGAAACTGCATTCCGATTCAGGGATGTTTCATTTCAATTCTTCAGAATTACGATTTCTGTTCACATTACGATTTTAGTAAAACGGAAAGGTTCAAAGCGGTTTTCGGTTACCATTCAATGACGGTTTCCAACCCTGGATAGGACTCCCCCATTAGGAACTGCTCATTCAACCCCCATCTTGTGAAGATTACAATTTAACACAATTAGTAAGTTTGTGAGTGGATTTTGGAACTTTCTAAAGCTGTAAACGTTATTTTTAAGTGATTTTACATGTTAGTCAACCCTCCATAGCATTTTTGTGAAAATTTGCGACAGGTCTATTCCTACTAATATATTTTTCTCACACTAGCATTCTAGTAGAAAAAGAGATAGACAAGTGTTGGCAACAAGTTTGGAATCTGTGCTTCTCAACTTCTGTCTGAATTCAAATAGCTATGTACAGTCGGGGACAAAAAGAATATCAGACGTCTCCTTGAAGTAGGCCACCCGCAATACTTATCTCAATGAATTTAAGAATTGCAGGTGGCCTACCTTAAGGAGTCGTCTGACATCCTTTTTGTCCCCGACTGTGCCATCAGTCAATTAAAGAAAGGGACTAGATAAGCGGGCGCGTTCATTCTGAGACTGACATTCTTTAGTTGACTGGTAGTACTTATTAAATCCTTCAAAACTTAACTTCCTTCTGATCAGTAAATGAAACAGTACAAGCGGGTGAGAGGGGAATGTGGGGTGAATTCAAGGCTTATGCCAGGTATTACGACCTCTGGTTAGGTGATAGTTTGGCGGTGGTTACAGCTGTAATCTCAGGTATATGAAGAGTGGTGTTTTATGACCTCTCCTTATCTTCTGGTTATGGGTCGAGCCTCCTTTGTTCTCAGCCGTACACCAGTAGGTTGTCTGCCGACCAGATTGCCTTGGGGTTGAACCAAAGTTTGTAATACCGCGCCTTAGGCAAAGATTTTCTCAAGACCGATTCTTGCCACACACACCCTTATCACAGAGCAGTCTTTAATTACACTAGCTAAAAACCCGCCAACAGTCTTCTTAATCATCATTAATTTTCCCAGAAAAAATTCATCAAAACTGGACGCTCTTCTTGAAGTGACATTCATTGGGACTGGCTTTGCTCAATTCGTAAAAAATTAAAAATGGTAATTTCTCCATTTTTTCCTGCACTCATCACTCCAAGATTCAGAGTGACAAAAACAAATTCTGAATTCTCTCTCTCGCTAGTTTGCTAGATACTTTCCAAAAATAAAATATTTCAGTTTCTCAGTTGAATTGAAGAGGTTTCACGCACATCTTCCAAGGGATGATACATCAAATCTCAAAGACTAAGCCATCATAGAAACAACTGATGAAAAATTTACGAGTGGTGCCATAGTCTACAAATTCTGATTTTTCCATCCCTCCCTTCAAATAGGTTTTTTTTTTCAAATAAAATACTTTATTTTTTCAGTAGAATTAAAGAGGTTTCACATGCATCGTCCAAGAAAGGATGATACATCAAGTTTCAAAGACCAAGCCATTATAGAAACAATTGCTGAAAAGTTTACAAGCGTTCTCAAATTGATTAAAAAATTCAGTTCACTTCATAATTGAAACTAAGTAGAATGTGAAGAAGCCTAAGAATTGTAGAGACCAGAATTATTGAGGCAGTGAATTTGCTGATGATGAAATTTGTCACATATATGCCACCAGAGCTAGGAAACTATGAGGGGAAGGCAATAAAGCCCTAAGTAATACAACTAACCACTTTCTAAATGAGATTAAAATACATTAAACATTACGATCACTTGAGTCAACACAACAAAAGAAAAAGATCCTAACTAGACTCGAGAAATACAGACGAATTAGGTTGAATGAGAAGATTGATAACCCGGGTTGAATTTGTTCAGGTTGAGAAGTGAAGCTTAGAGCTAACGTATTATGAGTAGAGGGCGTTTCAGATAGCCGTGGTTCTGACAGCTCTTTGCTTACAGGCGCGGAATCCAGTGCTACCATCCGTGTAAAAACATCGACCCCCCCTCGCTGCGTGGATCATCAGAACTTATTGCCGCGTATTACCCGGTTAATCAGCGTAATTAGTGCCAACTCACGCCAGCATCCTGCCTGCGCAATAAGCGGAGAACCAGCCTACAGTACATGTAGGCAAAGAGCTGTCAGAACCCAAAACACAAATTACCCTGCCTCATACAAAGGACTTGATAAACTACAGAGATTCAGACATAGACATTTGATACAGGGGGCATTCCACAAGCCTATGGCTGTGACTCCACGAATGGCTTCTTGAGAGTTCCGCCAATCCGGGTTTGCCTACCTTGCGTGCGGTTTATATTCAAAGTAAACTCCAATACAGATATCTCCCCTCTCAATCTCTTGAGTTTCCACAGACGCAATAAATGGGGATGTTGGGAGCTGAACAGCCGCATTTAACCCTCACCGGTCCACGGCCGTTTTACCCGGCCGCCGTAGCGGGTCAGCGTACCTTTTGCCGATTTTCGGCCTTTTCCGGGTTACCTCAAAAAAAGTGAAGACATGCGAAGGGAGACAAGGTTAAGCCAGCTGTCACCGTTGCCAACTGCGAGACTGGTTCCTTAAGTGTTCACCAGAGCCCACGCTGGACGAGTCGAATATATCCGACATCGGACTGCGACAAGTTTAAACTTTCGTGTTGAATATATCCGACATTGGACCCAAACGGATTTATCCTTTTGTTGGATATATCCTTTATTGAACCGGAAAGGGTTAACCATCCTCATTTTAAATTCATCAATGCCACATCAGCTCAAGATCAGTGTTCCACAACATTTAAGCAAGGAATCCCAACAAAACGGTTTCGAACCTGGGCTACGACAAATCAGGACTAAGGGAAAGACAAGGTAAGTACGGACATCTCAACTCAGGTTACGCCTTACCGAGGTTAGGAAGCTGTACGAGAAATAAGGCTAGTGCTTCAACAATGCACAAAAACAAAAGCAGAAGTTCAAGTGGAATGCTCCTTCACATTGGCAAAATCAGTTTATTGATTTGAACAGATTGTTATCGGCCTTAATTGCTTAAGCGAACTCCGCAAGGTGGGGGGGTAGCTAAAAAAAACAATTAGAGCTCCTGTTGCAAGAGATTGCAGATTGCCCAGCTTCCTGCACTGTAGTTTTGTTCTTGTACTTGCGCATCAAAATTAGTGTGCAGAAACACAAACTTGCCCCCTGCACAGTAACCAAGCTGATCTTTCATCTGCCAACTCTCGTGAAATGACCTCTACTAGCTTTGAAACGAGGCATAATCGTAGCGAGACAAGCTGTAAGAATAGCGAAAGAGAAAAGGCTGAAGCAACTACTGAAGACAGAAAAAGCTCGCGTCATAAGCAGAGATATCTATGCATTGCTAGTTCCCTAACTAGAGAGGTCTCACTCTCTCGCAGCAAGAAAGCATGGTCCAACAAGAGAAGTTAGAAGTAATTCTTGAAGTAACCAACGAGGCAACATTCAAACTTAGATGGGGTGCTAATGAGGTAGATTGATGCAGGATATTTGAGAAAAGCCAAAAACAGTTGGTCACGATCGAGGATTTGACATTTAACAAAACTCAAGAGACCACGTGTGGGCAGGCTCACCACGTTTTCGGAGGCCGACATGACACTCGGGCAAGATTGAGACGCAAAACATACTTACAGCGTTTGTTTTTTTCTGGAAAGCTTGAGCTAACGAAAAGTTCGTTTTCATTAAATAGTCGTACACAAGGGATAACACTGTTTTATCGGTCGCCATAGTTGAGACTTGTAAATTACTTGGGGAACTTGTCACGCTGGGTCGATTCACAATGGAGGCGGAGGAGAAAAGAAATTTGTATGGAGAGAAGCTCATGGGGGAATGTTGAACAGTTGAAATGTTGAATGATTTGCGATGACCGATGAGGGATGAGAGGAGGGGAGCCGGGGACTGGTGGAGACAGTGTTGCCGGATTGAAGGTAAAAAGCCGTATCGTCCCCATTTAAATCAATGTAAAGCGTACGGCTTTTTTACCCTAATTTGGCAACACTAGGTGGAGACTACAATCGAACATCATCGATACATTTCGATTGTCCTTTTTCGATCCATCGACCCAGTCCCCCTCCATCATGATTCACTTCTATTTACTAATGGAAGTTTGAAGTTGGAAACCAGAATCTTCATGAACAGGACAATTATTTACAACTTTCGAAGTACTCATTTTACCGTTAAGTGTGACTGATATTATAACTCTCGTTCAATGCTGTTTTTTTTTACGTTCAGTCGTCAATCAATTTGGTGTGTTTAATCTGTCTGTGCCTCAAAGTTCTGCGGTGTTTTTATATACGTTTTGTGTGTTTTTGTTCGTTATTAAAAGACATGACTTCCATGAATCTACGCCAGCAAAAGCTGGAACAACAGGTAAGAACGATTTCTTAGGATTTCGCTTAATAGAATCAGGATATCTGTTTGGAACCTCTTCTATTATCTCTCTCCCATGCACTCTCATCTATTCTCTGAGTTTGTTTCAATCTTGATGTCGTCAGCGTAGTCCCTGTTAACCTTTCTCCTCCTCTTTCACTGGCAAGTGATAAGTGCACAGTTTGTTACTAAGTTTCTATTTTTACAATTTCAGAGGCAGCTTCTGGAGCAAAAAATGCGTCAGAAAAGACAAACGCCTGGCATGATTCAAGCCTCAGATGTGAAAGGGAAACTAACTCGACCGATGTCAGGCAGTAGAGGCAGAGAACTGAGAGGTAAGATGCAATTCTTTTTCCAAACTTTGCAATTCTTTTTCCAAACTTTAAGTCACATGATTGGTCTTTGAAAACTTCTGTCCCTTAGTTTTATCAGTTCGTGTTGAAGGGGCTTCCCTCTCCTCTGTCCGTATCTGTGAAGCTCACTTCTTTGAGTATCGGGCTGTGGCAAGTATTGGAGCCTGCTTCCGAAATGCTTTATAGCACATCAGTGAGTGGTTTATCAGCAAAGAGTTGTGACTCGTTGCTAACCATCCGCTGAGCGATGCATTTTGATGCATTTCAAAAGTCGGCATCGGTACTTTTCAGAACTCAATGCTTAAATGCAGAATGCGCGGGCTCTAGCTCTTACCGAATGCAGAAAAACACATCAGCTATAGGTTGGTTAGCAATAAGTTGAAACTCTTTAAGCAAATTTTATTTAGTAACCACTGGTCACTTCTTTCATGACCAGAGTTTCAAAATCACGGTTACTTACGGGAGCCAATCACAGACAAGGTGATTCAAAATTCAAATGTTCCCTGCGGTCACATTTCACATGACTCACTGTGGGAGGTAGGTCTGGAAAATTGCAACCAAGCAGTTCCCGGTCACTTTTTGTTATGGTACCGCATGTGGCTGTACAGTGTTTGGCTCCACCCACTTTAAAGTGACCAAAGTAATAGAATTTCGGTCACCTACTGATTTTCGAAACCTGGTCACTTAAAACATGACCCGGCTACTACATAAAATTTGCTTTGCGCTTACCAACCCCTTGCTGACATGTTTAGATGAATTTCGGAAGTATCCCGATACTTCAAATATGTGAGCTCTTGGCTGTTCTAGAAATGTAATGTTTTTTTTTTTTTGTTTTTTTTTTTATCCATAGTTCCCAATAGTTCTTAATAGGAGTAATATTTCGCAATTAGCTTTTCAAGTTCCCTAATGCTCTGATTTTTTTTCTAACTTTTTCGATTTAGGATACGATGGACCTCTACAATTTTCAATGATGCATGGGAGTCCTGATTCCAGTGATCTAATCGTACCCAAGAGAAGTATCTCAATGGATTATGGTGAGATATTCTGGGAACTGTTTGTATTCTATAAGTGTTTTCTTAACCCATACATGCCCAACATTATTTGAGCATTTTAGGTGTTTTTTGGTGTTTTTCTCTGAAAACACCATCTTAGAGTTAAAAAATGGAAAAATAAAAAAATGGAAAATTTTTGGATCCAGCTAAATGATATGTGCTGGAAGATCCCAACATTGGTTTTTGAGTAAAATTGGCCTAAATTTATTTTAATTTGGTCCAACAAAAAACACAATAAGTGGGTCATTAACGATCCAAAGGGCATATATGGGTTTTAATTCCCGAGCAGAGGTGTTGCTTGAAATCTGGCAGGGTTGCATTTTGTCCCAAAAAATTATGACTGTGAAAGAGATGGCTACGCAGAAAAACTAAAGTCATCTTTAGATGAGAAACGAGTGACTGTAGTGCTGAAATAAAATATGTACTGGCACCTACTGACAGAGTTCAAGTGTTTGATATAGGAAAAATCCAATGTCCTTGAAAATAGCATACTACCAGTCTGAAATCTGTTAAGAATATCAATTTTTCCTCACATGAAATTCCAGGTGTGAGGCTTGGAAAGAATTTGTTGATTGTGTTGAAGAAGAAATTAAAACAAATGCCAAAAACATGACTTATCCCAAAAGCGACTATTGACGCCATGTATTGGATTGAAAGCTGGAAAATTTTTGCCTGGAATCAACATAAGGCTTTGGAGGAAGTGAGCTGGTCCATCTTGCTTAAACTTTCTTCTAATTGTAAGCTCCAGTGACAGCATATTGAAAAGATTGATGGATTGATTTTCACCTTTAATTTTAAAATTGAGCTGCTCAATAATGACTCACAGGAATGATTAATAGAAATGTAATTTGAGCTTTGTGAGAATACATCATAAGCATATTTTATTATCAGGTTCGGGTGAAAATGTTAAGTTCGGAACTTTTTGGGGGACACCGAACGCCAAAGTCAACAAAACCACTTCTAGCTAATCAGAAGCGTTGTTTATTGCTGTCTCTGACCGTTGCGTTACTCTTTTTGCCCCCGTCTTGCGAAAGGGTACAAATTCGGAGGTTTGGTGACAGCATTGGTGTCATCCTCTGTTGCTGAACAAACAGTGCGGGTGAGTTAATAAAATTCATAACTGTTGGTTCGGGTGCAAATCTTCACCGGAACCTGATCATAAAATTTGCTTTATGTTGAATTTTGTTGTTGTCAGATCTGCTGGAAGAATCGGCGATGATTGTTGGGGATGGAGATCTAGGAGCTCAGTCCATTTCTCAGGAGCTTGATCTGGAAGATGAAGAATCTACACCGATTGGATACATCAGTCAAGCAAGTGACAGTACAGATAACATGAACTCTGTGATTTCCCCAGAAATGAACTCTTCCTCTAAAAATTCAGATGTAAGTAGAAAAAATTAAGGAGAATACTTTCATCAAGTTTCAATGAAATCCTTAGAGCCATTTCTTAGAAATTTCAATTTGTTGCCATTTTCGGCCTATTTTTGGGGTAAAACCCCCCTTAATTTAAACTTGAAACATAATCCAAGAAAGCTCCACTTGGAAAGTAGAAAACAATTCCTCTTGCCAAAGAATGCAAACAGATCAATTGTTGAGAAAATATCATCTGTGACGGATGGACAGACAGACATACAATGGACGGACTTTTTTTTTTATTGGTATTTTTGGGTTCTTGGGGACATTAAATGCTGAGAAATGAGGCTAACTCAGTTTTTCAATTTTTTCTTTTTCATGATTACAATACTTTCTCTATCCTATGTGGAGTGTGAAAGTAAAAGTGTTGAATTGACTCATAGAATGTTAATTCTACAATCTAAAATTATTGATTGAAAGTGATAGGTTAAAGGTCACAATGACAGTTTATTTTTGTCCTATCCATTTCAACTGCTCCCATAGATCGGGAACTATAGATTTTGCGCAGATTGTGCTGCTTTTTCATCAATTCCTGATTGTATAATTTGGATTTGAGAGATTAGGAAGTTTGTCATTTGTTAACCCCGACTAGCTATTGCGATAGAGTGGATTTGTGGGTCGTGATATTGAAACTTCAAGCCATGATCGAGATCTCTTATGGACACTTTTCATACAGGCCTGGTTTGTTTGTCTCACTTTTTTTAACCTTTAAATTTTTACAAAAAAAAAATTGCGACAAACACATTTGAGATTGGTTATAAATGAAAGTGCAAGTATTTTAGAGTGGCCATCTGGACACAGAAATCAATATAACTATTTCCTCTGGAAGGACATGCACAATAAAGAAACTGACACACAACAGAAATATACAAAATTTTCTCACCTGGATAGTTGTATTAAAATTCTGTGTCTAGATAGCCACTCTGAAACACTTGCACTTTTGTTTAAAACCAATTTCCACTAGATTAATCAGGTACAATTTTTGATTTAAGGTTTAAAAAAGTGAGGCAAACAAACCAAATTTAGATCGCCCATGCTGTCACCCTTTGAGATAGAACTATAACATGTGTGGCCCCCTTTTTTGCTATAGCTCGTTGGTTAACCCAACTGTTAACAAAGAAGCCTCTTCAATCGGCTAATTTTAAACAGGTCTGACTTCGGTAGCATTCCAGAATTCAATCCTCCATTGTCTCGATGCAGAAAAGATTATGAATAGCATTTTTTTGAATATACATAGATACACTATATCACAGGATAATGTAAGCTTTTTTGCACAGATGCAGTAAATGGTTGAATTCTAGAACGCTACCCTTACATCACTTATTTTTGCATTTTTCCTTCTTTTTTTTTCAGTGCATTGAAATGGAGGGTGATATTGTTGGTAACCTAGATTCATTTGTTCTTGAACCTGCTTGTCAAAAAGTGCATTACAAGTGTCGAATAACCAGAGATCGCAAAGGGGTTGATGGTGGATTTTATCCAGTCTATTATTTACATTTGGAGCGTGATTATGGGAAAAAGGTACTGTGTCTTTCTTTCTTCTTTTGCGGAAAACTTTTTTCAAAGGTAATTCAGGCTGCATTGTCGAATGAGGCAGTTGCAAGGGTCTGAAATGTTGTGTTTTTTTTAAATAGAAAATGAAAGTACTTCATGAGCTGAGAACAAAGATGCCTTTGGTTTCTAATAAAGTCCCATTGTTCCGGAGATGAGATTTTAGCTCAAAATACATTGTTTTTATAAGAATTTCGCATAGTGACATCACTATGCACACAATTTTCTACAACTTTACACGTGTGTATCTCTAAAACTGAGACACTTATGAAACAACCAAAGGCACCATTGTTCTCAGCTCATCAAGGACTATCATTTTCTTAAAAAAAAAACAACATTTCAAACCCTTGCAACTGCCCCATTTAGTGGTTTTTTCATCCAGGTTTTTCATTTATGAAAACTGATAGTCTATGAACAAATTAGGTACTGAAAGTATAAATGAAGAGTTGAGACGGTAGCTGGAATAAGAGCCTATAGGCGTATGGGCCCTTTTTGTGGAGAACGCGTAAATCAATTCGTCATACCCTCATAGTCATCCTCAACATTTTGTGAAAAGCTCCTAACTCATGCGTTCAAATAGAAGGAGAAAGTGAAAGATAAATTCCTGTATCCGCCCATGTTTAACTCTGTTGTTTATTTGTTTCATTTTTGAATTTGTTGTCAGTCATATGAAATCACAGCTATGCTTTTATTTCATATTATTTCCAGATATTTTTATTAGCTGGTCGTAAAAGGAAAAAGAGTGCCACATCAAATTACCTCATATCAACTGACCCTACAGACCTCTCGCGAGGTGGAGAATCTTTCATTGGAAAACTAAGGTCCAATCTATTGGGGACTCAGTTTACTGTCTACGATAATGGTCAATCACCAAAGAAATTATATTCCTCCAAAGATGATAGAGAACAAACGTATCCTCGTCAAGAATTAGCAGCAATCTGTTATGTAAGTTTTATTGCTTCAATTGTATCATGTAGTTTGGAACGATAACGGCCCATTTAAGCTTAAACATTGCTCACGAATTGAATATCAAGACTGGAGTGGAACGTAATCTTAGAAAATACTGAATTTGCTGGACTTCAAATATTTGTTCAAGTTAGGAATCACCGTTCTTTTGTTTTTTGTTTTTTTTTTAAACTTCCTGCAAATCTAACTCTGCTGAACCATGGTATGTAAAATTGTGGTTCACTTCTCACCCAATGTAATCTTTGCAATGCTTGCTTTAGATTCTTCTGCCGCATGTTGCATTCTGGGTGCCATACAGCATCTGCCATGCCAGTTTTAATTTGATGTCCCTTTGACTTTTATCCTTACAAAATATTATCTCTACCCTTTATCGTTTCAAACTCTTTGAAATGAAGAGTGCAAATGATACACAGATTTCAAGAAGGAGAGGCATTGGAGGATAAAGGTGGAAAGGCAAAGGGTGGGTCCCCCCCCCCCCGTTCGGCCCAAAAAGGGGGACACAAGATGGGGGAGGAAGAAGGAAAGAGGGGTCACAGGGGGGATCCTAAGTTGCCCCTCCCCTCTCTGCAAGGACTGGGCCTGCTAGTGGGAGGAGGTGGGTTTGTTTATCATGAGTTTGGAATCTTGCTTACAGGGTTGCAATTCCTTTATGTTGCAAGAAAAACTAATGCATCCCTCAAAAATGTTGTTAAACATGTTTGAGCTTCAGGAAGTGCGTTTTCTCTCAGCAAGCTTTGGTTTTGACTTTAATTCCCAATCCATGTTTTAAACTTTCTTTCAAATTTATTCATTTACTTACTCATTTACTCTTTTCACAACAGAAAAGCGATAAAAATCTAGAAGTAAAAAAAAAAAAAATAATAACTTAAAGAATTAAACGGAGCAACAGCAGTAAAACAATTTAAGCAACGACAACAACAGATAGAAGTAATTTAGAACTTACAAATGAAGTCACAAAATAACAAAAGCAGGAATTAATTGTAAAAATTTACTGAGTTGTAGAAATTTGTTATTAATGGGTAGGGTTGGAAAGTTTTTGCAAGATTGTTCTAGAGGCGAATTTTATTTACAAAGTCGGGTGAAGATTATCACCCGAACCGATGGTACTGTTTTTTATCAGCTCACCCGAACTGTTCGTCCGGCAACGATGGATGACACCGATGCTGTACCCGAACTTCGGAATCTGTTCCCGTTCTGCGAGGTGGGGGTGAAAAGAGTAACTCAATGGTGAGAGACAACAATAAACGACAAACAATGCTCCTGATTGGCTAGAAATGGATTGGCTAGAAATGGTTTTGTTGACTTTGGCGTTCAGTGTCCCCCATAAAGTTTTGAATCTCGAATCTTCACCAGACACTGTAAATAAAATTCGCTTTAGGTGAAACTGGTTTTGAATGAAAGTGTAAGTGTCTGTAAGAGATATCCATCATGGCGGCCTCTGTCAGAATTCTTCTTCATCTTGATTATTATAGACCAGAAGGTCCCTCTGTTGTAGCTTGTTGGTTGTCTACTTTTCTTGTCAACTATATTCATACCTGTCTTGAAAAATTTTCCAGGATACAAACGTTTTAGGTTTCAAAGGACCTCGCAAAATGACTGTTATTATTCCTGGCATGACTCAAGATCACCAAAGGATTCAAATCACACCAGAAGATAACTCAGAAACCTTACTAGGTTTGTATTTTCTGCTGATTAATTCCTATGCAACCTAAATGAAATTTCAGTTGGAAAAAAGAAACGGTTTTAAACTCAATGGAGCTCTCGCTAAATTTTGCTGCTAGCGTTTGAATTGTTGATTCTTGAGTAAAAGTCAGTAAAAATTACAAAGAGTGCTTAAAAAATTTACAAAATTCACTCACAGTTTAGGTTTAAGAGAGTAAACTATCGAGTTAAATCATAAAGAGAAGGGTTAGGTACACAGATATAAAGAGAGCTGAGGAAGAAAAATTGAGAGAAAAGTTCACCAAAAAAAAAAGAAATTAAAAAATTTAAAAAATTGAACTAAGAAAAACAATTTAAAAAAAAATTAAAAAAATAAAAATAAAACTTGAAAAATTGAAAAATTAAATGTTGAATTGAAAAGAGAGTTGAGAGAGGAAGGAAAAAAATTCTCTTTCTCCATTTCTCATTACCAGCATGCTGATTTATTTTTCACAGTCCATTTCTCTTCCAACTTTGTCGACATTGTTGACAGATGAGTAGATGATTTTGGCCAAAAAAGGAGAGGTATTGTGGAAAGAGGCATTAATATTCTGGTTACATTTATTTTGTGGACATAAAATAAGTAGTTAATAGAACGTGGTAAATTTTCTAGGTAGACATTCTGTCCGTAGTCTATATTACTGTAGATTTGCTCTATGCTAACCTGAAACCCTGGATTTTGCACTTTTTCGCTCACAGTAATCCCTTTCTCGCGGATTTAAATTTGAATGATGAACGTATTATTTAAAAATTTTCAGGTCATTTTGTCAACTAAAAATTGGTCTACTGTCTTGAGGTTACATCTAATAACAAAAGGTCTAATTTATTAGGTCTACAGACAAGAAGTCTAATAATCATGGATGTTTACATGACAAAAAGGTCTGCAGGCTTTTGGTCCAAGGAAATAAGTCTACAAAGTGAAAGCCTACATACTTAGCATATAAGGCTATTAAAAAATTGATCCACAAAATTTGCTGATGAATTGAGAGTAGACCAATCATACGCACTGAAGTAAATAAATTATTTTGTCCTGAGGACCTGTTTATACGAGAAAGATCCATATAATACCCTCAATTCCCTGGGAATCAACAACTCAACGGTTATGTGTCACTGAGTGTTGTTTGTTGCTGTTTTTTTAAGAATTTGGTTAGAACATGAGCTATTTGCGCTTTGAATGAAATTTTAAGCGTAGACGTTATTTTGTGAGAAGGCAAAAGAATAAAGTAGACCTATTTTGCAATTAGACCTTATTTGTAAGAAGATATAATTAGATAATGGACGAGGAATTGGTAGACATAAAATGCTAATGAACGAAATGACTTATTGGACGAAACGGTTGTGGATGAAGTAATAGTATAGACTTATTTTTAAATAGACCAAAAAAGTAGCAGAAGTTATTGCCGTAGGCTAAACAATCTCTAACCATTTAAAGAGAGGCCCTTCAAGGGTCTGAAACAGCAGCCGGTAAAATTTTGGAAAAGGAGAACCTAACCGGTCTTTGCATTAGTGGATGCAATTACTGTGCATGCAAGCTCTTTTTTGCTACAATTCTCTAAGTTTTTAAAATTTCGTCTATTCCTGCAGAATGTTGGCGCACAAAGAATATGGATGATTTGATCGAATTACATAATAAAACACCCTCATGGAATGACGATACTCAATCGTACGTTCTCAACTTTCATGGCAGGGTCACTCAAGCTTCTGTTAAAAACTTTCAAATTGTTCATGACAGTGACGGTAAGATAAGTCAACTTAAGTTTCTTAATTTTTTTTTGTTTTTTCTTACAAGGGGAGGTTGCACAGACTTATCTCCCCTGTTTTTGTTCAAATTTTGCAGGGAGGTAGTGCAACAAAATTGTTTATTGTAGTGGCTAGGGTTTCTTTTATAGCTTGTGGCTGAAGAGACGTAGACAAGAGATATGAAACGAAAACAGTATATTATCCCAAACTAAATCTATAATCACAAACTCTTCAACTTCAACGGCTGACAGCGATGTCCCTAAGACGCCCTGACAGCAACTTTCAAACCTAACCTTCAAATCTCACACCCTGAGCACCTTGCTCAGACCAGAGACAATATATAATAGAGACCACGCACTATCTATCTTGCCCATGTTTGCGCGCGGTGGCAACTTTTTTTTTCGGGGTCTCAACAGAACACCGCTAACATGGTCCATACGTTGACTGATGAGAAACATCGTTGAGATTTTTGCCTAGTGAAGCCAGAAGCACCGAAATTGCATCAGTCAACGTATGGACCGTGTTGGATGGTGCACTCTCATGCTCCCTGTGTTAATTCCTGTTGAGTCCCGAAAAATAAGTCAGCCACCGCGCGCACGGCTAGTGCGTGGTCTCTATTATATATTGTCTCTGGCTCAGACCAATTATTGATCACCAAGATCCAACTCAATGGACATCTCTGTGAGGAGTGCAATCCAAAAGTTACTATCAGTGCATCTTATATAGTCCTCAGAATCCAGAGGAGGATCCATACGTCAGAGTATCCATTGATAACATAGAAGCTGTGGATGTTTTGAGACAAAGTATCAACTAACTCCGAAATCTTGTTATCAATACTGAAAACTAACGCATTTAGCCCACCATAGAAGCCGAGAAACCGTAGATTCATATCGACATAGCGCGCGATGTTTACGGCGATCCTTGCTTGTATAAAGATAACACTTGACCAACAGTGTTGCCAGATGTATACTCCTAATGTATTACTAAAGTGGGTATGGCATATGCCATCCCATTACTACATTAATGCGTGATGTTTCAAAAATGTTGTGGAAACGTAATTATACCTTAAAGTATGTCGAATCCAATGGTGTAGTAAAATCTAAGAGAACTTTTTGTTTACCAGCACAAAGGACATGGCACAATCCTTATGGAAAATGGCTTACCCCTAAATTTTTTTTAAATATGATAAATCGACAGATTATCACTTAAAAAGAAAAAGTTCTCACGGCACCAAAGTGATCCCATGTCCAGTTTTTTAGCTATTAAAGCTCAAAGACGGGAACTACTTCTCTCGTGCGTAGGCGCGCAATGATGAAGTAGTGCCGGCCGCCTCACCACTCGGCTCAACGTAGAGTGTGGTCGGCCCATTTCCATTCATTCATTCACCCGCTCGACTACCTGCCGAAGTCTGTCTCTCTATTCCACTGCTTGTCTCTCTCTCCCTCTCCCTCACCCGCACCCCGCACGCTGTTCTTTCCCCACCCGAGCACGTTTAGATTCCAAGAGACGAGCAAAGACAATTCGTCCGTTTTCGTGTTTATACATTTCTCGGCTTTTCTTTTTCTTGCTTCTTCCGAATTCTTTCGGTCACATTAGTTTACTGTCATCTCTCTCGTAAAGAGTAGTCGCGCGTGGCGCCTCGGACGCTTTAAGATACCGAAGTTGTTGATACTCCAGCTTCAACCTCCTTTCTCCCCTGAAGATACCGATTACGGAATATAAACAGAAACATTTTTCCGATCGCATTGAGGGAGAGGGAGAGAGAGGGAGAGAGAGGGAGAGAGAGACAAGCAGTGGAATGGAAAGAGATACTTCGGCAGGTAATCGAGCGGGTGAATGAATGAATGGAAATGGGCCGACCACACTCTACGTTGAGCCGAGTGGTGAGGTGGCCGGCACTACTTCATCATTGCGCGCCAACGCGCGAGAGAAGTAGTTCCCGTCTTTGAGCTTTAATAGCTAAAAAAACTGGACATGGGATCACTTTGGTGCCGTGAGAACTTTTTCTTTTTAAGTGATAATCTGTCGATTTATCATATTTAAAAAAAAAATTAGGGGTAAGCCATTTCCCATAAGGATTGTGCCATGTCCTTTGCATTTACAAATTTGAATCTTATTTCTTACGGGGAAACCGCGTGAGAGCAAGTGAGACAGGACCTCTGTTTGGATCCAATGGGGCGCCAAGCGAATTCGCCCCTGAGCGCTGAGATTTGCTCAAACTTTAAGCTCGATTATCTCGATAACGGGCGATAATAATTTTTTGGGCCCCAGAGAGTTTTTGATCAGGACGATGAGACGAAAAAAATGATGCCACATCTATTAAGTTTGACTGGAGGCCATTTCTCATAAGGCTTGTGCCACGTCCTTAGACAAGAATAGGGTTGTGCGGTACTGATTTTGGTATTTTTTCGGTATTTAGCTCTGTCTTTGATTGCAGCCTCTAAATGAGTGAGATTGATAAAACTGCCGTGGGTGACGTAAGCCAGAAGCCAACTAAACACTATAAAACTGTGAAAGTATTGATATATAGCATTTCTGCATCATAGTTCCTTCGAATTCCCTAAAAGTTTTGTAAAATACTGCAAAAATCAGCTACTTTGGTATTTTACATAACTTTAAGGGAATTCAAAGGTATTATAATATACAAATGCTACTTTGACAGTTTCATAGTATTTAGTTGGCTTCTGACTTACGTCACCCACGGCAGTTTTATCAGTCTCACTCGTTTAGAGGCTGCAGTCAGAGATATAGCTAAATACCGAAAATATACCAAAATCAGTACCGCACAACTCTAGACAGGAATCGCCCATGATACCTGTGGAGCTTCGCCATTTCGATCTTGTCATTACAGCTGTTTTTTTGAGTTTGTTCCTGAATTTTAGACTTTCTTAGGATGATTTTTGCTGGTTTCTACATCAGATTTAACCATTTGCTTATAGCAAAAGTTTGCAAGAATCCCATTATTTTATAGATGTTGCACTAAATCGGTCTATTGAATTTCTGATTCCATCTCCGAATATTTCTGATTCTTTTGGTCATTTTTTGTCATTTCGATCTTTCATCTTTCATGGTAATATGTATAGGACGTATCAAAGTATGTACCATTTATATCCCAATAGTTTGCTTTGTTTAACTTTTCCTCTTATTTTGATTTCAGTGGATTACATTATAATGCAATTCGGTCGTGTTTCCGAAGATGTTTTTACCATGGATTATCGCTATCCTCTATGTGCCCTTCAAGCTTTTGCCATTGCCTTAAGTAGTTTTGATGGGAAACTAGCTTGCGATTAATAATTCAAATATTTTTCAATGGTATGTTTTCTTCTTTTTACTTTCGTACTACTAACAAAGTTAGAAACAGAGAAAGTATTGCAATGGCGCAGAGATTTTCAAGGTATTTTGTTTCGATAATTGGCCCTCCACAACCAAGTAAATCATGATAATTACAAAATAATCGGCTCTCATCATGCCTAATACTATCCTAAAGAACATTCATCCATGAAGTTTCAATATTATTTAACCATTTGTGGGTTAGAGGTGTAAATGCAGAAACTTTCTGTGGCGTCTGTCTGTCCGTCCGTCCGTCTGTCTATCTGTAGCCATAAAGCATCAAACCCAGCAAAACTTTTGAACTATTGTTCCCTATGCATCCAAATTTTGCAGAGATGTTGCTTTCAACATTCTCTAGAGAGACTTTTCTTGTTTTTTTGAAATTTTAATTTTTAGGGTAGTTATGGATGAAAAATGGTTTCCTTTAAAATCAATGGGAAAAGGGGTCAAAAAAGGAAAAATTTAAATATTTCAAAACTGAAAAATATCAAAGTGGGGTCCGGCGGTCTCCCCCAGAATGTCAAAGGGGGGTCGGGGGGTCTCCCCCAGGATATCAAAGGGGGGTCTGGGGGTCTTTCCCAGATTAAATTTGATGTGAGAAAGTGTTCATAGGGTATTTCCTACAGTTTGTTTTCCTATTCCTTTCCCAATGTAACAATGTATCCATTACTGTGTTGCTCTTGCGTACCTGAGCTCCAAAAATTTGTGGGTCTGTTGCAAACTTTTGCTTTAGTCATAACAAGAGTTGATACTGATGTATAATCGCATGAAAATTCTATTGGCAGCTTCAGAAAGTCATATTGTATTTATCCGATTATAAGCCGCACTGCGGCTAATAATCCTGATGTAGCTTACATTCTTGGAATTTTTGTTTTGATGCCTACAAAATGGGATTTTGACCATAATCAAGCTTTTTATCCTCCTCATTAACATTCCGATGAAGATCACGTGAAGTGAGCGATTATTGGCTCGCTGACGTCCTGTAAAGCGAGTGAAAGAACAATGCAGGCTGAATGTGACTATGCCGTGTTAATACATAACCACCATCCTGCTCCGGTGCGTCTCCCTTCCCGCGACTTCCGAGCTCTCAAAACCCTCCCCTTCTTCAGACACGCTGAAGCAAACTCCTCCCCTCCATCTATTTGTGTTCGTTCTTGTGGTATGCTCAATTCTCTCAAGTGTTATTTTGACAAATTTTATCTTGTGTTATCTTAATTACTTGACATCTTTCGACACTGTTCTTATCTCTCTCTTTATGGGTGTTTGTTCTTTATCAATCGGTTATTTACCGATTCAGATTCTGAAAACTCGGTCAGCAAATTAAAATTGGTTCTACTCTTTTGAAGAAGCAGTAAAAATTTTATTCAATGAACCGCACATTCCTCTTGAACATGCCTTTGAATAAGAAAATATCTAAAAATTGCTGCAAAAAAATAGTCAGTAGATGTTATCCACGAGAAATGCAAAAAGTGTTATGAAAAATACCATCAAACTCAGCCTAAGTTAATCTCAAAATCAGTAAAAATAACATCAAACTTTCCAAGTGCTGGCTATGAGATATAGTTTTCACCGTATTGAATTATGTGTGGACCTCATTTTGTTTTAACGTATTTCATTAATTTATATTTTCCTCTCTGGTTTCAGGTGTCGGTACTACCTAGAAAATTTAATTGCCCCCAGTATTTTGGCGTAGTTCCATATTTTACTTCTCTTCTATCTTCCTCTGTTTCTCTCGAAAGAAAATTGGAATGGATAAGCAGAAATGAAGAGAACAATGAAATGATCACCTAATTTTTTATGATTTAAGTCACCCTCATAAAAATATTTACTGTTTTCATGAGTTATAATTAACATTCTATCATTCTAGTCACTTTACTATAATTTAATAATGAATTATGCTCAAAGTTCATGGAATTATAATATATTCAATTTTAATTTTAGCTTTGATTAAGAGCTACTTGAAGCGCAGTGAAATCCCACCGACAAGCGGAATTTCTCCTGAAGTCAACATTTCTTTAGCCCTCGGAATTTTTTCGTACAGGAATAGTTTTTAATTAGATGAGTTTTTTTTATCAAGGTGGGATCTGGTCGCTTGATAGTTTCAGGTGAAAAGATTTCATCTAGCGATTGAAGACTGGCTGCTTTTGCCTCTTATGATTTTTTATTATTCCTAAGATTGCTTTTACATATCTTCTCTTTATTTATTAGATTTAGCTTTCTATCAATGTACAGGATGGCCGAAAAATAACAGAAAAATGGTCTTACCTTTTCAGCTAAGTAAGATGTTTTAAATCGGTCCGTGCTATTCTTTATCATTTGAAGGGGCTAATTGATGAGGGGCCGTTTCAAACTTGGCCCCCCTCCCCCCTGGGGGTAGCCTAAAATTTCTAAATAGCGACCCCTATCTTGTGATACATCCTTCGAAAAGGCATAAAATTCTATGACTTTTCGGCCATCCTGTTCATAAAATCATACTCATCTATGGCAATTTTTGAGATTGAATGTAATTAATGCTCAAAATACCATGATTTTACACTTTTTTTTTTTTTTTTTTTTTTTTAAGTTTAGTTAGTCATTTGACCAATTTTTAAAAATGCTGAAACCGCCCAACTCAATATTCTCTTTTAAAATTTATTTTTTATTTTGTTTTTTATTGTTTAAAATAGATAGCTCTCTACACCCTTCAACGGTTTTTAGATCAGTTCTTTTCAAAACTACCAAATTTTTGAACTCTTTATTTATGATTAAATTTATTTTTAATCTTTTGATTAGTCTATGTTTGGAGCAAGCTCTATCAGAATTCTCCCATTTTGATACTTGTTTTCAAGATTCAAAGCCTTTCTCTTACTCTGCTGCAAATTTTTGAACATTCTGTCTCCTCACTCTCAAGAATAGGTATTGAAATACCTATCTCAGAAGTCGGAGAAGCTTTCTACTGTTTAAATGTTCCATTTGTAACATCTGTTCCTTTTTGTTGTTTTTTTTTTTTTTCTTGCCTGTTTAATGCAAAATTATCCTCTGTCGCGAAAACATTATTGTAATGAGTGTTGATAGGTTCTTTTGAACAAATTCAATTTCCCATGCTCATTTTTTGCTCTGTAATGTTCATACCGCATCTAGTAAATTTTAAGCTTTAAGCTCCAGTGTTTAGTGCCGTCTTCTGTCACCAGAGCGCTACTGTTCAATTAATGTCAAATTACAGGCCGAAAGTAATTTATATTTAAAAAAACGGAGTGTCAGTTACTTGATAATCATCTGAAAAATGTCACTGTAAAATATCTAGCCAAAAACTTCAAAAATAAGGCTGAAAGTACCAAAAAATGGAATATTACTTTTCGGTACAAGAATCGATTTGGGATGTTCCATTTTTTCGTACTTTCAGTCTTATTTTTGAAGTTATTGAGGAGGCATTATGCTGAGACGTTCTTCAGATGATTATTAAGTAACTGGCACTCTGTTTTCTTAAATATAAATTACTTTTGGCCTGTAATTTGACATTCATCGAACGGTACCGTTCTGGTGGCAGGAATCAGCTCTATACGCTGAAGAATCACCTTAAGATGGATCCTCAGCGTTTAGTTCCATATTCTGCCACCACAAGAAGTTACGTTCTTTAAATGGAAAAAAGGGCTTTGATGGAGCCTCGACAGCAATCTGAAGAATATTTTACTACCAACAGTATGCTAAACTGTTACAAAATAAGGGTGAAACTATTGAATTTCGTAAACCTTCCTATATCAGCCACTGGCATCATGGCGTCTTCTGGGGGGTTTCCGAAATTCAATAGTTTCACGCTTATTTCGTAACATTTTAGCATACTGTTGGTTATAAAATGTACTTTAGATTGCCTCTGAGGCTTCATCAAAGCCCTTTTTTCCATTTATTTGCGTTTACCACGATTTTTTTCTATTTAAAGAACTTATCTTCTTGTGGTGGTAGAATTTTGAACTAAACGCTAAGGATCCACCTTAATGGGCTGGGGAGTATCTGCATAAATAATTTTAGTGTCTTCAAAAGCCTTCTTAGAAATCTTTGTTTGAATATTTTCTGTCTTTTTTGCTCTCTTCCTGTCTGCACTTGACAGTTCATAATACTTACTGTTTATTATTTTCGTAGCACATTGTGCCTTCACCTTTATAATTATTTACTTAAAAAGTATCTGTCCTTTAATCGTGAATGATAGTTTAACACAACTTGAACAATGATCGTACGTATGAAAAAAAAAAAAAATTAAACTTACTCATTAGTCACTAGATTTGTTCGTGCCAGCATTTCAATCTGGATTGAACTCAATTTGACTCAGTCGCCTTGATGTCTTTATTCGTGTGACCTTACCAAATCACAACTCTACAAGTTATTTCACTGATTTTTTGAAAAAAAACGTGAAAGCCACTTCTTAACCCATGTTTGATTCACAACGAATCGTTTATACAAAGATTTTTATTCTATTTGTTGACTTGATTTCGGTTTTGAACGAGATCAAATCGTTTCTGCGGATTTTTCCAAGCAGACTCAATCCGTAAACCTGTGTTCAATCCGGATCGGAATGATGGTAAAATGTAGCTATTGAGACGGTGGCTGGAATGAAGACACATAACCAACATCCGCGTCAAACTGTTGTATCTAAACGTTTTGTACCTGGATTGTACTATCGGCGAATCAAAGATTGTCGCAAGATTTTCACAAGCTAAGTTGTTTCACCTTGAAACTTGAAAAATTTGCTTGAATTCCCCCCCTCAAATGCTCTCCAAAGGTTTTTCAGGGGCTTCCGAAAATATCAAAAATGAAAAATTTGGGGTCAATTCCCTACCTGTCTTTCTTGTTTTAAACCATTTGGCACAGCAATTTTAGAGAAAAATGTCCTATTCGGGTGGTTTGGTACATCCTGTACACAATATTTCTGTCAAGGAACTCTAAGCGACCACTGCCGCAGTGATGCGTGTGAGTGTGGGACTGATCTGCAACGGCTCTCCCACCCCACCCGCACTGCAACTTGTGCGGAGTATATAGAGTGGCGGAACCGGAACCTCGAAGGTAAACCTTAGCTCGTGAAAATCTTGTGACAATCTTTAATTCATCGATATTACATCGTCATGATTTGAGACTAATGTTAAAACTTTGAACTGAATGTTTTTTTCAATAATAATGTGTGCAAGGAGAGGCTCTGGAAACTCGAGCCCTCAGCATTCAGCAGGTCGATTATGAAGTCATATTGTAATCGAAGGGTGTTATTCTTATGAGTGGTTTATCTTTCTAAGTTTCACTCTGATGGAAACTCTCACATGTCTGTGGAGATTCACGGATGACTCCTGAGTTATCGTTAGAGGCACCTTTTTATCGTCAAGTTCAAATTCCTAATTTCGTCATGTTGAAATGGAGATTTCGTCATAAAAAATGGGGATTTTGTTAAGTTCAACGTCAGTGTTGTTAGCTTTTTTTCAGCAACGCAACATAATTGTGTTGTTTCCCAATTTGAGAGTCCCTGGCAGGTCGCCGTTACTCTCCTCTTTCCTATCCTTTGTTTTGAGAATACTTCGATTGTCTTTCCTACCCCTTCTTTTTTTTATGCAGTCCAGTCGTTTGCTGTGAATTATCAGCATAACGAACCACGTGTTTGGGCGGCTGGACTTTACTACTACTACTACTACTACTACTTTTTTGCCAGTAACACTATAAACAACAGGTTTTATGCACTCTTAAGAAGTAGTAAAGGAGAAAAATGGTATCGAGAGGACCGAGATGCGAAAGTGGGCTTGAAATTTCTGCCAGCGCAATTTTTTGGGTTAAAACCCTCCCCAAGACTAAGGTTTTGACCCTGTTCTTCCTCTTGTTAAAGTCAACTATTACATACATTGTGAGATGCGTCCGCTTGAGATTGACCGATGTGTCACCAGTTTTGTGAACTCGTGTAATCGCAAAATTCATAAACTCATGAAAATTGCGTGAAACCAGGAAAAAATTAGCCAATTTCGTAAGAAATTTCGCATCAAATGCCCAATTATGTGCTTTCACGGTTATAGTCCGGATTTCGCGTTTTGTCGCATGGCAGGAATGCCTGCTTGACAGATAAACACCACCCATGAGAGTACAACAAACTCGATATGATTACAATACGATCCTTCATTATAACCCTCCTGGAGACCTCTGATTTCTAAGGGTGAAGGGGAAAGAGGGAGGTGTTTTCAGTCAAGTACTCATCAGTATAAGCCCTTAGATAATTATTTTATAGCAAAATGAGCCATGTTTGTATCCTTGTTCCAGTTGCCGCTTGTTTTTACTCACTGAAAATTGTGCCTGATGCAAAATATAATTTGTCTTGCCTTATCCGTTAGAAAAATTCAAGCGGATTCATATTTTTCACAATATTCATATTTTTCTATTATATTTTGAGGACTAAAGGTTGAATCTAAAGACTCCCAGGAGTCACCTGCAAACTTTGCCTTAAAAAATTGAAATTTAGTGGCCTTGTATTTCCAGTGTATTTTTGTCTGGAAAATCACTGGTCTGGAAAATTGTTTTGAGTATATTTGAGATGCATTTTAGTACAGGTTTCCTAGATCCAAGTAAGACAGAGCAACACCCAAATTCAAAACCATTGATAACTTTAAATGCGTCATCAAGGGATTCAACAAGTAGCATTGATAACTTTCAATTCAATCTTTGCTATAAGTTTTAATGTGATCTTTTAATGAGTCATTTTAGGGTGGGGAAAATTGCAGGGTTTCCATTAAGATGAAGTTAAAATCTAACCACGCATTAAAATAAAGTTGATTCAATTTAGCCTTTGTGTAAAAATCTGGAGAGATTCAAAATAATTGACCAGTTCCTTTTTTTGTCCGTGACTGCTTCCCCCCAAAAAAATTTTCCTGCACTTTCGCAACTTGTCACTATCTTTGCAAATTTGTCAATCTAATTTGGGAAAAGTCTGGTTCTGAGCAAGAAAATGACAGAAGAAACGGTTCTTTTCACCATTGCAGTGCACATGCTCTTGTAGTGAAATATCATTAATTTACTTGTAATCAGCGATTTAATATCCTTGCCTCCTATAATGTTCCGTCTTATTGTTACAAAATGTTTTCTAGAAACAAATGTGTTCATTGTTTTTTGTATTTTTACATCCATGTCTAATTTCCATCCTTGTTCTAGCAATCCTCACAATGGGGCTCTTGCAAACTTTTGCTGTGAGCAAATGAATAGTCCAATCTAATGTAAAAACCAGCGAATATCAGGAAAATCACACGAAGAAAATCTAAAATTTAGTAACAATCTCACATAACTGCTGCAACAGCAAGATCTTCGTAGCAGCTCAACGCAGGTTTCATGGGAGATTCCTGTCTAATTTGTCACTTTCTCAACGGAAACACAGAGATATGTCTCAACTTAGATAGGAATCTCCCATGATACCTGCATCTCTCCGCCGTTAAGCCCGATTCTGAGAATGAATTTCGTGTGTTTTTAGTGTACTCATCATCATTTTTACAGGATTTCATGCAATAATCAACTCTTCAATCCCCTGTAGCAAAAGTTTGCAAGAGTCCCATTTGTAGATGACGTAGTTTTAAAGTTGCGTTCCGAAACTCACACAACCTCTCGAACAAAGGCATCCTGCTTTACTTTCATTTCCTTTTTTTCAACAGGTATTAGCCCAAAGAGTAAACAAGAGTCGCAATTGAATAGAAGGTCTGCGTGGTCAACACAGATAAGGGATCAGAAATGCAGGCTGGCCTCTGATTGGCTGTAACCGTGGGTTCAAACTTGTTTTGGCCTTATGGAAATTAACACGAGGTTTTTGTTCCGGGCCGTTTGTCTCAAAACCAGTGGAAAATTGATGCGTCGCAATTATCACAAGTCAATTTAGCAGAATTTTCTCAACAAATTGATAGATCGTCAGTATCATTTTGTTGAAAATTCGAAAAGACTGTCTCAGTTGAAAAGTACAAATAATAGTGTGTTTTCTTACTTGGCATGTGTTGAGTAACTCACTACACTATGTGTACTTTTCAACTGAGACAGTCTTTGCGAATTGTCAATAAAACGGTACTTTTATGATCTATCAATTTGTTGAGAAAATTTTGCTAAATTGACTTGTGATAATTGCGACCCGTCAATTTTCCACAGGTTTCAAGATAAACGGCCCGGAACAAAAACCCTGTGTTAATTTCCATAAGGCCAAAAAAGTTTGGACCCACGCATTTCCCTCCATTTCCAGCCAATCAGAAGCCGACTCTTATCAGCATTGACCACGCTAGCTCTCAATGCAATTGCGACTCTTGTTTACTCTTTGTATTAGCCAATGAGTGATACATTTATCTAGGGTGGTAGTCTAATGGGTAACCTGTGTAACCACCATGGAGGATTTTTAGGTTACATTTAAGGTGTAATTTTTTCGATTTATTCTCATGTATTTGATGCGGCGCACAGTGAATTGGAACATGCTTTGATCCACTGTTCGTTGCTTCAAAATACATGGAAATAAGTGGATAAAATGACATGCTAAACGTAACCTGAAAATCTTCCATGGTGGTTACGCAGGTTACCCATTAGACAGCCACTCTAGATAAATATATGGCTTGTTGATATCAGCGCACTATTTTCGCCATTGTTGCCATTTATGGCAGGAATTATCTGAATTTTCTATGGAGTTAAATGGTAGATTTACATCATTTCTGCCAAAAATGGCAACACTGAATTTTGCTTGTAATTCACACCCAATTTTTTGTCGTAGTGTATTTTTAAACTTTAAAATTGCGAGAATCAAAATTTGTGAACGCTTCAATGTTTATCTACGTTTAATTTTTATCAATCGTAACCCTTTTTCTTACTTATTTGGTGTAATTGCACCCATTCTCATGTCAACATATCAATTTGTAAATTTGTTAAGTATTTTTTATTACTTGTCTCTAATCTCCACGCTAATTTTATCCTATTTTGAAAAAAAAGCACCTTCATGGATAAGCCCATTGGTGAAATCTCATGGCATAGTTAGAGTGGATGACATTCCGGAAAATTTGGTGTCATCTGCAAATCTGATTTATTAGTAATAACCTACATTTTACTCCTCTCCTAATTTAGCTAACTTGTTTGCGAAAAGAGAAATTGAGCTCCGCTGCTAAATTTTAGAGGTCGTAATCTCATTTTTGCAAAACCTCTCAGTCAATTTTACTGTCAATCTTTATTCTTGTTTTGTGATATTTTCAATTCTAAACTGTTCCTAGTAAACTAATTAATTCAGTATTTGCGTGCGCAGTTTACTTAGTTTGTTGAAAGATTATACTTTTTTCATTACTTATTTTCCACAGGTCTCATTGCTCTAAACTGTAATTCATTAATGGATAGTAATTCATTCAAATTTTACAGCTCTATGAGCAAATTTTGACATTTTGAGTTAGGAGTTCATTCCTAAGCAGTCAACAGCGCTCTTTCGATTTAGCATTCTTTCAAAGCTCATTTCTAATTATTTTTTGAGTTATGAAGCAAAACAAAAACGCGTAACATGGTTACATATAGCTTTGCTAGATCTGCTTTTTGCTCTCCTGAAAAATTGTGTAAATCATGATACGCTCCTTCAAGTGGCAGCCTATAAAATAAGAAAAAAGTTTTCAACGGTAAGAAATAAGCGACAACGATAAACGACAATGCTTGACTAAACGAGACTGTACAAATCGTTGATAAATCGATTAAAAGCTGTAATTGTCTGTACACTTTGATTTACTAAATTAATATTGTTGAATTTCCTTGCTCAACAGTCATGATAAATTCAGTTAACCTTAATGATATCAGTATCTATTATAATTTATCTGTCATTAGAACCATCACACCGGTAGTCCACTTTTTCAAGGGTCTTTGAATTACTCTTCTCAATCTTTTCTGCACCCACCGTAGCTCTTTGTAAACTGTTGATAATTTTTAGACAATTTCTGTAAATTCAGTTGAAATCTGTGTAATTTTTAAGATCTCTTAAAAGACTTCTCTCTATCAGTATTCTGTTCCAATTCTTTAAGTGTCCTTATAAGAGTTTTTATTGTTGTCTACTCTATATGATTGAGAGGTATCTTTTAGTCATCACCTGTCAGCTTCCTTTTGAGTCTTCTGGAGCGAGCAGGGCTCTCAAGGTGATTTTATTATTTATTCTTCATCTACACTAAGGTGGGAAGAAATTGAATGTTGTAAAAAAAATAAGTGAAAAAAAAAGAAAAAAATAGTAGTTTTTGACAAATGAACTTGAAAATGTTTAATCTTTTCGCCCCTAAAGTTAATGTTATTCCAGGGCTAAGATTTTTCAGATTTCAATCCAATGAATAGCGCCATTAGTCACTGTTGGGAAAAGTCATGTTTTTGGCATTTCAAATGGGGCTGTTGCACACTTTTGCTGCAAGTGCTTTAATCGTTGACGCTGGCGCTTGTGTAAAAACCTCCAAAAATAACGATGGTAGCACTAAAAACTTCCAAAATCCACTCCTAAACTCAATGAACGCTTTTATATGCGCAAGTGTAATGGTGGCATAGCACAGTAATAATGGGACATTTCTACCTTAATTTCGTCCCTGTCTCTATGCTGACAAGGATGATTCACAGAGTAATTATTTGTCATCAGAGCTGTGATCCACCTCCGATGAATGGTACCGTGACATCTAGTGACACCGGTGTCAAATGAAAGTCGTCTCTTATTGGTCACTTTTTGTTGGAGTTACAGTATTATTAGATGGGAATCTCCCATTATTACTGCCCTAAGCCACCATTACGCTCGCGCAAGTAAAAGCGTTTATTGAGTTTAAGAGTGAATTTCGGAAGATTTTAGTGCTGCCATCGATTTTTTTAGGTTTTCATACCAGAATTGACTATTAAATCGAAATTAAAGCGAAAGTGTGCAACATCCCGTTAAAAACAGAAGAAACCTAAAATCTAAGAATGTCAGCACCTGCATAGTTTTTTTATGGAGGTTTTGAGCCCAAAACAAGAAACTCATTTGGCCCTAAGCTTAGTAAGTGTGAGTGATTATATGTCCATCGTACTTACTAAGGCTTATGGGAATATTTTTATTTCATAATTTCAGAAAACCGAAACTTTCAGGGTATCTATCTGAAGTAAACTCGCAGGTGATAACATTCCTCAATTTTGTTTTTTAGCATTAATTTTATCAATGTTCGCCAAAAACTGTTGATCTTTTGAGCAGTGCGATGTGGCGTCCACGGTTCGAACTACTCAACCCTGGAATCAACTTAAATAAATAGATTCAGAAAAATAGCGGATGACAATTTTCATGACTGCTTCCGGGCTTCCCCTCTGGCAGTGATGCCAGAATTTTGCAAAAATATACCATTTTCCCTGAAAACTTAATGTAAAATGAGAATATCTTTGGCCAAATATGGCAACATTGCCCTTGGGTGCCAGTTTTCACCTTACTCTTGAACCCCCCCCCCCCCCCCCCCCCCCTAAAAAGCCCATGTGAACCATAGGTTGGAAACCGCTGATCTGAAGAGTAAAAACATTCAAAATAATCTTCTTTTTTTTTCTTTGCTGGTTCAAATCTTGTTTATTCCGAGTAATGATCTCTGAAGCTAATTATACATTTTTTATATGATTTTTTTCTCCTTTTTTCCCTTAAATAAATAAGAAATCCTTGACATCTGAAGAAAGGAAAGAACTCAGGAATCAAATGCGCAAAAAATAATTTTAGTATGAATTTTAGTTGCAAGGTTTGTTCTAGTTTTCTTTGTATTGTGTAAGTTGTTAGTGTATTTTGAATGTAGAGTACCTACTTTTAAGTGTTAATTTAGCTCTCAATTTTTATGTGTATAATTGTAAATTTTATCAGAATAATTGCTGGGTTGTGACTTGTATATTTTTTGTAGGAAGCAAATTGAACAAGTACTGAAGTATATCTTGTTGATGCATATTACTGTGTGAGCACTGAGCAGGGAGTAGTTAAAAACATTTTAAGGTGATTCCAGGAAAAACTTTTCCAGTTTTCAATCCGATGGACAGCGCCATTATAGTCACATGTAAGAAAAGTTGTGTTTTTGGCATTTTAAATTGAAAACAAGCAAAAACGCAAAATCGAAGAATGTCTGCACCTGTTTAATTTTTTACAGATTTTTTAAGCCCAAAAGGAGCAAAATTGGCTGAGATTTAAAGCCGTAATATTTGAAATGCTGTTGCACGCTTTTGCTGTAAGCGCGTTAATGATCGATTGGTGTAAAAACCTCCAAAAGTAACCACTAAAAACTTCCAAAATCCACTCCTAAACTCAATGAATGCTATTATTTGCAGGAGCGTAATGGTGGCATAGGGCAGTAATAATGGGACATTCCTATCTTTATTTTGTCACTCTCTCTATGCTGACAAGGATGCTTTACCGAGTAATTAGTCATCAGAGTAGTGATCCACTTCTGATGAATGGTACAGTGACACCTAGTGACACCGGTGTCAAATGAAAGTCGTCTCTTATTGGTCACTTCTCGATGGAGTTACAGTGTTGTTAGATGGAAATCTCCCATTATTACTGCCCTAAGTCACCATTACGCTCGCGCAAATAAAAGCGCTTATTGAGCTTAGGAGTGAATTTCCGAAGCATTTAGTGCTGCCATCGTTATTTTTAGAGGTTTTTACTCCTGAATTGTCTATAAAATTGCGTATAGCATAAGTGTGCAACAGCCCCATTCATTTTGCCCATAGTTTAGTGAATGGGAGTGATACTAGGTATGTCTATCTGCTTCGTTCACTCTCTTTTTTCGGAACTAAATGGAGATAATTAAAATAAATTGGCAAATAAAACAGCAAAGCAAATGGAACTAACCAAATTAAACAGAAACAGTACCTTGGTAATGCTGAAATTATAAGGATGATGTGCTGAATGGTTACAATATTGAAACTGTGAAAAAACCGTAAACCGAAGAAAGGGAACTCGGGATGAGAAAAAAACCAATTTTACAACAATATGGTTAAACAATAACAAAGATAAAAGGCACGTTTCAATAATTAAACTCTGAGAACAAGTGATAGACAAAAGTGGAGAGTGATAGAGTGAGATATAAATCTAACGTACCTTGCATCTGCTTGACATGGGGTTGGGTGGATTGGCGCACAAAATATGAATCATCAGAGTACGAAACACTCTTTGAGGCTTTTGAGAATGTTCATATTTCTAATATCCCGGATTTACTTTCAGGGTATCTTCCTGGAGTCTGCTTGCAGGTACCGATGTTTGTCAGATTTGTACTTTTTGCATAAATTCATAAATTTTAGCCAAAGACTGTTGACTTTTTGTGTAGCGTGACTTGGTGTCTACAGCCCGAACTAATCGACCCTGGAATCACCTTAAGTTCTCCCACTTTTGCATCTGAATGTCCTGATTTTGTGATTATTTCATCGACATCAATGGGCCATAAGTTCCCTCAAGTAATACTTTCAGTATGGCTCGTTTAAGATTACCAATTATAATTTTGCTAGCCACAATTTTTTTTTTTTTTTTTTTTTTTTTTCAATCATATTTTCTCATTTTCAGCATTTCAGCTCATTTCATTATCAGCTCTTTGTTTTTTTTTGGGGGGGCTCACCAAGATTTCAGTATTGTCACCTTAAATGTTTGTAAATAAACTGAACTACGATAGATACTGCACTAGTATACAGTGGAAATAAAATTAAAAAGCATCTCTCTTGCGCAAGTAAATAATCTTTAAAAACTTCAGATGTGTTTCATGAGCTCGTCTCTCATCATCAGAGGTTTTGTGTTGATTTGGTGTAGACAAGGAAATTTTTTCAGGGTGCTACTATAGGTGACACTCAAAATGTGGGGTTGAATGTGGGATACCTCTAGCATTGGCCTCCAGAGGCCTCTCTTATTCTGGGGAATTGTTGAAAATTGCACCTTTCTTAGACGTAATTTTAGAAATCTTTAATGTAACAGTCTCAAAAAATTAATACCTACTCGAGCATCATTATTGTATTTTTTAATTTTTTGCTACCAAAGAATGTACAACTCATAATTTGTCTTCTCAAAATTTTTGTAACAAATACTTCAGTAGTGTTTACAGCGACTTTTGTACAGTTCGTTTCAAAAGTGTAAGAGCAGCTTACCAAGAATCTTTGGCAAATTTTCAATTTTCATATGTTCAGTTAAAGAAAAAACTTTTGCGCAACTTTTTGGAAAATTCCAAAGATTATCGGTCTAGGTGCGTCAACACTTCTGAAACGACCATTTAGGATTGGGAGCTTGGAAATCTTTTACCTCCCTTTGAAGCACACTTTGCCAATAAAGACTCTTCAAGCAGGATTCGTATGGTTTAAGTTCGATTGGAAGAATAATTAGTATATGCTAGGCCACCATGATAGGGCCCTCGAGTAGTCCATTAGGTAATTCTTTTTAAAGAGATTCACGCAGAAAGGATGGAAGAACTTTATTCATTCAGAACAAGAAAACCTTGTTTTTTTTTCATTCACTCCAGTTTTTCTCCCCCAGTAGGCCTTCGGGGGGCATCTAGGATTCGGATTGTGAGTTGTTAGCCACTCCAGTGAGCACAGGCTTGCCAATAATGAGATGCAACCTCTCAAAATGCTCCTGACGTTTTTATAAAATAGTTGTGCCAATGAGTTGCTTTTTAATTTTATGTTTGACTGCATATTTGTCTCCAACCTGTGGACTAAAAATTGATAGCATTCCCTTGGTTTATTTTGGAAAAATTCATGTAAAAAATTGTACTCTAAATCATAGAACAGTACCATGACTAACTAAGGAGATGACCTTTATCATCAAATTCAACCTTCGTAGTACCAATGTGCTTTCAGGACGTAAAGCATCAAGGGGGGTCAAATTCGACCCCAATTTTTTTTTGGCCTTTATAAAGTTTTTTTTAACTTTGCAGAATTTTCATTGCCGAAATGTCTTAACTATACCTCTTTCTTTTAGAACCTGTAGGATTTAGTAGATTTTGATCATTTTTGCAAAAAATTTAATCACGAATTTAAAAAATTATATTTTCTTGAAAACGCGCAGATAAACAAAATCTTATTTTTTGTTCTAGCGACTATTAGTGCTTTTTAGACTTTTAGAAATTGTAATGGCTTTAATTTTGATCTGAATTTTTTTTGTGTTCTGAAAATTTGTGTTTGTGATTCTTAAACTATGGGGAGGCTAAGCTGACACCATAGATTATTTAGGCTTTCTGTGAACTATTTATCTTACAAATACACACCTGGAATCAAATTTGACCCCCCCCCCCTTGTGCTACGAAGGTTAAAAAGAGTTGATTCCCTAATCTCTCTATTCCCAAAAGCAATCATATTTATCAATTTTAAGAAATTTGTTTTATTTTGCAACCTGTAATTGTATACTGCCAATAGTTTTTTCGTCCGTATCCACTCAGCGAACACCTAGTGTAAAGGGATTAGTTCCAATGTTTATGATTGTAGTAGCCTTACATTCTCTGAGGTTTCTAATCTTTAACGCATCCCCTTGAACTAAGGAGGGGACCAAAATACATTTTGTTGTACCATTTATTCATTTGCTTGGCACCAAAGATCTCTCAAATAAAGTTCAATCATAAGTAATTATATATTGTCTTTTCTCTCAAAATTCACAATTTCATATTATCTGCTGGGGTTTGGGCTAGTTTTCAATGATTAGTCGTTTTTCAATAGGGCTCTCGCTAACTTTTGTTTTAAGTGATTGAATAATGAAATCTTGAGTAAAATGCAGCTAAAATTACAATGAATGCACTAAATAATATCAAAATTCACTCACAGACTCACAAAATGACTTTAAAGTGCAAGGCATAACTGCAGAGCTAAACAGGTACCGTGAGAGATTCCTATTTAATTTGAGATTTTCCTCTGTGTGAACACAGAAAGAGAAAAATTAGATAGGAATCTTTTATGATACCTGTATAGCTCCGCTATTTAAGAGCACAGATGATGGAGCTATGCATTATTCAAGGGGGATTTCCTATCTAACTTGCCTGTCTCTCCATACAGACACACAGAGGAGATTCTAAAATTAGATAGGAATCTTTCGTAGCTCCGTAGCTCCACTGTTGCACCTTAAACTTTCAAGTCTTTTTGTGAGTCTTTGAGTAATTTTTTAATGTGCTCATTGTAATTTTTGCTGGATTCGACTCAATAATTAACTATTCAATCACTTTTCAAGCCAAAATATATTTTAGAATTTTCAACAAATGGGGCTGTTGCACACTTTTGCTACAAGCGATTTAGCAGTTGATTCTGTTGTAAGAACCTCCCAAAACAACAATGGCAAACTTTCGAAGTCCACTCCGAAGCTCATTAAACGCTTTTATTTGCCTGAGTGTAATGGTGGCATAGGGCAGTAACAAAGAGAGATTTCTACCTTAATTTTGTCACTATCTCTATGCTGACAAGGATGATTCTCAGAGTATCAGAGTAATTAGTCATCAGAATACTGATCCACTTCCGATAAATGGTACCGTGACACCTAGTGATAACGGTGCCAAATGAAAGTCGTCTCTTGTTGGTCACTTTTTGTTGGAGTTACAGTATTGTTAGATGGGAATCTTCCATTATTACTGCTCTAAGCCACCATTACGCTCGCGCAACTAAAAGCATTTATTGAGTTTAGGAAAGGATTTCGGAAGTTTTTTGTGCTGCCATTCTTATTTTTGGGAATTTTACACGGGAATCAACTATTAAATCGCCTATAGCAAAAGTGTGCAATAGCCCCATTTTAATAAAATAAGGATGAATTTCAATGCGAAACGGACCGAACTTTAGTCTACAATGTTTCTCCAAGATACTTGAGATCATACTAAGGAATGATGGAATGACTCAAATGTACTTAGAAGCTTCAAAAACTCCCTATCAACTTTGAAACTTTCTACACTTTTAATGGGGCCAGCCGTTGCACACTTTTTCTGCAAGCGCTTTATTACTTAATTTTGGTGTAAAAACCTCCAGAAATAATAATGGCAGCATTAAAAACTTCCGAGATCCACTCCTAAAACTCAATAAACGCTTTTATTTGCGCCAGCGTAATGGTGGCGGAGGGCAGTAATATTGGGAGAGTCCCATACTCCCATCTAATAATACTCTTACTCCATCAAGAAATGCCCTATAAGGGAATACTTTCTTTTAAGACAGGTGTCACCAGCAGGTCTCACAATACCATTAATCGGATGTGGATCTCTTGTCAGCATAGAGAGAGTGACGAAATTAAGATAGAGATCTCTTATTATTACTGCCATAAGCCACCATTATGTTCTTGCAATTAAAAGTGTTTATAGAGTTTAGGAGTGCATTTTGGAAGTTTTTGGTGCTGCCATCGTTATTTTGGAGGTTTTTACACTGCAACAGCCCCATTCCAAATTTGACTGTCTGTCAATAATACCAGAGACAAGTCAAGACTTACTTCAACTATAAAAGTTCCTATTTCAAATTTTGCCGAAGTTGGCGGGCGAACTGCGAAGCGCAACAAGTTTCAGCGGTCGGAATCGGAACTACTCAATGAGTCACGTGAATCGATTCGATTCCTTTGTTTCAATCTTCAAGAAATGGCGCGAACCTAAAGCATGTGTGCCGGTGTGATCAGCTGCTGCGCTGAGCGCTTTTTTATCAGTATTATGTACCCGTTATCCAGATCTCACTATCTCTTTATCAACTTTTTAGAGGAAACTTGTCTATCCTGTATCCTATCTTCATTTCTTGTTCATTTGTTGCGCCTATCATCATCATCTTGACGTCGTGAGTTCACTAATTCATTTGTCGTGTAATCTCACTGGCTCATTCATCCTCTGCCTGTCGATTTTATGAAAATAACCATGGATGAAGAACGATCTTGGTAAGAATTGGCCTCATATCCTTCTTCTCTACCTAGTAACTTGTATCTGTAGGTTATTTGATGCATTACAGTTCACAACTGGTACCTACAGTTCACTTTTAAGATGATTCCAGGGTCGATTAGTTCCAACTTAGGACACCACGTCGCGCTGCTCAAAAAGTCAACAGTTTTTGGCTAAAATTGACGAATTCACGCTAAAAACACACATTTCAGGAACGTCAGCACCTGCAAGCATACTTCAGGAAGATACCCTGAAAGTTTCAGGCTGAAACACTCAAAAATAAAGCCGGAAATTATGAAATACGAAACTTCCCGTAAGCCGCAATGAGTGCGAGTGAGGCAGATAGACGTATCATCACTCGCGCTCACTCTCACTCACTAAGCTTATGGCGAAACGAATTTCATAATTTACGGCTTTAATCTTAAACCAATTTTGCTCATTTTGGGCTCAAAAAATCCATAAAAAAATTTTGCAGGTGCTGACGTTGTTGGATTTTGCGTTTTATCTATGGTATCAGTTCAGAACGCCAGAAACACGACTTTTCCAAAAAGCGACTAGTGGCGCTATCCATCGGATTGAAATCTGGAAAAGTTTCGCCTGGAATCACCTTATAGCAGCCTTACAATGTTTGATTCGAGCAAAGTCTCAAAACAGAATTAACTAACTCAAATACTGGAAATCAGTGCAGTGAACTCATAGCCTTGAGTCATTTGAAGACATGATCCTGAAAATTTCCTCTGAAGTTACAGCAAGGTTGGTGGGATATGAAGCTCACACACTTAGAATATGGGGTTTTGGTAAGTGATGAAAGATTAGCCTCGTTTATGCGAGAGATCTGAACCTGGGTTGAGTCAACCCGAGTTGAGTTTCAACCTGGGTCCAACTCGGGTTAGCGCATAAACACCCGTGTATTTGAACTCGAGTTCAAAGGATTTCTTTCTTCTTCTTCTCTGTGTTTGTTTACATTTTTGACTAAAATGGCGGCGATGCTTGGTGCGGTACAGACAAGTGCGACTGCATAAGACGCGTGTTTAACCTCGCTCGGATTGGTGACATCGATGCCGCGTGAACCCGGGTTCTGAACTCCGAGGTGTTTATGCGTGAAATCTCAACCCGAGTTCACCGACTCGACTCGGGTTTGAATCGGGGTCGAGTCGAACCCGAGTTCAGCGAGATCCGAAGTGTTTGTGCGAGCATCTCAACCCGAGTTCAGCTGAACTCGGGTTCTAGAACCCGGGTTGAGATGCTCGCATAAACGAGGCTAATGACTGTGTACGAATCAACTGCCTACTTGTAAGTAAGTTATCAATGCTATCTGTGAAATTCTGAAATCTCGCTTGCCTTAGTGGGAGTCTTGTGGCGTGTTATGAGAGCGAGTGTAGCTCAATTCTCTTATCACCAAATTGCATAAAGCCAAAAAAATCGAATCGATTTGCCAAATCGATTTTTTTTCAAGAAATCGCCAACCCTACCTCACAGACAATGCTGTCTTATCCTGAGACATATTAGAAGGAGACTGGCCCCTGCTTTCTCATAGCACAGAGGAAAAGTGAAGCCAGTCATGGCGCAGGCTGATGGGCAGAGCATTACCCTGAGCGGGTATGAATCAATTTAACATAAGCTCACATGGTGCCCTTACTCTTCAAACCTATTTTAGTCGATTATTTTGCGAATAACAGTGTTGAGTCTCACATATGTTGTACTTACAGAATAGTATTATATAGGTACCTAGGCACCTACATTTAAACCAAAAATTAAGATCAATTTAAGGCGCCTGCTCTCACAAATTAAAGTTAACGATTGGTCCGTCATTGTTTACTTTAGGATTCATAACCTCTTTGCTGTACTTTCTATCGTAAATTTCTAGCCGATGAACCGTCCAAAACTTTTGTTTATGTTTGTCGATTTCATCTTTGACATGAGCTGCATATCATATCTAAGTACCTACTGTAGAAAACTAATCTGCCATGAACCATGTTAATTTTCATTTTCTTCTGCTTCAGCTACGAGCGAACTCTTAATGATGTCAAAACTGTCATCACTCATGCCAAACTTCAGGAATGTGACCTGCGACCCGTGTCTCAAAATATTTACTTCGGAAATCATTTTGAGGACTACAGACTTCTGGAATTGAATAAACCTATTCTTGAAGGACTGACCGTAGGTGACAGGTACTTAGTTTCTTTTTCATCTTATCTTGAAATCGATCTAGCACGGCAAGATTACAAAATTTTCACAGATATAGACCGTTTTCTGTCCTTTTTCCATCAAAAGTTTGTCACAAAATTAATTATAGGCACAGGAAATTGATAAGAGTGAAACAGTTTCATTTTATTGTTGCATTTTTTGCAATTTATTCCCAACATCAATTTTATTTTCTCATTTTATGGCATCAGCTCTTTGTTTTTTTTGGGCTCACCAAGATTTCAGTATTGTCAACTTAAATGTTTGTAAATAAACTGAACTGCGATAGATACTGCACTAGTATACAGTGGAAATAAAATTAAAAAGCATCTTTCTTGCGTAAGTAAATAATCTTTAAAAACGTCAGATATGTTTCATGAGCTCGTCTCTCATCATCAGAGGTTGTGTGTTGATTTGGCGTAGACAAGGAAATTTTTTCAGGGTGCTATCATAGGTGACACTCAAAATGTGGGGTCAAATGTGGGATACCTCTAGCATTGGCCTCCAGAGGCCTCTCTCATTCTGGGAAATGTTGAAAATTCCACCTTTCTTAGATGTAATTTTAGAAATCTTTAATGTAACAGTTTCAAAAAATTAATACCTACTCGAGCATCATTATCGTATTTTTTTATACCAAAGAACATACAACTCATATCTTCTCAAAATTTTTGTAACAAATATGCTTCAGTAGTGGTTACAGCGACCATTGTATAGTTCGTTTCAAAAGTGTAAGCGCAGCTTTCTGTTATTCCATGTATATAAAATCGCTGTGGTGTCTGTCCGCCCGTGTCTGTACCAGTTTTTTCGACCACATTCCGATGAGCTAGAAACTTGAAATTTGGTGTAGATACTCCTGACAACCTCTCCTTAGTGACAAAAAATCCAAATCTAAAAAAAAATCACGGAGAGCGCCGCCACAGCCCATTTTGTCAAAATTGCAAGGCAGGAGGGGGGTGGAAATGCCCTCCGCTGATACCCTCTTTGCCCCTCGCCTTTGGGCTCTATCGGTCAGGAGATTTCTTCACCGTTCATTAAGCGGTTGAAAGGGAGCCTGTAAACAAAGCCAAAGAAAATAAATGGGGGGGGAGGGGAGAATGGAAATCAACGAAAGTCTTAAACCTCCACCAGTGGCGCACCGAGAACTTTAGTTTGGTGGGGGTTTCATCGTAAATTTTCAATTCTCTGAGGCCTTAGGGGGGTTTTAAAGCAATTTTGGCCAAAGATGATCTCTTTTAGAGCAAAATCTTGATGCTTAGGGGGGGTTTTGACCCTAAAACCACCCCCTTCGGTGCGCCACTGACCTCCACCCCTACTAATCTATACCCCTAGATTGCTGGACGTGGAAGGTGCCGGAAGGGCACCTGAAACGGCCAGTCTTTAATAAAATCCATAAAAAATATATGTCCGTGCAGACATTCTTGGATTTTGCATTTTTCCTTTGTTTACAATTTGAAATGCTGAAAACACAACTGTTCCCAAAAGTGATTAGTGGTGCTATCCATCGGATTGAAATCTAGAAAAGTATCGTTCTTTTGCCCTCGGCTGACCATTATAAAAATAGAGTTGGTTCTTCGGACCAGGATTTTTGATTGCTCACATACTGTCGAGAAGAATTCATTAGGTCTTGGTGCATATCTGCAAAATTGACTTACTAAACATTCCTTAATCCAGGGATGCAAAATGTGCCGGATCTAGCAATCCGCGGATCGCGTGAAAGTGAGGAAATTTGTCCAATTTTTTTTTTTTTTTTTTTTTAAATAATGGCAGCCATTAAAATAGTGTAAAAAATGGGAAAATATCGGTCATTTTGCAAACATACGGTGTTTAAATGTTAAAGTAACCAAAAAAAAGTCATCATTTTCAAATTTTTGTGAGGAAATTTTTTAAAATCCTGTGAGGAAATAAGTCATGGATCGTGTGAAACTTCGGAAGTTTTGGAACATTTTGCACCCCTGCCTTAATCCATTATCCTATTTCCTGTCGCTCTATCTCTATTTTTAAAGCATTTTGTTAATTTGTTTATGATAGAGTTGTATTTCGTGGGTCTGCTGATGATAAGGCCGTATTATGCACGGACACTCAAACGTTTGAATTGAAAGACGCTGAAACTTCTAATTCAATGCTTTTGCTGCCTGGCTTAAGATGGCCGGAAGATATGACCTCCGGTTCGGATGAAGATCGACTGTTGGAAAAACGGCAGGTATTATTGTTGCACCTGTATATTTCATTGAAATGGGGCTCTCTCTTACTTTAGCTATAAGCACTTGAATTATTTGTTTTTGAGTAAAATCCAAGGAAAATTACGACGAGCACAATTTTTTTTTTCTTTTACTTAAGGACCGTGCCCGAAGGGGTATCACACTGCGACCTACAAGATCTATTGTGCTTTCACGATCTGGTTGTGCCGATGTGCCTGGCGAGTCACCTTATCAACCTCTCTCTCTTCTCATCTTTGCTGACAAGATGACTGTAATTGAGGCACGTTCGGGGATTCCCATCTCTGCTGAGTCAACTTGTTTCAGAATTCAGCCTCATGTCTCACAAATGGCAGCTTCTGTAGAGATGTCGACGGCATTGCAAGTTTGAGCTTCAGCCAGAGTCCATGACTCAACTATGGGAGATGTAGATTCTAGGGGGGCGCGTGGCGTCCCACGGGCCCCCTATCCAATTCCGCTTTTTCTAGATGCCTAATTTTCCGAGATTAAGGCCGTGCAGTCCGTCTATGCGTCCTCCGCGTCAGTTCAATCATGAAAATTAGGGTCAATACCCAGAATTCAACATGGGACCTATTGATCTAGAGTCAGGAGTCCTGACCACTAGACCAACCTGACCGGCCACGATGAGCACTTTAAAAAACTATGAAATTTACTTACAGATTCACAAAATGACTTCCAAGTTGAAGACATAATGGTAGAGCTACACAGGTACAATGAGAGATTCCTATCCAATTTGAAGTCTCAGCAAAAAATTGACAAATTTCGGCAACTTTGAAAAGGGGTTCATTCAAAATCGGCATTTTTCGCCCACTGCTTGTTTTTGACAAAACTTTGGGTATCGATTGGGTTTACTATTAGTAGTGGATCCTGAAATTTTCGCGGCCTAAAACCAATTTTTAGAGGGGGGTTGGAGGGTCAAAGTTGAAACCTTCAAACTCGAATATCTCGCTGACGAATAAAGATTTTGAAATGTGGTTTGTGCGAAAAAACGCAAAATAAAATTTCCTTTCTTTTGACTACCCACATGTTCCACAAAATTTTGAAATTACACTTGCAATTTGCAATTTTTTGATTTTCAGGCTCAAAATTTTTTACAAATTTTGAAATTCTGAAAAAACGCATTCTTCGATTTTGATCTATACAAGATATGTTATTCTCTAGAAAATTTGCTACAGTTTAGTCTAAACCGCATGTTGGGGAAACTTTTAGTTTCTGAGTTATGAATTTTTAAAGTGTCAAAAATCGCTATTTTAGCGTTCTCAGCGACAGCGACGAAACTTAAAAAAAGAATTTCTCCGCTTCTAATTAACAAAACTTGATGAAAATTGAGATTTAGGGGTTTCGAATGTCGTAGAATTCAATTCTGCTATCAGATTTGAAGAATTTTGAAATCCAAGATGGCTGCCTACCGATCTACTTGGTAGCCATCTTGGATTTCAAAATTCTTCAAATCTGATAGCAGAATTGAATTCTACGACATTCGAAACCCCTAAATCTCAATTTTCATCAAGTTTTGTTAATTAGAAGCGGAGAAATTCTTTTTTTTAAGTTTCGTCGCTGTCGCTGAGAACGCTAAAATAGCGATTTTTGACACTTTATAAATTCATAACTCAGAAACTAAAAGTTTCCCCAACATGCGGTTTAGACTAAACTGTAGCAAATTTTCTAGAGAATAACATATCTTGTATAGATCAAAATCGAAGAATGCGTTTTTTCAGAATTTCAAAATTTGTAAAAAATTTTGAGCCTGAAAATCAAAAAATTGCAAATTGCAAGTGTAATTTCAAAATTTTGTGGAACATGTGGGTGGTCAAAAGAAAGGAAATTTTATTTTGCGTTTTTTCGCACAAACCACATTTCAAAATCTTTATTCGTTAGCGAGATATTCGAGTTTGAAGGTTTCAACTTTGACCCCCCACCCCCCCTCTAAAAATTGGTTTTAGGCCGCGAAAATTTCAGGATCCACTACTTATAGTAAACCCAATCGATACCCAAAGTTTCGTCAAAAACAAGCAGTGGGCGAAAAATGCCGATTTTGAATGAACCCCTTTATATAAAATAGACAAATGATCAGAAAAATTTAAAAAAATCCGTTTTAGACTCATCCAGGTGGATAGCATGAATGTACCAAATTTCATGCAATTCTGAGGGGGTTGGGTCAAAAATCATCATTTTTTGGTCTGATTTGGCTTGGACTGACCCCCCAAGAGATCTCGATCATGGCTGCCTTCGCGGAGTTTTAATATCACGCCTTTTAAATCCTCTACATCGATGTAGCTCGTTGGCAGGTATCATAGGAGATTCTGATGGAATTTGTCATTCTCTCTGTAGAAACACACGGAGAAAAGTCTCAAATTAAACAGGAATCTCCCATGGTACCTGCGTAGCTCTGTCATTACGCCTTAACCTTTAACGTCACTCTGTGAGTCTGTGAGTAAAATTTGTAATTTTTTAAGTGCTCATTGTAATTTTCTCTGGTTTTTGCGCTAGAATGAACTATCAAATTGCATGTAGCATAAGTTAGCAAGAGGACCATTGTTGTAGATGCTTCTTAATCACTCAAATGTATCAAACAATTGTTGGTTGTGATGATAGTATTCTAATTTTTCCCCCCATTTTGATTTAACATCGCAGATCATTGGTATTCACCACAGTTACCTAGAAATCAGAGTCTGCAAACCGCGTCTGAAAAAGTTGAGGCATATTTTGGAAGGAAGTGCTTACCGAGGATCTGAGTTGGAGAACGACATTCTCGAGTCAAACGTAAAATTTTTCACCTCTGAAGATCTGGAATCCATCCAAGCCAGCAAAGAAGAATTGAAAGCTGCCTTGGAGCAAATAGATGCAGCTTGTCTGAATGGTTAGTCTTCTTTCATGTTTTTTTTGTACAAGGGTTGTGCAGGAAGTAACTTTCGGTCAATTTTTTTCCGGCACTCATTCAATCATGTATAAAAAATACCAGCTTTCTTTATAATTCCATCTCTTTACTTCAAATGCTTTGTGATAGCATGGTGTTTATTGTCAGGGAATTCAGTTCGAAAACCTGGAAATTACGATTTTCTCTCACAATCCACCAGAAACATGATTTTATCATTGATTCTCAACAGGTGTTCTTTGTTTTCCTCTCACTTTTCCATGTCTGAAAAATTGTTTTTGCAATTAAAACCTTTAAATAACTTTTTAATGCAGTTTTTAACAAGTTTGATACACTCCTGTCAGTGGCGTAGCGTGCAATTTGGCAACGTTGCAGTTCGTCCATTTAAAGGCATGCTAAAGATCAAACAGTAGGGTGTTCGGTGAACACCTTCGCAGTCAACCTTTTACATGGCTTCAAATGGACGAACTGCAACATCGCCAAATCGCACGCTACGCCACTGTCTCCTGTTCCAAAAATCCTGAGAAATAGTCTTAACTTGTGCGAAAAAATCAAAAAAATGTCAGGGAATTTGAAAATTTTAGAGGTCAGGAAGAGTCTGGCAATGTTAAGAAATTTTAAAATTGAACTGCACTAGACCTCCTGGATAGAGTTGTACCAGGCCGGTGCGAATCGACATGTTTTCATCTAGAGAGCGTGTTGAGACGTTTCTGGTTCGGTCCAGTTCTACCTGCCCGTGGTGGGGTTCGGTTTGTCAGAGCCAATCCTGCAACCGACGGGTGAGCTTTTCCGCCATCTCGTCACTCTGACTCTGGATTACTTCACCACGGACCTCGTAATGTAGAACTGGACCGAACCTGTAGAACGTCTCGACATGCCCTCTGAATGAAAACATGTCGATTCGCACCGGCCTGGTACTTACAGAGTCTTTCACCTTTTCATCCACCACTCATCAGTATACATATTACCTTTCTATTTCAGGCTACTGGAGGATACTCGAATTTGATTATCATTACAGAATACTAACCTTATTCCTGGATTTAATTAACTCAAACTCATGGTCCATCGATTCGATTCCTGTGAAAGAAACCTACGATGATTTGAAAGATCTAGTACCGGAATTGATTTTAAAGCATCTTGTTAGAATATACTCAGAACCTTCGGAAAAAAGTCAAGGTTTGTGCTGTTTGCTTTTTTATTTATCTTTTATTTTATAGTTATTGTACCCCTCCCATCCAGTGAGCTGTACATTTATCTAGAAGGGCTGTCTATTGGGTTACCTGCGTAACCTGAATTGGAGGCTTCCAAGGTTAAGGTGTCAGGAGAAAGACACTCTGAGTGAGAAATGCCCTATTAGAAACGGTATCCAAGTCTTCACTTTAGCCCTGTTAAGTGCAGGGAAAGACTAAATGCTTTTTTACAGGAAGGCAATCATAATTCTGAGGAAAATTGCCCTTGTTTTCTCCCTATTTATCTTGTATTCAGCACTGTTTACTGTTTGAGTGCAATTCAGTGATTCTTCGGAAAAACCTTGAGATGGCCTTGGCTTGAGAATTCCTAGAGATGTCCCCATTTAAATCATGTAAAAAGAGTGAGGCTTGTAGAGCACGGTGTCAAGAAATGGTGCGTTTTGGAGGCACTTTTTCTAGATAGATTGTTAGCTAACTCGGGAAAGTGCCTCCGAAACACTTAATTTGTTGACGCCGTGCTCCATGAGCAGTATACCTTATTCATTGCTTACCCCTTCTGTGCCTGAAGCATACAATAAGCACAACCAGAATGGAAACTACTGTAAGAGCCCATATTCAGTGTTGCCAGATCCTGCGGCTTTTTCTATGTGTTCTTATGGGAAAAGCCTTAAGATCTGGCAACACTGCCCATATAGTCAAGTTTCTGTAAACCGAGTACCTCAGAGAGCCTACTACAGTAGAACCCCGATTATCCGCAGCCGGATTATCCTCGGTGAACTCGGAGTTTTTTTTTTTTTTTGGCTGAATGGAAAGTGTTGAGATCTTTTGTTTCCTTGGTTGACTGGGGAAATGGGTCAAAAAACCATCCAAAGCTACTTTAAGAAATAATTCTCAGCATTACAATAAAAGAAGGAAATATTTATTTACCGTACAAATAGCTATAAATTTACTCTACTTTTGTACTTATTTTGAAAATACGTTATTAACGTCAATTTTCCATCCACCGTTCGAAAGTTCGGATTATCCGCGGTTTTCGATTATCCGCGCTACCTCCGGTCCCAATTACCGCGGATAATCGGGGTTCTACTGTATAAGAAATGCGCAGAGCGGCATGACTTTTTTCCCGGAAAAATGCCATAAAACTGAAAATACGCAGATAACTATAATTCTCTAAGAAACGCAGAGATTAGATATATTTTTAAATGATTTTAGTTAATTGCAATTACACTTTAACTCTCAAAATTTAAATTACACGCTTGAGAAACAGTCGAAAGTGGCCAAAAACTCTTGACCTGGCCAGAAGCAAGGGGGAGGAGCAGTGAGCGGGGTAAAAGGGTTTTCGATGGTGAGGGGTGAAGAGTAAGTAGCACTTACCTGGTTTAGATGGCTCGTGAAGCAGCAAGCAACCATGGCAGAGTGTTTTCATTCTGGTTGTATTTTTTCTATGCCCAAAGGTGGGTGAACTTTCACCCCAGGCCAGGTTTTTTTTAATTAAACACCTCTTTCATGTCAAGTTGTCGCTGGTTTGTTTTCTATCTTCTTTCTTTATAATCACAACTTTCTATGCCTAGAAAAGTGATTCATCACAGAGAAAGCTGTAATCACTAGCGGATCCAGGAATTTTTCCTCCTCTCTTTATGGCCATTTGACTGCGTGTGTTAGAAAAGGACTGACAAGGGGCAGTCACGTGCCTTTCGCCCCCTCTTCTTTCCTTTTCTAACACACATGTTCAAATGGACTGAGAGAGAGAAAAGCAATCCACTGGATCCGCCAGTGGCTGTAATCAGATGAGACTCCCTCATTGTGTCCTGCTCATTTGACCGCCATCTTAGATTTCTCTTAAAATGCCTTTTGTGAGTTCTTGAGTGGGTTTTGAGATTTTCTATGCATTAAATGTGATTTTTACGTATCGTCTCACGAAGAGCTGTAGCAAAAGTTTGCACCAGATTAAATTTTATTGTTTTTTATTGTTCTTTATTTTGAAAGAATTTAAGAATAGAAAGTTCATAATTTTATTCAGTCTACATTTTCTTCCCTTTTGTAGATGGATCTGTTGTCAAGTTGAAAACTGCTAAAGTCTGTCGGTTTCTTGCTGAAGCCCTCCTTAGATCTCTGAAGCAATTTAATTTGAAGGATTTCTTGAAGGCATGGCAAGATAGTGTGCCTGAAGGTATGTGACTAAGTCTCTTTTCCTGTCTTATCCTTACCATATTTTCAAATTTTCATCAGTTGAGATTATTTTCAAGTAACACATATTTAGGACTTGCTCTCATGACAGAATAACTTTAATAAACTGTGGCTTTCATTCTCAACCAATTTTGGCTTGTTTTTGGCTCACGAATCCACCAACAATGATGCAGGTGCTGATGTCCTTCTATTTTGTGGTTTTTCTTTGTTTTCAATTTAAAATGCCAAACACACAACTTTTCTCCAAAGTGACCAGTGACGACGCTATCCATCGGATTGAAATCTGGAAAAGTTTTGCCTGGAATCACCTTAAAACTCTACATATAGGGACCATAGTTTCTCCCTCCTAGGCACATTTCGAGCAATAGAGCTCCACAAATATCACTCTGAAGAATTATAAGCTACACCCTAGGGCACTCTCTATTAGTTCATTTCAAATTTATTGTCTGCTTTTTCCAGGTTTATCAGTGGATATAAAACAGTTGGAAGGGTTGGCTTTGATCGATTATGAATCAAAACCACAGACAATTTCTCTGTATCCTGAGTCGGACTTGCCTGAGGATATTCAGGAAAGGATTGAAGTTTTGTTCTCTGTTCGAGAAAAATGGACTTTCGATCAAATCAAGCCTTACGTTGAGTAAGTATTAATTTTTCCTGAACCAGCACAGATTTGCTTTGTTAAAAATGCCCCCCCCCCCAAAAAAAAAAACAAAAAAACAAATAGATCATAATTGTGATGTGTTCTGACAAAACCAACCTCATCTTCACTCGGATGAAAAATGAGATGTTGGTACCATTGCGTAGGAGAGGTTATGATGGACAGTTCAAAACCATAAATGTCCAAAAATTCATCAAATTGATGGAATAGAGATGTTTTGAAGTTTTAAATAAGAACAATGAAAGAACGATTTGGAGAAAAATGGAGTAAAAGTTTTGGAAACTCAATAGTCAACAGGAAAATGTTTCTATTCTTATGCATTTTTACGGTCTTTGTCGGCTAAATTATGAACTAAATCTTTGTGTAATTACTCATAAGGCAACTAGAGAACAGAGTTGGGCAAATAGGAGTTTAATAGATTCAAAGACAAATAGAAACCCAGCACACCGTATGCTTCCCGTGTTAAAAAAGTGAGGCAAGTTTTGTGCGCTCACTTTTGTTTAGGAGTCACCGGCTGCAACGATAAGCAATAGCCTACTGTTGAATGGTGAGCTCAACGAAAGACTGTGATTGGTCCGCAGTTCTGGAAACGAAAACAGGTTTTGCTCGGTGAATGCAAACCACGCGCTCATCAGTCAACAGTAGGCTAAGTAGATTAATGTTGGCTGTTGTTTTGATGAGTTCCGACCAAAATTGAGCTGGAAAAGTGGACACCTATCTCAAGCTTTGTGCTGGTTCTCTATTTGTCTCTAAATCAGTGGCAACGCGTGCCATCTGGCAACAATGCAACTGCTCCATTTAAACTAATTAAATATATCGAATTTTCCTTGTGCACTGTGCGCCCCCTGAATTCGATATTTTACATGAGTTTAAATTGATAGAATGCATTGCTGCCGAATTGCACGTGGCCACTGCTCTGAATAGATTACACGGTTACTGGGTAATCGGTAATCGTCAAACCTTTGGATAGTAATTAAATGTAGTCTTTATAGATTAATAGTAAACTTGAGGGTCATTTCGATTAGTTCCAATTCTCCTGCAACTAATTTGATGAGTGATTTGTAAAAAATCAGCCCTGATTAGTGTGAAATCACCCTTTGAGAAAACAACGATGACGATTTCTCAGTAATCGTGTAATCGAGCGGTGATTTGATTTCAGTTGGACCACTCTGCCGGACGTTTTCATGATGTCATCGAGTTTCGCGCCATTACTGTCATTTTCAAATTTGTTTTGCTGCAAGCCTCAACTAATTGTTACTTTTTCTCAATCACAGAGAAAATTTTATGAGTTTTTGTTGTTTCCCCATCAGTTTTTTTGTAACATTTTCCTTCAGAATTTGTTATTTCTGGCTTTGTAGAAAAAATGCGCTACCGACCCATTTTGGGCTTCAGGAATAGATTAGGTTAGATGACAGTGGTTGCATCTACTCAATGTTGGCAAATAAATGATGCAAGGTAGCAGTGCTCTCAAGCAGCTCCTTTTAGCTGCTTGTATGTGAGTAAAGACGGTCCACGGAGAAAAAAAATTTGGTTATGAGAACAAAACTTCGGCTCATATAGAACACTGAAGTGTTCAGTTACAGTAACGGAAGTTTTTGGTAAGTGTGACTAATACTATGACTCACATGTTGCCCCTACTGAAGACTTTGGTACTCCTAACTGAAGTTTGATATTTACAACCGAAAACTTCGGTTACTGGAACTGAACACCCTTTTTTTCTCTGTGTACATATGTCTTTCTTTATCATATCAGTTCCATTTTACTTCATTCTGCTCAAATGAGAGGTACTATTTTTCGTGACTAAATGTATTAAATAGTCTTTTTTCTTTTTTTCAGGCCATTGGCTACTGCTCAGATGAATGTCAATGCCTTGCTTACCAAGTATGCGAGAGCTTTCTTCGTGAAAAATGTCAAACATTATTGTGCACGGCATAAGAAATGAATGTATCAAGAAATCATGTGGATTTTCTTAAAAAGGTATTTGAAAAATGTCACCTTTTTATTCATGTTATGAAAACTTTCCACTTCATTTTTTGAAGCATGGTCACAGCTCTCGATGCAGCCAGTCAACGTGGACAGAAATAGTCTCGGATTGTGGGGCTGTTGACTACAAATTGTATTTTAAGATTGAAATACTTTAGGTCAGAAAGATAAACTGTGTAATGTGTCGCATCGCAACTTGCGTTCACATCATTTGAGTCTGATTTTTGCATTTAATTCAGGGGTGCAGTAGTAAAACCTCACTGTGGTGCCCGTGCCTGGTGTAGAGAAAGTTGACCAAATTATGGGCATCTGCAGCTAGCTGATCGGGGACTTCTTAGTTAATGTAATTCTTCAGTGTTTAGTGCGGGGTTCTACCACCAGAGCGCTACTGTTCGGTTAATGTCAAATTACAGGCCGAAAGTAATTTACATTTAAAAAAACGGAGTGTTAGTTACTAGATAATCATTTGAAGAACGTCTCGGCAAAATGTCTTGTCAATAACTTCAGTAATAAAGCTGGGAGTACCAAAAAATTGATTAAATCGCAGATCGATTCTCATATCAAAATGGGACATTTCATTTTTTGTTACTTTCAGCCTTAAAAACTTGAGTAAATAAAGTGCTACCTTTTACCATTTTGTGGGTTTGCCATCTTTCCTGTGTGAATTGTGCCGAAGCTAACCTTTTGACTCCGATGAACTTGACCTTTGAAAAGACCTGGCACTGGTCTTACGGGAAATGGCCTTCAATGGAGTTTTGATGTGTTGGTCTCAAATTAAAGCTCAGGTGGTGCTTAGCAAAATTTCTCAAGGCACCAACTCAATCGTATGATAATTTATGATGTTATTCATGATCGAAGCGCAGTCAAAAAGTACTACTTTCAGAGCCTGATTGCCAATAAGCATCGAGAATAGTATACAAAAACTGTCCATTTACCTGCCCCTGGTAGACCTTTGTTGCCTTCCCTACCAACTCATTATGATATTCGTTTGTTGACATCACACTGTCTCAGATTCATCATTCGTTAACCCTTTCAAACTTGAAACTACCTTTTGTCCAGGGACGGATTTTCGGCCATTAAAGCTGATTTGGGCACATTTTTCTTATGTACAGTCAACGAATTAAAGAATGTCAGCAGGGGCGGCTGGACTTTCTACTTCGACTTCTACGTTTTCTTTTTTCCATAAGATTCTATGTTATTCAGATGTACATTGAAATGTACACCAGGTCTGAAAGGGTTAAACTCATGCATTTTGTACGTGACTAATTTCCTTCCCCCTGCCTGATAAATTTAAGATTGCCTTGTTATTTTATACGACCTTGTCTCTTTATATATTTGCCGTTGGAGGATGGACGTAGGTAAATTGACTGTTTTTGAATACTTTTCTTGACGTTATTAGGTGGTTCGGTTCTGAAAGTGGGCCCTTTTCACTGGGCTTTAACTGCAAATATTTCTGATTGTTATGATAAGTTTAAGTTATGAGCTTTAATTTGAAACCAAAAAATGTAAAATCCATTGGGAGCCAAATCCTATAAGGCCAGTTCCGGGTCCTCTAGAAGGAAGTAGAGTTCAGGCCTCCTTAAATATCAGCAACAGAAGAACTCAGGGTCAAGATCATTCCCGGGTCGATTAGTTTGAATTGTGGATCCCACGTCGCCGCTCTAAATGTCAACAGTTTTTGGCTGAAATTGACGATTTCATACTGAAAGCACAGCACAAATTTGAGGAACGTCAGCACCTGCGAGTAAATTTCAGGATGATACCCTGAAAGTTTCAGCTGAAACACTCAAAAGTAAAGCTGGAAATTATGAAGTACGAAAATTCCCATAAGCCTCAATGAGTGCGAGTGAGGCAGATGGACTAATTATCACTCACACTCACTAAGCTTATGGCGAAATGAATTTCAGTAATTGAGGACTGATCTCTCAAAAGGGCAGATGTTCCATTTAAATAATATGGAACATCTGCCCTTTAGACGGATCAGTTCTCAATTACTGCTTTAATTCTCAAACAATATTTCTCGTTTTGGGCTTAAAAAATCCATGAAAAAATGACGCAGGTGCTGACGTTCTAGGGTTTTGCATTTTTTATTTGTTTTCAATTTAAAATATGGTAAACATGTTTTTTCCCACAAGCGATTAGTGGCGCTTTCCATCGGATTGAAATCTGGCAAATTTTTTCCTTCAATCACCTCAAAGACCTTGCAGCAATATGCAGTAGGCTGTGTTTCTTGCCTCACTTAATTTCATGAATGAATCAGTTAATTACCAAATACTTTTAAAAAATAATTTATTCAATGTATAGATGTAAGAACACACTTAATAATTTCATTGTAGAAAACAAAGAGCTAAGAACTACGAACAGGTCAACAGAAAACATTTTTGAAAAATTTTGGATTTTTCAATCCAGCATTTTTATCTTCTGCAATATCCAAGAAAAAGGAAGAAAAGGAAGTGCAATTGAAAAGCGCTCAAAAATTTGTTGTTGTATACTAAGTCTAAATTTGTTATTGTTTTTTGTTTTCGTGGAATGTTCAGAAGGAATCTTGGTTCTCTTCGTCAAGTTCCCCCAAAGTAATTTTTCTTTATTTTTGTTTTTTTTTTCCGGAAACAGTAAATGCTATTTTAAGTGTTCTTCATTAAAAAATGGAAACATTTGTTCTAACATTTGAGTTTTTACACAGTAGATTTGTTCTCTTTGAACCACGTTCCTTGCGGTTTTGTGAATAGTAGGATCTATATTATCTCATCAATTCAAAATCTGATGAGTATTCTACGAAATGAGCTGTGCCATTTGTCAGCTGAGTGGGAAAGTCAAACTGAAGAGCTCTATGCCACTAAAAGGATGTGGAAATTTTAATTGAAATAAACGTGTGTATTGTTTCCGTGGCGGAAGCCTCTGTTTCCAGTTTTCAAAATCTCGTCAAAGTTGGGGCTTACTCTTCAATTTTCTTTGCTTTTCAAGAATTTCAGTTTAAGATGTTACTGGGGAAGGGATAAAGCAAAAGGTCATAGAAGAAAGAATTAGACCTAAAATCCTCTCTTTCTCACTTGCTAATAGACGGTTTTAGTGCGAAGTCAACGGTTAGCCAACAATCACAACAATGCACTCATCGGTCGCAATCGGTTGTGACAAAACTCGCTTAGTGTTCCAAACTATCTCGCTCACTCTCCTGTGATCCCTATGTAAACCCATCTCTTTCTAGTTTTGAAATACGTATGCAGGGCCTTGTTTCACAACATATTATTATCCAACTCGTCTTTAAATGCCTCAAGAAATTCATTTCTACCAAAAAGTTTTTCTAAAGATGTCCCTATATCCGATTTTTTAAATTAGAGTGAGGTAGCAGTACTTGGGGGTAATGTGAGAGCAAGAGAGACAGTTTGTCTTTGTTTGGGAAGCTCATCGCCGGATGGCATCATCACCAAGTCATCACATAAACCGTCTATAGACCGCTCTGGTGGGATGTCTCTCAATCCTTCTACTCTAATCTAACTGTCTGATAATAGATGAACAAGTTTCTAAATTGACTTCGAGATTAAACCTCACTGATATTTCAATCGGATTGATACCACCAGTCAATGTTCTAAATTTCCTCTCTACCGAGTAACTCGAGTACAATAACAAGTATTCTTGCCACAAGTCAGAGCTTTGGTTGACGCTGCAGTAATTTTTGTATGATTTTTTTTTTTTTTTTTTTTTTGAGGCAACAGCCATAAAAATCAGTTCAGAATTAAATTTTTAATTTCATGCAGCAGCTCATGACTCATGAGTCTGTTCAACGAGAGTGATTAAAATTGGATTTATCGCCCTGCCCTCAGCTCAATTTACAGTGAATAACAATGTCTTAAACAGTCTTTAACTTTTTACATTAATTTCAACTCGTCAAGCAAACAAAGTTAAGACAAGAAAGCAGTGGCTTCGTGTGCAATTTGGCAATGTTGTATTGTGTCCATTTGAACCCATGTAGAAAGTCGAATGCAAAGGTGTTCACGGAACAGCCATGGGTTCTTTTCCATGGATTTAAAACAAACTGGACGAACTGCAACGTTGCCAAGCTGCACGCTACGCCACTGCTAGAAGGAAGTAAGACAAAACGTTTAAAAGATATGAGCTGTCATCTAATTGATCCCTAATTTCTCGTCAACATCCTTCCCCTAGCGGACTTAGCATTTTCCGAACTTCCGCTATCACCTTACATTGCTTTTGGCTGAAACTCATTTCAAGGGCGGAGGATCGCGATGTTGCCAGATTTCCCTACAAATTACCAACTTTTACATCAAATCAAGTAGGGAAAATCGGATGATTATCCTAATTATGGCAACACTGGAGGAACAGTCGTGTGAAAGAAGCCCATCCGCTTTCACCGGAAATGAAGCATCGGAAGAAGGGATTTCCACGTCGGACAAGTGTCCGAGACGTCTGGGACCGAACTCGCGGCCCAAAGCGAGCGCCACGGCTGCGGCTACGCGTTGGTGGCGGCGGCGTCAAACGCTGACTGGTCGTTTAAAACCGGAAACGGAAATGGAAGGAATCACAGGTATCTGAGATTCGTGGTGCTGGTGTTGATGTTGTTTCCGGTCTCGTTCCCAGTCCCGGTCCCGTTCCCGTTCCCGTTGCCCAATGCCGTTGTCGTTGTTGTTGTCATGTTGATCCTGGTCCGTTGAGTGCTGTTCCGATGGAGGGTCCCGAGCATGTAGCATCGGCGATGCGGCTGATGGTATGAATCGTACCCGCTCGAAGAATTGGCATTTCGTGTCTGAAACCAGATAAATCGAAAAATACGGAACGAAATTTATTCGTACTTTCACAAAGTCCAAATCTTATTTATTCGTAAGTCCGAGGTGTGAACAAAGATTACTTATACATACAGATATGGCATTAGCCATCTCGCCCGTGTTAAGTGAAAAATGGATAAAACGCCGGCTGTGATACAACCGGGCATACAGAGGGGATCATAAAGATTAAAGAATTCTGGTTCGAAAAGATTACGTTTCCCACTTTTCCTGTGTTTGTTTGCGGAACTAGAACAAACACGGAACGTGAACAGTGGAACGTGGAACACGGAACAGTTTTGTAACAGACAAACATGAAAAATGTAATCTTTTTTCTGTAATCTTTTTTCCCCCCCTCTGTATGCCCGGTTGTATCAAGGCCGGAGTCAACTTAACAAAATTCGGGCTAATGCCATATCTGTATGTGTAAGTAATCTTTGGGTGTGAAGAATCGAAAGGATATGCAGAAGTAAGCTGTAATTTGTTGCGGCATCAATGATGCCGATGTTTTTTGTCACCTAGCTTGAAACTCGAAATATCGATTGAAATTATGATTTTTCGATGGAAATGACGATTTCTCGATGACGAGGTGATAAGAAGGATTTTATAGCTATTTTCTAGCAGTTATTCGTATTTCTCTCAACTTCACCAAAAGTCGTTTTTTGTTCTATTTGGCCCTCAAGCTCCAGCTCCAGATCGTGGTGTCCAAAAGCGACACCAAACTACTTCTAGTAACAACGGAAAAATACGGAAAAAATCTGCTCTAAAGTAGCTATCGCAGCCACCTTATCGCCTCAAAATCATCGTCAACGCGTCGCTTTAATTGAAAAATCATTATTTCAATCGATATTATGATTTTCAAGCAAAATAGCGTAGATCACCGACATTGCCATAACAAAAAATTACAGCTGTACAGGGTGTAGCAAAACTCATGTATCAAACTTCAGGAGCACATATTTCACGCATAAATAAGACTCCCCCCCTATAATAATGGGCCCGAAAATGCCCCCCCCCCTTTGTGCTATAGTTCCCTAAGTTGAAGAAGTCCCCCCCCCCCCCAAGTTTTCAGAAATTTGTGGGTTTTTTTTTTTTTTTTTTTTTTTTTTTTTTTTTTTTTTTGAATAGCAACCATAGTTAAGAGCCATGTCATGAAAATTGAAGTCTTCAGGTAATTAATTGTAAGCGCAGAATCAGAAAATGACCTCGAGAAATTCAGCAAATAAGTTTAAGTGTACTCTTCAGGCAATATTGTACCTTTAATGGCACAAATTTTATGTTGAGGATTACAAAGTTGAAAAATAATTAATTCAATCAGATGAGAAAACCTCTTAGAAAGATTTTAGGTATCTTGCATTTTTATTTCTAACGATCGGTTTAACGATCAAGTAAATGATCGCTACACGGACTTTACGTCCACTTTTTTGACGTCCCCAGGCTTTACGTCCACTGTTTTTATGTCCACTACTGTTATGTCCACCGCCATAGACGTCCACAGAAGTGACGTCCACTAACATATGTCCACTTATGTTATACGTCCACCGAGCTTCATTGCTCCACAATTCAATAATAGCATAAAATGGGAAATATTCGATAAAAAGGTGCGAAAATAGATATATTTCTGTGACAGTAACAGGAAAACTTGGTACTTTATCATTCTTGTCCTTAAGCGGCGCATAGTTAAAAAACAGTTGTACGTAGTTAAAAAAAAAGCAAGTTCTGAGTTATAATGGTACTTACTCAGGGTTATTTGGAGTTAAGAGAAAATGCCCCAGGAACTCGAATAAACATCTCTGAAATGTCTCAAATACATTCCTGGAGAGGGTAATTAAAAATGGCCTTTTTATACCTTACATTTCGTTCACGTCTATCTTCTTCAGGTGGTAAGAAATGGCCCGGAAGTAAACATCAAGTCGGTTTTCATTTTTATAAGTCTGGTTTGCTTCCACGATGGTTCGTATACGTTGGTGGTTTTCCGCATATTGTTTTCGGATCGGATGCTGGACTCTTCGATGGCCACCGGAAAAAATGTGCGTTATTACCTGGGAGTTGCTGGATTCGTCGTTCCGAACCTGATCAAGGAATTTCCATTTGTTGGGATGGTGGTTGGCGACCATTTTTTGGAATCTGGAATGCCAGCCCTCTACCGTATTTGTGGTTCTCATATTTGGCGCTGTAGAACCATGCCATACATGTTCCATACTTCAGGGTTGAACTTGGGAGGGACTGCTCGTCGTCTGCGTCGAGCAGGAATTCCTCGGACATTCGTGTGATCTACGTAGCGAACAAAATTTCGGAGTTGGGCACCATAATTCCTATAGTCTGTTCGTTCTAATTTGAGACCTGGAGATTCAGGTAGATTTGCCTTCTGTGGCAACGTAGGATTGCTAAACCCTCGTCAGTCAGCCGAGGTGACAGGGCTGCTGCCCGACTCTCGGGCTATGACAACCTATTGAAGTGTTGCCATTCGCTATTTTCCGAAATTCATTTATCGCCCGCTCAGGACTCAAGTTATAACGAACAGACCATAGTCATCTGCGTAAAAACTCGTAGAACATCGTTCAACGGCAGAAACGGAAGGGCCATCAACATTCGGAATTTGTCTCTTACAGTTGTATCTTCTCGCTCCATGTATGCATCCTGCAGGCCAAATCTAACGACTCTCCGCCATAGAGATTGATTGAAATGGAAGAGACATCCCTTTATTTCGACTCCAGGGAAACATTGCCGCTCAGCATTCATGGTGCTGTACTCGAAATCTGTTAAAATGGTCGTTGGATTGAGATCGTATTGCAGGTCTAGACATAACTCCTTGATTTTGTCGTAAATTTGGACGTAAAAGTTGCCGTTGTTTTTCTGAAAGAAGGAAAAACAAGTGGTCCAATTGTGGACATTTAATGTCCACAATTATTACGATGATGGACGTTTAGTTGGGTGGACGGACAATTTTTTGGACGTAAAGAAGCGGTGGACATAAAACTAGTGGACGTAAATTCGATGGACGAGAAGTCCTGGAACCGATCCGCACGCAGGATTCTACATTCCTCGCTCGTCGCCGATATGAACTCCTTCAATTTTAATTCTATGTACTCAGCAATGCATTGCAATGAAATTGCATACTTCAAGAATTGAAGGCGTTTTTTGTTGCGGTGAAGCTGGTCTCCAGCTGTAACCATAGAAAGACTACTCTTTTTAAGTACTATTCAAAAGTGAAGCATGCTTAGCTAGAGCTTCACGATGTATGTTTGCCTCAGTAATTTTAATAGCAAACTAAAAATAAGAGAAATTCAACTGAACTTGCTTTGGAATGAAAGGAATGCCTGTCGAGACTGGCTTTTTGGACGCAGATACTTCAAGCAACTTATCCAGGTGAGAAAATGTTACTTTCTTCTTTTATGTGTTCGTTTCTTTGTTTCATTGATAATCCATTTTATTATTTGTTTCTTTTATATGTGTTGGTTACTTCCAAATATTGCTCAGGGCCGAATCTCAACACAATACTCGACTTTCCCTCGACTTGAAAAGTGCCACTTGAAGAACGAGGATGATGAAAAGAAGATGAGCGTTAACCGGAGACGTAGGCGTAGCGTGTATGGGTTTTTTTTTCAAGCCCTAAAAGCCCCCCCCCCCCTTATTTTTGCGTGAAAAACAGTAGTGGCAACAGTGGCTTGAATTGAAGGAACCTAAATACGAAACGGACGCGAGCACAAAAAGAAAAATAAAAAGGTCATCGCTTTTTAAAAGCACACCACCACCCCCACCACCCCCACCACCCCCTCTCCCCCCACCACAACTTTTGACACCCACGCTACTCCTATGGCTGGAGGAACTTTGGGAGAGGTAACTGGGGAATTGTGAAATATTGGTCTACGGAACTCAATGCTTACAATGAGAAAATTTTACTTTTATAGAAATGGAATGGATATCTTGCCAGAAACTTTAAAATTGAGGATGGATAATGAGATTTGAAGGAAATCTCAAGGCTAGTCCGGACCAACCTTGAGATTTTCTCCGAATCGTAAAATTTTCCAACCTCCATTTTAAAGTTCCTGGAAAGATATCCATTCCATTTCTATCAATTTAAACTTTTCTCAAGATACTCCATCTATCCATAACCCAATATTTCACAAATCCCCGTTTGCCTCATCCCCCCCCCCCAAATCTCCCTCCAGTAGGTGCTCACCATCTTTTCACCCTCCGTGTATTTCAAATTGCCCTTTTCAGGTCGAGGAACGCGTTTAAATGCGGCCCCTACATACCCGTATGATATAGGATAGCGTAAGATATTTCGGTCGAGTTATGTGAGTAAACGGTTTAGACACCGCGGCAGTCGTGATACAACCTGGTATACACTAAACAGGGTGTAACGAAACTCATTGTACAAACTTCTACCATGTATTTTGGAGGTCAAAGTAAGACTTTATTTTACCTTTTATCATGTGTCCAAAAATGTCTTCCTTTTTAAACTATAGCCCCTCCTCGAGTTTTTGAAAAAGTAAGGCTATCTTTTTTTTTGGAATATCGACCGAAATGATGAACCGAACGACATGGAAATCGGTGCTTCGAGATAATGTTTCGAGTAGAATCCACCAGTGACCTCGAAAAATTCAGAAATTAAGTCTGGCTGTACTCGTTAGACAATAATTTTACCTTTAACGCCACACAATTTAAGTGACGGACAAAAAGGATCGGAAATAATTACTAAAATTTGATGGGGGGGGGGGGGGGGCTCGTCTCCAACATTTTTCGATACGACACGTTTTAAGTGAGATATAGGTGCAGCGGAATGTGGTAAAGTCAGCGCTTTTACTACGGCGTACAGCATTACGTAAGTATGCAACCCACCTCAAAATCTCTTTAGTTGGGCGTACAAAACCTTTGGTTAGCCCTATTAAAGTCCTTTTCTCGGCCCCCTCAAAGGTTTTGTCAGCGCTACCGAAGCGTTTTTCCCCCGTTTTTTTTTTCCTTCTTTTTTTTTTTTTTTTTCTTTCTTTTCAGTTAAACTCCCACCTCTACGGGAAGCGCATAAACTGAAAGTTGTAAAGTATAGCTCATGTGCCAGCAGTCAATTAAAGAATGGGACTAAAATATTTGGTTCCTCGCGCGGTCGAGCACATATATTTTAGTTCAATTCTTTAATTGACTGATAGTACTTAGAGGTATGAAGTATGTCTCATGTACCATGACTTTCAAAAGAAAGTATCTTGGTAGAAATGTTCCTTCTTCCATCCATCGACCAATTTTAAACACTTGCAGTTTTCAGCGGGCCGATCATTTACTTTATCGTTAAACCGATCGTTAAAACTGTCTACGAGTGATGCTATTGGTCGAAAATTGTAAAACTTGGCTGTTGCTATGGTAACCATCGTCAAGAGTCTCGTTTTATAAAAGTTATTCATGAGTAACCTTTAAAAAACGGACACTATAACGATGGTTACCATAGCAACGGCTAAGTTTTACAATATTCGACCAATAGAATCACTCATACACAGTCTTAACGATCGGTTTAACTATGAAGTAAATGATCGGCCCGCAGGTATTTCAAAGTCAAACAGCATTGCCTCTTGAAAAGTATGCCTTTAAAAAATCTAAAACTCTTTGAAAAATAATGGACATCATAATCAAGGACCGTTTTGATGAGAGGACTTTCTTTTGAAGATCATAGTACTTACAGGTATAAAGTGTATTGCTCATATCGATTCAAAAGAGAGCTCTTCTCAGGAGTGGATAACGGAATATGTCCGTCCCTGTCTCAAACAAATGTGTTAGGAAAGGATAGCGGAGGGGGCCTTCATATGACTTTAGCCTTAATTTCCGTTTCTTTCTAACGCACGCGCCCAGATGGGAGGAGAGAGAGAAAGAAAAATTCCTGTATCCGTCCATGGCTCATCTTCACCTACCGCGTCTCCAATACCCATAGGTACTTCTCATTCGGACTCTCCTGTAAAGGAAACAATAAATTTATTCATCTCCATTCCCTTTTGAAACCTTCTCCCTTTATATGAAAGAGAAAAAAAATAATGCTGTATGGAGGTTCCATATTTCTGTGTCCCCTTTTTTCTCTCTTTGTCTTTCGTATTGAACTCGAAAATATGAAAATAAACGAAGTAAAATTTGTCTCGTAACCAGGGCTGCCATTTTGCGCACTACATTCATTTATCCATTTAACTCGACATTATTTTCTTTCATTTTTTTTAAATGCCCCGCCAAATGTGGCAACACTGCGTCGCGACTCTCCCGAAGAGCGGAGACTCTTAAAAATGATACTGCTAATAAATGGCACGTTTTACGAGGAAAGGGTAAGAGTACGATAGCACTTTAAAGAATGGGAACTTACTTTGAAGCACCGTCGCCTTCCGGTGTGAATATCGTCGAATTCTTGTCGGAAGAGCTTCTTCACCGTTTTCCGTAGATTTTTCGTCATGACGCAGTACAGAAGTGGATTGATGGCCGAATTAGCGTGACCCAACAGAAGAGCGAATGGATACCAATTCAGGATCGTTCTCTGAAAACATTTTGAGAAAGTGAATAATCAGTCACTGGAGAAATCACGAATCCTGGTTTTATGCAATAAAGTTGGACAGCAGAAAATAGAAGCAGATTAAGGAGACCCTGTTGAAGTGACCTCAACGAAATGCCCGACTGCGGCAGGAGCAGCCAGCCAGGCATCGGCAGCCATTTTGGATTTGAATATTTACAAAATAACTTCCAAAATAATATACGAATTGGATTTAGCAACTAAAAATATACTGCTATCTTGATTATCATTAGACTTTTGTCCATAACTATCAATGATTAACATTCATGAAACGGGGAGGAATGATTCATTTCGCTGAAGCGAGTGTATCACTGAAACCCCATTTTTTGCCCGTCTGGAAACTTTGATTCGGTAACACTTTTGAACGAACTATTTCTCTTGAATGCTGTTTGATCTACTTAAAAGACCATATGTTGAACTAGGTTTTTACACAAGGTTTATGATCAAATGAACAAAAGGTTTAGTATACAAAATTTACCCTTTCCTATTTAATATACATATTTGACATCTTGATCAATTAGAACGGATATTATTCGGAAACTTATCTTATTGCATGACCAAAATATTTACACATTGGTATTGGACGCTGTTAGTGCATCCACATGAGACCGCGGTCACACTCATTTATTCTCTTAGTAACGAAGAATGGATTTTGCTCGGACTTATCAAACCTCCCTCGTCAGATCAAAAAAGTCTTTCTTTAACCTCTTTGATATCTACGTGTTTAAAAATGTCTACTTCAACTTCTGCGTTCTGGAGCACCGTTTCACTCAGCCAAGCGGTTTACGCGCAAAGAAGCTACATATGTCTCCGCAGCTTTTCATCTGTGTGAGCAACAAGTGAGAGGGCGGACGTTTTGGGAGGGGGAAGGGAGGGGAGGGGGCTTGGAATGGAAATGGACGGAGGAAAAGAGCTGAGGCACGGATCATCTTCTCCCCCACTTTGACTCGCGAGTCGCAGGACGCAGAGTAATGAATTTGATTCGTCTTGTTTTGACACCCGACCGTACCCCGCCGTACATCGCGCTCTTGCAACCCTTCAATTAAGCCCCGCCCTGTATATCGCATTCTCCTTTGATCTCTGATTAAAGGGCCCACAGCCTGCAAAACCATGCGAGACTGGAAATATGGACAGTATTTGCGGTGTCGCGAGACCTTGTCGCAATTTCAGCCGGAGAATTGCCGAATGGGTATAGTTTGGTTTAACCCTTTCAGTATACCACGTCCTCGTTTGTACTGGGTGTTGATTAAAATAGTTTCCACTCGGGTTTTTTCGAGAACGATCACGAATTTCAAAAATCACTGAAACACGTGTCAAGTATTTTTGAGGGGGACGCCTTTTAAGGGGTCGTTGATTTTAGGCCCCGGGGTCCCCGCCACCTTAAATCCCATACTTCAAATGGGGACCCCCAAATTTTATTAAATTTTTTGAAAAAAGAGGATGTAATTCTAAGACTATTGGCGCAAACCGGAAGTCGATTCAGTTTTTCGTTTTCGATATATCGAAGGTCAAAGTTCGATATGGACTCATTTTCTAAAATGCGTAACTTCCCTTTCAATGGTCCGAGTTGTAAAAAACTTTGGGTATAAATTGCTCTTGAGAGCGAGTTATTTTCAACAAAAAATACGAAGTGCCACAAAAATTTACTACGCTGGCGTTTGAAAATTTGAAAATTTTAAGAGGCTGGAAAAAAGAAACTACTTCAAATTTCAAAAAACGCTGAAACATGGGTCCCATAATTTCAAAGGATACATCTTTTTTGGGTATCAAAAATTTTCAGACAGCACAGGGGGGGGGGGGGGGATCACGACCCTTCTTTGAACATTTTAAATGATAACAACTCAGAACCCTGCTTTGTGATATAATGTTAGAAAGAACGTTTTAAGTTGAACATTTTGGCCCAACCCGCAAGTCAATATCGTTTTTCGTTCTCGATTAATCGAAGGTCAAAGTTTGATATCCACCAAATGATGATTTGAACGCTATCAAACTTTGACCTTCGATTAATCGAGAACGAAAAACAATATTACTTGCGGTTTGGGCCAAAAGTTCGGCCTAAAACGTTCTTCCTAACGATATATCACAAAGCAGGGTTCTAAGATATTATAATTTAAGAGTTTTAAATTTGAAGGGTCGTGACGCCCCCCCCCCCGTACTGTCTAAAAATTCTCGGTGCCCTGAAAAGATGTATCCTTTGAAATAATGGGACGCATGTTTTTCAAAAGATAGTTTCTTTCAAGTTATAAACATCCCCCAAGTTTATCTGCAGCCGTTCAAAAGTTATAGAGGGGTGCCGGGATTTTTGGCCCACCCTGTATACTCGTTTCCATACTTTATACAGGGTGTTGAAAAACTGTTCCCGAATATTTCAGGGGCAGATTCTATTGGTCGAAGTAGACTTTTTTCCCCACATATAAACATGTGTCCGAAAACGCCTTCCTTTTGAGCTACAGCCCCCCAAAGTTTTAAAAAATTTACGGTTTTTTTGGAATAGCGACTACTATTATGAACCAAATGTCCTAAAAATTGGTGTCCCCAAGTAATTTTACGTGTAGAATCCATTAATGACCTCGAGCAATTCAGAAATTGAGTCTGATTGTACTTACATCACGCAATCTTGTACCTTTAACGGCACGAATTTTATGTTACGGATTGAAAATTTGAAGAATAATTACCGAAATCAGATGCGAAAAACCCTCAGAAAGATTTTTTGTCCTCCTCTCGATACGACGCGATCAGCGAGATAATCGCTGCCCAGTGTAGTGGAAAAGTCAGCGCTTTTACCATGAAAAGCGGCATTGAGTATGCAACTCGCCTCTCCGCTGATTCTTCGGGCCGGCCGCTAGGGTAAAGGCGCTGACTTTTCCACACTTTGCAGCGATTATCTCGCTTATAACGCGTCGTATCGAGAGAAACAAGGTGGACCAAAAATCTTTCTAAGGGTTTCTCGCATCTTATGTCGGTAATTATTCTTCAAATTTTTAATCCGTATAACATAACATTCGTGCCGTTAAAGGTACAAGATTGCGAGATGTAAGTACAATCAGACTCAATTTCTGAATTTCTCGAGGTCATCAATGGATTTTAGACGTAAAAGTACTCGGAGTACCCATTGTTAGGACATTTGGTTCATAATAGTAGTCGCTATTCCTAAGAAACTGTCACTATTTGAAAACTTTGAGGGGCTGTAGCTCAAAAGGGGGGCGTTTTCGGACACATGTTTTTATGGGAAAGAAGTCTTATTTTGACCTGTAGAACCTGCCCCTGAAATATTCGGGAACAGTTTTTCAACACCCTTTATACTCGTTAATATACTCGTTTCAGTGACTAGATCTGCTTCACTCAATGTCAATTTTGATTCACGATAATTGCGACTCCAAATGGGTCAGTTGCGTATTTTTGCTACAATATGACGCAATATGCAATATGACGCTTGGATTCTCACCTGAAATTCGGCGACAATAACAATGTGCACATTAAACACGTTCAAAATCCACTCCTTAACTCAGGAAATCACTGCCATTTCAATCAACCCGCGCCACACTAGACACTATTATCACCGACATACAACTACATAGACGGAACCACCGCCTTAATAGAAACATTTTGAATGTTTCGTTCAGATAGACACAATTCTTGTATTCTTTTTTGTATTCTTGAGGCTCACGAATTATACTGTATGGAAAGCTATCCACGCGAAGACTGCAATTAAATAGGACTATGTGGACCGTCATCCTGTGGATTCATCTTTACTTGCACGCTGTTACATGGAGTGATTTTTATGATATTTTTTGGTGTAAGTGGAAAGTCCTGTCTGTAACAGGACTTCCACGATCAGCGAAGTATCCTCGTGTAAAATTGAATACTAGTTATTCCAAGTGAGCGCATCATTAGCTGCGAATCATTTTACGTACGAACCAAATCTCTTTTCTGACGCAACAATGCGTTACGCACCTGTTGTGTGGGGGCGGCGGGCGAGGAAAGGGGGGGGGTCCAGGGTCGACTCGTGGGTTAAAAAAAGTGGGGGGCTTGAAAGTGATGACTTTTTTGTCTGTCTGTTTGTTTGTTTGTTTGTTTCGTTGTTTCGTTTCGTTTCGTTTTTCCCCCTCCTCTGTCCCTTTCCGAAAATACGTCAAAAGTAAAAGAAACAGCGAAATAAATTGGTTTCCCAACTATTATAGGATACGGCGGTTTTTGACCGCCGCGCCGCAAACTCATTGAAGATTTTGTCTAGTTTACTCCATATCGGCGTTTGATGTGTAGTATGCATTATAGCTGGTATCGACGGTGGTAAAAGTTGGTGTTGTCCCATCAGATGATTTATCAGCGTCAATATTTGATTCACTCGAATGACTTCTTTTCCTTCTTCTACTGAGCCACTCGAACATCCTAAGTTGCGCGGTTTAAAATCAAAACCAGAAATTTTGTCGGTAGGAAATAAAATGCTATTAGAAAACCGACGCTAGAAACTTTAAACCAAAATCGAAACTGACAAATTTTGTTGACCCTGTTTGTAAGGTTTTGAAAAAATCCGTAAAAATGATGCGTTTCAGAGAAAATTCATATAGCAACAAGCCATTTATAGATTTATAAATTATAATCTCTTGATTTTTTTTCGGAAGCCTCATACACGGTTCGCCCCTTGAGGATCTATACCTAGATGTCCTGTTTGAATCGTTTCATGAGAAACGTGGATGATTTCGCATCGCTGTTTCAGCAATTCAGCGTCACGGCATTGACCCACTCACTGGCCGCTACTCGGGCGACGGTAATTTATCTTGACCCAACAAAAAGCTTCCCGAATGAAGCTGTCAAAGCAACATATTCGAGCCGGTCAATGAGTGACATTTTCAACTTTTGGTATGGTCATGCGGCGATGTGAAATCGTTTTTACTCTAAAAGTAAGTTTAAGTCGCAAGGAGGACTCAAGAAAATTGAGAAGTTCTCTGGGAAAACGAAGTTTCGAGAAAAACGCATTTAAAAATTCAAAACACTGTAATTAAAAGTCAGATCGTTCTATTTTGAAAAACTAAAAACCATTTAAAAGGTAATACTCTGTGGTATTTGCTTCAGTTGTCAGATTCGCTAATAATTCATTGATAGAAACTGTATGATAAAATGGCTCGATTTTATGTGGCACGACTGGCAGGTACTTGCCTCCTTTAGTTTTATTTTAAGGAAGTTAGGAGAAGAAGGAGGAACTTGCAGTATGGCCCGTGATATCTTTCCTGTTCAGTAGTTCGCCAGTCACATTCAGTTTCCCTTCGGCCTTCGTTTCTTCATCAATTAAATCTCGGAAACGCGGATCGAGGTATGAGGACGTTGCCAGGATTTTATTCACGTTCACCACATTTGGGTAATTAAGTCCTCGAGAGTCACTCGGGTTTGGAATGTAGCGCTTTTTTAAAGCCTTAGTTGCACTATTCTTTTAAGTGCTTTTCAATTCTTTCTGGTTTTCTTTTTGATCTAATTGCGCTCGGGAACGTTGGGTGGCAAACATGTCTCCCGAGTGTGAGGGAATACTAGGCTGTTGTTCCTGCTCTTGTTCTAGTGGATCACTGTCCACTTCGTTGGAGACCAAATAAAGTGTCAATTGGTTCAGCAAAGGTAAAATTGCACTAGCTGTTACGTCCTTTTCCTTTGCTAATTGATTGCTGAAGAGCTCCAGGGGTGATGCTGCGTATAAATTTTGCAATTGTATGCACTTTTGGATTGAGTCTTTCACAATTTCAAGTTCAAAGACATCTTTAATGCCGATTTGCATTGTATGTGCAAAACAACTCAATCAGCATATGCTCATTTGCCGTACAGCTGCGACGATATTTCCTCCGTTATCAGTTGTCAACGTAAGGACGATTGTTATCTCTACGTTCCATTGCTTGAGGGCGTCTTCTAAAAATGTCTCCAGATTATTGGCAGTATGGCTCTCATTGAGCAAAGAGCAGTTTAGACAAATTGACTCTAATTCCCAATCGTCATTAATGAAATGCACCGTAAGCGATATGTGTGAGTCATGACCAGCGGATGTCCAGCAATTTGTGGTGCAGGGAGTGCTTTGGGCTTGGAGCTACAGTTTTTTTTTCATGATTTTTACGGTTTCCGCATACAAATATGGTATATGAGTTTCAGTTTATGCCTTCCGACCCGGCAGGCTGAAATTTGGCTGGAATACGGAAAGCATGTGCTGAACGCCCTTCTTTCCCACAAAACTGTAAGGCAACATTTCAGTGGCCATGCAGTAGGCTACACATCTAGTCAATTTTAATTGGGTTTTTTGGTCCAAAACTTTGAAGTGCGACACAGTAGACTGCGTTTTGGTACTTATGCGCGTTAATCTGGATAGCCTCTCGATCCGCGGCCGCCGCTGCCAGGCCGCTCATATTTGACGCGGCCATGGCTAAGATTTCGTTTTGATCAATGTTTTTTTCTTTTTCTGCTTCCAGTTTTTTTTCTTCCTGCTCTTTTTCTCGGAGTTTTTCTTGCAGTTTTTGATTATCCTCCCTTAATCGGCTTATTTCCCCTTCCATGATCTCTTTTTGCTCAGTCCATTTCCGGCCCGCGGTTCGCCAGCAGCCTCTTCGATCTTCTGCGCGTTAATCTGGATAGCCTCTCGATCCGCGGCCGCTGCTGCCAGGCCGCTAATATTTGACGCGGTCGTGGCTAAGACTTCATTTTGAGCCTTTACAGGACACAGGATTGTCGACGAATATTCTCCATCGAACCATGACCAACCGCGTTTCGACTCACAAATTTAGTAGTTAAAAGCACATTTTTTTTTTGTTTGTTAAAACGAAGAAAAAAGGACCCGAAACTGCGAGCATCAAATTATTATGAAATTTTAAGAAAAATTCAAACGAGCGAACCAACAAATAAAATTAAAATAATCTTTCCGCTAATTTACAAAACGATTAATTTCAAATTTATCATACATGTAACCACAAGCACAACTTCAGCACGAAAAAAGAAAAATTTATACCCGAAAAATTGATCGTAGAAAGCTCGGAATGGTATCAAATTGCTCCTTAGGATTTGATCTAGAACGCAACGTTCTTACATTTTTGAAAAGTTAACTCTAGCTCTCGCACTTAACGATTAAAGGCGGAAAAAGCATGGTTTCTGGAGCGCGGAACAGTGACGTTATCTAGCGAATGAGAATCTTACCACAGGTCGCTGAGGATTCAACTTAACCGCTACAAAAAATATCGAACTATTTATTTAGGGATTGGCGATGACCATCGGATTTCGCATTTTCTATTGGTTCAAAGGACAAAATGCTACGTTGCCAGGTGTAGCACGTTTCGCCATCGTGAACTAACAAAGACAATCGATTCAGCAAAATTGCGCCGCGGGAACCATAGGTGGGTGTATTTGGCCTTCTTTAAATAATCCCCTCTCCGAAAAACAGCAAGTCTTATTCTTGCGAAAAACTGCGCTCTTAGATTCGTATCCCCGGAAATGAGTGTCATCAATGATCCGGCAATAGTGTAATGTGTATTCATTTCCTAATCGTGAAGTTCCACCACCGACGAGCAAGCCGTGGAAGTTTAACAGCGTTCCAAGAAACGGAATCGTCGAAAATAAATTTACGGGAGTTTGTAGACGGCAGTTGTGTCTTTTATTTTCCTTCCCAACTCCCCTGAGGTTTTGAACTCTTCGGCGGTCGTGATTTCATCAGAACTGCGATTAAACCTCGATTTCCATCCTTGTACGAATTCTTAAAAGCGAACAATGCACAACTTTAAAAGTTGAAGTGAAAAGACTCTGCTGAAACGCATTTCTTTCATTGCGTTAGTGGTGGACTGATGGGCAAAAAACCCTCTTTAAAATTCAGTCTGAGGATGATTGTTATAGCTTTTCCTGTGTAGATTTAAATCGTTTTCGGCACTTTCTTTTTTCTTTTTCTTTCAGCAGACTTAAGTTGAAGGATGCGATTACATTTCTAAACCTTACATTCTCCGCAAAGCTTACATCACACATATGAATGTTGAAATATCCAAAAATGTAATACAAACATTTAACTTTTTGTAATCGGAGGACGATCTGCTCAAAGTTAGCTAGAAATATTTTGGAGTTCTCCTTTGGGGCCATATAAACAGTTACAACTATAACAGGAGTCTCTAAATACGAATTTTTGACGTTACAGATCTTAATTGCACATACCTCAAAAACAAAAATGGACTCTACCTGCAAATCATTAACAGTAAATTCGGACACAGAAGCTCCTTTTCTAACAAAACAGCAGACCCCTCCGCCTGACTCATAGTCCAGGCAACAGGGGATTTTAGCTTGCAAAGTTTGCGGACTTATATCTGAGAGTCGATTCTTATGTATTTTGGGTCGCTGAATCCGAATCTGAACTTTGCGTACGAATCAGAGGGGCGGAAAGGCCGCCATTTTCCAAAATGGCGGTTAAAATCACGTTTTTTTGGCTTATTTCGCTTATAACTCGAGCACCATTGATCAAATGCAAAAAATACCTCAGTACAAAATTAAAGTTCGTTAAATTTACAACAAAAAACTATCAGGCCATTATTTCAAACAGATCAAAACTGAATGCGCTACGGAGCCGCGAAAAATCGTGAAATTCACCCGTTGCGGCGCATGACCACTAAACGCCACCCTGCGCCGGCCATCGCACGCACGCTCCTCACCTCACCTTTGCAACATGTGAATAACAAATAAAGAAGAACAAATTACTTCAATTTGACGTATCCTCTTAGGGCTCCAAGCTGTGTTACTCATTTTCACACCACCCAAAAGGTTATGAGTAGGCAAATTCATTTAAATGTGGGAATCAGGAATGTATGCTGTATCAACATTAAAAAAATTTCAATCTGCGCCTAATTCACTCCATCGTTCCGATTACATTCGTTTTTTTTTTTTTTTTTTACCTTCATCTTCACTCTGCCTCCCCCTCCATCCTTCTGAGTCTCTGAGTGGCCCAGCTTGTCCGTACTTTCCACACGCATGAGAGGGGGGGGGGGGGGGGGTCTGGGCTGGTTTCGGGGCTTTTCCCTCAGTTTTGCGTTCACTTTCAGATTCATCGGTTTCAGACAGAGTGGCTCTGGTCTGTGATTCATCAATTGCTTCATCTCCGTCAGTGACTAGCCTTGGACATATTATTCCTGCACTCACTGTTTCAATTTACGCAATATGCACTGAGCATTTGAGCCCACTTTTTCGGCATCCGCAGGCAACGTTCCGTGAAATTTCAGGACATCCGTCTAAAAATAAAATCTGAAGCTGACGACTAAATAAAGGTCACTGAATCGGTCCACTTTTAAATGGTTTTCAACCGTAGCAAAAGGCTACTCTCTTAATATGAAGCTAAAGTTGGACTTGGAATCAAGTACTAAGACAATGATGTCTGCGGCTGCATCTTCGGTCGACGATGACACTGCGCTGCGCCGCGATGTTATGGTTTATTTCATCTGCTAAGATGTAGGTAGATTCGAAGAAATATTTGAACTTCAAGATTTTTCGAGAGATTCTCGGAACTTTCAAATTCCAGACTAAGAAATTGCGCGCATGTAGTTGACGGTCAATTTTTTCGGCATCGTTTCGTTTGGAATATTGAAGTGTCTATTTTAGAGTTATGCAAAAATTACGTTTTGTGCATCATGTCGCGTTACCCGTCAAATTAAACGATTCTTTTTGATGGGTACTTTGAAGATATACCCCCCTAAAACCTGGATACAAAATCGATTTCTTTTCAAAAGTAATGGAATTGGATCGAAGCAGCAGTAAGCAGGTACGCTGATTTCAAAGAAACGACAATGACGGAAACTGACGAACGGCAATGAATGGCATAGTAACACTGGTTTCATTGAAATCGGTCCTAGTGCTGCTCATCGCCGCTTGGATTCGACTCAATTACTTTTTTAAAGTACATGTAATCGATTAAGGTGGATCCTCAGCGTTTAGTTCCATATTCTGCCACCAGAGAAAAATACGATCTTTAAATGAAAAAAAAATAATGGTAAACGCAAAAAAAATGAAAAAATGAGGCTTCGATGGAGCCTCAGAAGCAATCTAAGGAACATTTTAGTACAAACCGTATGCTAAAATGTTACGAAATAAGCGAGAAACTATTGAATTTCGTAAACCCCCTAATGGCGTCCAATTCTATATTGGACGCCATTAAGGGGTTGACGAAATTCAATTGTTTCTCGCTTATTTCGGAACATTTTAGCATACGGTTTGTGCTAAAATGTTCCTTAGATTGCTTCCGAGGCTCCATCGAAGCCCTTTATTATTTTTTTTGCGTTTACCATTATTTTTTTCCATTTAAAGATCGTATCTTTCTCTGGTGGCAGAATACGGAACTAAACGCTGAGGATCCACCTTAACGAGTAATCAAGTCCAATTTTCCCAAGCCTCTTTCCTCTTATCGACTGTGTTGTGTGGAGCCTTCGATGTCGTCGACTCCTGCTCGAGTCCTTGAAAGCCGAAACCAACGACCAATAAGAACTCGTTGAGCTCGTGTCGGTACTCCTTATTCAATATTTCCATCATTGGACTAGTCCTGAAATTTCACGGAACTTTCGCTCCGCGCGCCGCGCCTCGCCGTTTGCGGTGCCTGCGGATGCCGAAAAAGTGGGCTCAAATAAGAGACAAATAGAGACGGAGCACTACGTTAAAATACATTGGGAAGATTTGAGGCACACTGAATTTTCGGGGATTCAATAAAATAACATGTGAAACAACAGTCAACACCTTGAGATGTCGCATGGTGTTGAATGGTGACATTCGGAAAACAAGGGGGGATGGGCGGGAAGTGAAGAGGAGGGTGCTCACCATTCAACACCTTGCGACGTCGACTGTTGTTTTGTAGAATCCGCGAGAATTCATAGTGCCTCTGCTGCAGCCAGTTAGTGCTCCGTCTCTATTTGTCTCTGGCTCAAATAGTCAGTGCATATTGCGTAAATTGAAACAGTGAGTGCAGCAATAATATGTCCATGGCTAGTCACTGACGGAGATGAAGCAATTGATGAATCACAGACCAGAGCCACTCTATCTGAAACCGATGAATCTGAAAGTAACGCAAAACTGAGGGAAAAGCCCCGAAACCAGCCCAGACCCCCCCCCCTCCCCCTCTCATGCGTGTGAAAAGTACGGACAAGCTGGGCCACTCAGAGACTCAGAAAGATGGAGGGGGAGGCAGAGTGAAGATGAAGGTAAAAAAAAAAAAAAAAAACGAATGTAATCGGAACGATGTAGTGAATTAGGCGCAGATTGAAATTTTTTTAATGTTGATAAAGCATACATTCCTGATTCCCACATTTAAATGAATTTGCCTACTCAACCTTTTGGATGGTGTGAAACTGAGTAACACAGCTTGGAGCCCTAAGAGGATACGTCAAATTGAAGTAATTTGTTCTTCTTTATTTGTTATTCACATGTTGCAAAGGTGAGGTGAGGAGCGTGCGCGCGATGGCCGGCGCAAGGTGGCGTTTAGTGGTCATGCGCCGCAACGGGTGAATTTCACGATTTTTCGCGGCTCCGTAGCGCATTCAGTTTTGATCTGTTTGAAATAATGGCCTGATAGTTTTTTGTTGTAAATTTAACGAACTTTAATTTTGTACTGAGGTATTTTTTGCATTTGATCAATGGTGCTCGAGTTATAAGCGAAATAAGCCAAAAAACCGTGATTTTAACCGCCATTTTGGAAAATGGCGGCCTTTCCGCCCCTCTGATTCGTACGCAAAGTTCAGATTCGGATTCAGCGACCCAAAATACATAAGAATCGACTCTCAGATATAAGTCCGCAAACTTTGCAAGCTAGGGTCCATATTCGCTCCCCGTTGCCTGGACTATCATTCTTTCTGCAATATTTAGCTGCAAGCAGATAATTATTATCAAGACGAATGTTCTGACTGCCTTGATACTAAAAAGATTGCAGTCATGGGTCCGAAAATGCCCACCTTTTGAGCTACGGCCCCCCAAAGTTTTAAAAAGGTTGTGTTTTTTTTTTTTTTTTGGAATTGCGACAACCATTACGAACCGAATGTCTTGAAAATGCGTGTCTTCTCGTTTAATTTTACATGTAAAATCCATTAATGACCTAAAAAAAAATCGAAAATTAAGTCTGGCTGCACTTTTCAGGCAATATTGTACCCTCAACGGCATCAATTTTATGTTACGGATTGAAAATTTAAGGAACCAAATTACTAAAATCAGATGGCGAAAACTCGTAGAAAGATTTGTGGTCTCATGCATTTTTTCGATACGACGCGTTTTAAGGGAGGTAATGGCTTCGGAACGTAGAAAAGTCAGCGCTTTTACCGTGGCCGGGCGGCTCAAAGAAGCAGCGGTGCGGTGTGGCGGATTGCATACTCACTGCGCTCGGCCATGGTAAAAGCGCTGACTTTTCCACGTTGCGCAGCCATTACCTAGCTTAAAACGCTTCGTATTGGAAAAATGAAAGATACCACAAATCTTTCTAAGAGTTCTTGCCATCTGATTTTACTAATTATTTTTTTAACTTTTAATCCGCAACATAAAATGTATGCCGTTAAAGGTATAAAATTGCCTGAAAAGTACTGCCAGACTTAGTTCCTGATTTTCTCAAGGTCATTAATAGATTCTACCCGTAAAATTACAACGAGACTCCAACTACCATGTGGCGGCCTATCAAGGTCGCACATATTATCTCACACCTGATTGGGCGCACTTATTACCCCGAAATCATATAAATTTACCGTGATCTCAACCAGCTGATCACTCCGCTCCAGCACACGGACGACCACGGAGAAACCAGCCGGCCGGCTGTCGACACGTTAAACGATCCTTCTCAGGGCCACCAACGAATGTAGCATTTCCCAACATTTGGTGACCTCGATTGAACAATCAACGCAACCTTCCAAATCTCAGCGCGGACTAAAAGATGGAACTCGAACCTCGCAATTTCTCGCAACGTCTGATACTTGTTTTCTCACGGCTCAACAGTCATGATAACACCGTCAACTCTCCTCACCTACGATCACACTGATCTGTCAATCATTCGCTGCGCACACTCGCTCCAGCAACTACAGCAGTACCCCGGTTTTTAGGCTTTTCACCGGCACGAGTACCCAGTTCGCTGTCCGAGCCTTATCGTCATACGCTTGACACTTGCCCGGATGATTGGCGAACACAATTCAATTACTCATTTCATCTCATATTCGGCAACTTGCCTCATTCACAGCATCACGCATCTTTCGTACCATACCGTTGCATTGCTCAACAACGTAACGCCTGACTTAGGCAACACGCACGCACCAACTCATCACTCATCTCCCTCTCATACTCCACATTCCACTCGTTTTCGGTCATTTTTCCATTTTTTCAGCCATGCGCGACTCCGTCTCTGCGAAGGGGGCTTATGTGGCGGCCTATCAAGGTCGCACATATTATCTCACACCTGATTGGGCGCACTAATTACCCCGAAATCATATAAATACACCGTGATCTCAACCAGCTGATCACTCCGCTCCAGCACACGGACGACCACGGAGAAACCAGCCGGCCGGCTGTCGACACGTTAAACGATCCTTCTCAGATCCACCAACCAATGTAGCATTTCCCTACAACCATGACATTTGGTTCATAATGGTGGTCGCAATTCCAAAACAACCATACATTTTTTAAAACTTCAGGAGGCTGTAGCTCAAAAGGGGGACATTTTCGGACCCATGTTTATAAGGCAAAAAAGTCTTATTTTTCTTTCAAAAATCACCTCCTTCATTTATGCGTGTAAATCCAGGAACACCCTTGTACATCGTCTTCGAGCACCTGTTGAGGAATTCAAAGTTTTCTAGATCAGTAAAATTAGTTGTTCAACTTTACTTGGAAGGGGGAGAGGAGTTATCTTCTTACATCGGACCAAGAAAGTTTCCTCTCAACCCCCCTCCTCTCCCCTTCATTTCCTTTTTTTCAGTGAATACTGCTCTATCAACTTTACTGAAAGGTCAGAGAGTGACAAAGAAAGGGAGGGGCGGAGGAAGAGAGACAACTGAGAACCTAAAAAGATTGGACTGTCAACGATGTTACGAAACTTTCATTTCAGCGAAATTAGTGAAAACTCTATCGATGTACTATCACACGCAAAAGTTTTGGCTGTCAAGAATTTTCACTGAGCGCAGGAAAGAAGCACGGAAGGTCACAAAAAATCACAGACAGTCAAATTTTGACGCAGGAGACTTATTTATACTATTTTTAAAATGCAAGTCAAAACATTAGGACAAATTTTCATCCGCAAGGCCACATTTCGTGCCTCCTTTCTGCGCTCCGTGAAAGTCCTTGACTGTCAAAACTTTTGCGTTTGATAGTACACCACGGCTCGGGCTCGGTCGTCGAGTGGAGTTCATTTTCTTAGCGAGTCATTTTATATCCTATGTTTTCTGAAAGTAGTCAGTTTTAACCCTTTCGAGCCTCAACTCAAAGCCTCAGCTGTGAATTTGTTTGTCCCTATCTTGTTTGCTCATTAGAACGTTTGTGTCAGAAAAGGATGGATAGAGGGGCTGTCACGCAACTTCAGCCCCTATTTCTGTCCTTTTCTAACATGTGCAGTCAAATGGGCGAAAAAATAGACAGACAAATTCCTAGCTACGGCTTTACCCCAGCTATTTGACCACCGTATGGTACCGGGGGGGGGGGGGTGTCTGAGAAGAACCTTATTGGTTTTTCACCATAGAGACAGTTACTTTTTTAAAATCTTGAAATATAGGGTGTATCAGAAACACTTGTCGTCCTTAAAATTATACGTATTCTAGAGCTTAAAATAAGACTTTTTTTTTCTCTTTTTTTCCGGGATTTTCGGGCTTTGTCCGAAAATGCCCCCCTTTTGAGCTGCAGCCCCCCTAAGTTAAAAAAAAAATCAACAGTATTTTTGGAATATCGACCACCGTGCACTGTTATGAACCAAACATGAAAATCGGTGATCCGAGGTGATTTTACGAATAAAATCCATTAATGCCCTCGAAAACTTCAGAAATTAAATCTATTACTGTACTTTACAGGCAATCTTGTGCCGTTAACGGCGCAAATGTTACGGATTGAAAATTTGAAAAATAATTACTAAATTCAGATGGAAAAAGCTCTCACCAAGATTTTTGGTTGCCTTGCATTTTGTCGTTACGACGCGTTTTAAGCTGGATAATCTCTGCACAATGTGAAAAAGTCAGCGCTTTTTACACCGCTGGTCCACAAGTGAGCAGTAGAATACGAGGGTAAGAAAAGTTCTCCTCTCACCGTGATGTGGAAGATTCTTCAGTCAGCATTAGAACATCTCTACTCAATTTCATAGGAAGGTGAAATTCCACAAATGAGAATCGTTTATTTTGAAATTATAACTATCGGAGCGAAAATAAACTTTTTCGGTAGCCTCCATGTCCAACAGTCCTCTCGCGTAATGGATGTGAAGGCTTCCGCAGCTTAAAGACACATTCTGGAGTCCTCAACATCCATCAGAACACATTGAGGAGCAACAGGTCTAAACGCTTTCCTAAACAGTTTCTCATCAATGAGTTTGAATGCATTTTCGGTGCCTTAACATTACATGTAGGAGCTAAATAGAGCACTGAACTGATAGTCCTCTCGCCTAATGGATATTGAAGGCTTCCGCAGCTTTAAGGCACGTTCTGATTAGACTTGAGTATTCAACATTTATCAGAATGCATTGAGGAGCAACGGGTCCAAATTCTTTCCTTAACAACTTCTCACCAATGAGTTTAGATGCGTTGAAATGAGTCTTTAAATGCGTTTTTGGTGGCTCAGCGTTATATGTAAGGGATTAAATAGAGTACTGAACTGACAGTCCTCTGGCTAATGGATATTGAAGGCTTCTGCAGCGCTTTGATCTCCTGTTGTTTAGCAACCAGAATACTTTTCATCACGTCCCCTGAGTACAAGGGTTTCCAGGAAGCTAAAACGTAAAAAATTAAAGTCCATTTTACTACCCAGAGGTGTTGTTCAATCGAACTAAGATTTTTCTCACTTCTTCCTGTTGGTATGGGTCACCTTTTTTCCTTGTCCCGCTTTGATTGGATCATTTTTGCTATTTTCACTCCACCCTACTCCATAACGATGCGATTCCGTGGAAAACGGTGGAAGTTGCGGCACCTGGCCGCGAAAGCGGAGCAATGGCGGGCCGGGACTCTTGACAGAGTTGAAAAATGTGAAGATTAATCACTCGTCGTTGAGTAAGTGCCGGCGATTTCTTTAAACTACACGTTTTTCAATTCGAAGTGAATTTTCAGTTGAATAATTTAACAATAATTCTGTAAATGGGAAAAAAAGAGCCCGTATCGAGTATCGTCTGTGTCTTGTTTATGACGTCGCTCCATCACAATATCGTTTTTTTGCAATTTCTTCGTACAAACTCAAGGAACACATGGCTAATTTTAAAATGTAAGTAATTACATAATTCCCTTTTCTTTTTTATTGACCTCCAGCCACGCCAGCCGGTCTTCTTTCTTGAGTCGTAACGATAGTTTCGGTTATTAGTTCACCTGCGGGCCGATCATTTACTTTATCGTTAAACCGATCGTTAAAAATGTCAATACGAGTGATGCTATTGGTCGAAAATTGCAAAACTTGGCTGTTGCTATGGTAACCATCGTTAAGAGTTTCGTTTTCTAAAGGCTATTCATGAGTTACCTTTAAAAACGGACACTATAACGATGGTTACCATAGCAACAGCCAAGTTTTAAAATATTCGACCAATAGAATAACTCATAGACAGTCTTATCGATCGATTTAACGATGAAGTAAATGATCGGCCCGCTGAGCTACAAATTCAGACGTATTGTCATGAGAGAACCCATAAAAACGGGCGACAGTGTACTGGAACTCCCCTGCTGCCAGGAAATCGCCGTAGCAAAAGTTTGCAACAGACCCATTCGTGTATTACGAGTGATTACTGTAGCTCGTTGATGTCCGATTCTAGCGGTGTCACGTCAACCAGTGGCGTAGCGTGTATTGTGGCAGCGTTGCGGTTCTTCCATTCAAAGCCATGAAAAAGATCGAAGTATTGGGTGTTCGGTGAACACCTTCGCATTTGACCTTTTACTTGGGTTTAAATGGATAAAATACAACGTATAGCCAAACTGCACGCTACGCCATGATGTCAACGCAAGTTTTTCTTCCAATGGTATACATTTACCGTAGAATTTGCAATCACTCTAACTTTGGCCGTCGAAATGTTCCAATCTAGATTTTTCGATCATTGTTGGTGACTTTAAGTCGCTCTGAGTTAGGTTACCTTGGAAAATACATTGTTATTCTGTATTTGCGTCACTTACCTGCTGCCATCGGATGTCTAGATCGAGTAATAATGACATTACATTATAAGGTAGCCAACACAAAGCGAAGAGAATTGCTAATAGTAGTAATATCCTAGCGGCTCGTCTCCTTTCCTTTATCACCCGTTGCTGAAAACATAATTAAAACAACGTATGGATCAGCATATTTTATGAGGATGATAAGGACACGATTAAAATGGGATCCAAGCAAATTTTTTATCTCGCCCACTCTCGTGGAGTTATCCCAACGAGCTTTAGCGATAGAGAGGAATTTTTGTGGGACATGATATTGAAACTTCAAGGAGGGAGCCATATGATCGAAGTCTCTTGTGGACATTTTACACGGGATCGGTTTAGTTTATCTTATATTTGTTTAACCTTAAAAAGGAAGTTGTGACGAAGTCTCTTGAAATTGGGTCTAAACGAAAGTGCAAGTGTATCAGAGTGGCTATCTGGACACAGAAATGGATTTAACTGTTTCTTTTGAAATGATTTGCACGTTAAAGAAATTGACAAAAAAACAGAAGCTAGCAGACTTTACTCACCTGGATAGTTTTATTGGAATTCTTTGTTCAGATAGCCGTTCTTAAACACTTGCACTTTTGCTTAAGGGGGTATCCTACCCAAAATTTTTTTTTTTCACCAGTTAACCTCCAAAATTTCTGAAATTTTGGCAATGGAATAAGCACATTGAAATTAGGCAACCCTGAAATTTTTGTCGTGGTGGTTGCATACCTGCCCCTGAAATCTAATAATAAGCAGAAAAAAAAGGTCGTTTACAGGAAAGTTGCTAGAGCCTGATATAATTGCTCTATCGACTTGTTCTTTGGCTCAAATGATGCACAATTAGATTCTCTGTGATCTGTTGGAGACAGATTTATTTTTTTCAATGCTTAGTAGCCCGGGTAAGAATTTTTCAATGGCATCTATTTTTTTTAGCTTACTTTTTCACTTTAAACTTTAATTTGAAAAAAAATATTGAGGGTAGGTTAAAAATCTGATTCCAACAGATCACAGATAATACAATTTCGAACATTTTTAAAAAAAAATGAAGTCTGTAGCTCAATTAGGGACTGAGATATCAACTTTCCTGTGCGGCAAAACAGGGGAAAATTAACATGCTCTAAAAATGGAAAAAGAAAATAACAAACATTTATTTTCTGCTCACCATAGATGTGTAAATTATTGGCGCATGACTTTAAAAAATTAATTAAAAATATTTCTAAGCCTTTAAAAAAAAACCAAAAATATCACGTTCTTCACGAGGATTTCCTGAACAAGAAAAGTAAAAAAAGTCAAAATCCCCAAAAATTGCTAAAGTGACCCAAATTTAGGGTAGGATACCCCCTTAAAACCAATTACCACTAGATCGATTACAATTTTGGATCTAAGGTTAAAAAAATACGAGGCAAACAGACCAGATTCATATCACCTATGCTGTCACATTTTGAGATAAGACTTAATACATGCATCAGCCTCTTTATTGCGATACTTCGTTGAGCTATCCATAAAAAATTAGGGCTCACAATTTTTTGGGATAGGACGGGCTTTGGAGTGACATTTTATCTTCATCATTCAAAGTGTTTCAGTGGCAGTGAGCCAGTGACTCCATTTTCTTCATGATTGATCTGTTTAATGTTTGAAACCTTAAAAAAAAAAACGTAAAATTCTTACTTAAAAATGGCGGGACTGTAGTATTTTGACGGTCCATTGAAAGGTGACCGATGCTTTTTGAGGTTCTTGGGGCGGACTTTGGGTCGAGGACCGTTCTTCTCGCACATCTTTTGGGCCATGGTTGTGCACTTTTGCTATTGTACAGCACTAAGGCAGTAAGGCTCATTGTCTCTAATGTTAAATGTCCGATACGTTCATTAAGAGCTTTGAAAACCCACAAGATCAATCACGAAATCATTTGAAACAACAACAATAATCCATTCATTATCCATTTTACAAATAAATAACCAGCGCGAAATCTTTTACTATTTTCACCTTTTAACAACTACATTATACGGAGCCACCGGAATTTGTATTTTCAAACATCAACTTGGCTCCGAAACGTTGTATGTTTTGTTTGGTTACTTCTAATTTTTGCGACCTTTCATTTGCTCCTGTTCATCCACAAAATCAGGCGGTTAATGTAAGAAATATTTCTAACTTTTGAATGATAAAACAATCACTTGAAGTTACGATGAAGTTAAGATAAATGCGGTGGTTTTTTTCTGCGTAGTAGATTGCTGGCGACAATGGTATGCGGTAAAGCGTGGATTATGAAAAATAGAAGACTTTCAAAGTCATTTCCTGTGTTAACAAGTGGATTTTAAAAGTTTTTAACATGAGGTGAGCATCGCTATTTCGAGGATTTTTCCATTAAAAGTAATGTTAAATCAGCAAACATATTCAACAGACCCGTTGGTAAAATTGAGGAATCAGAAAATGTAACACGTGGGTACGATCGACGCTAAAAGAAACACAATCCACACTTCCAATTTTTCCTTCGTTGATTTTTCAGCTAATTTTTGAGCCTTCTTGAAACCTTCAATAGGTACTTGAAATGATTGAATTAGTACTTGAGGATGGGATACAGTCGCCATTACACTTCTTTTGGCAATTGGCATAATGATGTCGTGCTTTCTATTTAGAGACGAGTCTCGCTCTCGCATACTTTGAGAATTTATTAACTGTACGTTAATGTCATCATTATACTGACAGCTAATTGACAACGAAGGTTGTAGAACATTTTACCCACCATCTCCATGTACCCATGGAAAACACTGACACTTTTCTTATTCCATCTAAAAAATCTTCGAAGAAATGTTTTACCACTATAGGAATTTCTTTTGGCATTAATAGTACAAAGAGTATTTCAAACAATTATTTTACTTCAATACAAAAGCAAGAAAGCTCTAAGAGGAATGAGGAAAGGAATGTTTTGAAAAAATGAGCCCAAAATTTGTTCACGTAGATATGAGTCTCGTTTTCATAATTAAAGAGCTTGATTCAAAATGGGGGTTTTTCTCCCCCCCACCGATTTTCCTGAAACTTTGTATTTTGATAGTACTTGATATAAGTAGTCTTTTTTTTCAAATAAAGTTTTTCCAAAAATAATTAGGGGAGGAGTTACAGTGTTGAAAAGTTGCACCTTTCAAAAATTCATAACTTTCGCGTAAATCATCCGATTGAAACGCGGTTTTCACTAAAAGATGCGGATTGTAAAGCACTTTCATGCCATCTAAACGAAATTCAATTTTAATAATTTTTGACTTAGTTATCGTCATTTTTGTGATTTTTAGGCCACTCAAAATCTACTTAAAGTGAAATAAAAAAAAATTGTATTTTTTGATTTTGACCGGTTTGAAATATGTTATTCCTCTTTAAATTCTGCGTAAAATGAGCCCAAGCAGAATGCAGGGCGATTTTTTGTCTCGGAGTTATGCATTTTTTAGTAAGCGAAAAACGAGTTTTTTAGGGTACCCATGAGCGTTCGATAGAGAGACTCAAGTCAAATAAATGGAAACTGTATTTTTTGATTTTGATCAAATTGAAATATGTTATTCCTCTTTAAATTCTGCGTAAAATGAGCCCAAGCAGAATGCAGGGCGATTTTTTGTCTCGGAGTTATGCATTTTTTAGTAAGCGAAAAACGAGTTTTTTAGGGTACCCATGAGCGTTCGATAGAGAGACTCAAGTCAAATAAATGGAAACTGTATTTTTTGATTTTGATCAAATTGAAATATGTTATTCCTACTTAAATTCTGCGTAAAATGAGCCCAAGCATTCTGCTTGGGCTCATTTTACGCAGAATTTAAAGAGGAATAACATATTTCAAACCGGTCAAAATCAAAAAATACAATTTTTTTTTTATTTCACTTTAAGTAGATTTTGAGTGGCCTAAAAATCACAAAAATGACGATAACTAAGTCAAAAATTATTAAAATTGAATTTCGTTTAGATGGCATGAAAGTGCTTTACAATCCGCATCTTTTAGTGAAAACCGCGTTTCAATCGGATGATTTACGCGAAAGTTATGAATTTTTGAAAGGTGCAACTTTGCAACACTGTAACTCCTCCCCTAATTATTTTTGGAAAAACTTTATTTGAAAAAAAAAGACTACTTATATCAAGTACTATCAAAATACAAAGTTTCAGGAAAATCGGTGGGGGGGGGGAGAAAAACCCCCATTTTGAATCAAGCTCTTTCATTCAATAATCAAACGATATCCGCGGGAAGATGAAAAACGAAAAAGAGAAGGCTTGTTGTAATAAGGGGGCACTCAACTCTCATATATTCCTGCTGCGTCCTGATGAATTAATCCCTTCATCCCCGATCTTCCCCCCTAATACTTTCCGCTTTTTCCCCCTTGCTAGAAGCTAATTTCAAGTCATTTATATTGACGTCCAATCAAGTATGACGTCACAATCTAAGTAACCGTTTATTTTCCATACGAGATACCACTGATGTTTATTTTCCTCCAACTTCAATGAAGCAAAGAGCGCACAGTTTGAACTTGACTATTCATGTGCTAAGCGGTTATACTTCGAAGTCGAACCGAATCACCTGATAATTCTGTAACGAGTATTTTACGCTGTAAAATAAAATACCCGAGAGGGGGGCGTCCACCAACCCACTGAGTGGGCAAATAATACAATATAGATTTAATTAATTCACTTAGGTTTTTTTACCTAGTGCCTGAGAAGCTAGATTGTGTGACCTGCAGTGTTAATCCAATTACGTCCACTTCACACTTGACACGCACGTTGGAGAATTTGACCAGAAAAGGAGCGAAATTATGATGAAGATAAAATACTCGTATAACGATTTCGAAGTTCAACGACGATATATAATATTTTCACAAATTATATTGGTAATGCGAAAAATATTGAATAATTCGTGTACCCCCCCCCCCTGAAAAACCCCCAAAAACCAAATTTTGGGTTGTGGCAGTATTTTTAAATGAAACTTCAGGTCCGAGTTACTCAAACCGATTTTCCCCGATTTTTTATGGTAAACCGTTCAAGAAAACCATAGTGAGCAGGTTACGTGAAACACCCTGTATATTTTAATTTGAGTTGCTCATTAAAGTTGGGATATTATTGTGAGCTGCCTCCCTTTGAAGTATATGACAAGTCCCATTTTTTACTCAAATAAGCTCTCAACGATTCTCGAATCTCCGCTCGATTCATCATACTCTGTAGGGAAGTCCCAAGGAACTAGAGTCATTTGTTGTTTTGTTAAACGTGTGATTGCATGAAAGAGCAGGAAGTATTCAAGCCCTTGCCAAATTAAAATCCGAGAAAGCAAAATGCATCTTACCGGAAGAGAAACTTAGACGTGGGATATCTCGATCGCGAAAATAGGTATAAACTTCCGGTTTGGGCTGAAATACTTGGTATTTACTTCCTTTCTGAATGGTGTAATATACACTATGAGATCTACCCGGTGTATCAGAAACGTATGTTGTCCTTGTAACCACGTATTTTAGAGGTCAAAATGATACTTGTTTCCTCTAAACATGTGTCCGAAAATGCCCGCCCCTTTTGAGCTGCAGTCCTCCAAAGTTTCACATTTTTTGTTTGTTTTTGTTTGTTTTCTTCTTGGAATATCGATTAAAACCAAATGTCATGAAAATTGGTGTCCCAAGGTAATTTGACGCGTAGAATCCATCTTTGACCTCGAGAAATTTAGAAATTAGGTCTGACCGTATTTTTCAGGCAATATTGTACCTTCAACGGCACAGATTTTATGTTAAAGGATTAAAAATTTGAAAAATAGTTACTGAAACCAGATGGGAAAAACTCTTTGAAAGATTTTTAGTTCACTCTTTTTTTTTTTTTTTTTTTTTTTTTTTTTTTTTTTTGGATACAAAGCGCTTTAAGTGAGATAGTCGGGCCACAAGGTGAACAAAACAGCGCTTTTACCATGAAGAGCGGCAGTAAGTATGCAACCCGCCAGTCCGCTGCTTCTTCAAGCCGCCCGCTTTAGTAAAAGCGCCGACTTTTGCGCCTTTGCGCAGCGATTATCTCGCTTAAAACGCGTCGCGTCGCGCGTCGTAATTAAGCGAACGAAAAATCTGTCTTAAGAGTTTTTCCCATCTGGTTTCAGTAATTATTTTCCAAATTTCTAATCCTTAACATAAACTTTGTGCCGCTGAAGGCAAGTACAAGATAAAAAAGAGTACAGTCAGATCCAATTTTTGAATTTCTCGAAGTCATTAATGGATTCTACATAAAGAATTACCCCGGAACACCACTTTTCATGACATTATTTGGTTCATAATTATGGTCGTTATTCCAAAAAACACCATCAAGTTCTTAAAACTTTGGGGTGGCTGTAGCTCAAAAGGGGGGCATTTTAAAACACATGTTTAAAGGAAAAACTTTTTATTTTGACCTCTAGAATACGTGGTTACAAGGACGACATACAGGGTGCCCCGAAATTAATAGCAAACCTTTTTACCACGTATTTTTTGGGTCAATATAATACTTTTTTCCTCTATAAACATGGGTCCGAAATTGTAGTCTTTTCAAGTTACAGTGTTAAAAAGTTTCCGGAAAACAAATTGAAAAATTGTCATACTCCCGCGTGAATTGTTCTAAATGCTCGTAAAATAGATACTCTGATGTAACTTTAAGCGCTCTCGCCGATTTTGGCTGTGAAAATGCTGTATGCAAAAATTTGAGGGGGGTTTTGGGGGTTTTTCTCACTTTTTTTTGCAAAATTATGTGAAAACATGCTTTTGGTTTCATCAAACCCAAGAACGATTAGCATTGTTCAAAAGTTCGTGAAATAATATGCAGTTTTGGTCCTTACAAGTTTTTCCATTTTTGAAACCATTTCCGAGAAAATCGTCCCTGAAGTTGGAGAAGTCGGCCAATAATCGCCTTATCTTTGATTTTGTAAATTCTTGGGCATCTTCTCCAACTTCCGGGACGATTTTCTCGGAAATGGTTTCCGAAATGGAAAAACTTGTAAGGACCAAAACTGCATAATATTTCACGAACTTTTGAACAATGCTAATCGTTCTTGGGTTTAATGAAACCGGAAGCATGTTTTCACATAATTTGGCCAAAAAAAGTGAGAAAAATCAAGAAAAACCCCTCTAAACCCCTCCTCCAAATTTTGCTTACAGCGTTTTCACAGCCAAAATTGGCAAGATCGCCTAAAATTACATTAGAATATCAATTCGCGAGCATTTAGAACAATTCACGCGAGAGTTATGACAATTTGCAATTTGTTTTTCGGAAACTTTGCAACACTATAACTCGAAAAGACTGCAATGTCGGTTGTATGTTTATAGGGGAAAAAAGTATTATTTTGACCCCAAAAATACGTGGTTAAAAAGGTTTGCTATGAATTTTGGGACACCCTGTATGTTTCTGATACACCCTGTATATTTGCCCTGTAAAGAATGGTCCAAATCTAATTTCTATTTTTGATGTATCGAACAGAAAAATGATGTAGCACTTTTGCCAAAATGTACTCATTTTTTCGCCTGTTCGAACGTTGTATTGTATTATAAGATAAAAGCTGCTGTATGCTTATGTTGAGAAATAGGAGTTTTCCCACCAAAAACGATTATAAGCCTCAAATTCGACTCTGTTACTTGGCAGTACTTATCTAGCAGAGCATTTTGTATTACTTTTGTAGTACCTATCTTTGAGCAAAGCGCGAGAAAACCCCTGATAAAAGTTTTTCATCGGTGACCAATAAAACGGTTCCAATTCTCCAGTGACCAATGAATTTTTCATTGGTGACCAATGTAATTCATTGGTAACCAATGAAAAATTCATTGGTCACTGGAGAATTGGAACCGTTTTATTGGTCACCAATGAAAAACTTTTACCTGGGAATGCCTGATCCGGGTGGTCTGGGACACCCTGTACTGTACACAGTGGCAGTGGTCTCGTATTTGCAATAGTATGCCAGTGCAAATAGTGTCTAGGGTGGCGCGGGCTGTTTGAACTTGAAGTGATTTCCTGAGTTAATGTGTGGCTTTTGAACGTTTTTTATGGGGGCATCGTTAGTTCTGCCGAATTTAGCGCTTGAATCTAGGTTCTATATTGTTGTAGCAAAAGTACGCAACAGACCCATTGATTTACTAATCATGATGCGATCAATTTTGTAGCTATAACAAACAAGCCTGACGAACGATCGATAGAGAACGGTGCTTTTGATTTCTTACCTGTTGCATCGACGCGGTGCTCTCGTGCCTATCGAAAGGAGGCGTTACCACCCACAACTGTCTTCCCATAAGTGAGTAAGCTGATATGACCACAGATCCCGGCGTTGCGTAGACAATGACAAAACACAGGACACCTGTCAACAACACAAATATCAAATCAAACATTTATCTCTGGCCTCTTTTTCCTTTACCTTTGACTTACGTTCAGGTAACTAATTGCCTCGGGTTTTTTTTTTTTTTTTTTTTTTTTTTTTTTTTTTTTTTTTTTTTTTTACAATGAGTGACGTGAGTTGTGCTAAACACCACTAGTCAGTACTCGCGACTTCATCGCGTGCCCAGTGGTGCCGCTGAGTCTCACGTCTCCGCGGCCACGATAATTTCGTCCCGAGATTATATCTGTCGCGTGAGCCGGGCTGCGGGGATCCCTCGAATGCTGGCAGGCACGAGTCTGGACGTTTTTGGGATGGTTGAACGTCCCCGAACTATGACGTCGCCTACCCAGCTTGGTCGGATGATGCCTCGGATGATGTTGTCAGTGCAAGGAGTGGGATAGCACTGCAATAGCTGTGAAGAGGTCGTAATCGCATCTACGCAGAGCGACCAGCACCAGTTCTAGGGGTGGTTGCCCCACCACGGACTGTCTGACGTATTTTGCTTCCCTCATACCTCTGCATTCTGGGATTCTGAGACCGAGACTTTAAGGTTCGAACAATGTTTAGACCGTCGTAAAATCGGTCCAAATTATCATTGGATGTGTAAGACGTGTTGTATAACATGATAATAATCAACTCAGCTTTAAAGCATCGATTCGACTATCAGTTGAACCTCATAAAATCTCTGTATCCAAGAATCGAATTCGGCTTTCTTCAATCGGAATTTGTCGTCGAAAAAATGCTAATTCCTTCGAATCATTTTAAACAGTTTCGCGAGCCAACGCACACTGTGAAGTCGAGACTGCGATTTTTGGAACCGATCCTTTCGATTTCATTCGATTCTCTGAAACGATCGATTCCACCCAAAGCCCACCCCCTTTCGACCAATCAATGCAGCAAGAGAAAAATTAATACTGAAGCACACTTTAAATTGGGCAACAGAGCGATGCTCGACGAATCGTTTGGGGCAAGTTTTTGTCGCCATGAATGCAATTTTCAGCTCAGCCATTCAGTACAGAACCGCATGAATAATGTTGGGTACGCTAGAGAACCACCGTTGGCAGATTTTCGCCTTTAAATGATCAAATACATGAAGTCAAATGGGAAAATCGGATAAATGTCAACAACGTAGAAAGCCGACCTCTCCTTATCGCGCCTCTATTGTGCAGGCAGACCCACCTTAAGTTAAGATAGTTTAAATCCATCGCTTTTCATTTGCCCAGGGAATCCGTTTGTCAAGTCTTTCTCAAGCTCAATAAACGTAATCACCGCACAGTAGATCGGGATCTATTCCAGGCGTGATTTTCTGAACAATACTGTAGCAATACAGTGTGTGACACAATTAAGCAGGGCTGCCGTTTTGCGTATAATCAATGCTATCTTTCAATTCACCGATGATTCCATCGGTTGAGGAAAGATTACACAGTTCAATTCAGTGCGTGACTATAATAAACTAAAATACTCGCATCTGTAATCTTTTCTCAACCGGTGGAGTCGTCGATGACTTTAAAAAACTTGCGGATATTTGAATTAATCAACGGAGTTTCCACCGATTAAGGAAAGATTACAGATCAGAGTATTTTCGTGCATCCTAGTCATGCACTGAACTGTGCTGTGTAATCTTTTCTCAACCGGTGGAATCATCGGTGAATAGAAAAATAGCATTGATTATACGCAAAACGGCAGCCCTGCAATTAAGTAAATGTCGTCCGTTTCACCACGCTTTTTTCGGATGTCAAAATAAGACTTCCTATCCTCGTGGACATGGGTCCAAAAATGCCCCCTTTTTGAGCTAGAGGCCTCCAAAGTTTTGGGAAGTCAACGAATCTGTTTCAAACTTTTGCTACAGCTTTCGAGAGGGCATAATCTGATGTAAAATCACTGGAAAATACCGTTAAGAGTATCAGCCAGTTCCGAACTTGAGTCACAAAAAACTTAACGTTAACTTCGCTCAAATTAAGTGATTAGTTAAATATTCCTACGCCGCGGTGCCGATTTTGCATACCCAATTAATTGAAGGCGCGGAAGTAATGACTGAAACTGGGTGAGGTTGATCTAGTCACTGAAACGAATAATATATTCGGGCGTGATATGGAAAGTTTTACACTCGTTTTACAAAATTCCAAGGTGGCGGCCAAATGAACGAGTCATAATGAGAGAGTTTAATCTCAAATCAACTTTCTATGCTGAGAAAATGGATTCTATCGCAGAGAAATCAGCAAGTAGATGGGACTCATTCATTGTGAACCGCTCATTTGACCGCCATCTTGGATTTCTTTTAATTCGCTTTTCGTTGGTCCATGAGTGGATTTTGAGACTTTCTGATGCTTTCAATGCAGAAATCGACCCATACTATGCTGCAGCGAAAGTTTGCAATATGCTTATTAAATTGTGTTGTTTGTTTTTTGTTGTTGTATATTTTGTAAGAATTTAAGAATAGATTGTTCATCATTTTAGTCGGTCTATCTTTTCTTCCCTTGTGTAGATACATCTGTTGTCAAAATGAAAACTGAGTTTGTCGGTTTCTTGCTGAATCTTTCTTTAGATCTCTAAATCCGTCTAATCTACCGGATTTCTTGAAACTGTGGCAAGATATTGTGCCTAAAGGTATGTGACTAATTTTCTTCTCATGCTTTAATTTATTTATGAAAACTTTACACTTTTATGTTCAAAATAACTCCTTATTCGCACCACTGCGCGTCTCCGGAGTCATTGATAAACTTTTCCTCGGCACCATGCCAATGATTCTTTTGAGACGTTTGAGGAGTGAGTCGCTCTTGTGCTCCCCTTCGATTTTAAGGTTTTTCTCTGGAAGCTTTCAATAATATTTTTCTTTTCTGGAACTACCCTGAATCCCCTAATCTTTTAGTGTTATGATATCTGACGTCGGTGAGTATAAAATAATTCTACACGGCCGTACTTTTACGCGTTTCCCTAAACCCGGCTATGAAACGTAGTAGGTAAGCAATGAAATGAGTGTGTGAATACTCATTTTACTTTCTCGATGGTCTTTTTAGAGTTCGATAAATAATGGCGCTGTTGCAAGTTTTTACTTTTCGGTGTAAATTGATGTTACCATATTAGTATGTATTTTTAGTTATTATTCACTCAAGTACTTGTTAAAAAATTACTATACTCTCATAATTCCGTATTACCATCTATAGTGTTTCAGTCAGATTTAACGTCAGGACTATTTTTTCCTGTAAATATGAGTCTTAAAATGCCGTCCTACTTAGCTACGATTTTTCAAAGTTTGGAACACGATTGAGTCTAAATTTTTCAGTGCAGTTCCTCTCAAATTCGTTAGTAGACACGTTTTTAGGTGTAAAATTCATTAATGCTCTTATGATAATCCTAAAATAAATCCGAGCTCACTTTTTTGATACTCTTGAACATTTGATGGCAACAACTTTACGTTGCAGATGAAAATGTCCAAAATTTCGTGATAGAATCAGATTTCAAAAATTCTAATGAAGATTTTCGTTCCCATTCATTTTTTCGATGCGACGCATGAGATAATCGACATTGAAGTTGGAAAAGTCAGCGGTAGAGCAGAAAATTAACAAGCTTTTTATTTTTTAAATTTTTCCGTAAAGAGTTAACGGTCAACATCACTTGTCGCTTTTCAAACCCGTGCAGACTGCGAAATTTCACAGATCCAGGGGAACGAAATTCAATTTTTGATCTTTTAAATACGACCATACTGATAGAAAATCTTGATTTTGCATGGTTTTTCCCTTTTAAATCCGAGATTGATCTCCAAATAATTGGCCCAGGTCAGTTATACGGGACCGTCATCATTGTGCGTTTCGACGACACTGATAATTCTCCTCCTCATGCGCCGATCATAACAATGCTCTGATATGTCTCATTACGATATTGTTTTACCGCTCCTCATGCCATTTTCCAGCCTTTCACGCAATTTCAGGCAGTATTAGCTTTCAGCCAGTGTCCACGAACGATGAATTTCACTCATTTGTTTATCCTTTGTTCTTTATCAAAGATTATTGAGTTCGTTTTGAAACGTATGATTTTTCATTTCAAATGGACTTTTTGTCGGATATACGGCCAAAAGTGTGACATAGGCTGAAAGCCAGTGCTTTGTAGTAATTAAAACCAGCAACAGTTTTTGTTCAAAATTGCTCTTTTTTTTTAAAATATATTAATAATATTGAATAACCATAAGCCTGAAAACCTCGAGACAAACTCTGTTTGAAAGAGGTTGTTTCATCGCCCATAAGGAATAGGCTGCGAATGATTTGCTTTCATTTTTTAGGGCTGATAGAGATATTTGTGGGAAGTCTGAAAATGGCCAGTTTTTTATTTTAGCCCCCTTAGAACCGGGGGGAAGGAGGTCGAAGCTAAAACGGTTTTTCGGCCGTAACTTTTGAACGGTTAAAGATATTAAAACGAACTTTATTTGAAATGAAAGATCTTTTAAAGACCTATCTTTTGATGTGTATGATCTTTCAAAAACATTAAATTTTAGTTGAATTATTGCCTTTTCAAAATTTTTAAAATTCTAAAAGATCAAATTTTTGACACTTTCTCACATACGGATCGCCCAGATGAAAATGAAAATTTGCTGTACAATAAGTTCTCTCTTTTCCGATTAAAACAAGTCCAAGATCAATTTTAGGAAGTCATTTGTCTTTGAGTTATGAATTTTTAAAGTGAAAAAATCGCAATTTTTTACACTTTAAAAACATCTCTTTTAGTCTCTTGTCTATCACATGAGCGATAGTCAAATTGACTCCCGGAGCCCCTTCCTCCGCTGCTTCAGTAGAGGCGCCAGTGATTTCAGCAATTGCGTTCTCGTTATGATCCTCTTGCACTGAGGTGATTTTAGAAGTCCTCGTGACGCCTTTTTCTTACCAAAGGTTTTGTCAGCGCTACCAAAGCGATATCACCAATGAGCTATAACTTTCGAGTGGCGCATCAAGGAACGTTCCGCTGGTTCATTGTTGTCACCTAGGGCGCCGCCATCTAGCCGTAAAAATCGATTTTGAGGTTAAATTTTGTAGGTTGTTTCCGGTTGTTTGGTAAACAAACTCGGGCATCGCCGGAAACGACCTACAAAATTTAACCTCAAACCTTGGAATATGCCGTCCAAATTCCGCTTTTTCCCGGGATTCCTTCTACCCTGTGTGGCACAAGATGGACCAGCCCGCTGCCACTCTAAACTTATAGCTCATTGGATATCACTGGTTTTTTTTCTGTGCACCCAGCACACCTGGTCACGCCAGCCCTGCTCAGAATTCTTCGTGAAATGAATTGAAGGAAAAATGAGATGGTCATAATTTTTTACGACTCATCCGGAGGGTGCATTATTGGCATTTTCTGTCGTGATACTATGGACATTAGTGCCTCGTAAAAGTGCAATGAAATCTCCCTTCCTTTTATTAACCCTAAAGCATCAGCTGAGCATGAGTCGTTAAACGCAACATTTTGTCAACACAAGTTGCGCTATCTAGTCATCTTGTTGCTTGTTTCTGGCGCGACTGGTGATCGTTGACCCGTTTGGGTATGTAACCCTTTTCTATTATCGGTGTTGCTCTAAGTCTCATGAATAGGAAATTTGCGTAGCTAAGCTAAGCTAATAATTATGACAAAGTTTCGGAAAAAGTAATAATTATCATCGCAAGGTAACTACTGTTTACTTATTTTCACTTAGTTTCTTTCTGACTTGTGTGGTTCGATTTGACCTTTCTACGCAATGGCGTCAAAGTAGCTTCGTTGAAGCTCTTACGGGATAATTTCTGGGGATCGTTTCCGAAACAAAGGCGGACTTATCAGTCTGGCAACTGTGTATTATTCTCATTTGAATGCATGAGAAACAATCGATTAGTGAGAGGACCATGGCCCCTTCGAGAATCGATTGTTTCTCACATGTTCAAATGGGATGAATTCATGGTTGCCAAATTGCTGGATCAGTCCATCTTCCAAAACCGCGAAAACATGAATAAATGCGCTAATTTTGAGTCATCATTCAACGGTTCTGATACTAGCAACTCGTCGTTGGTATCTTCACTCTCCTGACACGAGCGTCACCGTGTACGGTCAAATAGGATGGGGGGGGGGCGAAAGCTTGACAGTGATTAATCGCTTTTTTGCCTTTCGGTCAAAGTCGGCTTTTCACGCGACTTTAATTATATTCCCAAATTCAATGTTGTTACCATCGGTTGATCTGAAGATTTAGAAATTGTATGGTTTTCGTGTGATATTCTTACTTTCGTTATTGATATTTTTTTCATTGAAACGTTCGTTATGTCTAGTCCACCGGTGAATTCACCGTTGAATCTAAAAAGTCCATCGAATACTCGAGATACGGCGACCCAATCCTCGGTTTCCAATAATAGACTGTTCTATCAAGTAAATTTCCAATCTTCACTTACTCTAAGTCAAATGGAAAAAAAAATTCAGTGGCGGCTCGTGCAATCTGGCAACCGTGCACTTTTGCCATTTAAACGTATGCAAAAAGATCGATACTAGGTGAGGCGCTGCGCCTCACCAAGTAATCGATTATTTTACACAGTTTTAAATGGAGGAAATCCACTGTTGCCATATTGCACGAGCCGCCGCCGGGAAAAATTGGATGACAATACGAAAATTGGCTACACTGTGTTTTATGGTGATGACGAGCGAAAAGTTCAAAATCCAGGGGTGTGGTTGGCTTGGATACTTTTTCAAATCGACGAAATCGACGTCTGAACAATTGAGGCATTTTTCGGTAAATGGGCGTATGGCGAAAAAACGACTTTTGAGGAAAACGCGTTTGAAAGTTTAAAACGTTATAACTTAGAGACTACTGCAGATTTTTCAAAATTTGAAAGACTGACTTGTAGAACAAACATTCAAGAAGAACTCTACTTAATTTTAAGTTTTTAGAGTGAAAATTAGTTGAGCAGTGAAAGTTCAAAGTTGAAGCGTTATACGCCCTTTTACCGAAAAACGTTTTTTTTCCTCTCCCAGCCTATCCGACAAGTATTGTTTGGGTTAGATTTGTGTCACAAACTTGAAGAAAAGGAAATTGTAAGAAGGAGGGGTGGTATTAAGGCCCTTTTGGGCTCATTTTTGGCCAAAAAAGAGGGTTTTATTGTTGTCATCGGAGACGGAGCCACTGAGCTCTTATCAATATCAGATACAGATGCGATGTGAGTACAGATATCGCGAGCGCGAGCCGCTGCGAGTACCGCTCGTTTTTTTTTTTTTTTTTTTATACAAGTTTTATTAACACGACTATACAACATGAGTACAATAATTGTTTTTTTCTTATGATAAATAGTATAAAATAATTACAGTATGATTTTTTGTAAATATTTATGGATATAGTAAAATTTTCCTTAGTTTTATGTTCCTGAAAAAAAAAAACGAACGAGAGATAAAAATGATGATGACGATAATGATGACGATGATGATATGGAATGAAGGGATGAAAAGATGGAGGAAAGTGAAGTGAAGGTAAAGACAATTCTGAGTGGAGGAGGGAAAAAAGGAGAAAAAAGTTGACCCCCGTCCCTCAGATTTTATGATAATAATCCGAGGCCAGCTCAAAAGGCTTGCGCCGTTTGAGCCTTCTCAGGACATTGCTATTGTCCAGAAGGCGAATAGCTTCTATGTTTGGGTGAGAGTGTAGCCGAGCTTCGTACCTCTCAGCTATTTTTTTAATGTGGGTTCTGACGTCATCGACGCCTAGATCCCTGTGTATGTCAGAATTTCTGACATACCAGGGCGCCCCAACAATTTTCCTTAGGACCATATTCTGGAAGGTTTGAATAGGCCTCAGGTTACTATTTGCGGTGCACCCCCAAAGCTGGGAACCGTACGCCCATACTGGCCTCAATACCTGTTTATAGAGTAGGACCTTATTATCAACGGATAGTTTTGAGTCTGGCCTTAACAACCAGTACATTTTCCTATATTTCAGACCTAGCTCAGCCCGTTTTTTCTTGACATGAGCTCTCCACCTTAATTTGGTGTCCAGTGTCAGGCCAAGATACTTCGCCGTGTCTGAATAAGGAACAGGATTGGGACCTAAGAATATTGGCATGTAGCCTACAACCCTGTTTGTGAATATGATATGCACAGATTTCTGGCGGTTAAGGGCAAAACGCCACCTTCTGTACCACCTAGAATATCTGTTAAGTGCCGTTTGCAGCTTTCTATTTGCGAGATACAGATCCCGACCTTTGGCCCCATAGGCTGTATCATCAGCGAATTTCATTAAGCGAGTCCCACGAGTCTGAGGAACATCACTGGTATAAATATTAAATAGAGTTGGTCCCAAAACACTGCCTTGTGGGACTCCTGCTTTGATTTCTCTGAAAACAGAAAAAGCACCGTCAAATCGCACTCTGAATGACCTATTTTGCAAATAGGACTTCAAAAGACGGTAATGGTTTATTGGCAAAAGCCTGTACAGTTTGAGCAACAACCCTTCGTGCCAAACTCTATCAAAAGCATTTGCTACATCGAGAAAAACAGCAGAGCAGACCATTTTATTTTCTAACGTCTCTTCAATGACCTCAGTCAGTCGATGCACTTGCTCAATGGTCGAGTGTTGAGTTCTGAAACCAAACTGATGATCCGGAATAATTTTTCGCTCCTCAACGATTTTTTTTAAACGTTTCACATATAGTCTTTCAAATAATTTCCCAATACTAGAGAGCAATGAGATAGGCCTATAGGAGGACGCTTCGTTAGGCGGCTTCCCAGCTTTGTGTATCATTATTACTTCAGCTTGCTTCCAGGCTGAAGGAATGTGCTCAAGTCGCGTGACAGCATTATAAATCTGGACCAATTTCATTATTCCTCGAACCGGAAGCTCTTTCAGAATACCACCGGTGATACCATCGAGCCCTGGCGCTTTTTTTACCCTGACCCGATATTTAATTTCGTTTTTGACTTCGTCCGGAGAAAAAGTTTCAATTTTAACAGACTCTAAGGGATTTGATTTTTCAAATTCCTCCTCGATGTTCAGTTGTTCCGGCCCTTCAGGAGGGTTTGGAGTAAAAACTGTGGCTAAATGTTCACAAAAGACATTTGCTTTTTCATCTGGACTTTTAGCCCAGCGATCATCCGCCATTTGAGAGGGGGTGAGTGGCTGGATGGTTTTTTGAGGTATTTGATAGCTTTCCATAATGAATAATCTGTATTCCGATCAGCCGAAAGTCCACTAAGGTATCTCTCGGTCCTTTCGTTGCGCATCACGGCAAGCCGACGTTTTAGCTGATTAGACAGTCTGTTAAAATTGGACTTGTCATCCGGATGTCGAGTCATATGCCACTTTTTTTCTGGCTTTTCTCCTCTTTTTTATCATGTCCAAAATATCATTAGGCATCCTAAAGCTGTGACTCACCATCTTGATTGTGGGAGTCGCTATTTGAGCCGCACTCTTCACATTTGCAGCGAAAATTTCTGCTTCTTTGTCTAGTACTTCAGTGGAGTTTATGGGTGCCCCTAATTCAATCATACTCCCCAGAATTCCCCTGAATTTCTTCCAATCGGTATTTTTATTCGTAAAAGAATGGTTACCGATTTTTTTAATCGCTGTCATACTTAATAATAGTGTGATTGGAATATGATCTGAGGCTAAGTCGACAATAGCGCCAGCCTCAATGCTGTTCAATGCGACATTTTTAGAGATGAAAAAGTCAATAACATCTGGTGTTTTATTCGGATCTGAGGGCCAATAAGTCGGAGTCCCGCAAGATGGAAAGTCACAGCTCAACTCTCTTCCTGCTCTCTCTAGTTCTCTTCCTTTTGTGTTATCTAGTCTCGAACCCCAGCGAGAGTGTTTGGCATTCCAGTCTCCGCCCACAATAAATCTATCCCCAAGGGACCGGAGAAACTCGGAATATTCATCAAATTTAATTTGATGTTTAGGGGGGCAATAGACTCCCGCAAATTTTAGCTCGCCTATGTCTGTTTTGACTGAGACGCAAACTGACTGAATGCTTTCAGTAATTCGCTGAAATTCTAGGTGGTGAGTGATATTGGTCCTCACCAGCAAGCCTGCTCCCCCCCGCGAATTATCGGAAGGATGCGAAGCGTGATAAAAACTATAACCCGGGATGCGGAAATATGATTCACTCGTAAAGTGTGTTTCAGAAAAGAGAAACACGTCAATTTTCTCGTTATTGAGGAAAGCCTGTACATCGTTCTTATGACGTAACAAGCCGTTACAGTTCCAAGCGACAATTCTCATCTCGTCGCCCATGACTTAAGAACGAGCGGTGGCCGCGGCGGTGCCAGATCTCTGGACACCAGCGGGTAATTTTGGAGCAACGGCGTTTTCGAGAGCAGCCAAACGGCTTTTCAGAAAAGCATTGCTATTTTCTAAAACATCGAGCTTCCCCAGGATAAGGCTTAAGGCCTTTTCAATGGAGGTTTCCGAAGTATGTGGAGGCGGCTGTGTTTTCGGCACAGCCGTGTTTTTGAAAAAACTGGAGTAAGGTACATCGTCTTTACGATGTGCATTGTATCGCGGGACAGTGTTGTTTTCTTTAATCGTATCCCTTGGTCTAGTCATCTTCTTATTTTTGATATTTTTGGCGCGCATTTCGTGCACCTCTTTGGCAACAACGCAGCCTCGATAACTCGCAGGGTGTTTTTCCCCGCAATTTGCGCAGAGGGGCTCGTCAATAGTCTTACCCTTTGGGCACTCGGTGCTCCAATGAATCTCTGCGCACTTGACACATTTAGGGTCCTTGAAACAGAACCCTCTCGTGTGTCCAAAACCCTGGCACCGGTGGCACTGAGGGACAAGGGTCGGATTTTTTCTAAGGGCCTCAATTTTGACTATGAGATTGAGAATAGCCTTAATACTATAGATTTTGTCTTTATCTTCTCCTCTATCAAAGGTAAGGATATAGTACGGAAGGTGAGTGGCTTTAATAGAAATTTCACCCCCTTTTCCTTTGACTCTTTCTTTTTTTAAATTTCATTATCAACTTTCAATACTTTAAAGCCTTGACTAATAAGGTCTTCCATGATTTCCTCACTAGGAATGGAGGGGTGAAGTCCCTTAACCATGACTCTTAAAGGTCGAGTGTTTTTATTTTCGAATGAATAAAATTTAAACCCTTTTTCATTCAATTCTTTAGAGATTTTTCTATGAGCCTCATCAGTGAGAGGATTAATTTTAAAAATGTCATTACGAAGAGCCTGGCACCGCCAGTCTTCGTCTTTCGCGACTGATTTTAAAATAGGTTGGATCTCACCAAAAGATTTAGCTGAAACTACTTTAATTGGAGGCGGCTTTAACACCTTCTTCTTCTTTTCCGGTTCCGTTCCTGTTTCCTTGGGGTCTTCCGTCCTTTCAGATACGTCAGTTGTCTTCACCTTTTTTTTAACTGGAGAGTTTTGTGCCCCCTTTTTCTTGTCCGTTCCTTCTTGTTGACTTGTTGGACTTGCTTTCTTGTGCTTCCTCTTGGTCTGGTTTAGTATGACTCGGGCTTCCTTGTCAATGAAAACGTCCTCGTCGGAGTCAGAGAGGGCTTCGAAACGATTTTGCACCCTAGTAGAGGGCGCTGGAGGCAGAACGTTCCTACGTAGCGATCTTGGTGTCCCTTTAGATGATTGTGATAGCAGTCCTATGGAGCTGGCACCACTGTTAGTTTTATCACCTGACATTTTAGCCTCGAGGGCTAAAAGTCTATTATTGAGATCAGAGTTAACCGAGCTTTGATTTTTTATGACTTCTTGTCCGTTTTTAATGACTGATATCAAGCCATTGATCGTAGATTTCAAACCATCGACTCGGCTTGAAATCGCGTTCGGATCATTTATAGATGCTGTAGCCGCTAAGCATTGCATTGCGCTATCTATTGACTTCTGAGAAATGACCGAAAAGTCAAGATCATTTACCGCGTTAGTTTCGCTTTGATTACTTGGATTAATTTCCATGATTTCATCATCATTCACAACACTATTCGCAGCATTGCGAGGGTCGTTGTTGATAAGTTTAGTCGGAGTTCCCGGAGGTGTTCTCGACAGAAGGGAACTTCTAATGAAAGCACTATTTGCTGCTGTATTGGCACTATTTGCACTATTTGGCAACGTTTGAGGCAAGCCGTCTTTCGACATGGTGGCTCTACTTGGCAACGTGTTGGGTGATCTAACCAAGGCAGCGATTCTGCCTTTTTGTAAACATTTTTCGCATCCGTGAAATTTGTCTTCAATATAGTAGCAAAGTGTCGAATGCTTACATCTCACAGACGTGAATGACATCAACGATTGTTTATTGTTTACGCGTTTTCACTGCACTCCGCGGCGGCAAGGTAACCGACGATCGCGGCTCGCGAATCGCGGGTTCAATAACACGAGCTAAAAATTTGCACTTATATCATATTGATATTTTTCATTAAAAATTTGCGATGAAAATTTTCGAGAGAGCGACGAAGGAACGCGTCCGCTTCACGCGAATGATCAACAACGACTGAGTACCGCTCGTAAGAGGCACTGTAGCCCATAAGTTTCTGAATTCAGCCGAGGTGCGTCCATTCGAACGATTGATTCGTGGTTATTTTCCGTTCAACATGTGAATAACTTTATATCACCTGTTAGGTCACATCGTCAGGATTTCAAAAACGAGTTCTCCAAAAAAAGGGCGTAAATCGCCATACGCCCATTTACCGAAAAATGCCTCAATTGTGAACAATCATTGTAGGAGTTGGGTATGTCAGTACCTTTCACGATGATAATTCATGTGCCGGTCAAAAATTGTGACATTCAAATTTCACTTACGGCCGCGGCGCATGCGGACTCGTTGCCTCCGGGTGGCCCTCGACGTGACTGCACACAAACCTATCGCAGCACGTGCTTTACCAATACATGAATTGTATTGGTGTTCCCCCTGTTTGTTTTTATTCTTTTTCTCTTTTTCTTCTATCCGCAAAAAACTGCGCTAGAAAATTTAAATGACAAGGTGCTGGGAAGCTGTGTTGCCGCTCGGCAACATATGTACCAGGTTAATTCTAAAGAACGCCCCTCTTCCGTTTAAAAGGGGAAGGTAGTTAACTGTTCGTACTCGGGAGAGTTGGAATTGCCTATACAATGAATTGAAGGCGCCCGAAAGGAACCTTAGCTTGTAATTGTTTTTATTGATAATCGCGTTTAACTAGAATGAAGACCGAAACAATGTGAAATAGAATAGAGGAGAAAAACGAGTATACTCGGGCTTGGTCCATAAAGGGTTAATTCACCGATTATTCAACCAATTGATGAAAGATTACACTGCTCAGTTCAGTTCATGATTGTCATGCACGAAAATACTCACACCCATAATCTTTTCTCAATCGGTGCTAATCGCTGTCAAATGATTAAAACATACCGACATTTTTAAAGTTATCGACGACTCCACCGATTGAGAACAGATCACTGATGCTAGTATTTTCGCGCTTTACAGTCGCACACTGAACTGAACTGCGTAATCTTTTCTCAACCCGTGAAATCATCGTCGCGTTGAAAAAATGTCATTAAATATACATACACATAGCGCGACAGCTCTGTTGGGAAAGTAAGTATTGTCGAAAGGGGGGGGGGGGGCTGGGATAAATCGGTTAATCGAGCAAGACAAGTGACTCTGAGCGTATCGTAACGTAACGTTTTCTCGTTTCTCCCTAATCCGAGGATTCGCGATTGAATTCGTTGCGCGCGGAATGAAAACTCATCTGAAAGCCCATTAAAGAGCTCTGTATCCTTGTGTGTGTGTGTGTGTGTGTGTGGGGGGGCGCTTGGGCCAGCGCTCTTTTTGCAAGTGAGAAAAAAATAAATAAGCAACTGCGTGTCGATAGTGAGAAGGAGAGGTTTCGGCTGGTGTGGGTGGCGGTGAAGAGGGGGGGGGGGGGTGCAGAAGTGGTAGATGAGACTCACCGTAAATGTGTTTTGAGTTGTAAGTGGAATTTTTCTTTTCGCCCCAGTCTTCTATGCACCAGACTAAGCCGTGTTTCCGGAACGCCGCCTCGAGTGCGGGGTTTCCTTCCACCTCGAGCGCCTTCGTCCGCCTCACCCACAGTATCGGAGTGAATATCAGCAAAGCGACGCACCATAGAATGGCTATGATCTGAAAAATCAAGGGGAAGAGATTAGTCCAGGAATTTCTCCCCTCTCGGCTTGATTCAAATTGAGCAATTGAGCTCTCCGGAATTAGGGCCACGAAACAGCGGTTTGTGCTCTTCCTGAAAAAGCAGCACTCTGATTCAATAGTGACGTATATCCGATGAGCCTACCTTTTGTTTTGAGCCCCCTTTACCGGAAACGGCTTCAATTTGTCCTTAAGAAGAAGAAAAAAAATGAATCTTTAATGAAATCGCAGTTGGGGGGGGGGGACTTCTTTCAGTTTCATTAAGTTGTTTCATTTTCGGATCAAAATCGCTGGGCTCAGTTTTAAAAATGAAGAAGAAGAAGACGAAGGAGAGAAAAAACTTCCTTTAATTTTATTAGGTTCTTCATTTATTCCAACGGCATGGCATTCAAAATAATTCGAATCATTAAGCTGGAAATACCTCGAATCACTTTTCTTGTTGTCTCTCCATGAGTTCTCTCCCCCCCCCCATTTTTTCCGTTCCTCCCACCCTTCAGTCCCGCTCCTGCATACATATAAACAGGGCTGCCGTTTTGCGTATAATCAATGCTATTTTTCGATTCATCCATGATTCCACCGATTGAGAAAAGATTACACAGTTCAGTTCAGTGCATGACTGTAATCAACTAAAATACTCGCATCTGTAATCTTTTCTCAACCGGTGGAGTCGTCGATGACTTTAAAAAACTTGCGGATATTTTAATTAATCAACGGAGTCTCCGCCGATTAAGGAAAGATTATAGATCTGAGTATTTTCGTGCATTACAGTCATGCACTGAACTGAACTGTGTAATCTTTTCTCAACCGGTGGAATCATCGGTGAATGGAAAAATAACATTGATTATACGCAAAACGGCAGCCCTGCATATAAATTACATTTAGGGGAAAAGAGCGTTTTCAATTGATAAGATCCGTAGAGAAAAGCGACCTCAGCCCTTCGACCCACTTGTTACTCCTATCCCCTTCTTCTGCATGTAGACTTGTCAAAAAGCATACTCTAAAAATTTTACGAATGAAAACTGAAAATTGAGGGATTTATGCCATTTTGTTGCAGGTGCAGGAGCAGGTAAGGACATTTACGGTGGCAGAATTAGACATTTTTGACACTTTCGTTTTCGAAATGCTGTTTTTTCACTAAGACCTGTCAACGCACGAAACTCTTAAATCAATTTCTCTCATCTGATTGATCCGACCATTCTTATCTACTATGCTAATGTGCCTTGTAAGTACGTTGTCATTTAAGGTGATTGATTAGTCGATCGATTAATGGTCATTTGCCGAATTTTATGGAGTTCTTTTTTGAAACGAGGATCGTCAGCACCTTTAGGTAGATCTATCAAAGATACCTGGAAAGTTTGGATGCTCGAATTCGCAAAAAAAGGACGAAACTATGGGAATTCGCGAAAAAAGGACGAAACTATGGGAATTCGCAAAAAAAGGACGAAACTACGGGAATTCGCAAAAAAAGGACGAAACTACGGGAATTCGCAAAAAAAGGACGAAACTACGGGAATTCGCGAAATTGCTGTTCGATCTCTCGTATCGCACTACGATAATGCGAATTCTCATAGTTACGTCCTTATTTTGCGGATTCGAGCATCCGAAATTAATTGTTAGATTTGTTAGACCTACCTTCAGGTGCTGACGATCCTCGCTTTACGAAAGAACTCCATAAAATTCGGTAAATGACCATTAATCTATCGACTATCGATCACCTTGGTCACGTGGCATGGAATTCCCGTAAAAACAATTTTTCAAATTTCTCATCGGTTTTTGTGCATAATCTGGTCGGTCATTTTCCGTATTAAGTGTAAAGTAATTGAAATATAATTACATATACTGTTGATTTCCTATTGAAAACTCTTCTAAATGCCATAGAATTTTTGATCAGAAGATACCGATCTATACTCATGGCCGTGATTGTGAAAACGCTGGCGGCTACCGATACTCCTGAAACATAAAAGCAGCATGTTGTGATGTGTGAGTAAGACCATCGAAATGAAATATTCACATGCTCTGTGGTCTGCAGAGATGGCACCTGAATAATCATTAATCAAGGCTGTAGCTGAAAAGGCAGGCATTTTGGGACCCACGGTAATTGGACAAAATGTTTTATTTTGACCTCAATAACACATAGTAGATGTTGGTACATGGAGTGCAGTTACACCCTGTATAACGCGTGAATGTGGTTATACGTAGTGTTTCAGAGCACCTGGTACACGGAAAAAAAAGATTAGTGAAAATAACCATACGGATACCTGATTTTGGCACCTGCTAGATGTTATGGTAAACTTGACCAGAAGTATGGTACATTTATCGATACTTTGAGTAAATTCGACATGCAGTCAGTTAACATCACCTAGTACCGAGTCAAAACAGAGTATACTTCTGGTTAACATTACCATAACATCTAGCAGGTGCCAAAATCAGGCATCCGTATGGTTATTTTCACCGTAGTTTTTTTTCCGTGTATGCGTGTATTGGGGCAAAATTAAGGGTAGATTCATATTAAAACTGTGATTGCTAGGGTTCGTGCGGTGAGCGGACAAGAGAACGTAAGCTCACTTAAGAATTCTTACGGCACTCCGTAAGATTCTACGCTGATTTTAGACTTTAGAGTGAGGCAGGGCTGCTCTCTTTTTTGGAGATCAGTGCATCTGATGCGATGCGATAGCCAGATCCAAGCATATTAAGAACGGAAATAAGCGTGCGCTCATTGATCCAGTGACGTAGTGGACGTTTGACTATTTTGTTACACGTGTATATTGCAACCTTGTCAGGAACGTATAAATTGAAAAGGTAGCTTTCAACATTTGTCACTCTTTGAATTTACTAAATATTTACCCTGACAAGTTATAACACGTATAAATAAACTGCCATTTGTTCACCAATTCGAGTAGTTACTTTTATCATAATCGATTTTTCACTCATCGTTTAAAAAAAATTGCATGATTATTTTGACTTTTTCACACACGCCTTCGTTTCCTGCAACTCAAAGAAGAAAGAAGTCAGTCCTAAGCCTGAAAAAAGTGTGAAGGAAAGTGTCATAGTCTAAATAATGAATAATGCGTGTGCCAATCTCTAGCTTACGGTATTGCTTACGTTTTACGTAAGCGACATTTAGTGGACGTGTCCGGTCAGCGCACGGTAGATTTGGGGTTTTTGCGTAATTTACCCTTTTGTCTGCTCATCGAACGATTTTTTGAGCAAGTAGCGGACCTCTGTCCGCTCACCGCAAGCGCACGTAGTCGATTGCTATTCCAGAAAAACCATCATTATTTCAAAACTTTGAGAGGCTGTAGCTCAAAAGGGGGGTATTTTTGGACCCATGTTAATGAGCAAAAAAGTCTTATTTTGATCTAACAAAACCTATGATAAAAGTTTGTATCCGGAGTTCAGCGACACCCTGTATACGGGGACTCAAATCTGCACTCCTCGACCGACGGGAAGTGTCCAAGGTGGAAGATTACGCCTCTTTTTTCCCCTCAAAACTTGAGGTTTACTGAAATCTTGATTAATCGATTCGCATTAGGTTAAACGCAAGTCTTATGAGGAGTAGAATAAAGGGAGGGAGAGACAGAAAGGGTGGGAGGAAGGGGGAGAAGCTGTGTGCTAGTGATTATTTCAACTTGCACGAAACCCTTTTTTTTTTTTTTTTTAAATTGCGTGTTTCACCACTTAAAACAGCGCATATTGCGCGTGTTTCGGTACTGAAACACCCGACTTCCTACAGCATCTTTGTTTCACTCCCAGCCTACAATATGTGTCTTAAAACCGCCTATAGTAAGCACAACGCGGACAATGACTGCTGAACCTAGCCTGGCTCTAATCGATTTTTGCCACATATGGATCGGATGATGGTGGAACGGGTTCCTCAAGGAGTTTAAATAAAGGTGCATATGTGCAATCAACCAAATCATTCCATGCTGTGCGAACAAAATAATGATATCTTGACTATCAATTTCTTTATTTGCTGCGAAATATCTGTGTCCAGCATAGATCCTCAGCATCATTCTTAGTTTAACTCTTTAGAGACCAGGTTATTTCAAAAGAACGCCACTCTTCCGTGTATGTAGGAAAGGTAGTTAACTGTTCGTACTCGTGGGAGTTGGAATTGCGTATACGACGAATTGAAGGCGACCAAACGAAGCCTTTTCTTGTAATTGTTTTCATCGATAATCGAGTTTATCTGGAATGAGGACTGAAAAAATGTAGAATAGACTAGGTAAGAAAATCGAATATACTCGGGCTTGGTCCATAAAGGGTTAAACCTCGGAGAGATGGAGGAGTGTCCCATGAAAAACGAGATAAGGCCGGCAGCGGCAGTATTGGCTAGTGCGATTTGGCAACGATGTTCTCCCTTCATTTGAATCTATATAGGAAAATTAGTTGTTTTAAATTGGTCAAATGGGAGGAAAACATTGTTGCCAAATTGCACAAGCCGCCGCTGAAGGCCAGTCACTACACAGGTCAAGTGATCGACAAGTTGTATCGGAAGTTCATTCCACCCTTAGTATGAATCGGATTGCCATCCTCGGCCCTTCGCGTACGTTCTTGCGTTTGCGTTCTGCGTTCTTTTTAAGAAGACAGAAAGTAGCTAGTAAATTTTTGTCTATGGATTCGTGTAGACGATGTGAATACCAATAAAATGAGACCTTCTTTAGGTCATTTGGCCAAAACTTGACCGAAATACACATTTTCTAACGAGTAATGAGTGCCTCAAGGATTTTAGGGTATCTGTGTCTGCCACTGCCACGCGGTCATAGGTTAGGTTTTTCACGATGTTGAGTACAAACGCAGCATTATAAAAAGAACTTCATGTCATCCTTGATTGTTTTCTGCGTGTTTTGTCGTTAGCTGGTATGTATAAAGGGATAAAAGAAGTGTACAAAGAAGATTGTTTGAACAAAATCAGTATTTGCCGATGGCATAATTCATTCTCCGAAGGACGCGAATCGGCGGAGTACTGCTTTCGTTCAAACAATCTTCTTTGTACGCTTCTTTTCTCTTTGCACGTATCAGCTAACCACAAGACACGCCGAAAACAATAACGGATGATTTAATGTTGTTCTTTTTTTAACGCTGCGTTTGCACTCAACATCGTGAAAAACCTAACCTAACCGCGTGACTTGACACAAATACCCTACACATCCTGGAGGCACTCGTGCGAGGTGCCTCGGGAGAAACTGTGTATTTCTGTCAAGTTTTGACCAAATTAGCTGAACAAGGTCTCATTTTATTGGTAATTACACTGTCTACACGAATCCGTAAACCAAAACTTGCTGGTTTTTCCCGTTCGCTCAAAAAGTCGACCGTTTGCATTATTTTCTGTACAAGCCTTTGTGTAAAATAACCGAAAATATTCACTGGTGCCTTTCTCCGTCTTACGTCTGGAGGACGTATTTGAGGAGACGGGTAACACCCGTCTCCTCAAATCTGATCCCTCGAATAAAACAGACGATCTTGAGATGAAGGGCCCTTATTCCTTATTACATCAGATATTTTCCTACGAAAAAATCCTTATCTCATCGTTGTTATAGTTTCTCCTAACAAGCGCAACCGTTGTTTTTTGGGCAGTTCTCTCGCACACCTTCTTCACTCCTTTCAATTCAACCCTCACGCCTCTTCCCACAAAATGTTGTTTTGATTTCGTCGAGATAGCTTTCCTATTTTACTCGGCAAGCAGTTCCCTGCCGGATTTGAAAAAGTTTCTAACGCTTTATCTCAGTGGTCGCCATTGTTGCCGAATTCGGCATAAAATTCGACGATTTTGCATTGAAACAAACGGGAAAAATTAACCGAAACGCTGCGGAGCTGCAACACTGCTGCTCACATCTGCTCCGCGCCGTGACATCAAAGTGGTATTTTGAATTCCTTTGACTGGGGCCCTACGCAGAGCAGTATGCAGAATACCCCATCAAATATCGATATTCCTTTTCAGAAATGAGTTATTCCTTGTCGTTTTCTTTCGCCGTTGTTTTTGCTGGATGTCTGTCGGTCTGCTTCGTCCGTTCGCTGCAGCATTATGGCGCTTTGATTCTAACGTATAGTGGGGGCAGTCGCTCGAGCGTAGCAACATTAGGGCTTGAGGGAGGAGTCTCAAGCCCCCCCCCCCACTTTTTTGGGCACGGTCTTTTTTGTTTTTACTTACAATTAGCGAAGCCATTTAAAAAGAAAAGGAGCTATATTTGGAAAAGATAATAACAAGATTCGCATCCCTAAAAAAAAAAAAAAAAACCTTACCTGATGTTGAATTAGGTTAGTTTTTTGGTTCCACAAGTTTTTTTTTAAAAAAAAAACAAGAAACAAATAAACCATAAAACACATTCATATCAAGTCCCCCTTCCCACTTTTTGACCCCCAGCTACGGCCTTGAATGGGGTAGTTCCAATGGTGTAAGTACTTTTTCATGCTCTTTCAATCTAGCCAATTTTCAATGCCAAATTCTCACTCGTTACCAAGTTATCATGAAAAAACGGCAAATGTTTAGTCCTGGACTGTATGTAGGGATCGCCGGGACTCCGATAATCGATCCAGCACTCTTTCGCCCACGCGATCTAACAGAATTGACTATCGGGGGCCCGGCTTCAAACACGTTATGAAATGGGGACAAACACACACATATATACAAATGAAGAGAAAGAATTGAATTGCTGCTTATTTCCGACTCACTGAAAAAGCCTAGGCTACATCGCGATCCGCTAAATTACGTCCTGACGTCACGTCACTCGAGGTAGTATTAAAGTTTAGGGCATGCCGAGCCACATGGCGGCTCGGCGAAGCAAAAAGGGCGAAAAGCTATAGAAAGAAAGGCGGACTAACTAAAACTAAACGGGAGAAAGAAGGGGCGGTTAGACTAGAAAACCCTTACCCAAAAACCTTTGAGTCCGAAAACCATATTTTCCAAGGAAGCGTAGGCAAATCCAAAAAAGAGCGAGAGAGAAGTAGAGAACCGTAGCACACACCAAAAATCACACGCAAGTGCCGGGTCGCGGGCACCGGTCAGCTCACCGCGGATCAGCTGGACGGGGCGCGCGGCGTGGGGTTCGGGGCGATTCGGTTGGGGTCGGCTAACTTCGGCCTCTGACCTCTGATCGCGGGCGGAGCTTTCGATACGGCGGCAAATTCAAACGCTAGCGCAGACTTTAGGCGGCGCGAACATTCCCCCGGCCTTGGGGTCCCGTCGGGAACCAACAAAAACAGGAAAAAAAAAACATACGAAAGCGGAGCTACAAAAACAACTTACCAAAGAAAAATCGAGGCGGCATGCGGGGGCCCCGGGGTGGTTATTTCTATGATAGATGCGGGTAATGAACGGGCGGGTGATGCAAAAGGCGGGAAAAGCAAAAAGGCGGGAAAAGCAAAAAGGCGGTGAAGCAAAAGGCGGTAAACAACATGAAAAAAAGGAAGAGGAAGAAAAAAAGAAACAAAAAGGAACGAGAGAAAAAGAAAAGGGAAAAAAAAACCAGAACAAAACAAAAAGGAAGATGGCGCGAAACCTCCCCTAGTGCGACCGGTGGTGCGTACGCGCTATTTCACAGTGGTAGTACTGGCACGGCGGATATGCACTAGTGGAGGGCTCGAAGATGGAGGGGAGAAGACGGGCGTTTGGCGGAGGCACAAGAGAAGGTAACGGAGAGCGGTAGGCTGGTGTAGAGTCCCTATATGTAGAGAGTAAAGACAAGAGGGTAGTCAACTTCTGATTGGTCGATGAATTTTAGACTCTACGGACGCCGCCATTGGATGCGATTTTGTACTTTTGTTTTGTTTACCAACGGTCTTTTACAGATAAAAGAGTTAATTTGTGACGAATCTGTTAATTTTAATCATAATGCACCACAAGAATGTCCACAAATCTCAAAAGAATCATTAAAAAGCGTTAATACATGTCTATCAACAAATGCAGGGAAAGATTACATCGTTTCAAACTTAGCGGAACTGTAATCTTTGCTGTGGAGCAAAACACAACAACGGCCTCAGAATGTAAACAAATGTGCAAAATCGCATCCAATGGCGGCGCCCATGATTTCTCTTGTCTTAACTCTCTACATACAGGGTGTCCGGTAAGTCCCGGAACGGCTGCGCCATTTCTTTATTTACGCAGATAAAAAGACCAAACTTTGGGAATGTTCCTAGATAAATAAAAACTACTTTTTGGGGGGGTCAAAATTTTGGTCGCCCCTCCCGGGGGGGCGGGGGCGCCCCTAACTTTTTTTTTTCAAATGGCAACCCCTATCTTGTGATACCTCATTCGAAAGAGGGTAAAAAACTGAGCATTTTGGCGCAGACCGCATGTCGATATCTCTTTTAGTATCCGAGATATCGAACTTCAAAATCTATGGAAACCCATTTTAAAAAAATCATAACTCTTATTCAGAAAGTCGCTATTTAAAAAATTAGGGGTCTAAACTACTCTACATAACAAGCTCTTTTCAGGGAAAAACACCTTTGCGAAAAAAAATTAACTTACAGTTATTGTTTTTTTTCCCGCCAAAATTTTTTAAAACATTTTGGCGGGAAAAAAACAATAACTGTAAGTTAATTTTTTTGGGCAGAGGTGTTTTTCCCTGAAAAGAACTTGTTACGTAGAGTAGTTTAGACCCCTAATTTTTTAAATAGCGACTTTCTGAATAAGAGTTATGATTTTTTTTAAATGGGTTTCCATAGATTTTGAAGTTCGATATCTCGGATACTAAAAGAGATATCGACATGCGGTCTGCGCCAAAATGCTCAGTTTTTTACCCTCTTTCGAATGAGGTATCACAAGATAGGGGTTGCCATTTGAAAAAAAAAAGTTAGGGGCGCCCCCGCCCCCCCGGGAGGGGCGACCAAAATTTTGACCCCCCCAAAAAGTAGTTTTTATTTATCTAGGAACATTCCCAAAGTTTGGTTTTTTTATCTGCGTAAATAAAGAAATGGCGCAGCCGTTCCGGGACTTACCGGACACCCGGTATAGGGACTCTAGGCTGGTGAAGATGAGTAAGAAGCTACGGGCGGCGGCGGCGATGCGGGACGCGCCCACACACTCTGCCCCACAGAAGGCACACATGGTGGCTCCGGGTGAAACGTTGCGTGGCGCAAGGTGTAGTGGCGCTCCCCGCGAAACGCGCAGCCCTTATTACTGTTGCACCCCGCCCGCCGATGACGGCCAAGGCAGTTGTAGCAGCGCCTCGCCACTTCAACTATCAACCCCTCTCGGGGTTTGGGGACGACAGTAACCGAGGACATTGGAGGGTAGTGTATCGATCGTCACAAAAATTGCATCTGATAGTTGGTGGAACAGGAGGAAGGGCGGCGCGGAACACATTTTGCGGAGCAGGCGGGGGGATCCGAGGAGGAGGGAGAACCACTACAGGGGGGGAGGAGGGGGTTGGACCAAAACAGAGGCGATATCAATAGGGTTCTGACAAGATGCTGGAGGTGCGGGAGCCGGAACCAGGGGGGTGGAGGCTGCCCCCGGGGCCAAATCTACGAGGTCCCCATCGGAAAGGCTCGCAGCCAAAGAAAAAACGGACACCGATTCATCCGTGTCGAGCTGCGGGTCACTCTGGGGCTCGATGGAGCTTGAACTGGATTTCGAGGTCTGCTCCATGCAAGGAAAATGCAAAAAGAAAAAAAGAAAAAAAAACTGTAAGCTTGGCGATAGTCAACTAGTAAAAGCTCTGGTGATACCGCAGCGCGGGTGGGGGTGGGTGAAGCGCGCGTACAGAAGCCCTAGCGAATATTAGCACTTTTTTCCCCTCAATAATATCCATGGAGATAATAAAAAAAATCTTGGCACCAAAAAGGAGAACACCCAATAATACATGAAGAAGGAAAAAAAACGATCGTTTATGAAGTTAATTGTTAGAAAATCGATTAATCGATTCATTAAGTCCGAAAAAATAAATAAATAGATAAACCGATTCAAAGCAACAAAATGCTGCGCAAATGTGAGAGAAGCTCGGAATGTGTTCTGATTGGCGCTTAAGCGCGGGATGCGAGGCGATTCGGTTGGGGTCGGCTGACTTCGGCCTCTGACCAGGGCTGCCGTTTTGCGTATAATCAACGCTATTTTTCTATTCACCGATGATTCCACCGGTTGAGATAAGATTACACAGTTCAGTTGAGTGTATGACTGTAATGCACGAAAATACTCTGATCTGTAATCTTTCCTTAATCGGTGGAAACTCCGTTGAATAATTAAAATATCCGCAAGTTTTTTAAAGTCATCGACGACTCCACCGGTTGAGAAAAGATTACAGATGCGAGTAATTTAGTTTATTACAGTCATGCACTAATCTGAACTGTGAAATCTTTTCTCATCCGGTGGAATCATCAGTGAATTGAAAAATAGCATTGATTATACGCAAAACGGCAGCCCTGCCTCTGACCTCTGATCGCGGGCGGAGCTTTCGATACGGCGGCAAATTCAAACGCTAGCGCAGACTTTAGGCGGCGCGAACAGCAAAGGCGTAACTCAGTCTGGAAGAAAAAAGAGTCAGACGAACGGGCGTATCAACGAAACTCTTATGAAACACTCATTGCCGTTCGTCTGTTCTTTACCAAGTCAACCCGTGAGCTAACTCCCTTGTAGTGCTTCCTGAGAGACATCGATACTTTTGTTTTGAAAGTATCGGTCCTTGGTTTCGATACTTTCCTAGTCGGTTTTCGATACTTTTATGTATACTTATCGATACATCACTTGCATCAAGTAATAAAATGAGAGCTCAAACACTTTTTGTGGTATTCGGAAGATTTTGTGGTATTCTTAGGCACAGATTTTACGTTTACGTAGTAGGTTTACGTTTTACGTTTTTACGTTTTTCAGCACATTATTCAAGAAGTATCGATACTTCTGAGCACTCTCCCGACATCGATACTTTCTCTTTCGCGCCCCTCCCCCACTTCTTTTGAAAAGGGCTTATAAATAGGGAAATAGAAGATCGTGATCGTGATTTATAAAAAGAGAAGAGCTCAAGAAAAGTGAGAGAGGAAAAAAAAAAAGAAAAAAAAAAAAAAGAGTTGGTAACATTTTTTCGAGCCGCCCCCCCCCCCCTATTTTTATAGCCATCGAAGAACTCCGAATCGTATTTGGAATTCTCGATTTAACATTTCTGCTACTCACCAAATCGCGAGGAAAGTATTACAACAGAAAAAACAACTACAGAGAACTTCGAAAAGTGAAGAGCTCCTTCATTTCAGAGTGATGCAAAACGAACTCCACTGTGCACGAATAGTTGTATTCAGCAAGAGCAAGCTGTCATGGCTGTTGCAAACTTTCGCTATGATTACATTTTTGAACAAAGTAATATTGTGATCCTCAAGAATTCTTATTTGAACCCTTCATCGCGCAGCGTTCCTCCTGAGGAACAATTACTTTATTACCCACTGGCAGCCAGTGTAATCTAAATTTGAGAGAGACATTTTTGAGCATATAGATCAAAACATAACACAATGATTTTTTTTACTATTTTTCCCACTATTAGGGTGACTAGATGAATTGAAAAATTCATGTTTCGTCAAAAAAGAAAAAATTGTGCAGTGAAGGGTTAATGCTTTGATTTCTTTCGCTATTACAGGTAAATTATGCAATAAAAATATTTGACCAGATTGTTCAGAGACCTTGATTTTGAGTAATAGGACGCAATCCGAAGGACGACTTAACTCGACCTTTGTGCGCTCATCTAGTGACAAGAAGCAGTTCTCATAGTTCTCGTTGCTTTTCGGATGGCCTTGTGATTATAACATAGCTGCCGGCTGCCTTTAAATTACGAGTCCCGGTCGCCGGTCAGTGTCACGAGTTATATCTAGAACGCACATTGACAAAGTGTTCGCTCGAGGGTGAGGTACTTACGTGGCTTGTCAAAAATACCCGTACACTCAACAGAGCTATTTTTAAACCCACGTTTGTCTCCCTCTGTCGCCGCTTTTTTAAGCTCTTTAGGGCAAACCCAAACGAGCTATACATTTATCTAGAGTGGCAGTCTAATTGGTCACCTGCGTGCGTAACCACCCTGAGGGATTTTTAGGTTAGGTTTAAGCGAGTAATTTTGTCCATTTATTCCCATGTACTTTGATGCGGCGACGACGGCGCACGCGAGATCGAAACATGTTCCATCCTCTGTTTGTTGAATCAATCAAAATACATGAGAATAAATGGACAAAATTACTAGCTCAAACGTAACCTAAAAATCCCTCATGGTGGTTACGCAGGTGACCCACTCTATAAATTCTAACCACTCTAGATACTACTCCAGATGAATGTATAGCTCGTTGCATTATACCAGAGACAAATAGAGACGGAGCACTAACTGGCTGCAGCAGAGGCACTCTGAATTCTCGCGGATTCAACAAAACAACAGTCAACGTCGCATGGTGTTGAATGGTGAGCACCCTCCTCTTCACTTCCCGCCCATCCCCCCGTGTTTTCCGAATGTCACCGTGCAACACCATGCGACATCAAAAGGTGTTGACTGTTGTTTTACGTGTTATTTTGTTGAATCCCCGAAAATTCAGTGTGCCTCAAATCTTCCCTATGTATTTTAGCGTAGTGCTCCGTCTCTATTTGTCTCTGCATTATACAGAGGCTGTCCCATAAAGAGTGAAACTGGTGCTGTAACTTTTGAACAAAAAAACTTTATTCTGACTTTATTCTGGTGGCGTGTCAAAGATTAACTTATTATCTATCGATTGAAACCAAGATGAGCGAAATTGGTTGAAAATTGACGCAGTTTTGAGCATTTAAAAAGAATGTTGAGCCCCTATGGGTTTTTAATGAAAAGTCTTACAAAATCTTACAAAAATTACCATGTTTAAGATTCGTCTTTTTCTTCTGACCTCTGGATGCTACTTTCCTTTTGAAAAGTAGCGACCATCCGCCCTGATACATGCACTTTCTCATACTGTCATGGTTTTTTTTAAAATTCTTCTGACGGAATCGTGGTCAGGTGGAAAAGTTTTGAACTTCAGATTGGATCTGTGCTCTTGACTCTTTACGACTGCGTAGTGCTTTTTTTAGCACCGAAAACAACCAGAAGGCGAAAACCAGGAAGGGCGAAAGATCTGAACTGTAAGCTGGATGAGGGATATTTTTTTTTTTTTTTTTTACCACTTCTGTTCATGAAGTTGGTGGTGACAATCGAATTGTGAGGCGTGGGGCTTTTGACAAAATACTCGTTTAGAAACCTGTAGGGCGTAGGGGATCCATGTTTTCTTTTTTCTTCATGTTTTAACTTTCTAAGGCTTCCAAAAGAATCTTCCACATCACGACGAGAAGGGAAGTATACTTTGACCCTCTCCAATGCAAAGAAGACGGCAGAGGTGATAGGCGAATCGGCCCTCGGCTCGTTTCGAGATAATAACACCTGTAGCTCTCGCTACGCACACACACAGCTAAAACACCGACTCAATGTCTCCGCCTTCCTCCCCATCGTTCGGCACCCAGTAGTTCGATATTTTTAATGGGTTTAAGTGGACGAACTGCAACGTTGTCAGAATGCACGCTTCGCCTCGGTCTCTCACTTTAATACTAAATTCAGAAAAATCCGTTTCTTTTTAGTTGTGAAATAGGTCATCGATATTAAAGGAAATCCATCAAGATAACGCCATATGATAAAAAATATGCCTTGCTCGCGGTAGGTTTACCTTTTTACAGCCCGCATGTTTGTAAAAGTGTGAAAGCTTACGCAGTCATTCACTTCTTGCAGTTGAATTCCGGTTTGCGCTCTGCCATCAGATTTTATTTTACCCCCTTTGTTTTTGTTGTGTTTCCCAGAAATCTTATGCTAATCCTCATCTTCATTTTTGAATTATTCAACGCAGCGTAGCATTTCCGCTTCCAAAGAAATTCCAGCCCAAAGTTTTGGTTCCTTGCTTGAAACAGACCAGAAGATATTTCCCTTGAGGTTTTCTAATTGTCGTTTCTCTCGTTCAATTTAGCATCTTTGCTCTCGAAAAGTTGTAAAGAATTAATTTTCTTAACGCACGAATAATACTTTCGGTACTGAGTTACATCGTTATTTAGAAAATGGCTCTAACGAACACGAAAAGTAACCTCAAAGCAACAAATTTATGTCCTTATCCTTTAGCTGACTTTCAATGTAATAAAATGTCTATTCCTCTTGCCTACCCTCTCCGCATTCTAATGTTTGTTGCCTAATTATTAATTCATTTTTCACTTTGCGTGAGTACCCTTCTATGCTTCCCGAAACATCGCATATTCTTGTTGCAACCACCCTGGATGCCTTTCTTTTATTTTCGGTGCGAGCGGTTTCGCTGCGCGCAGAGTCTTAATGAGATTTTAATTGCGTCTGCAGCATTTAATAACGATCTTGAGAAAACTTCGGTCCATAAGTATTATCGCGAGGATCGAGTAGAATTTCTGGCTTCGTTGCTTCGTGATTAGAAATCTTGAAGGGTTTTTCGTCAAGATATTACCAACAACCTCATAAATTTGACTAATAAAAATGTCAAATTTTACTTTTAAAAAAAAAAACACCCTGTCTAAGCTAGGCAGATTCCAGTGAAAGCGTTTTTAAATAAGTTTAGAACTATGCAGTGGCGGCTCGTGCTATTTGGCAACAATGTCTTCGCTCCATTTGAATCTATGTTTGACAATCGATTGTTGGTGAAGCGCTGCTTCAATTTCGAATCGATTGTTTTACATACAATCAAATGGAGGGATGACACTGTTGCCAAATTGCACGAGCCGCCCCTGGAATGATGTTTCTCAGAACCCTTGCGCTTTCATACAATACTATAGCACATAGCCGTAGCCAGGATATTGTCTTTCTCTCTCTTAGCGCATTTGAACGCATGTGTTAGAAAAGGACAGCAACAGGGGCTGAAGTCACGTGACATCCCCTATATCCATCCTTTTCTAATACATACCTCCAAATGAGAAAAGAGAGAGAAGGACAATATCCTGGCTTCTGCTATGCGATAGCATATTGGTAATACTAATGTTTCTTGTGAAGAACACTTCTGTGCTTGGGTGAGCCTTTCTATCATAGAAATATTAATATTACCACTGATATCGTTTCGTTTGAAAGAGCTAGGTTTCAGAGAAACGTCATTCTATGCTGCTTTGAAAACCCTTTTACTGGAATACGCCGTACTTATTTTCTATCGGTTTACGGATCAATAAAGTTTCGTTGTGATAAATATTTAAAATCGATATTTTGATTTTTAAGTAATACAATAAGGACCCTCCGCATCACTGACGCCGTAACGAATTACGGCTATTGGTGTGTTGTGTATTGATGTACTATGATTTTCAAAAGAATGTTCCCTGGTCGAAATTTTCACTCTTTAAAATCCCGAAAACTTGTGTTCAATTTTGCGGTACTCAAGTGTTTAAAGACTAATCATAATGCCCCTTTCAGAGTACGTTATGAAAAATAGAAACTTCTATTGGAAACAACTGGGAATTTGAGATTAAGATTTTCGACCAGGGTACTTTCTTTTGAAAGTCATAGTACTTACAATTTTGAAAGAAGAACGATGGTGACGTTTATAAAGCTTAAAAAAAAAAACAAAAACAAAAACAAAAACAAAAAACAAAAACAATTAATTGTAAGGGAAAGCTCTGTAAAATTCGCTATCGAAACAAAATATTTTCATATGAGCTGGAAGTCGTTGAAGACGTCAGAATTTGTGTAAAGGATAGCGTTGACAACCGCACAATTGAGTGAATTTCTCTCAGTTGTCTCATCTGCCGCGATACCACGACTCAAAAGGTATATTGAGGTTCATTATATCCACTCTTTCCTGGCGAAGTTTCCGCTGTAAACCTCGCTAGTGGCGCGATCTCGAGGCCGGGGTTGGGGAGAGGGCTTTCTCCTCCTTCAGTATCTGAGATAGAAGAGTTAAAGTATAGCGTTTGCCCCCTTGTGACTGAAGGAATACTAATTTTAAGGATTTGGCAAAAGTAAACTCTTGTTTTTTTACCCATCCTGCCTCTCGTGGCCTACTCTAAAAAGTGCTTTTTTGGGAGTTCATTTATGTCACGTTTTCGTCAAATGGCCGAGTTGTGACCTTTTACGGCGTTAGTTCTTTTATCCGTCCTTTTCTTAATCACAAGTCAAAAAGTTGCGGAGGCAGTGAGGCAGGAAAATTGAATCAACTTTTACGGCAGCTTTCTAGCCAATATTTTTATCCAATGGGGCTGTTGCACACTTTTGCTTTAACCCTTAACTGCAGATGAGCCCAGATCTGGAACAATTACTTTGAAGCCTTATCTAAAAGTAGGGGACTTGAGTTGTACTGTCGCTGCATGGTGGGTCACATGTGGAACAGATAGTAAACGAGTAAGAATTGTCGATTTTGTCCTAGAGCGCGCAGCACAGGATAGAGAACGTGCAGAGTGGTTGAAAATAGCTTACTGAAAATCTGATAGAGATTTTCCGATTTTCATTGTTATGTTTGGGGGTAACGCAGGGGTACAATATACAAAAAAATCAACTATTGAAACTTACTAACTTATTTTTTACTACTTTAATTTTATTTTTTTCAGCCTGAAAACTTTATTTTCAGTTGCATGGATACCTAAATGCGGGTAAAGCCATATTTGGAATAATTAATATTCAGGCTCTTTACCATTGAAATATAATGGAAAGAATTTTTTCACTATTTTTCCCTGTCTCAAGGATCAAAATTGTACTGAAAAAAAAAATGTATTAAAAAAAAAAAAAAAAAAAAAAAAAAAAAAAAAAAAAAAATCATGCAGTAAAGGGTTTAAGCTTTTTACATATGAATTGATACTTTAAAACGCTCGAGCCGAAGTGTGCAATAGACTCATTACGCATTGATTTGCATAAACAGGTTAAATTCCGAAGGGAACTTCTCCACGATTTAAGGCTGGATAACGTATTATCTGGCACGTTTTAGCGTGAACTATCCTTACCTTGGAAATAAGCAGTTAATTTACACATTGATTCGCCGTAGACCCAGAGTCCAGTAATGGATTGACTCACAGCCGCCGGCATGCAAATGAACGTAACTAAAAGATCAGCCACCGACAGATTGACCAGAAAGTAGTTGGTTATGCTGCAACAAAGAGACAAAATAAACACAACTTTAGGATTTCATAACCTTAATTTTTTCAAAAATAGTTCTCCCTTCAAACTCGCCAGGAGTCTCCACCAGCAATAACAATGGACCTAGTTACCACTACAGTCGCAGTGCTGTGAGCTCTTCCGCTTGGAGAGCCAAACGGTAAAGCCGACCTCTCCAAGTGTTTTCCGGCTTTTGTCCCATGACTCTCACACAATTTCCCGAGGCAGTGACAGTCGTGTCACAGCGATCGAAACTCGATCTTGGTAGATAACCAACGACCTATAGCGATAGAGGGGTCCTTACAGCAGCGTAACTAGAAATCATTCTATCTCTCTTTTTACTCATCCGAATGTACAGGTAGAAAAAGGATAGGAAGAGGGGATTGATCCCCCTTTCCTATCCTTTTCTGACTTACACATTTTAATGGACAAAGTTAGAGAAAGGTAATTTCTAGCTACGCCACTGGGTCCTTACATGTTATAAGTCCTATTTCAATATCTTTGCAATGACTACATAATGTTAATGAGTTGCACCTTTACACCTTCCGCTCTAGTGCAAAACTGTGACCTTTTAATCAAACGTTTCTCAAAGTTTTTCATGATAACTTTTTCAATTTTCCCCCTCTTCTGGTCTTATGAATTCCGAAAGCTCCCTTCTAAATTGTTTATAGTTTTATCTGCGTAGGTATTTTGCAGATTCACAATACGAACGGACAAATAAATGAATGAAGTGCCGGATATCCGAGAAAGATTTAAACTAATCGGAAAAGTTATTTAGAGAAAGCGGCGATTACGAAGATGAGAGCGAAGCTGTTGTCAGATTTGGCGAAGGAAAGAATTCCCTACCGCATGGTTCAATGTAAACTGTGTATTTTTTTTTTTTTTCTTTCTTTCTTTTTTTTTCCGAATACTGCATCAAGGTGCACGCAGCTATTTTAAGGGCCCTGTCTTGTTATCTTCTCGTACTCATCAATTAATTATCAAGATGAACGAGACTTTGATTGACCTGTAGCGTCAAACATCCACTATAATTTCCAACAGTTATTACTTTACTATTACTTTTTCTATTAGCAACGATACGTTTTCGCTCTCTTCATATTTCAATGAATTGACCCGCTTCGAAACTAGATCAGCTTAAAATAGCATTTGCTGTTTCCAAATAAATAAAATAAAAAACTTGAAAATTACTTTGGGGGAACTTGGCGAAAAGAACCAAGATTCCTTTTGAACATTCCACGAAAACAAAAAACTTGAAAACTACTTTGGGGGAACTTGGCGATGAGAACCAAGATTCCTTTTGAATATTCCACAAAAACCAGAAGCTATACCAAATTCAAACTATACAACAACACATTTTTGAGCGCTTTCCCATTCATTTTTTTCCTTTTTCTTGGATATTGCAGAAGATAATAACAATGCTGGATTGAAAAATGTTTCTTGTTGGTCTGTTTGTGGCTCTTAGCTATTAATATTACATTATTCGAATATGATGTTACATCGTTACGTAATATTCAGCACGTGTTATTTTAATGTTCAGTGTCGCGGAGCGCTCCCGATTCGTTTTACGTGAATTATCGTTTTGTCTTTTGAATACCACGTATTGCACTTCGCGTTCAGGATGTAATTAAACTCCAGGTACGAACTTCTACCACGTTGTTTGGAGGTCAAAATAAAGAAATTTTTGATACTAACATGGGCCCGAAAATGCCCCTCTTTTGAGCTACAGCCCCCCCCCCCCAAAGTTTTAATGGCGATAACCATCGAAGAATTCCAGAAATTGCCGTTAAAATGACTTATCAGCTTTTAGCGGACGAAATACAGAATCACAGTGAGCACATTTTTGAGCGTGCAAACAGAATTAAAATACGACAAAACATATTTTCGCTTTAAAAAAAATGATCAAAATGATGGCAATGTAAAATACGGCTCTTTTCTCATCTTTGTATTTCCCTTTTCTTTTCTTTTCTTTGTGCCCGCTGCCTCTCTCTCTCTCTCTCTCTCTCTCTCTCTCTCTCTCTCTCTCTCTCTCTCTCTCTCTCTCTCTCTCTCTCCCCCCCCCTATTTTTCTCACTCTTTATCATGTCCTTGTTGTTTAGTTTTTACGTTTCCAATGAGTTTACCTTGGTGAGCGGGGCTTTAATAAAATACAAAAAATGCCTTACCATCGATTTCCCCTCGTCAAATGTAGCATCTCCTCAACATAATTTTTGCGCAGGCAAACGTGAACTTGGAGAATGTTTAAATCAAACTTTTCACCCTCGCATTTCGTGAAGACGTAACTCATACCAAATGTCTATCTAACAAGAATGGCACGAAATGAAATCCTTAGTTGGTCTATCATGCCAGTTCGTCTTTTAAACGGTTGATGACGGTACCTAATTATTGTTCTAATCGGACCACATTATCTGTGGGCTGATTATTTAATTTTACGTAAACTGATGGTTCAGACTGTCTATCAGTGACGCTATTAGTCGAGTGTTGTATGACTCGGCCGTTACCATGATGACCATTTTTCCAGTCCCATTAGTTCCCGTTCCCGGGAGTATTATAAAGGTTACCAGTGAGGAGCATTCATAATACTGCCGGGAACGATAACTAATGGGACTGTTAAGTATGATCACTATAGACGGTTTTAGTGCGAAGTCAACGGTTAGCCAACAACCACAACAATGCACTCATCGGTCGCAATCGGTTGTGATAAAACTCGCGTAGCGTTCCAAACTATCTCACTCACTCTCCCGTGACCCCCATGTATATCCATCTCTTTCTAGTATCGAAATTCGTACACAGGGCCTTGTTTTACGACATATTATTATCAAAATCGCATTAAAATGCCTCGAGAAATTCATTTCTGCCATAAAATTTCACAAAAGAAGTCTCTATATACGATTTTTAAAATTAGAGTGAGATGGCAGTACATAGGGGTCACGTGAGAGCGAGAGAGACAAACTGGCTTTGTTTGGAACGCTCATCGCCGGCAGTCGCCGTTACTAAAACCCTCTATAACAACGCATCACCTGTGAAACCAAACCTCACAGTAAAATTAGCTTGTTGCGTTTTCAATATTGATTCGGCTCCTGGATCCTGGCCTGTTTCTCAACATCCAGCTCTCATCACAGAAAGAGGCTGCACCTGTTTTAATTAGGCTGGAAAAGTACTGTAGTCACTATAGCAACGTATCACCTGTAAAAATCTTCTCCCAAACCTCATAGTAAAATTAGTTTGTTGCGTTTTCAATATTGATTCGGCTCCTGGATCCTGGCCCGTTTCTCAACATCCAGCTCTCATCACAGAAAGAGGTTGCTCCTGTTTTAATGAGGCTGGAAAAGTACTGTATGTAGTCACTATAGCAACGTATCACCTAGTAAAATTAGCGTGTTGCGTTTTCAATATTGATTCGGCTCCTGGATCCTGGCCTGTTTCTCATCATCCAGCTCTCATCACAGAAAGAGGCTGCACCTGTTTTAATTAGGCTGGAAAATTACTGTAGTCACTATAGCAACGTATCACCTGTGAAAATCTTCTCCCAAACCTCATAGTAAAATTAGTTTGTTGCGTTTTCAATATTGATTCGGCTCCTGGATCCTGGCCCGTTTCTCAACATCCAGCTCTCATCACAGAAAGAGGTTGCTCCTGTTTTAATGAGGCTGGAAAAGTACTGTATGTAGTCACTATAGCAACGTATCACCTAGTAAAATTAGCTTGTTGCGTTTTCAATATTGATTCGGCTCCTGGATCCTGGCCTGTTTCTCAACATCCAGCTCTCATCACAGAAAGAGGCTGCACCTGTTTTAATTTGGCCAGAAAAGTTGCATTGTAAGTCATGGTGGTTCACGTTTCTGTCGTCCTTTTGTTCGATTTACTATATCTCTCTCTCAAACTTCATGAAACAAAGCTCGAGGCGAAATGAAACTCAAAGATTTCCGATGCGTGACTTTTGACTTCGACGACATATGGAATAATAGTTAAGTAAGTAAGTGCTTCACGCGCACCGTCGTCGCGCCGCACAGTGGCTATCAAGAAGCAACAAGTTAAAACCAACGAGTTATAAATTTATCTAGAGGTGGTTTAATGGGTAACCTGCGTAACCACCAATGGGGATTTTTAGGTTGCGTTTAAGTGACTGATTTGGCCATTTCGTCGTCCATCTGACGCATAGGCGTAAGTCGAATCCAACGTTTCATGATCATCGTTCGAGTTTTAAATTTTTCGAAGGACACTGCATGTATGAATAATCTTTGAATATTTTTTCCTCTGTTCTTCATGAGTCATAGAATCTCAGAAAAATATTAATTGAAGTAATTGAATGGTTGATCGCACTTGAAAAAATAAAAATTAGTTTGGAAATTTTGAAACGTTGGATTCGACTTACGCCTATGCGTCAGATGGACGACGATTTGTTTCCGTGTATTTTGGTGCGGCACGACGCACAGTGGATCAAAGCATGTTCCGATCCATTGTGCGGTGGCGCCGCATCAAAATACACGGAAACAAATGGACAAATTACACTCGCTTAAACCTAACCTAAAAATCCCCCATGGTGGTTGCGCATGTTATCCATTAAGCCGCCACTCTAGATAAATGTATAACTCGATGGTTAAAACTTCCCATCCTGTAACGATGAAACAACCAGTGGCGCACCGGGCTGAAGCCCCCGCGACGGGGAGGACGACCTAAGGGGCTTTAAACTGGGGTCCCCTGTTTACATCTGACCCGTGTTTCTGACAAAATATAACATTTGAAAGAATAAAGTTATAGATATACAGGGATTATCACGCATAAATGAAGGAGGTGATTTTTCAAAGAAAAGTTTCCCAATAACATAGTTCCGAAAATGCTCTGATTTTGAGCCACAGCCCCCTTAAGTTTTAAAAAATGTCAGGGTTTTAAATAGCAACCACCACTATGAACCAAATGCTACGTGGTACCTCGAGGTAATTTTACGTGTCAAATCCATTTATGACCTCGAGAAAATCACAAATTAAGTTTGACTGTACTTTTCAGGCAATATTGTACCGGCCACCGCCCAAAAGCGCACGTGCGCTCAAAAAAGCGTCTAAAAGCGCACATTTCATAGCGCACAAGGCCGTGAGAGTATAATCCAAAAGCGCACAGACTGTAAACGGAGCAACACCTAAAAGCGCAAAAGGGAATTTTAAAGAAAATAGAAAATGGAAAATGGCAACGGTGCTTATACTTTTACGCTGGCAGCAGTAATGAGTAGGTGGCAATAAATATGTGGATGTTGGGATGAGCCCTGTAAAATTCTTGCCAAAAATGGGAGTGAAACGATTCACATGCGTTTATTTGTAGTTCTAATATGCTGTTCTTGAGGTAACAACGATTAGCATTACTCTTAAGTTCGTAAAAAAAAATATGCATTTTTGGTCCTTACAAGTTTTTCTATTTCGCCAACCATTTCCCAGAAAATCGTCCCTGAAGTTGGAGAAGTTCGCCAAAAATTGACAAAATCAAAGAAAAAGGCGATTATTGGCCGACCTCTGCAACTTCAAGGACGGTTTTCTCGGAAATGGTTTGCGAAACGGGAAAACTTGTAAGGGCCAAAAATACTTATTTTTTTACGAACTTTTAAGTAATGCAAATTGTTTTTGGGTCTAATGAATCCGAAAGCTATTTTCACATAATTTGGCCAAAAAAAGTGAGAAAAATCAAGAAAAACCCCCGAAACCCCCCTCAAATTTTTGCATACAGCATTTTCAGGGCCAAAATGCCAGCGCCTAAAATTGCACCAGAACACCTATTTAAGAGCATTAGGAAAAATTCACGAGGGAGTTATGACAATTTTTCAATTTGTTTTTCAGAAACTTAGCAACACTGTAACTCGAAAAGACTACAATTTTGGACCCATAGTTATAGAAAAAAAATTCTTATTTTTACCTCTAAAGCAAGCCCTGAAAATTAATGTGTATAGCTTTGTTGCCCCTGTATACTGGTTGTTCCTCACATTGATGCCAAGCCGCAGCCTCCGAGCCATATGCATCTAATACTTCATGCCACCTAAAAGCGCAAACTGCCCGAAACACGATTGACCCATAAGCGCACATAAAATCGAGCGCTTTTGAGTTGTGCGCATTCGGGTGTGTGCGCTTTTGGGTTCCTACCATTGTACCTGTATCCTGTAAGGTACCTTCCAAGCCCGAAGTACTAGCAACCGCAAAAGTTTTGACTGTAAAGAATGCAGTTGGAGCGCAGACGGTTGTTTTAATCAAACGAGGATTTGCCACTCATCTCGAATTCTTGACTCCCAAATCTTTTGCGTTTGGTAGTACGCATCGCGTATGAACGAATACTTTTAGTTTTTGTTTCTTATCGTATCGTTCTGATAAACGCGTCGACAGACTCAAATCTATAGCACGGCTTGCTTTGTCACAAAATCATCAGTCCACCACGAGACGAAGATCATTTTTTTCTGTCTCCCAGCTTGGTAAGTGTTATCAAAGAACCAATAATTTCTTGCCTCTAATAATGTCAGCAGCATGAGCAGTTACTATAAGACACGAGAGGGAACGTATCACTCCCCTTTCCGCTACCGAGGAAAACTTCAAAGTAGGGTGCGCTGAAAGCCAGTGTGAAAAGCACCTTGCCGCTAAAGAAGTGCCTTCAACTCCATCCTCTTCTTCCCAAACTTTGCAATCTGTACTATTTAATAATACGAGCCATACGTGAAAGCTTACACGCGTATGGTTCTTTAGCATGGCATTTACTGCAAAGCGCACAGCGCCGGAAAAGTTGCAAAGTAGGGGGTTCCTATATAGTTTCAAGAGCTTTTTGCCGCCAAGCAATTCGTCTAAACTAGAGTTAACAGCTGTTACTTATCGTTTCCATTTCGTAATAGCTCGTAAATCTTGTTTTTTTATGCATCAAGTTCTCTTGCGAATTGACGTATAACATTAGTTTCTTTCGTGCTAGTTAGAAAACTTGAATGTTCACAGTTCACACTTACTTTCCGTTCTAAAGAGTCAAACCTATCTTGAAAGGTCCATTCAATATTGTGTTCCCCAGTGGCGAGACATGCAATTTAGCAACGTTTCATTTTCCCCTCTATTTAAACACATTAGAAAAGTCGAAGCATCTAGTCATCGCCGATGACCGAAGCATTCGATTGTTCATTAAGTTTAAATGGAGGAAAAAGGTAGTTCGTTGCCAAATTCCACGACTCGCTACAGAAAATCCATCTGCCTCACACGCACTGATCGAGGCTTATGAAAGTTTTCATATTTCATAATCTCCGGCTTTATTTTTGAATGTTTCAGCTTGAAAATTTCAGGGTATCTTCCTGAAGTACGCTTCCAGGTGCTGACAATCCTAAAATTTGTGCTCTTAGCATAAATTCGTCATTTTGTGACGTTACCCACGTTACAAGGGGTAACATTTGGGCGCACTCCGCATTTCCCTATATCATAATAACGTCCATAGCTCTCAAATCTATGACTAGGGTGCGGGTTAGGTGGATCGAGCGCGCGGCGTCCGATGCACGTCTTCAGCACCTGTGTCATGGCTTTGAAAGTCCAGGAATGGACGTTGGCGTTTCCGTGTTGTCATTTGTTCTGCATTTCGTTTTTCCTTTCATGTCACTGGATGCCTGCTCTAGCTTAGTATGGCAGCCCTGGCTTGATATCGATGCTCTTTAGTTGTATTTTGCTTTGTCATCGCGATGGCGATTTTGATTAATTTTTTACGTAAATATGTTTTGTCGGATATTAATTCTGTTTGCACTCTCTAAATGTGCTCATTTTGATTGTGTTTATGGACCACCATGAGCTTTTAAGTCATTTTAATGGCAAACTAGATGCCTGCTCTAGCTTAGTATGGCAGCCGTAGCATGATATCAATGCTCTTTAGTTGTATTTTGCTTTGTCATCGCGATGGCGATTTTGATCATTTTTTTACGTAAATAAGTTTTGTCGGATATTAATTCTGATTGCACTCTCAAAATGTGAATGAGCACATTTTGAGAGTGCAATCAGACTTAAAATGCGACAAAACATATTTACGTAAAAAAATTATCATAATCGCCATCGCGATGACAAAGCAAAATACCACTTTTCTTTGATTTCCCAGAAAGGCTTTCCATGGAGAGCTTTTCTGCTGACTAAAGTAGCGGGTTTTTTGTTTTATTCAGGCCATTTGACCCGCACTTATAGACGATTTTAGTGACGTCATCTGTTGTAAAAGCTCGTCGATAGGATCAAAATTTCTCTCTGACTCTTATACGTAACCCCCATGTATTGCTATCTCACTCTCATCGCTGGCATTCTATACACAGCTTCGGCGCGTGCAATATCTGGCAACGGCGTATTTAGTCCATTTAAACCCGTGTAAAGTATCGATTCCAGGGAGGGCTTTGCGCACCCCCAACGTTCGACCTTTTTCATGACTTTAACTGGTCCGGATGCAATGTAGCCAAATTCCACGCGCCGCCACTGTCGTATTCAACGCCATTTTTTGTGAATTTTTGCTGACTGCAGCAATAAATTCTCGAGTCATTTTCACGCGATCTGGATAGAGGAATGTTGTGAAACAAACCCTGTACACAACTTTTGACGCCAGAAAGAGATGGCTTCGCACAAATGTCACGGGAGAGTGAGAGAGATAGTCCGGACTGCTACGCGAGTTTTGTCACAGCGTCAGATTCCGTCCGATAAGTGTATTGTTGGCTTATCGTTGACTTCGCAATAACACCGTTTATTCAACTTGAAATGCAGAGCTGCAGTTTTGTGTATATTTTCTGACATTTTTCGATTCATTGCTGAATTCGCCGGTTGAGAAAAGATTACATAGTTCAGATCAAAGTATGGCGGTAATGTACGAAAATGCTCCGATCTGTGATATTTTCTCAATCGGTTGAATCGAGGTTAAATTATTAAAATATCCGCATGTTTTATTTAGTCGGTGACGACTCCACCAGTTGAGAAAATATTACAGATTAGAGTCTTTTCTTGCATCAAAGCTATGAACTGAACTGAACTATGTAGTAAATATAGTCTTTTCTCAATCGGCGTAATCATGATCATCAGTGCGTTAAAAAATATCATGAAAAGTTTCCGAGAACGTTGCACTGCTGCACACTGCACACTCACGGAAAAAAAGATTAGTGACAATAACCATACGGATACCTGATTTTGGCATCTGCTAGATGTTATGGTAAACTTGACCAGAAGTATGGTACATTTACCGATACTTTGAGTAAATTTGACATGCAATCAAGTAACATCACCTATAGTACCTAGTCAAAACATAGTATACTTCTGGTTAACATTACCATAACATCTAGCAGGTGCCAAAATCAGGTATCCGTATGGTTATTTTCACCGTAGTTTTTTTCCGTGCTGCACTGACAAAAAAATCAATAGTCATATTACTCGCTTCTAGTCATAATACACAGTCATAATGAACTGTAGGGAATATATTCCCCACAGATTATTTTTCAGTGTGGTTGACATCTTACGATGGCGTTCCCTGCAGATTCTGCTGCTAGTGTCCATTTGTTGGCTAATTTCTCCTCCGCGAGCTACTTGTCGAAACTACTTGTCAAAGAAATAACTCGAGAAAAATTCTGGAGTGTATTTCCTGAGCATTGGAACAAAAACGATTGGCGACGGAATCGATCGGTTGCGTTTGTCTCGCAGTCCTTGGCTCTGGGTCGTCGCATTTCAATATAAAATGGTCGCTAATTTCCATTCGCGTGGACTAGAAATTGATGGATGAGAGCGGCCCCACTTGACAGATAAACTGGTAGTGACGGCAGTGGCAGTTGCCTAGTGGTCGCCGCGACGAAACAATCAAACACTCAACAATTGACGCACGCTACGTTGCACGCTCGATCCTTGGTCATCCAGCGTGGCCAAGCTGAGCAACATTTCTGGTCACAGACTTCTATAATACTACATAGACTGTCCAAAAAGTGCCGGCTTTTTGAGCAAACGAAAGAAGCTAGCAAGTTTTGGTTTACGGATTCGTGTGGACAGTGTAAATACCGATAAAATGAGACCTTGTTCAGCTCATTTGGTCAAAAATTCATCGAAATCAGGGCTGCCGTTTTGCGTATAATCAATGCTATTTTTCTATTCACCGATGATTCCACCGATTGAGAAAAGATTACACAGTTCAATTCAGTGCATGACTGTAATAAACTGAAATACTCGCATCTATAATCTTTTCTCAACCGGTGGAGTCGTCGATGACTTTAAAAAACTTGCGGATATTTTAATTAATCAACGGAGTTTCCACCGATTCAGGAAAGATTACAGATCTGAGTATTTGCGTGCATTATAGTCATACACAGAACTGAACTGTGTAATCTTTTCTCAACCGGTGGAATCATCGATGAATAGAAAAATAGCATTGATTACACGCAAAACGGCAGCCCTGATCGAAATACACAGTTTCAAGTAGGCCTCCTTTGCGACATAACTGTCCGCGAAAAGCACCAAGCATCAATGTTCTTTTTATCTAAATTTTAATGTATTCCAATGATTTCTCTCATTAATTTCATTTAAATTGTGCTCCTCAACGGCATTGGGGACGCTGATCTCAAAAATGATATAATTTTCTACTTAACTCGTCCCGATTTTACGCTTATTCTTTTTTTTTGCATTTTTTGCGATGAAGGTAAAATTGTGGAAAATCAAGGAAATTTCGATCAAAACTAAGGCCAAATTCGAACTTGGTAGGTCGATTTACGTCAGGTTTCATGCTTAACAAGCAAATATGGGTCTGATCAATAATAATAATAAAAAAAACCTACCTATTTTTGTATCAAGGTACCCTTGTTTGGTGCTCACGGGGGGGGGGGGGGGGGGACACCGGACACCTACGTCGTTGAAGCTTAAAAGTCCACAGTTTCTCCTGAGGCGCATCGTACGAGCGCCTCCAGGATTTTAGAGTACTTTTTGCAAAGAAAAAAAAAAGAGAGTGACAGTTAAGTGCGTGTTGCGAAAGAAATTAACAAAAAAGCTTTTCCTATACTATAATGGGTCTGTTGCAAACTTTTGCTACAGCGATAGAAAGTGTTTACTCCAAAGTAAAATCGCCTGAAAAGTCCATTGGTAGCATCATAAAGTCAATAAATACAATATTAAACTCAAAAGAGGCGTTTATCGATATCCAAGATGGCGGTAAAATATCGAGGAATCTGAATGTATGCACCACGAACATCCAAGGATTGCCAACTTTGACAACCTCACTGCAGGTAGAGGTTATGTGTTTATTTACGTTGTGATTGGTTGTGATGGATATTGTGAGGTTGGCTATCCTTGAATGTTCGTGGTGCATGCATACAGATTGCTCGATATTTTGCCGCCATCTTGGATTTCATTAAACGCATTTTGTGAGTTTATTGTTGCATTTTATTGCTTTCTGATGCCATCATTGGACTTTTCAGGCGATTTTACATTAGATTGCACACTCTATAGCGCTGTAGCAAAAGTTTGCAACAGACCCATTGGAGTTTCAGATGCATGAAGAGTAATAATTCCAAGTATCAAACACGTAAGAATACGCTGTATAGAAATACCCACGAAAATTGAGATCTCGGCTTCACCAAAGTAATTCACGGTGCAATCGAGCAGACAAGCGATCTTTGAGCAATACTTCTCGATGGTGGAACCGAGCTAAGGAGCGGTGAATTTGAGAGGATGGGAAATCCCATAAAGAGTAGTGACTCAGAAACCGAAACAATTACTTACAATAGAGCATGATACTCATGCTACGGGTAGTATGATCGTGTATCATCGTTTCCGATACTCTACTTAAAGCACAAAGTCATCAACAGTCATATGGCTGTGTATAAACTTTTAACCTTTCTTGGCGCTAGGATTCATATGTAGTTTTTACGATAGAACTTGAACATTTACAGTTTTTCGTTCACAGTATCAATTGAAAGGGGTTGTCTTTCAATAGTTCAAAATTGTTTCCGCATGAGTTCTCCTTCCAATGGACGAGGACTCAAAACTACTGTCTAGAAAATATAATTTGCAATAAAATTGGAAAGTGGAACATTCCTTCTCTTCGATGCAATGTTTTGAAGATTTTACACGATTCGATTTGTGCAGCATCAACCACTCTATTTTCGTCTTTCAGATTTTATGCGTGTACCCTCATGAACCAAGGAGAACACACATCCATCATCTTTAAAAGGAACGAGTAAGTTTGCACCTTCGTTTAAAACCACTTTCAAATGTATTTGTCACAATTATTTTTTTTTTTTCTTTTTTTTTTCTTTTTTTTTTTTTTTTTTAATTTAATGTTTAAAGAAAATGAGGCAAACAAACCGAGCCTGTGTGAAAAATGCCCATAAGAGATGTTCACTATGGCTGTCTCCGTGCTGCTATCATGCCCCACAAATCGGGAGCATCCGAGTTGGCCCAAATTGCCAAATCCGAGTTGGCCCGCGGCTTGAAAAACACCCGTACGAGTTGGCCCAAGCCGGAAACAATAGAAGAAATAAAAATACATTTAAATGTTGTACTGTGGCAACGTCGCTTACCTCTATGATAGGATAGATTAATGGAGCGTATAGTTAATGAGACTGATGGCAATGATCTTAGGTTGACAGAAAGTTCTTAAATTCTGCTTCGTAAAGGGCAAAAGCAATGTAAAAGAACTTTCTCCCTCCCTTTGCCCTTAACAAGTACATTTCACCCTCCCGTTGTAAATTCATAAGAAAAACATTTTTAATAAATAAATTGTCCGTGAGAAAAAGTCGTCAAGAAATTGAAAAAAAATTGGGGGTGTTTAAATCCCGCCGCGTCAAAAAATTGATATCACACCGAAAAATATATACTAAAAAATAGCTAATGCACTTTTTTTCTTAGAAATTGGTAAAAATATACTGGAAACTTTTTCTAATGAAAGCAAGACGATCGTGATTTGACGCGTACTCCTCCACACCTTCAAGTAGGAACTCTTCCTTCTCCGTCTGTCGTTTAGTTGCAGGACGAGATATTTTGGTGGCAAGTTTAATAGAGGTGTCAGCCTGTATTTTTATAAGAGTTTTGATGAAACAAAAAATATTTGGATGAGCACAACTGAACTTGGCATTTAATTTGGCATGGAAAGATTCACAACCGTTCGTTGTCCGATCTTCATAGGTTGAATGAGAAGCCCACATTCTTGGCAAGGTATATGGAGAACAGGTATGGACAACACTCTGAGGCAGGCTCTGATTGGTTGAGAAAAAAGCGACTCCGCCGCCATTTTTCTGACCGCGCGATTCAAATTTAGATTTCACATCTTGAAAAAGGAAGCGAACAGCTTAATTGATGATGTTAATCCATTCTATAGTCACAACATTAACATTTAAAGATAAAAATTACATTTCATTGTTCAAATAAATAAAGTATATTGCTTCAGATAAACTTCCCCTTCAAACCTAACCACAAACAACAATGCAAGATACACGGTGTAAATAGGGGACAAGATGGCGGCTAAGTCGCTTTTTCCGAAGTGGCCACGCCCCCTGAGCCGAGTGTTGTCCATACCTGTTCTCCATATACCTTGCATTCCTGGGGGGGGGGGGGGGGGAGGGATCGCAATCAGCCTGAATGTACGTTTTCAACACATAATCAAAAAAATTATTTAGAGGTACAGTGGGAGAAGCGGTAAACCAAAGAAATAAATCAGAACTGAGCTAATTTCTGAATCTATTTAAATTCAGTTGACAAACTCTGATTTTCCTCGTTCGTAAAATGCCACGTTGCCAAGTGCTCTCTTTTTTATTTATTTTTGTTGTCTCTTGGGCCAACTCGGAAACGCTGTTTTTCCAGACAGAGGCCAACTCGGTATATGCGGCGAAAAAACGGCTTGGGCCAACTCGGAATCACCCCACAAATCCTCTTTATCGCTGCAACTCATTGACGAGCTATAGCTATTAGCTATAGAGAGGATTTGTGGGACGTGGTAGCAGCAGGGAGACAGCCATGGTTGAAATCTTTCATGGTTATTTTATACGGGATCCGTTTGTTCGCCTCATATTTTTTTAACCCCAAAAAAAAATTGTAATCAATCCAGTGGAAATTGGTTTTAAACGAAAGTGTAAGTGTTTGAGACTAGCTATCTGGACACAGAAATCGATATAACTTGTTGTTCTGGAAGAATTTGCTCGATACATAAACTGACACATGACAGAAACAAGCAAACTTTTCCCACCTGGATAGTTGTATTTGAATTCTGTGTCCAGATATAGCCACTCTAAAACGCTTGCACTTTCGTTAAAACCAATTTCAACTGGAGTAAAGACAACCTTTGATTTCAGGATAAAAAATATGAGGCAAACAAGCCATATTCAGATGGTCCATGTTGTCGCACTTTGAGATACGACTTATAACCAACGAGCGGTACATTTATCTAGAGTGGCGGTTTAATAGGTAACCTGCGTAACCACCTTGGGGAATTTTGAGGTTAGGTTTAAGCGAGTAATTTGTCCATTTGTTTCTGTGTATTTTGATGCGGCACGACGCACAGTGGATCTAAGCATGTTCCGGTCCACTGTGCGGTGGCTTTGCGTAAAAATACACGGAATCAAATGGACAAATTACTCGCTTAAACCTAACCTCAAAATTCCCCATGGTGGTTACGCAGGTTACCTATTAAACCGCCACTCTAGATAAATGTTTAGCTCGTTGCTTATAACATGTATCAGCTTCTCTATTGCTACAGCTCGTTGAAGTAAGTACAATGTCTGTGGACTTACCTCCGCATGTAATGAAATTTAAAGAAGACCAAGATGACGACGGTGTTTGCAGCGGCGGCCATGATGAAGAGGGGTGCGTAGCAAACGATGAGGAGGATGAACCGTGGTTCGCTGAGCCGACTCTGCTCCTCGGAAAAATTGGCCACAATCTCATCTATTATTTCTTTTTGCGTTAAGTTGACTTCCATTATCAAATTTCTAATTGGATTAATTCCCACGGCCGTCGCGTTCCATTCGTATGATACATCTCCCGCCATTGTTCTTGTTTGCTGTCAGAGCGCGCGCGCATCTGTGACAAAACCTCGCTCGTTCAGATCGATCGATCGAAGCACGCCGACGAAATCGATTTTCCCTAGAGCAGTGGAACGTCCAACCGCCCTAGAATTACGGTCCGTCTTTTTCCGTTATAAGTTTTATTGCTTCGTATAGTGTCCTTTCGAAAGTGTCGCCATTTGTTTGCTTATCCCTTTCAATACAATACCCGAGTATTTTCATAATCGTAATTCTATTGCAATTTCTTATTCACGGAAATAGCTATCCTGAATAATTTTCCTTCCAACGCCTTCAATCAGATGGATAGGCAAAACCAAGACACTGAAGTATGAACATTTAACTACCTTCTAAATTTTAGCGAGTTAGCTTTGATTCTCTTTAATAAGCTGGTAGTTAAAGGTTTAAGTCATCAGATTACAATAACTGAGCTTCGGATTTTTTTTGGTAGAATGAACTATTCTGACCTGATCTATAACTGACTTGTTCGTTTGCTCAGAACTACCTGTTTTTAAATTCTAGTCCTTGTGATAAAGTGTTTTTTATTTTGTGCGTGAGTAGAATTTTATCCATGGTTCCGAGATTGCGTTTCACGAAAAGTAAACCTGTACCCTTTATTCACCAGGATTTTGTTCTAAAGTCACGCTCTTCAAAACTGTGCATTACTACCCTTAATTCCGAGATCCGAGTTTCTACGAAAGTCTTAAAATCTGACATTTCTTTTTTCGTCAGTTCGAGAATTTTGATTCCTTTCATCGAGGTGTCTTTTGCCAACGAAACAGCGCGCTAGGTAACTGGATGTATTACTTCGTAGGTTTTTTTAGAAACAGTTTTACCGATTAAATCACTTGATGTTTTTCAACTTCATTTGCATCGCACGCAGGGAACGGTTTGTTGTATCATGAAATCTGGAACAGAAAAACAGAAGAACTTTTGTTAAAGTTGTGAACTTAATTTTGGGTTTGATGTATTAAGAATTAAAAACCTAAACCACAGAATACTCTAATCAGAACGGAAACTCTAATTCATTTTGAAACATTCTTTACTTCGGGCCGCCATGTTCGAAAGTGAGTATCTTCGGCAATCTTCGGCAGATCTTCGGCAACTGGCCGAGTTGTGATTGGTTGTATAGCCTGAAAAAGCATGTCCGCCATCTTGAGAAGTGAGTAGGCACAGTTGCCAGTTTGTGCCAGTAAATTTCAAATCTTGTTTCCATTGGCTCTTATGGGAGTTTCCCTTCTGATTGTATTATTCTGTGCCTAAACCTTATGGAAATGGTTTGAAAACCGTGACAAGTACTCTTCTTAATTTTTTACTCAAAATCACGCCTCCAGATTTCAGTAGCGGCTCGTGCAATCTGGCAACAGTGCTATTTTGCCATTTAAATCTGTGCTAAAAGATCGATTCTAGGTGAGGCACAGCGCCTCACCAAAGAATCGATTATTTTACGTACGTTTAAATAGACGGTGTCCATTGTTGCCACATTGCACGAGCCGCCACTGCCAGATTTCTGAAAGTGATCACGAGAATTGCTCAGCTCGAATCAGAGGCGCAGATCAGTGTTACCAGGTTTACAGCTTTTTGGTCAACAAATAAGCTTAAAGCCAGTGAACTTTCCTTCTCGTACCCACAAATAACATTTTAAGCTTTGAAAATCCTTGAAGTTCGCGGTTTTAAAAAATAAGAAATTCCCTACGGTCTCCAGTTCAATGTATAATTTATAGGTGGCCTCTAAATTAATGATCACGAGATACATCCCTTTTGTTCCGCAGTACGCTCCTTTGAATCGGGGGAATAAGTACACTGCCCCGCAAAAAAAACCGGCGCACCTGGCGCGCTGAATCATTCCGCTCGAAAATGCGAAAAACTTACAAAATTTAAAATCGTCATAACTTTTGAACTAAAACAGCTAAAAATATTTCAAGGCCAGGGTCGGATTTCTCGTACTCTTTAGTTTCTTAAACATGAGCTCAAATTTTCTTTGGTCATTTTTTTGCCCGTATGAAGAGTTTTTCCAAACCCTCGCGAAAACTGCTTTTTTGGATCACATCTCTAAAAAGTTACTCAAACTTCTCACATCTCTTTGGGCAAAAGTAGCATAGATAGACAAAATCTGAAACCTGCATCAGATTTCTCAGAGTCAAGGGCTATCGACCTAGTTACCCCAATGTTGTCCGAACAATTTTTTTACGGTCGGAAAATGCACTTTTCCGAGACCATGTATAGACCGCTTCTGAACACACAGTTTACACATCCGCTCGAACGTGCGAAAATATTATTAAAGTTCAAATCGTCATAACTTTTGAACTAACAGAGTTAAAAATATTTCAGAGCCGGGGCCAATTTCCTCATACTCTCTAGTTTTTTATACTGAAGCTCAAATTTTCTTTTGGTCCTTTTTACGCCCGTGTGAAGAGTTTTTCTAAACGCTCGCGAAAACTGCTTTTTTGCAGCACATTTCTAATAATGTTCAGAAGCGGTCTTTACATGGTCTCGGAAAAGTGCATTTTCTGACCGTAAAAAATTGTGTAGACAAAATTGGGGTAACCAGGTCGTCGATAGCCCTGACTCTGAGGAATCTGATGCAGGTTTTAGATTTTGTCTATCTATGCTACTTTTGCCCAAAGAGATGTGAGAAGTTTGAGTAACTTTTTAGAGATGTGCTCTAAAAAAAAAAACAGTTTTCGCGAGGGTTTGGAAAAACTCTTCATACGGGCGGGAAATTGACCAAAAGAAAATTTAAGCTTATGTGTAAAAAACTAGAGAGTACGAGAAATTCGACCCTGGCCTTGAAATATTTTTAGCTGTTTTAGTTCAAAAGTTATGACGATTTTAAATTTTGTAAGTTTTTCGCATTTTCGAGCGGAATGATCCAGCGGCGCTGGCGCACCTGGCGCGCTGGACCAGCGCGCCAGGTGCGCCGCGGTTTTTTTTGCGGGGCAGTGTAGTTCTTGTGTAATATGACATGAGGAGTCCGATGAAAGAGAGGCGTAATCCGGGGTCACGCCCTATTTCCACCCAACAACTTTTTGGATGCCAAATACCCTAAATTAGTTGCATACAAAATTTCATGTTTGTATCTTGAAAATTGACGGAAAATTTTAATTTTGAAATTTTGATTTTTTTTTTGTTTTTTTTTGTTTTTGGAGGTTAGTTGTTTGTCATCAGTCTGCGAAACCTTTTTCTTTGGCTTTCCAGGCAGATAGTAGTGATTCGATGTCATTTAAATGTTTACTTGACAGTTTGAGTTTGAGGCTGGTGACCCTGTATAAATTCAAAAACAGTTTCAAACTGTCATTTAAATGTTTACTTGACAGTTTGAGTTTGAGGCTGGTGACCCTGTATAAATCCAAAAACAGTTCCAAACTTTATTTGATTTAAATTACGAGTACATTTCTTATCCATTTGTTGCGTTAGTTCTTTGAAAACGCCCAGAAGCAATAGTATTTGATTTAAAATAGGTTTCTGGATGGGAGAAGGGTGTGAGAAACCCTTTTGTAATTCTATCATGTCTTTTTAGATTCCCATGTTTTTCAAAAATCAGTCACACCAACTTCAAACTTAAGGCTTATACCATGATGTCTGTAAAAAGGAATTAGCTGTTTCTATCATACCTAAAATGATACAGTTGGCAAAACTTTCAAGTTCGTTTTCTCAAAACGCGATTTTGCCACTCATGTCCTTCTTCCATCCAACTCCTCACATGCATGTTGACCCCCCCCCCCCTTCCTTTTTGAAATCCTTTAAGAAGCCAAATTGAGTTAATCTCCATTCAAATGAGCACGCAAAGTGAACGGGTGGAGGCCTTCAGTTCCCTAAAGCTTTGAGTGAACACATTCTATGGGACACTACAAAATGCATTATCGAGAATGGTCGCGTCTCTGATGCAGCGCTGCAAACTAGTAGGAGTCATCACTCGTCTGAAACGAATAAGTCTGAAAGTCGCCCTTAATTACATCATCAGCCACACAAGGCTCAAAAGAACGTTGAGATGCTCCAGTGCAGACGCCGCGCACCAGCGTTGCCATATTGTGGGAAAATTATCTACCGTATCCCTTGCAAATCTACCGCAAGTACGGTAGAATGTGGCAACGCTGCAGGCTGCTTTGCGCACCCGCCGCGTATGCCACCCACTCGCGATTCTACCTTATCCCTTACCTTGTTGCCGATATCTTGTCCCTAACCATCAAAGGGCTCTAATAAATTGGTTTCCAGTCAGTGGGTCCCAACGAGCTATAGCGATAGAGAGGATTTGTGGGGCGTAATATTGAAATTTCGAGGAGGCAGCCATGATCGAAATCTCTTATGGACGTTTTACACGCAGGCTCTATTTGTTTTCCTAACTTTTTTTAACCTTTAAATTTTCAACAACAAAAAAACTGTGACTAACACATTTGAAATTGGCCATAAACGGAAGTGCAGGTATTTTAGAGTGGCTATCTGGACACAGAAATCGATGTAGCTGTTTCTTCAGAGGGCCGATCATTTACTTTATCGTTAAACCGATCGATAAAACTGTCTATGAGTGATTCTATTGGTCGAATATTGTAAAACTTAGCCGTTGCTATGGTAACCATCGTTATAGTGTCCGTTTTTTAAAGGTTACTCATGAATAGCCTTTATAAAACGAGACTCTTAACGATGGTTACCATAGCAACAGCCAAGTTTTACAATTTTCGACCAAAAGCATCACTCGTAGACAGTTTTATCGATCGGTTTAACGATAAAGTAAATGATCGGCCCTCATCTGGAAGGATTTTCACGATAAAGAAATTGACGCATAACAGAATTATGCAAAATTTTCTCACCTGGATAGTGGAATTAAAATTATGTGTCTAGGTAGCCGCTCTTAAACACTTACACTTTCGTTTAAAACCAATTTCCACCGGATTAATCACAATTTTTGATTTAAGGTTAAAGAAAGAGAGGCCAAATTCAGATCGCCCATGCTGCCAACACGTTAAGCTAGGACTTAAAACATGTATGGCCCCTCTATCGCGATAGCTCGTTGGTGGGTCCACACTAACATGGACTACGGAATAAATGTCTACTTTATGGGTCCACTGAAAAAATGTCTACGTAAGTATGTCTACGAAAAAAATGTCTATCTAATTGAAAAATGATGACATTTTAAAAACTTCTTTTTGTTTTATGTCCTCAAACTAAATATCTCCAGTATATTTATGCCTCTTTTCACGAATCGTCCACTTGTTTGATAAACAGTACATTCATTTGTCAACAATATCGACATATTTAGAAAATATCCTTCATACAATAAAATTGATAGTTAAGTCTCTATTTCTCTCTCATTACCAGCAGGCTGATTTATTTCCCACTTGTCCATTTCTGTTTCAATTAATGTATAGACATTCTTGACAAATGAATAGACGATGTTGGGAGAGAAAAAAAAAAAAAAAAAAAAAAAAAAAAAAAACATGGGCACATTGTGTACAGAGGAATTAATTTACTGGGGATATAAAATATGTAGACTTCTTTATTAGAGTGTGGTTATTTTTCAAGGTCGACATTTCTTTCGTTGACATACTAACGTAGACATTTTGTCAGTGGGCTACAAAAAGTAGAGACATTTTATCCTTAGTCTATGTTACTGTAGACCTCCTGAGCTGAAACCAATAAATTACTGGTGGACTAGTGCAGTGGTTGCTCGAGAACAGCGAGCTACACATTTATTTAGATTGGCAATCAAACGAGTAACCTGCGTAACCACTGTGGAGAATTTTTAGGTTAGGTTTAAGACAGTTAATTACATGAAACTAAATGACCAAAAACACAGTACACGTAAAAATTAAAGTGAGATTCATAGGCCAAACACTAATAAATACGCACCTCCGAAACGTTTTGGTGCGCCCACAGCACCAACCTCTTCCAACTTCAGTGAAGTATGCTCCTCATTTGAGAATTGTTTTTATTTATGATTGTTTTTCCGATTGAAAACGGTGCTATATGAGCGCGCGAAAAATTTCGGATGTGTATTTATTCGGGTTGGCCGCGTAAAACGGATCGCGGGAATGCTGCGAAAATTATGTTGGGTCGGATGTTCGAACTGCCAACATCGAGATATTAGCTTTCCCAGTTATGTATAAAGCTAGCTTTTGCTCTTTGAATCTCTTTGCCCCTTGCATATCCGAAAAGCGTAAATAAAAAGGCGTCTCCAGGAATTAGTCTCTCTCTCTCCCTCTCTCTCTCTCTCTCTCTCTCTCTCTCTCTCTCTCTCTCTCTCTCTCTCTCTCTCCCGCTCTCTGCACCTTTTTGAACAGATTTGTCTGAAACGGACGGAGGGATGGGCTATCACGTGACTCCAACCCCTTAGCTGCCTCCTTTCCTATTTCACTTGCTCAGATCATAGAAAAAAGATTACTTCGTAAGCGAAGCATTTCAGTCGTCGATTTTTCTGTCGGCATTCGTTAACCTTGAATGGTTTATAAAAGATTATGCTGGGAAGGATGTATTAACTTCTTATCATATGCTAAGCCCGAGTGGCGAGTATACTCGGTTCCCTCCTCTAGTCTATTTCACGTTGTTCCAGTATCATAATTCCAAATAAACGCGATTCTCGAATTAGATACTCACAAGATAAGATTTTGAGGGGTGCCTTCAATTGACCGTATAGGCAATTCCAACTCTCCTGAGTACGAACAGTTTACTACCTTTCCAACATAAACGGAAGATTGACGTTCTTTTGATCTAACCTGGTAACGGTTAAACTCTGTGAACTATGCGCATTCAATTACGACGTCAGTGGCCACCGCGCAGATCTGCAGTCGGCTCATTCGGAATCTTCTCGAGCTGGCTGGCTAAATAATTGATGAAGAGCCGTACATTGTCTTAGCAGCAGCAATACCGATGTTTTTTGGTAGTTTGCTTCACAATTGAAACATCGATGGAAATGCCGATTATTTAATGAGTGTGATGTTATGCAGCGGCTATCAAAGCCATATTTCTAGCAGATTTTTGCATTTTTCCACTGTCACCTAAAGTCGTTTGGTGTCGTTTTTGGCCACCAAGCTCCAGATCATGGAGCCCAAAAGCGTCACCGCGAAAACCTTTTGGTGACAGTGGAAATAGTCAGAAACCTGCAATGACGTAGCTGTAAAAGCCATATTATCACTTCAGAATGGGTCTGTTGCAAACTTTTGCTACAGCGCTATAGAGTGTGTAATCTAATGTAAAATCGCCTGAAAAGTCCAATGGTGGCATCAGAAAGCCATGAAATGCAATAATAAACTCACAAGAGGCGTTTAATGAAATCCAAAATGGCGGCAAAATATCGAGCAATCTGTATGCATGCTCCACGAACATTCAAGGATAGCCAACCTCACAATATCCATCACAACCAATCACAACGTAAACAAACACATAACCTAAACCTCCAGTGAGGTTGGCAATCCTTGGATGATCACGGTGCATACATTAAGATTCCTCGATATTTTGCCGCCATCTTGGATTTCAATAAACGCCTCTTGTGAGTTTAATATTGTATTTCATGACTTTATAATGCCACTAATGGACTTTTCAGGCGATTTTACATCGGATTTAACACTTATTGTCGCTGTAGCAAAAGTTTGCAATAGACCCATTATCGAATAAGCGTTATTCCCATCGAATCATCATCTTTCCAAATCGATTATTTGATTTTCAAGCAAAAAAAAAAAAAAAAAAACATCACTGATACGATAACAAATTACGGGTAAGGTCCACCGAAAGGAGTTTATACAAGCCTCTTGGCAGTGATGCTTTTAATACAAAATAACTTTTATTCATACTCCTAGTGTCTATCACGATACAGGTGGTAGCTATAAGTACTTACGTTCAAAGGCCCGCGCTGCCGCTGAAATCAGCTTTCTGCTTGTTCACACACTCTCAACTGGCCCAGGTAATAGAGAAGTTGTAAATAATGAGACTGAGGCGTAAACAGCAGACAAATGTGTATTACTCTTTGTCGCAGATGAATTGCCGTTGTGGACACGAGCAGACACTGGAGTGAGAATTCGGACTGCACGGGACTTTTCACGGACTCGCTCAAGTCCGATGGAGTTCTTTTGCAATTTACTCCACAGGAAACGGTATGACCTTGAACTAAAAGGAATCGGTGCGAAGACTCGAAAAGGGTGAAAGCGAATGGCGAACGGTATGTTGATATTGCATTAAGTACTCAGTGTTAGTCATTTATTCATACAACTTACGATAGTCAGACATTATTTTATTCACAAATACGAAAATGCTCAGAGAGCTATTGTACGAATAGAGACGATTACAATGATGTAACCTAAACAGAGAGATAGATTAACAAAGAGGTGGTCAACAAAGTTGAGGAGAGAATTCCGCCAGGTCAGAATAAGCCTTATTTCAGGGGTATTCTTTTAGGTCTCTTAAAAAACATCGGAAGTTTGATGTTTTGAAGTTATTCTATTACGTGCAATAGGTTTTGCGGTGCATGATTAATTTGAATTAGGCACCACAAAACCTCCTCCGTAGTTAAGCTAACAACACTTCCGGTGCAGCCGTTTCGCGTATAATTAATGACATTTTTCAATTCACCGATGATTCCACCGGTTGAAAAAAGATTACAGAGTTCAGTTGAGTGTATGCCTGCTCTGCACGAAAATACTTTTATCTGTAATCTTTTCTCAATCGGTGGAAACGCCGTTAATTAATTAAAATATCCGCAAGTTTTTTAAAGTCATCGACGTCTTCACCAGTTGAGAATAGATTGCAGATACGAAAATTTTCGGGCATTACATTCAGACACTGAACGAAACTTTGTAATCTTTTCTCAGCCGGCGGAATCATCGGTGAATTGAAAAACATCGCTAATTATTATACGCATAACTGCAGCTCTATTCCGGTGATACTAGCACCCTTAAAAATCTTCACCGAAATAGTGAAAGCCTCGCTCATAACCATCCTCCATCGTTCCTCACATGTCAATATGGACAAGACGACAACTAAGGTGAAGCGGGGCTCCGGAAAAGGGAGATGCAACGCTTAAGAAGGGTCGGAGAAATAAGGCCATTAGGTTAACAGCATGGGCGGCATCAGGCCTCAGAAGGGCAGGACGCACGAAAGTACGTTGAGACGAGGCGCCCTGCAGTTTTGTTGCAGTGGCCTTTTTCAAATTGAATTAGCGGCAAATGACAAGTTGGCAAGTCTAAGGTTACCACCGCCGCGTTTGATTGTATTAATACAAACTCCGCCCGCATATGATTAATGAGAACCTCCTTCTATCCATCTCGCTTTCTCTCCCCTCTCCCTACTCTCTCCCCCCTCTTTCCTCGCGCTCACTTTTTTTTTTTTTTTTTTTACGTTCGCGTGACTCTTGCAGAGTAGTACCGCCTGATGTTACACACAGAACTGCCGTTTTGTGTATAATTAAGGGTGTGCTTTATCGGCACGCAAAAATTAACTTTCTCATCGGTATCAAAAATAGATTGCATAGAAATTGTTATAATTCACGGAATAGAAAGAGATATAACGAAACGGAAAATAGTTTGCACGGAAAAGAAAAGTTGTGAACAAAATATAAAATACTTACACGGTGCAGAAATTGAAGCCCAGAAAAATAATCTTCTTTCGCGTAAAAATCGGTAGGAACGGTACGGAAAGTCTAAAAATGCCTTAAAAATTGCGCAGGCACGCTCGTCAAATTTTTAAAATTACTATGATGGATGTGTGTTGATCTTGTACCAACAATGCACGCCTGGCTTTTGCTGGCCGCCCTCTTTTCCATTTTTGACCCAAAGGAATGGTTTTGGCCTCTGGTGGAGCACTCACTAATTTGAGACGAATCTGAAAAGCTAACGCTCCAATTCATTTCCATTACTTTTCTTTTTATAACATGAGAAAGAATGTCGACAAATTCCAAAGATCATCGGTCTAGGTGCAACTACACTTCTGAAACTACTTTAAGAATGTATCCGCAAGTATTTCAAAGTCATCGACGACTCCACCGCGTCGGTTGAGGAAAAATATTGAATTTCCTGCATTACAGTCACCCATTGAACTGAACTGTGTAATCTTTAGAACCGGTGGAATCATCGGTGAATTGAATACTGCCTTTAATTTCAGTTTCAAACACTGCCTTTAATATCAGTGGCATATAATCACCTGAAAGTATCGTTTAACCACTCCTGGAACTAATTTTACCGTTCAATCTGTATATTCTGCTAGTGATGCAAGTTTGATAACGTATCCTCGGCGCGGAGGCGCCAAAAAAACATTACTCAGCACCATGTTTCATTTGGAATGTTTTGGAAAGTTTAAACTTTTCATTTCTTCTTCACCCTCTCTCCTAGGGAACGATTTTACGTAGACATTGACTCTCCATGACGCTGTAGCTGAAGTTTACAACAGACCCATTTCAAACCAATTTAATCATCAGCCTTGTTAATTTATTGGCGTCAGTTCGAAAAAATCGTTTGAGCCAGCTCTCTGTGCGTTGCGATGAAAAACCATTTTTTGTCTCAATCCTTTGGTTACTTTCCTACTTTTGCAAAGCATTTTCGTTCGAATACCTTTTTCGGGCATTCGTAAAAGGCGGTGAAAAATACTCAGGACGATGTGATTCTCTTTTGTGTCGCTGCTTCAACCTTTTCCACTGTAAACGATTCATTAATCTAACACAACTAAGGCTTCTGTTGAACCAAATAGCGGAGTTAACTTTGAAAATCTTTGATTTGTTCATCTATTCTTGTCAAGTTCCTGTTAAATCCGATTCTCCTCTTTGACTTTCGAACACGCCATAATTACCAACGGGTTTCACCCCTTTTCGACGCATTTTAACCGTCCCTGTCATGAATTTAGATTCATTAATCGCTGCAACCTCGCGGCTTTTGATTCGTCTAGATTAGGGAGAAAACCTTTTTGCAGGTTCCTCGGCAACCGTAGCTTCTTTTATGAAGTATAAGAGAAAAAATAAATTAAATTGATAGTCATAGAAGACTCGAGAGAAAAAAAGACTGATAGAATTTACCATATGCATAGCTGATTTTGGCGTCTGCTAGCAAGTATGGTAAATTTCATCATAATATTGTCGTGCAATCTCTACGAAGTAGGGAGATTTTAGGGTGTCTATGGGTAAATGCACAAAAAGTTTCATGTATAATAAAAGTTTCACGCAAAGAAAAATTTCACGTGAAACTTTTATTATACATGAAACTTTTTGTGCATTTACCCATAGACACCCTAAAATCTAATAAAAAATTTCACGTATAAAAAAAAAAAAAAGGTTTACGTTAAAAACACACCCTTGCAACAAAAACAGTATTCCATTTCAACTTTTTACACCAATTCCGCACTGCACTCGCGTCTTTTAATTGAATTCTTCTCGTCAGCAAACTGAAGAAGCATTTAACGTTCAGTTACGATTTCCGTTCATTTTTATACTCATCTGCGATGATTCGCTTTCTTCAAACAAAGTAGTATAGACACATTAATTCTTTTGAAATGAACGTTTTGAACGAGAGAGAGGAAGTGAGGGGGTACTGGGTATACACCGGTTAACACGCGCAAATTCACCGCATTGTTAAAAAATAATGTAACCGGTGGTTTTTTTCTTTTTTCCCATGCAATCTAGGTATATAAATAGCTTCTTTCAATGTACTTCGTAGATAATTCGGGTGAGTTTTGGAGTGTTTTGTGGATCACGAACATACAAAAATAAAGATTCATAAACTCTAATAAAATACTAAGCTCAACTGCATCATGATCCAATTAATTCAATCAGCATTTGGACATCAATTTGTATTTAAAGTTACGCTTGAAAATACTGTAGCAGATATCAACAGTCTTCTTTCGCTAGTTCAAAATGAAGTGACCACATTTTTATCAAAGGTTTTGGAAGTGACCAATTTAAATTTTAAAGTACTATTTGAGGTTCATTGTCAGTATGTTCATGAAATTACGCGGGAGGCGATGACAAAAATTCACAGTTCATCCATATTTACGCTTTACTCTATTGCAGATGTAAACGAAGTGTATGACACTGCGGTATTACTCATTAAAAACGAGGAGACTGAGTTTTTTTCGAAGAAAAGTCAGTGGACTCTTATTTCTTGTGATTATTTAATAATTAATTTGTACAAATATCTCCCTTTCGAGAGAAAAAAATAGTAAGTTTTTAGGCAATGTGCACGATTGAGACTGCATTTTCGATCACAAGTTTACGCCAAAAATATGATAAGCGTAAGCTTACCGTCCGTAATTGTTGTTTGAGACATTTTTGCATGTTGTGCAGTTTAATTACTCTCACTGAATACACATACCTTTCTCACCAAAAAGTTCTCAACTAAAAACACAAAGTTTATTAGAAGTTTATTATTTTTTAAAAAGAAAAGTCAGTGAACCGTGCAGTTTACAGCTTATAAAGAGCAGTAGCTTTTTTTTCTACTTCCATTCTGCTCCGGTCATCATGGAAGTCATCATAGATTTTCAGGGATTTAAAAACGGTGACACTTTCATCTGCAAAGAGTTGGCGTTCGCATCCATCGACGGAACATTGTTGGATCATTACATGTTTGAAACTCCTCCATGCATTCGATGTTACTCGAAGGACAACGCTTGGCTGACAGAGAATCATCATAAATTACGTTGGACAGACGGTGACGTTCCTTATTATAAAATCGTGGATATTCTTCAACGAATCGCAGGAGAAACATACATTTTTTTCGTTAAAGGAGAAGAGAAAAAACGATGGTTGACACAATTTTTACCTTTTCACCCGAAAATTGATATTTTGACGACCCTACCCTCACTAAGATCAAGTGCATATTCATTTCAGCCTTGTTGCAGCTATTTTCACGGATGCTGTGCATTACAGAATGTCATTAAATTGAGAAATTACATCAACAATGGTGCATATTCCAACCACTAAAATGCAGGATACGGACCTAACCGAGGAAGAGTTCCTTTTAATTCCTCCTCACTTGGTTCTAAAAATTTTCGACATAGCTTGCTACAAAGTCTGGAAAAAACTGCCTTCAACCTATCAAAATAGAAGCGATTTCAAAAGTGAAATCTGGCGTTTGAATCATTGTCCTGAAACCATGAACGGAGCGAGCGAAAAAGAGTGCACGATCTGTTTGCAAAATCTTATGTCAGTTTTCTGAAAACAAGATGGCGTAGGCTGGCATAAAAACGTGTACTGAAGAACAGAAAAAATCACAGTCGTGCTTCAACCTGTCTCACTGCGCTTCCGCTCTCAAATCAACAAAACCAAGTTTCTGTAATGTAAATAAGGCGTATTGATTGTATATAAGTGGTGTAAAAACGTTAGTTCGAGTTAAATGCTTGTTATACCTGGAAAGAGGAAGGTAGCTGGTAGAGGTGTTATTAACTCTCTTATAGATAAGCTTCCTTTCGGTGTACATATCCCTGGATATTCGTTCTGTGGACCCGGAAGTGACATCGAGCATTTGCTAGACGTTAAAGGGAAGAACAAATTAGACGACGCATGTAAAATCCACGACATAGCATACTGGAAACACTCGGACTTGGAAACAAGACATAAAGCAGACCAAAAACTGATTGAAAGTGCTTGGAACCGATTCAAATCTAGTGACGCTACGCTTGGAGAAAAAGCCGCGAGCTATTTAGTGACAAATATTATGAAAGCAAAATTAGCGATGGGTGCAGGCCTCAAAAAACAAGGACTCAAGCGTCGAAAACCGATGAAACGAAAAATTGCAGGAATGAGAGTAATACCGCTACCTCAAAAAGGTGGTATACTTCAGTATATTTTGCCTCTTCTCGCTGGACTCAGTAACATTGGATCTGTAGCCTCGAGTGCAAATGATGTAATTAAAGCAATCCAAAAGATGCGCGGAAGTGGAATTAAACAAAAAGCAGTCCTCGCGCCATTCAAAAAAGGCTTCGGACTTTATTTAAAACCATATAACCCAAACTGTTAATGCCCTTGGATGGACATGCCATGACTAACTGGGAGCTAATGAAGTATGTGAGACTACTGAAAATAAGAAACTTTCGAGGCGTTTTTTCAAGAGACGAGCTATCTCTAATAACCCCGCACAAAAACGAAACAGGAATTCTGAATTTAGATGTTTCAGGTAGTTCCGGTACGCACTGGGTAGCTTTTTAAAAAAAAAAACAACAATATCACATATTTTGACAGTTACGGTCTCCGACCACCACCTGAAGTCTTGCAATATTTCAAGGGCAATAAAATTAATTATTCTAACGAAAAGCTCCAAAATTATAATTCTCCAAACTGTGGACAGTTGTGCCTAAAATTTCTAATAAAAGAGGTAGGACAATGACAATTTTTTTCATTCAACATGTCGATGTCATTTACTCTTAAAGGACAGGATTCTATCCTGACTGCCAAGTTTTTTCCTCCCATTAAACTGGATGAAAATGTCTCGTATTTTATTGGTTTAGTAGATTTTGAAACATTCAATAGTATACCGAATATTCAGGCTGGCAACGATAAATTTTTCTACGACTCGAAATTCTTGACATTTCCAACAGGATCTTACGAAGTGGAACAAATTGATAAGTTTCTGAAAGAGCAACTTGGTAATGATGCAATTGAATTAACTGCTAACACTGCTACGTTAAAATGTGAACTGAAATCAAAACATGTCATCGATTTCACACAAAAAGAAAGCATTGGACCGCTTTTGGGATTTAAATCGAATGTTCTACAGCCAAACATACTACATGAATCTGATGAGCCAGTTCAAATATTTGGAATCAATGCTATTCTGATCGATTGTAGTTTGGTCAGTGGAGCCTATATAAATGGAAAGGAAATACATACAATCCATCAATTCGCACCGGTGACGCCTCCTGGCTATAGAATAATTGAGGTGCCGCAAACAGTCATTTATTTGCCCGTCAATACGAAATTAATTGACAGCGTTACGGTGAAATTGTTGGATCAAGACGGAAATTTGCTGAATTTAAGAGGAGAAACAGTCACTGTCAGACTGCATTTAAGGCATGGGATTTCAGTTTGAAAAATATAAAAAGGGTGATTACCTCCCGTCAGTCATCAGTTACGACTTGTCGTCAAAGAGTCTAACTTTGGCGAGCCAATTCACTTTGAAACGTCTTGGATACAAACTAAAAAATGAGTCAAATTCTTCAAATTCAAACGCGTCCCGTTTTCGACACCTCAATCACGAAAATAGAGGAACAAACTATTAATCCCGGAAATCCGCAAGCTCTCGAGAATAATGACGTCATTCATTTTTCAGTGAATCAATCTGATTCTTTAACTCTTTTGAAGGACAGCTTTTTTGTGATTTCGGGTAAAATTAGAAAGAAAGATAAACCGAATGAGGCTCCAGCAAATACTACTTTAGCAAATGCAGGTATACTGCATTTGTTTAATCGAGCCGAGTTAAAGATCAACAATCAAACTGTGGAACAAGTAATAGAACCGGGGTTGACCTGTATCTCAAAAATTTACGCCTGTTACAATGAAGGAAGTGCGCGCCAACTTGGAGCAATGGGATGGGACGAAGGGGAACACATCATATCCGACAACGGTGATTTCACTGCCACCGTTCCATTTAAAGTTCTATTTGGACTTGCGGATGACTTTACGAAGGTGTTGGTCAACGCTAACATAAAAATAATTTTAACTCGTGCAAGAACGAATAATGATGCCCTGGTCCTCAAAAGACCTGAAACGAAAGAAGACTGCGTTCTAACTTTGACTAAAATTCAGTACAGACTTCCTTTTGTATCAGTTGACGATGCTCACAGATTAGAACTTTTGAAACTTATAGAGAAAGATAAAGCACTTCCTATAACTTTCCGATCGTGGGATCTTTATCAAATTCCGGAGCTGCCGCAGACTAAAAAACATTCCTGGACAATCAAGACATCCTCGCAGCTTGAAAAACCCAGGTTTATTTTACTTTTCTTTCAGACTGAAAGAAGTGGAAAGTTGGAGAAAAGTTCAAGTCAATTTGACCATTGTAATTTGAGAAACGTCAAGCTTAAATTAAACAACGAGTCATTCCCACAAGAAGATTTGGACCAAGATTTCAGCTCAAAGAATTACGGTTTATTCTATCAGATGTATAGTAACTTTGCTGTCAGTTTTTACAATCAACCAGATGCGTCTCCTTTATTGGATTTCGACACCTATAAAACTAAAGCTCCGTTATTCATTATCGATTGCTCGCATCAACGAGAGACCTTAAAATACGGTCCCATTGACGTCCGACTAGACATCGAAGCAAGTCAAACGTTCCCGAGTAAAACCACTGCATCGTGTGTCATTGTTCACGACACTGTTTATGAATATCAACCGCTCACTAATGAAATTAGGAAACATGAAAATTAGGTGCCTAAAAGTACGCTTACCCATCAAGCGATTTGAATTTGAAGGAGGGTGTTTGAAAGAAGGAAAACATGGACAGTTGCTACCTGATAACGTAAGAGCTCTTATTGTGGGACCGAGTAATTGCGGAAAAACCAACCTAGTATTGTCACTGCTACTAGATAAAAATGGCCTGAAATTTAAAAATGTCTACCTTTTTTCCAAATCGTTAAATCAACCAAAATACAATTATTTGGAAAACGTTTTGAGTCAAGTAAAAGAAGTGAAGTTTTTCCGTTTCAGTAATAAAATACTGAAACCAGAAGAAGTGCAACAACATTCTATTTGCATTTTTGATGACCTAATTACTCAGAAACAAAGTGACATTCAGGATTTTTTCAGTAGAGCCAGACATCGGTCACTCGATAGCATATACTTGGCTCAAACATACTCAAAAATTCCGAAACAACTAATCCGAGACAACGCTAATCTAATCGCTCTGTTCAAAATGGATATTTTGAATCTCAAACATGCATATGATGATCACGTAGGCTCAGACTTTACCTTTCAAGAGTTTCAGCGAATGTGTTCAAAATGTTGGGATGACCCATTTGGATTCCTTGTGATCAATAAAGAATGCGAGCGAAATAAAGGCAGATATCGGAAGGGATTTGATTCCTATATAAGCACATGATACCAAAAAAAATTGAAAAAAAAAAATGGAGAATAAACTCAAAGCAGACATCGTTAAGACTGCAGACGCGGTTCGCAAAAAATTCAGACTGTTGAAAAAAGGGATGGTTGAAGAAGAAGCGGCAGTAAAAAAGCGGTACGAACCTCTACTCAAACCTTTAAAAACAATAATTGATTTAACTAAAGATTCAAATGAAGAAGAAGAAGAAACAAACGTGCAGCTTCCAATTAAAAAACGGGAAATCAAGAAAATTAAAACAGATAAGCCCAAGAATGCAACTAAGTTTGAGAAAAAAGCGCGGACTGCTTATGAAGAAGATATCTATGAAAGTCCAAGTGATGACCCATCTTGGAATGAATTCCGAACCTATGTAAATCAATTTGGTCCACTAACTCAAGAATACATGTACAAAACAATGACGGAAGCCAACGAAAAGTTTGATCATACTTTTGGGGTCAGACCTAACTTTGATACGGATACCTGGTGGATTGGCAACAAAGAAATAGTTTTTGACAAGCAAGATAATATCCATATTGAAAACAAAATGTTTGGTGGAACAAAAGGACTGTTTGAATTACTGTTCAAAAGAATTCCTAATAAAAATTTAATAACTAAATTAGATTTGTCCAAGTATAAAAATATACTTGAATTAACAAACGCGCACAAACAAGGGCACCATCAGGATGCAAAAATTGCTTCAAGTCACGGAGTCAAGTATAAAAGCATTATCTCACCACTTTTTTCCACCGGAAAAGGACTTTTGCCAGTGACGGATAATAAAATTGATTACATACGTTGGAACGACCCGAATGAGTTAGTAGACAGACTAGCCTTACTTATTGCATCAGAACAAGCCGGCAACAAAGGTCACGCAGCGGAGATAGCATCAATCGAAGAAGAACTCAGAGAAGGCAATTTTATAAAATGAAGACTGTGGACAAATTTGGACACTATAGAGGGTACCAAGGAAACAGATCTGGCCCGCCGGGACTCGGATTTGTTGAGGATCGTGATGGAAATTATGACATGATGAGCAAACGTTTGAAAAATGTTAGAAAGGGAACAGATTTGAATGATGTTGCAACAATGGAGCATGTAGTTAAATTATTCGAGTCTGTAGATACAAACAGCAAAAATCTGCAAAGTTTGAATAAAGTAATGATGAATTTAAAAGAAAATTTTTTTGACAATTTTCCAAAAACTCTGGCAACAACGCTTGAAGCAAATAAAACTACCATTTTAGACCCATCGATAAAAAGTAGAGTAGATACTATAATCTTAGATATGAAAGCAGAGTTAACTAAAACCGTTAAAAATATTATTGACATCGAATTTGTCTCGAAAGTTACTAAAATTGAAAATTCCATCAAGCAAAGTCAGACTAAAATAGACAAATTGGACAAAGAAATAAAAAAAATTAAGGATGATGCGCAATCTGAATTAAAAGCAGTTGCAGACATGACGAGATCTTTTGTCTATAAAGTCACTTCGCCATCGTATCAAAGAAACTCAGAGGAGAAAGAAGAGTCAATTCATTTAACACTGAAGAAACCGCATTCATCATGGAACCACGCTTTCCCCGAAGTGAAAAAAGGGGGATCGTAGACGAGCTACATAAACCTGCCAGGCGTAACTATGCACGCAGACATGTAACTATCAAGAGCCTCCTAGATTTATTTCAAGCCGATATTGTAGATTTGCAGAGCCATGCAACATTAAATAAAGGATTCAAGTATTTGCTCACTGTAATTGACACATTTTCAAAAAAAGGGTGGGCCATTCCCTTGAAAACTAAAGGAGGACAAGAAGTAAGCGCTGCTTTAAAATCTGTGTTTGAAAAACTGAATCATGGTCCAAAATTTTTACAAACGGATCATGGCACAGAATTTTATAACTCTGCCGTCGCAAAAGTTCTGAAAGAATTCAAAACTGAACACTACAGCTCTTTTTCTGTTTTAAAGGCTTCTATCGTGGAACGTTTTAATAGAACTTTAAAATCATGGATGTTTAAAGAGTTTAGTTACCGAGGAAGTTATGAGTGGCTATCATTCATTGACGAGCTGGTCAAGAGGTACAACGCGCGTATTCACCGAAGCATTGGCTTAGCTCCGCGGGATGTAAACAAATCAAACGAACAATTCGTGTTAAACAAACTGCAAAGCATCAAATTAGCACCGAAAAAAAACAAAAATTTCAGATCGGTGATTCTGTTCGCATTTCAAAATTTAAACACGTTTTTGAAAAGTCTTACACTCCATCATGGAGCACTGAGGTTTTTATCATTGATAAAGTTGAAAAAACCGTTCCAATAACTTACAAACTTCGTGATTTAAACGGGACAGAAATTAAAGGAGGATTCTACACGGAGGAATTATTAAAAACGCGGTATAAAAACACTTATTTAGTTGAACGAGTTCTGAAAAAAAAAGGCAAGTTATTGTTTGTCAAGTGGCTTGGATTCGATAGCAAATTTAATCAGTGGGTCAAAGCGAAAGACGTAACAAAATGAAGGTAGCAATTATGCTAATGCTAATAGCGGGAGGCTACTGCTGGTTGAAAGATTTTTTTTAAATCGAGCAACAATAATTACTACAAGATTGATGTGATCCGACACTTACAAAGCTGCCTTCCAGATGAGAATGTAAAGGTTTGGGAGGAACGCGTGCGAAATCAAAACGTTATATCCGAAACTTGTTTAATTTTTCACAAGGTCAAGAACTGCTCTTTTTCTTCGTATCAAAACGGCTCCGCAGAATATTTAAATTTACTAATAGACGATGCTTCAAAATTGTGTCAAAAACGAGCAAGAAATAAAAAATTTTCTTATTGCAATGAGCTTATTTATTTTTATTTTATGTTTGTTGTTAGTCTTAATTTATTTTATAAGGATTTATTTTATTTAGTTTAAGCTGAAAAAGTATGATTTGATCAGTGTAAAGAATTCACAATTTATCATGTAAAAACAATAGTAAATAGTAATAAGTATTTAGCAAGTAAAAACAAATAGTGTGTAAGTAGCAAGTAAGAAAAAGTAGTATTTCATAAGCAGCAGTGTACTTTTCAAATAAACATTTATGCGTTAAACGAATTTAATTTTTCCCTCAAATAAAGATTGAAAAATTCTTCGCTTCTATACTTGAAGAATCTTTCTGAGCAATGAAACAGGTTTATCTTGATTTGTTTCGAGTGTCTTTTATTAACCGTTACTGAAAAGGGTTTTTGAAAGGGTTGGTTTTAAATATCCTGACATGCAAATTGAACAATTTTTTTTTCCGCTCCAGTTTGTCAACTCAACCGCAGATAAAGTCAATTTTATGGCGTCACCAACAATTTATTTCACAAATAAACTATTTTTTTTCTTCCACTCTAATGGTAATTTTTCCCAAGTGCTCTCAATGTTAAAAGCTGTTAAAGCTAACGATGAGCTAACCCTCTTCAATTCGTCAGTTTTAATGTCTGAATCGTGCACATTATAGTCCAAGGTGTGTTTATCCGAAATGATGCAATGATGGTGGTTTATCGCGCACAAATTCAACTGAAGCGTCAAAAAAAAAAAAAAAATTGTTAATAAATATATAATATGATAAATAAAAGTGTTAAATACAGTTTGTCAAATAATTCTAAATCCACGCGAAGATTTGGGAAAGCAGCGAACTGTTTTTTTTTTGTTTTGTTTTTTTTTTTTAAAAAAAAGCAAACCCTGAAAATATGAGAGAGAAATTGCGCACTGAAAATTCGAATGAAACGGATAAAAATCGGACGCGAAAACTCTGGTTTATGTCACGGAGTCATGTTTTACCAAAACAATTTATCAACACAGCTAAAATTTTAATTTTATTTTTTAAACGCAATATTCCGACTTGCAAATTGAACAATTTCTTTTTTCGCTCCGGTTTGTCAACTCAACCTGAAAATAAAACAAAGGTTCGAAGACGAACTTCTCGATTAACAAAATAAGGAAATGCCGGTTTTATATTGGCATTAATATCTAACTCATTTTTTAGTAAATGTAGGTTGCACATTTCGAACTTCGCGGTTGGAACTACGTTAAATCTGACACTCATATCCATTATTGAAAAACTGGAAAAAAACAAGTTTATTTTGATTTGTTTTTGAGTGTCTTGTATGAACCGTTTTGAAAAGGGTTTTTGCGACCGTGTCAATCACCGTCGATTCAGTTACTGAAAAGGGTTTTTGTAGACCGTGTCTTTCACCGTCGATTCAAAATTGGTCGACAAGACGGATTCAAAAGCGGAATCAATCATCAACGTGTTCTCAGCAATGAAACGGGTTTATCTTGATTTGTTTTGACTGTCACTTGTATGAACCGTTTCTGAAAAGGGTTTTTGCGACCGTGTCAATCACCATCGATTCAGTTACTGAAAAGGGTTTTTGTAGACCGTGTCTTTCACCGTCGATTCAGAGTTGGTCGACAAGATGGATTCAAAACCAGAATCAATCACCAACGTGTTCTAAGCAATGGAACGGGAATTATCTTGATTATTTTCGACTGTCTTGTATGAACCGTTTCTGAAAAGGGTTTTTGCGACCGTGTCAATCACCATCGATTCAGTTACTGAAAAGGGTTTTTGTAGACCGTGTCTTTCACCGTCGATTCAAAATTGGTCGACAAGAGGAATTCAAAAACAGAATCAATCACCGTACCATTTCCTGTGACATAAAGTTTATTAAGGTCAATTAAACGTTTGCGTTCCGATTTCCCTAACCTTTTCCCTTTCTTGTTACATTTTTTTTTTTTTTTTTTTTTTTTTTTTTTTTTTTTTTTTGAAAGTTTACATTAGATTTTTAAGGAAAATCGGGTTTATTTTGATTTGTTGTAGCGCGTTTTTCATTAACCGACTCTGAAAAAGTTTTTTGGTTGATCGTAATTTTCACTTCTGATTGAGAGTTGGTTGAGTCGTGCGAACAACCGGAATCAATCGTCTACGTTTCTTTATTTAATTTTTCTATTTCCACGTTTAAGCATTGTCTATAAAATGTTTCCTTAGGGAATGCAGTGATGACTGTTTAGCAAAACACTGGTTTAAAGATTACAACCTATTTATTTTTAAAGTGATATGTTGTTGGTGCACGTATTTTATTTTGAATGGAACGACTTGAATTGACTTTTAAATTGGGGCATTTCTGGTGACAGAATGCTTTTATTTTTTGGTATATTTCAATATTTTTTTTATCTTGAACCTTTTTTATTTTGTCAAACTTTTCTTGCTGCTTATATATTTTTGACTGATTCTTGTTTTTTTCTACAAAATTTAAATTAAGATTTTTTGAATCGGTGGAGGTTGATAGTTGAGTGTATTTGTCGAACTGTGAGCAATCAATATCATCACATCCTGCCATTTTTGCAATAATGCGCAAATCCCAATCCATACTTCATAGTTGTTATCTCAAAGCTCGTCCTAATTTTAGGAACACGGTCAAAATTTTAATTTTATAAAATCTCTCCTTCAAAAAAAAAACAATTATAAATACACTGACGGATTTAATAAATATCTGTTGAATATATTTTGTCAAATAATTCTAAACCTACTTAATTCCTTTTTTTGTTCGGCTCTGCGTAAAGACAGAAATTTTTGTTTTTTTTTGCTTTTTTTGTTGTTGTTTTTTTTTTTTAAGAGTGCTTAAAGTTTTTAAACCCCTCTCGGCATTTACAAATAACTTATTAAAAAGTTGGTCAATATTTTCCATTAATATTAAACAAAAAATAAATTTACCATATTTTTCTTAACGCGAGCACTGAAAATCCAAATGATACAATAGTATAAAAATCGAACGCGGAAACTTCGGGAGAGCACTGAAAATCCAAATGATACAATAGTATAAAAATCGAACGCGGAAACTTTGGGAGAGCAGCGGACTGGTTTTTAATCCAAGTCACTCATCACACGTATACGCACACACTAAAGATTTTACGAAATAAAACGTTAAAAAAAAAATGATGTCACGGAGCCATGGTAACGGTGTACCACATTAGTACATCAGAAGAGGGTGCATATAAGATGGGAAAACAGCAATGCACCTGTTCTGTAGTCGCTACTATTAAGATGAGTCATGCGGGGAAGGGGGTGCGTTTGTGTATTTACCCATAGACCCCTTAAGAAACTTTATCTGACACGATGAAAAAAGCATTTCAATACAACCACCTGTTCAATGGTTCTGACGAGCAAACAATTGAAACCCCTGCGCATGGTCAGTGTGAGTCATAGGTAACATGCAGCAATGAGGCTGTGCGCGGTCATGCATTAAAAGTTGAAAAAAAGGGAGAGTATTTTTTTCCATACAACTGTGTAATGTGTTGAATTCACCGCTGATGCGAGCGATGAGTTTGGACCGTGGTTAACCCCGCGAAAGATCAAACTTATTCAGTAGCCGGGGCTGCGCTTGCGTCCATGCATGGAAAAGGGGTATTTTTTCATACGTTGTGTAACGTTTTGAATTCGAGCGTGTTGGTGTATTTCGACCTAGTTACCTACAGAGAGTTTGCGCGGTCATGCATCGTTGGGCCAAAAGAATATTAAGAGTGCACAGGTGTGTTTTTTTATACGTGAAAAGGGATATGAAGTGGCTGCGGGTTAAATGCACCAACATGCTGTTAAAATCAGAATCAGTTGTCGGTGAGGTCACCGCTTACATCGGACGTGTTTTTCCCCGTGTTTTTTCTTTTATTCCTGAAACTTAATGCAATATAATAATCCATACACATATGAGTATAAAATGAACGGAAATCGTAACTGAACGTTAAGGCTTCTTCAGTTTGCTGACGAGAAGAATTCAATTAAGAGACGCGAGTGCAGTGCTGAAGTGGTATATAAAAAGTGGAAATGGAATACTGTTTTGTTTGTTTTGTTGCGCGGTCGCCGCTTACATCGAACGTGTTTTTCCCCCGTGTTTTTTCTTTCATTCCTGAAACTTAATGCAATATAATAATCCATACACATATGAGTATAAAATGAACGGAAATCGTAACTGAACGTTAAATGCTTCTTCAGTTTGCTGACGAGAAGAATTCAATTAAAAGACGCGAGTGCAGTGCGGAATTGGTTTACAAAGTTGAAATGGAATACTGTTTTTGTTGCAAGGGTGTGTTTTAACGTAATTTTTTTTTTTTTTTTTTTTTTTTTTTTTTATACGTGAAACTTTTTATTAGATTTTAGGGTGTCTATGGGTAAATGCACAAAAAGTTTCATGTATAATAAAAGTTTCACGTGAAATTTTTCTTTGCGTGAAACTTTTATTATACATGAAACTTTTTGTGCATTTACCCATAGACACCCTAAAATCTCCCTACTCTACGACACATTCCGGCGTCAGCGAAAAGACCTGGTACTGTGGATTGGGCCTGTTGCAAATTTTTGGTGCACCGTTATAGACGGAAGAATCCCAGGTCCAATCACTTGAAAATAAAGTAAAGAGCATTGGAAAGTTTTAAAATTTACTCACGCACTCAGTAGACGCGTCATTACTAGATGGAGGTCGAATGATCGATAAATGATCAATCATAGCGATAATGCTAGCAAGGCCAAAAAAATACAATTTTCGTCTTTTTCCCGTTTTCAAATTGTTGAGAAACTATTGACAAAAAAAAAAAAAAAAAAAAAAAAAAAAAAAAAAAAAAAAAAAAAAACGCGCCAAGATTTCCAATAATGCTCAAACCAATGCACTATGGTCTAAGATCGTAAAAAAGTGGCCAAAAATCAGAGAAATAATTTCAAAAAAATCAATCTTATTTTACATTTTAAGCTTAACTTAAAACTTACCAGGGACATTTCTTGGTTTAAATTACTTGCTCAATGTGTTATTAGTAATTAAAACTGGTTTTGAAAGCTTATAAATGATAAATTGATGAGAAATTTACTTTTTGATTTTTGGCCACTTTTTGACGATCTCAGACCATAGTGCAATGGACGACTTCAAAAGTCAAACGGGGAGAAAAAACTGGCATAATACAGGGTGAGCCAGAGCACCCGTACGAGGCATTTTTCTCGAAAACTACTGAACCAAATGATTTGAAACAAGAAAGTCAGATAGGGAATCGACTCCAAATTTTTCATTTTTGATATTTTCAAAAGCCCCCGACAGCCCCTTGGGGCGTATTTAGGGGGGTTCAAACACATTTTTCAAGTTTTCTCGAAGAAACCTCCACAAAAGTATAAAAATTAGTTTACAACCTTAAAGAAGAAACAATTGCCAACATTTTTGCTCCCCTTAATATTTTCCAAAAAACCCAAATTTTTTGAGTTATGGGGGATTTTTGAATTTTTTTTGAATCGGCCTTTTTGGCCACCCTGTTGAGAATTTTTTAAAAATTATTACAGATTCTGAAAGAACAGACCAAGACCTTTCGATTGATGTGCCACATGTTACCTAATGTTGAAAAGAATGTGTTTTTTGCCAAATCAAAATTTTGGGGCTTTAATTGGCTCAAACTATGAAATCGCGCCAATTCTGCAATTGAAGCCCCAAAATTTTGATTTGGCAAAAACACCTTATTTTTCAACATTAAGGTAACATGTGGCACATCAATCGAAAGGTCTTGATCTGTTCTTTCAGAATCTATAATAATTTTTGAAAAATTCTCAACAGGGTGGCCAAAAAGGCCGATTCAAAAAAATTTCAAAAATCCCCCATAACTCAAAAAAAATTGGGTTTTTTGGAAAATATTGAGGGGAGCAAAAATGTCGGCAATTGCCTTTACTTTAAGATTTTAAACTAATTTGTATACTTTTATTGAGGTTCCTTCGAGAAAACTTGAAAAATGTGTTTGAGCCCCCTCAAATACGCCCCAAGGGGCTGTCGAAGGCTTTTGAAAGTATCAAAAATGAAAAATTTGGGGTCAATTCCTTTTCTGCCTTTTTTGTTTCAAATCATTTGGTTCAGTAGTTTTCGAGAAAAATGCCTGGTACGGGTGCTCTGGCTCACCCTGTATACCATCTGCATAGCTGATTTTGGAGCCTGCTTTCAAGTATGGTCAATTTTACTATCATATGGTAAATTCAACTTACCTTGTGGTAAATTAAGAAAAAATCTTGGTACATTTCACCGCGAAGTACGTTGCATTTACCATACTTGATAGCAGACTCCAAAATCAGCTATGCAGATGGTAAATTCTACCAGTCTTTGTTTTCGTGCAACTGGAAATACGCGTGATTCCTCTATGTTTTTGGCGATGGTTCCGCGTTCGCTGTGTACCGCTCGCTCAGGATTTCGGAGGTAAATTGAATCCAGCAACCGGCTGACTGACCGTCATCGTGTCGCTCGTTGAATGATTGGGGGGGGGGGGGGTTGCGCTGCGTGGGATATCATGGCATTTTAACGAATCTCTGTATTCCCCCACGCATCCCTTCTAGCCTGCATTTTTTTTTTTTTTTTTATTATTCTATTATCATTATTATTATTTTATTCCCCCTCCCCCCTTCCTCCCTTTAATCACAGAAACCGCAGGTGTGCAACAACGGACGGTTGATCATGCACGGCGGGAAACTGTTTCGAGCGGGGACCAGAGCAAGGTTGCCAAGTGAATAGATGACCTTTTCAGCACCGGCGCACGTACTGATATTTTCCACAAAAAGCTGGCCAAAACTCAAAAATTAAAAATTGATCCAATGCAGGACAAAAGTGTTTTTTTTTTTTTTTTTAAATCTACGTATAATGAATGAGACGTGTACTTAATTTTTTGATTAAGCGTACGTTTTCAATGAAACGTGCCAATACCACGTACACTAATACGCTTATATTCCAATCGTTGCAAACTTTTGCTACAACGATAAATAGTGTTTCATCGTAGGTAAAATCGCGTGAAAAGTCCATGGGTGGCATCAGAAAGTCATGAAATGCGATAATAAACTCACAAGAGACGTTTAATGAAATCCAAGATGGCGGTAAAATACTGAGCAACCTGTATGCATGCACCACGAACATCCAAGGATAGCCAACCTCACAATATCGATCACACCCAATCACAACGTAAATAAACACATAACCTCTGAAGCTGTGAGGTTGTCAATGTTGGCAATCCTTGGATGTTAAAGGTGCATGCATACAGATTGCTCGATATTTTACCGCCATCTTGGATATCATTAACCGTCTCTTGTGAGTTTATTATCGCATTTCATGACTTTCTGATGCCACCAATGGACTTTTCACGCGATTTTACATGAGATTGCACACTCTATAGCGCTGTAGCAAAAGTGTGCAACAGACCCATTGAGGATATTGAGACGTACCTATACGAATTCGAACAGACGCCGTCAGTGTTTACTGTTTATTTGTTAATGAAGTCAGCTGTAATGACATTTGGCCAAGATTTTTTGAATGTTCCGTGATAAAACCGCGAAATATTGTGCACTTATAATGGAAAGATACAGGGGTGAATAGTGTCTAGTGTTTTTCGCAATTTGCGAGTTCATTAATAGATTTTGGTGTTTTTTAATGCTGTCATTGGTCATTTTTACGGCTCTTTACATAGGTATAAATTATAAAATTATACTTTAAAACGCTCTAGCCGGAGTTTGCAACAGACCCATTCTAAACTGGAATAACTACGATTTATGAGCAAGTGGGATGGACGAGGGATATTCAAATGCGATGCAGTTTAATTATTAAGAGAAAAGGGTCGACGGAAGTGGGTTGAAGGGAAGAGGTAACATGGCAGAAACGAAGAATCGCAATAACATTCTCGCCCGGTCTCTTGCTCATGTTTTCTAGTCATGTTTCTACTCTAAGCTGTCTGCATTAAGAGATTGCGAAACTGGAAATGGCATTGATAGCGCCGAGCTATGTATTTGAATACTTCCATCCTCTAGATTTTTCCTCAAAGGGATCGCTTTGCAGAGCGCCTATCCAGCTTAGCTAACAGTCAGAAAAGATCGTGCAACGTGTTACGAATACTTAGAAAGAGAGAGTTTCTAGAACAGTTTTTTTCTCCCCTTCATGTTTTTTCCTTAAGTTAATCATAGTCAAATGTTGACTCTCTTGAAAGGAAGAGAAAAAAAAATTAAAACAGGGAATTCCCCCCCCCCCACCACTTCGTTTGAACCATGAATCATATAATGCAAACGATTGAAATTTTGCGTGAAATCTTGATACGATACCTAGGTGAAAATAAAATAAAAATAAAAACTTAATTGGGAAAAAGACTGAGGAACAAAAGAGCAAAAAACGAGACGTTTCGGGGAAATAACGGTCCCTTTATCAATCGTATAAATAAAAAAACACAATGCGAGTCATGTCATCATAACGACAACCCTGACTGAGGTTAAGGTGTAAACCAGTACGCAACACAGGTGACAAAATATTACGGAGGCAAAGATGGAAAACTAATCACCAGCTTTTTCTGGTAAAAAAAACTGGTGATAAATAGTGCTGCTCAGTCTAGAGACATCCGCGCGGCAATTTCAAACACTGCCCAAAAAAAAAAAAAAAAATTATATAAATATAATAAATAAATGAAATAAATATACATATTTTCAAAAACACAAATTTTATTTATGGAAACAACTTTGATTTATTATTTGATCTGCAACAAAACGAAAAGTCACTATGCAACGTTCAAATGTAGTTCAAAATGACAATGATAGACTTGTCAGACTTGATAGACTTGTCAAATCCAATCCTTTTGGGGACAAGCTATACCTGACTGGTCATGTTTCACTGAGTAAAGTCTATGAGCTATAACTTTAGAGTGCCACATCAAGGAACGTTCCGCTGGTTCACTGTTGTCACCTAGGGCGCCGCCATCTTGCCGTAAGAATCGATTTTGAGGTTAAATTTTGTAGGTCGTTTCCAGTCGTTCCGTAAACAAACTCGGACATCGCCGGAAACTACCTACAAAATTTAACCTCAAACCTTGGAATCTGCCAAAGAGTAAACAAGAGTCGCAATTGAATGGAAGGCCTGCGTGGTCAACGTAGATAAGGGATCGGAACGCGGGCTGGCCTCTGATTGGGTGCAACGCGTGGAGCAAAAATGTCTTAGGGTACAGGGAAATTAACACGGGGTTTTCGTTCCGGGACGTTTATCTCGAAACCTGTGCAAAATCGCCTCTACGCAATTTATGCGAGTCGATTCCGCAGAATTTTCCGAGCAAATTGATAGGTCATAAGTGCCACTTTATTGCAAATTCAAAAAGACTGTTTCAGTTGAAAAGTACGCACAATAGTGTGTTTACATGCTTGGCGTGTGTTCGAGCAGTGTTTGAGTAACTCACTATTGTGCGTACTTTTCAACTGAAACAGTCTTTTCGAATTTGCAATAAAGTGGCACTTATGACCTTTCAATTTGTTCGGAAAATTCTTCTAAATCGACTCGTATAAATTGTTTAGAGACCATTTTGCACAGGTTTCGAGATAAACGTCCCGGAACGAAAACCCCGTGTTAATTTCCCTGTACCCTAAGACATTTTTGCTCCACGCGTTGCACCCAATCAGAGGCCAGCCCGCGTTCCGATCCCTTATCTACGTTGACCACGCAGGCCTTCCATTCAATTGCGACTCTTGTTTACTCTTTGTTTGAGGCTGATGTTTTTATGAAACATCTATTACATTTGCTTCTATTACATCTTTATTCTATGGATATACTTGACTGGTCACGTTTCACAGAGTAAAGTCTGCATTTTTACTGGGGGTAAACATTCTGATGGAGCACTTGTTGTTCGTTTGAGTTTTTGGAGCTCCATCTCTTCATAACTCTTCAATGCGGCTCCCTGCAAACAGGATAGATACTTTTTTAATAGCATGGGCGAGACGAAAAAGTAAGAAGCCGTGTTTACACTGATCTTTTTTCGTCGGAGGAGATCGCGGAAAGTATTCGACATGACGCAACTGCATATCCGTACGTTCTGCGCATTCGGCCAATTTAAAACAGCGGAACTAATCGATATGTAACCGCTGGCGGGGTTGTCGGATAGAATGAATCCGTATTTGGTCCAACACGAAATCCTGCACTGTCGCATTTCAAGCCCCTCGTGTGCAGCCGCAGGCGGTAATCCTAGCGCCACCATTTCCTGCTGCACGGCTGCCTGCTGCTGCATCGCTAGAAATCAGAAATGTTAATGTGATTCCCAACGAGGTACAGCAATAGCAGTGTTGCGAGATTGGGTTAAAAAAGCATTGATTTGAATGGGGACGATACGGCTTTTTACCCTCGATCTGGCAACACTGAGCAATAGGCCGTTTTAGTGGAGCGATCTATTGTATTGATTGCTGTCAGAGAACCTCTGGTTCTAAACAAACTATGGTTCAATGTAATTTTCCCTTAAACGAACTTTTAAACGGAAATTTAAGTTATCAAATCAAACAATTATTGCAAACTTTTTGCGATTATGCATTCCACGTCCTCGAAAATGGTTAATTATGCCTGGTTCCTTGACTAAAACTGCTGAAAACAATAAGATATCATAGATTAAACTATGCTTTCGGATGTTAGAATTGCCTGAAAGCTCGCTAATGGGGCTCTTGCAAACTTTTGCTACGGGGTATTGAAGAGTTGATTCTTGCATAAAAACCTATAAAAATGACGATGAGTACTCCGAAAAATCACGGAATTCACTCTCAGAATCGGGCATAATGGCGGTTCAAAGCAGGTATCATTGGAGATTCCTATCTAAAATGAGACATATCTCTGTGTTTCCGTAGATAAAGTGTCAGATTAGACGGGAAACTCTCATGATACCTGCGCTGAAGTGCCATTATGATCTTGCCGTTAAAGCAGTTATGTGAGTTTATTACTGAATTTTAGACTTTTTCGGAGTGATCTTTGTTGGTCATTACATCAGATTGGACCATTTATTTGCTGAAAGCAAAAGTTTGCAAGAGCCCCATTCCACCACCACAACAACAACAAAATAACATTTCGGTAGTTCTAACCTCCAAATGCATCGTTTAATCTAGCAATATTTTCGGCAGTTTTAGCCATGGAACCCAAGCATAATTTAGCATTTCAGAGGTCGTAGAATTCACAATCGCAAGAGGTCGCATTACTTGTTTGATTTAATAGTCCAAATTTCCGTTCAAAAATCCACTTGTGGGGAAAATGCATTGAATTATAGTTTGTTTGGAACCAGAGGTCCTCGGACGGCAGTCGATACGATATATCACTCTACCAAAATAATCTATAGAGAGGCTGACATACAGGGTGTATCAGAAAATATATGTCATCTTTGGAACCAACCTCGTATTCTAGAAGTCTAAGTTAGACTTTTTTTTTATCCTGAAAACATATGTCCGAAAATGCCCCCCTTTTGAGCTTAAAAAGCTTTAAGTTTTAAAAACTGTATTGACTTTTTGGAATAGCGACCACTATCATGTGCCAAATGTCATGAAAACTGGTGGCGCGAGGTAATGTGACGTGTAAAACCCATTCATACACTCGAGAAAGAAATTTAGTCTGACTGTACTTTTCATACAGTAGTTTACCTTTAACGGCACACATTTTATGTTCTTTCGGATTAAACATTTGAAAAATAATTACTAGAATCAGATGAGAAAAACTTCAAAAAAGATTTTTGGTCCTCGTCATTTTTTCGATACGATGCGTTCTGAGCGAGATCGCTGCACAATGTGTGGAAAAGTCAGTGCTTTTACCATGAAGAGCGTCAATTAGTATGCGACCCGCCACTCCGCTGCTTCTTCGGGCCGCCCGCTGTAGTAAATTATCTGGACACAGAATTTTAAAACTGCTACCCAGGTGAGAAAATGCTTGTTTCTTGTTTCCATCGGTCCCGCGAGGGACTCATGCACTCATACAGAGAACAGTGTCACTCTTAGACAACGATAAACGATTAGTTCACCGAAAAAGGGAATGATCAAATTTTCAATTTGGATGTTTAGATAGACATAATGTTGGCGTTGTCAAAATTTGCTCAAAAAGGAGCTTTTGAGCACTTTCCTTGCAGATCAACGGAGCAGCAAACTGTGGAAATAACAGTGATGACACTAAAATCTTATAAAATCAACTCGAAAGCGTAGATATCCTATGACGACGGGAATCGCTGGCAAAAACATTGGCTTGCTTTTCTACAACACGCGGTATACTACTGCGTAGTTCAAATACAATAAGAATAAAATCATTTGAAATAAACTCACAACATATTACCTTGACAGTCATTAGTTAAAATCATGAAAGTAATCACAACCACACCAACACTAAATCGGTACATCGTCGGAACTTCACTTACTGAAAAAGCGTAAAAGTGTTAGTTACCGTTTACGTTTGCGGACAGGTGCTGAATGCATTTGTTGTGTACGCTTTACTGTGGTGTAGCCAATATAACTGAGGCTCTTGTTTTCAGTGATGATGTTAGTTGATATCTGCGTGCGCCAGTCACGTGATTTTAGTCTTTTTTTCATTCCGCTTTTCTACGATCTCATTACGCAATTACCTATATTAGTAAAAATACATTGAATAAAAATGGGAAAAAAAGAAGAAAAAATGAATAATTAGAGGATGCTTTTTTCCTGAGAACCTCACAACTTGTCACTTAGCTCAATTCAATGCGTACCGCTACCATTACCAAACTATCGTCTGGGGCTCCTGCCGACTTTTGCTTTGTACGATTCACAAGTTCATTCGAGCGTAAACACCAGCAAAAATTACAATGAACCCAATTAGTACAGAACGAAATTCTCTCACTAACTCATAAAATGACTGAAAGTCTTAGGCGTATTGTCGGAGCTACGGAGGTCCTTACCATGGGAGATTCCATTCTAATTTGAGGCTTTCCTGTGTGTGTGAGAGAGGGACAAATTTGGTTCTTTGTTGTTTTAGTTTTGTTTCGTTTGTTTGTTTGTTTTTTTTTGTTTTGTTTATCTAGAAACAATTGTTATTTGTTTTTCTTTTTTTCTTTGATGCCGTTTATAAAAAAAAAACGAAAGTAGTGAAATACCTGTTATGGAAAAAAATGTCATAAATCTGAGTTCCTTGCAAGGACCTGTCAACGCATAACCGACACCACTCCAGCCCAATGTCGCACTGGCGGACCCAGGAGTTTATCCTTCTCTCTCTTTTCTCGTTAGAACGCGTGTGTTAGAAAAGGATATAGATCAGGGTCAGTCACGTGTTTCTTACCCCCTCTTCTATCCTTTTCAAATGCATGCGTTCCAATGGGGAAAAAAAGAGAAGGACAATTTTTTGGATCCGCTTATGCAATGTCGTGTACCTATATCTACGGTTTGTAGAATAATTTTTTCGGTCTTGCGATAGTTAGTTTGTGTTTTCGCTTGTATTTATTTGTTTTCTTTTCGGATGAAGTATTTACTTTTACAAGCATTACAGACCTTTTTTTGTTGTAAAATCATCTCTTCGTAATGGAGGGTCAATGTCTATGTACGCTAAGAAAAATTTTCTTGTTAATTCAACTGGACGTCTCTTTATTACTTACTTAACCGATATTCCTGTCGTTTCAACAGGAATTACTGTTTTTTCAACAGGAATTCTTCTGATTTCAGTAGGATTTTCTGTTATTAGACTGGTATTTTTTTTTAAATAACAAGAATTTTTAGTTAAAATAGCAGAAATTCCGGTGAAGTAAGTATCAACAAGACGTCCGGTTACGGCAACCAGAAATTTTTCCCAGTGTATGTTAAATCCCGCGAAAATCATGTTGAAGTCTCAAAATCCACTCAAACTCAACACATTCATTAGACAAAATTCAAATATAACAGTTGAATGAGCGGTTGACAATAGGGAATCTCATCTAATTCTAATTTTTATTGTGATGAATTTCTTTTTGCAGCAAAGAAATTTTTCGATTAGTCGAGCCTCACCCATTGTGACCCCTCGGGCCCTTGCTCTTTCGACGCTATCTTTGAATTTTGTGCAAGGCATTTGTTGAGATTGGAAGTGGGTTGTGAGATTTTTTACGCATTAAATGTAATTTTCACGCAATTTTGCATGGGAACTAACCCTTCTTGACGCTGTAACAACAGTTGAATAGTTCGCAACAGACTTATTCGGGTTGTCACGGAAAAAGCTATGTAAGTTTGGCGACATCGAAGAAATGGCGAACTTAGTTTCGAGCTCCTCTTAAACTCAAAATTTTTAGTCGTGACACACGCGCCACTGCGCTGATGAAAAATGTCCAGTTAATTCAACCAGACGTCTGTTTAATAATTACATAATCGGAATTCCTGTTGTTTTCAACAAGAATTACTTTTATTTCTACAGGAATTACTGTTGATATAACATGAATTTCTTGTTAAAATAACGGTAATTTCTTGCTAAAATGACAGGACTTTCTTGTGGAAATAACAGGAATTCCAGTTAAGTAAGTACTAACAAGACGTCTGGTTACGGCAACAGGACATTTTTTTCTGTGTGAGCTCTGTGCACTATGTCGCGTCGCGGCAGTTGCTCCACTTTGCCATCTTCGGAAGTCGTTACAAATAGTTAAGGAGGAGATGGTGGTCCGTAAAATACATGATATAAGATTTTAAAGGTATCGTTAATTGTTCTTGTACTACATCCGCTGGACCGGATCCCAACTTGAGACTTTCTTTTCTCTTCGGAACTATATCTATGTTTCGTCTTAGCATAATCCCGGAGGAGTGGGGTTCGCTGTTTGGTCTGAAATCCAGAGTAATCCTCGAATCTCTTTTTGTCGCCTTTCAAAATCTTCCCGGAAGTCGACACAATTCATTTTGTTTTCCGTGCGGACGCATCGAACAGTAGGATAAATTGAACGGCTTCTCTGCTGAAAGGTACCAACTGCTGTTGAATTCCCATGTAGTTGGGTTCTTTTCTGCAGAAAGCCGTCCGATTCGGGTGATATATCGCACCAGTTGCAGACGCTTCGGGCTTCGCTTCTCCGCGCTCACTCAGTGGCTAACTCAATTCGCAAAGGAGCTTTACTTCTCCGCGAACGCAGTTCCATAAATTTTCCCTCCTTCCGAAGGGCGATAATTAAAATTGGAAAACTGCGTGCTCCGATAGCGTGGGCGGATTCAGGAATTTGTCTTCCTCTCTCTCCTTCAATTTGAACACATGCGTTAGAGGAGAATAGCAGAAGGCGCCGCTCCGTCACTTGACTTATTTGGCCCTTTTCTCTGTCCTTTTCTAACGCACGCATTCAAATAGGAGGAGAGACGGATAGACAAATTCCTGTATCCGCCCGAAAATTCTCTTCTTGTTCTCAGCTCATAAAGTTCTATTATATTCATTGTAAAAAAACAATACATTTCAGACCCTTGCAACTGCCAATTGTGGGGGTCCGGGGGTGACTGTAAAACACCAATAGGGATCTTGCAAACTTTTGCTTTAAGCAAATGAATAGTCCAATCTGATGTGAAAACTAGCGAAAACCATTCTAAGAACGTCTAAAATTCAGTAATATACTCACATATCTGCTAATATGGCACGTTCGTAATGGCGGTTCAACGCAGGTATCATGGGGGATTCCTGTCTATCATGTCACTTTTTCTACGGAAACACAGAGATATATCTCAATTTAGAAGGGAACCTCCCATGACACCTGCGCCTCTTCGCCATTGAGGCCGATGCGATGCTGAGAGTGTTTTTCGTGATTTTGTAATGTACAATGTACATACATAGCGTCATTTTTACAAGTTTTTATGCAAGAAAAACTATTCCATCACCAGTAGCAAAAGTTTGCAAAAGCCCCATTAGTCGTTGAAAGCGTTTCTGGCGAAGCACTTTGATCCGATTGTGAGATCGAAAAAAAAGGCCAAAAAAAATCGGTAAAAAAGTTCATCAAAAACTATTGTCTTCGATTTGTTAAGCTTAATTTAAAATTTGCCAGTGCGACATCACTAGGTTCTTTCTTGTTAAAAGCATTGTTGATTAGGGATGTTGTTTCTTGGCTTCTTTCATACGTTTAGTTAAAAAGTAAAGAGTAAAAGGTTTCAAAATTATCACTTCACGTAATCTTTGGAGCAGTTTCCAGAACCATCGAATACCTTCACTGTTTCCGTGGGAATGATCACTTTCGTCCTCGGAGGAATCATTTGTGCCTGAATGAATCAAAAATTTATCTACTTCTTGCGGTCTTTCAGGTTACCTCTGCCTCTTTTTCTCGCGATTGACGTATGAACGCCTTCACTGAAAAAAACTGTGCTCCGGTAGAGCTGAAGCACGAGCTGATTCAGATATAGCTTCGCAGAGCAAAGTTCGGTAGAGCCTGAGCACTTGCTTCGGGAAAGTATTTCAAGAGGTGTGAAAAGTAAAGCGCCGGCACCTGAGATAATCCTAGCGTTACCACTGCGCAGCGCCGCTTAGAGCTTGTGACAGACGGGGGCTGATAGCTGTGTGGTGCGTATACAGGGTTAACAAAACTATATGCTTTTACTTTCAGGGCGTGTTTTTGAGGTAAAAATAATACTTTTTTTTCCAACAAAAATGGGTCCGAAAAAGCCCCCTTTGGAGCTACAGCTCCCCAAAGTTGAAAAAAAATTTAAAGGTTTTCTTGCGATAGTGTCCACCATTATAAACCAAATGTCATAAAAATTGGTGTCTCGCGGTAATTTTACGTGTAGAATTTATCAATGACCTCAAAAAAGTCAGAAATTAAGTCTGACTGTACTTTTCAGGCAATCGTGTACCTTTAACGGCACAAATTTTATGTAACAGATTAAAATTTTGAAAAATAATTACTACTATGAGATGGTAAAAACTACGAGTAAGATTTTTGGTTCCTTGCTTTTATTCGATACGGCGGGTTTTAAGCGAGATAATTGCTCCAGCGCTTCCACTATGCCGGGCAGCCCGCAGAAGCGACGGAGTGGCGGGTTGCATACAGTTTATTCTGCCGCTCACCATGGTAAAAGTAGAGTACCTATATAAGGAGAATATAGCCGTCTGTGAATCCTACGCTGATTGGCTGCGATATTTTAGGCGTTCAAGGAGCTCTTAGGGCCCAATTTCAAGATGGCCGACCGGGTCGATCGTGCAATCGTTGTAACCGTTGAACATTTTCTAGCGGGAAACGGTCATCAAACTCACCGTTCACCAACACCGTTTTCATCAACAATGTAACATAACCTCAAACAACACGACCTCCGCCATCTTGAAATTGGGCCCTAAGAGCTCTCATGATCGCAGATGGCCATACTCTCCCTATACAGGGTGTTTCACATAACCTGCTCACTATGGTTTTCTTGAACGGGTGACGATAAAAAAATCTGGAAAAATCGGTTTTATAGTAACTCGGACCTGAAGTTTCATTTAAAAATACTGCCACAACCCCAAAAATTTTGGGTTTTTTGGGGGGGTTTTCAGGGGGGTGCCCCCCTTATCTCGAGATTTTCAAATAGAAACCCCTATCTTGTGATACCTCGTTCGAAAGAGGGTGAAATTCTAAGCATTTTGGCTTAAACCGGAAGTCGATATCTTATTTCGTTTTCGAGATATCGAAGGTCGAAGATCGATATAGGACCCATTTTCGAAAATTCTTAACTCCTACAAAAAAAGTCGTAAAACAAAAAACTGCACATGTAAAATGCTCTACTTGATGAGTACTTTCAAGTAAAAAATACAAATTCACAATCAAATAAACCGGAAGTCGACTCTTAGGCACCTTAACATTTTTGGCGGGAAAACCCCCATTTCTCAAAATTTTCAAATGGCAACCCCTATCTTTTAGTACCTCATTCGAAAAGGCGTAAAAAGTTGTGCATTTTGGCGCAATCAAAAGTCCGATATCATTTTTCTAATTCGATATATCGAAACTCGAAGTTCGATTTAGACCATTTTTCGGCCCTGTAAAAAACTGATCCTATCGTGTGATACATCATTCAAAAGCACATAAAAAACCAAGAATTTTAGTGCAAACCGGAAGTCAATACCTTTTTTCGCGGTCGAGATATCGCAAGTCAAAGTTTAAGGTAAGCCCTAACCAGAGACTAAACTTTGACTTGCGATATCTCGACCGCAAAAAAAGGTATTGACTTCCGGTTTGCACTAAAATTCTTGGTTTTTTATGTGCTTTTGAATGATGTATCACACGATAGGATCAGTTTTTTACAGGGCCGAAAAATGGTCTAAATCGAACTTCGAGTTTCGATATATCGAATTAGAAAAATGATATCGGACTTTTGATTGCGCCAAAATGCACAACTTTTTACGCCTTTTCGAATGAGGTACTAAAAGATAGGGGTTGCCATTTGAAAATTTTGAGAAATGGGGGTTTTCCCGCCAAAAATGTTAAGGTGCCTAAGAGTCGACTTCCGGTTTATTTGATTGTGAATTTGTATTTTTTACTTGAAAGTACTCATCAAGTAGAGCATTTTACATGTGCAGTTTTTTGTTTTACGACTTTTTTTGTAGGAGTTAAGAATTTTCGAAAATGGGTCCTATATCGATCTTCGACCTTCGATATCTCGAAAACGAAATAAGATATCGACTTCCGGTTTAAGCCAAAATGCTTAGAATTTCACCCTCTTTCGAACGAGGTATCACAAGATAGGGGTTTCTATTTGAAAATCTCGAGATAAGGGGGGCACCCCCCCTGAAAACCCCCCAAAAACCAAATTTTGGGTTGTGGCAGTATTTTTAAATGAAACTTCAGGTCCGAGTTACTATAAAACCGATTTTTCCAGATTTTTTTATCGTCACCCGTTCAAGAAAACCATAGTGAGCAGGTTATGTGAAACACCCTGTATAGGTACTCTAGGTAAAAGCGCGGACTTTTTCACATTGTGGAGCAATTATCTCGCTAAAGACGCGTCGTATCGAAAAAATGCACGGGACTAAAAATCTTTCTAATAGTTTTTCCCATCTGATTACAGTTGTTATTTTAAAATTTCTAACCTGTAACATAAAATGTGTGACGTTGAAGGTACAAGATTGCTTGAATAATACAGTTAAACCTAATTTCTGAATTTCTCAAGGTCATTATTGAATTCTGCGCGTAAATTTACCACGGGACATCAATTTTTATGGCAGTTAGTGCATAATGGTGGTCGCTATTTTTAAAAAAAAAAAAAAAAAAAAAAAAAAAAAAACGTAATTTTTTTAAAACTTTGGGGGGGGGGGGGGTGTTGCTCCAAAGGGGGGCATTTTCGGACCAATGTTTTGGCAAAAGAAAGTCTTATTTTTACCTCATAAACACGCCCTGAAAGTAAATGCACATAATTTTGTTAAACCCTGTATAGAGGAAGCCGGAAGCGCTCCGAGGGGCTCACCCTTGGCCTTTACAACGCGCTAAGTTAAGTAAGCAAACCATGTGAATTTGTTCCTAAATTGTATCGTAGCGTTCTTCCACAGGTCGCCGATGACAAATTCTTAGAGTAAATTGATTTCAAGAGTGAACTTGTTTTACTCTGATACTTGACGTAGAAAAGATGGTGGCAAGTCCTACTGCACAGAAAAAACGGAAAAAACACTTTGGTAGTGCTGACAAAACCTTTGGTAGAAAAATGACCCAGCAAAAGACTTTAGTTGGGCCAACCAAATTTTTTATTCACTCAGCAAAATCTCTTTAGTTAAGCGTAAAGAACCTTTGGTTGGCTCAACTAAAGTCTTTTGCTGGGTCATTTTTCTACCAAAGTGCGCTACCAAAGTGTTTTTTTCTGTTTTTTCTGTGTGATTGTATGTCATTGCACGTGTTTCCCGCCTGTATCGCAATGCTGAATAAAGAGGTAAGGTACCGCGCTAGAGCATGTGGCAGGTGGCTCGCTACTACCGACGCGAAGGAAAGCCCTCTAGTCACAGAACTTTGCTTCGGATATGCCTCCTACAGCTTCCCGAATGTATTCGGTAGAGCCTGAACTATTTTTTTCAGTGTGTCAAGAAGAATCTGGTTTACTGTTTCTAAGAATACAGGGAGTGTATATAAAAATCCTAAAATATGGGTCAAAGTTTTCATACACACGATTTTTTATATTATCATTCATTTATTTTTATTTTATTTAATTCTATTTTTTGTTTTATCTCTTGTCGCGCTTCTGTCCCTTCAATGTACTCCCTGTATTTTATGTGTTTAATCGCTGCGAAGTTGGCAGATTTTACTTAATTCTTGGCGCGCGAGGTCGACGGCGGCGCCCAGGCGCACTCTATCGGCGTGGCGTTTCGAGAGCGTATCACGTTCCTTTCTGCCTTTCGTTGCCTTTGCATTTCCTTGACTTGGAATTTTAGAAGGATGAATTTATTTCGGAATCACGCGAAGCGGAGGAGAGGGATTGCTTGAAGATAGCTGCGTGAGATCGTGCGCTCTCATTATTTATGATCCAAATACGAGTCTTCTTGTAACAGCGTTGCAATTTTTTCTAAAAAATGCCGCCTCGTCTTCAGTTTTAATGCTATGAGACTCCGGCGCGGCGGCTTTAAGAGACCGGAAACGCAGCTGAATTTTTCTTTCGAGTGGCAACGCTGGTCTCGTAATCTCTCTCAAACTGAATTTCAGACGCCACCACTTGCAATGCATGCATGTCGTTTGTTTAGAGATTTCTGGGTCAACGATTTGGTGATTGTTTAAATTTGCTGCCTCCAGCCGAAGAAACTTTAGTCTTGACTGCGTATTTTCTTTGGACGGCGCAAAATGGGGATCTTGCTAACTTTTGCTGTAGCGATTGAATAGTTGGATGTAGCGTAAAATCTTGCAAAAGTTACAATGAGCAACTAACATGTGACGAAATTCACTCAGACTCACGAAATGACTTTAATGTTTAAGGCACAGTGGCGAAGCAACGAAGGTAGAGCTCGTTTCAGAAGTGTAGGCGGACCAAAACCATAATCTTTGGCGAATTTGCAACTTTTATTCCTTCATACCAATACCGAATTTGCCACTGACTTTATTCTTTTGTGTTTAAAGTTTTCTTCATTGAAAAGTGAACACTCAATTTCATTTACATTAATTTTCATAAAGTAATATATCAGAAATAATGTTGAAAAATTCCAAAGATTATCGGTCTAGGTCCGCCTACACTTCTGAAACGAGCTCTACCATGAGAGATTCCGATCTAATTTGAGGCTTTCCTGTGTGTGTTTCTACGGAGAGAGTGAAGAACTATAGACAAGAATCCCCCGTGATACATGCGTAACTTCGCCCTTTAACAGCAAATATGTTGGAGCTCTTCAGGTATCTTCTAGGAGATTCCTATCTAACTAGTCGATGTATCTATGAAAACACACAGAGGAAAGCCTCACATTAGATAAGAATCTCCCATGGTGATTGCGTGGCTCCGCCATCATGCCTTTATCTTTAGAGTAATTTTGCGACTCTGAGTGAATATCGGGATTTTTTTAATTGTATAGTCATTTTCGCTGGTTTTTACACGAGAATTAACTATTCAATTTCACGCAGCAAAAGTTAGCAAGAGCACCATTGACGTATTTTGTTGTTTCTTTTCTTCTCTTATACATTTGATGTATAGGTACATTATTGACCTGTATTTTTCATTCATTTTCTAATTTTTTCCAATATTATTTGTTCAATAGTTTTTCAGGTTTTCTTTATCTTTTTTTTTTTTTTTTTTTTTTTTTTTTTTTTTTTTTTTTTTTTTTTTTATACCGATAATGGGGCAGTTGGCGTGAAAAAACAGAAAAAAAAAACACTTTGGTAGCGCTGACAAAACCTTTGGTAGAAAAATGACCCAAGCAAAAGACTTTAGTTGAGCCAACCAAAGGTTCTTTACGCTTAACTAAAGAGATTTTGCTGGGTGAATAAAAAATTCGGTTGGCCCTACTAAAGTCTTTTGCTGGGTCATTTTTCTACCAAAGGTTTTGTCAGCGCTACCAAATAATTTTTTCCGTTTTTTTCTGTGTGCAAGGGTCTGAAGTTTTGTGTTTTTTATAAAGAAAATGAAAGTTCTTGATGAGCTGAGAACAAAGATGCCTTTGGTTTCTAGTTAAGTCCCATTGTTCCGGAGATGAGATTTTGGCTCAAAATACATCGTTTTAAACGGTAATTCCGCGTAGTGACGTCACTACGCGCACGATTTTTTACAACTTTATCTCCCAAACCGGGTACACTTAGACACTTAGGAAAAAACCAAAGGTACAAGCAGAGCCATTAGTCCTGCGTCGCCGATTCGACGCAACCCGCGCTACGCGTACGTACTGCGAGTGGTCATAGCGCTCGGAGCTATCTTCATGAGACCAAGCGCCGCGCCTCGCCGCGTGCCGGCTTCTTGAATCGTTATCGTCAACGCAGCGCCAGCAGAATTCGGAACCTCTTTCGTCTTATCTCTTTGTTTCCGCGACCCAGCGGATCGCGAACCCATCGTTTTTGCTTGAGTCGCACTTTTGTTCTCATTTAAAGTTTGCGTCCATTGCTCGCGTATACGCGCTCACCGGCATTAAATGTGCGGGTTTGCGGCAGTCACTTCTTTCATAGAGATGAATTCACTTATTTCATTATTTAATTTCAATAATCATTGCTTATTTTCATTTTCATTTTTTTTTTTTTGTTTTGTTTTGTTTTTTTGTTTTTTGTTTTTTCTTTTTTTATTAAAACTCAAGTAATTGCCAAGTTATTTTCATTATTCTGTGTTTAAAAATTTGATATTTGGTATTATTTATTTCTTTCCTAATTAATTTAATTATTTTTTGCTTGTTCTATTTCTCTATTTATATTCTTGGACATTCAGCTGCTTTTCATTGAAGCAAGAGAGAATATGAAAAAGGAGGGGGTGGGGCGCTGCAAATGTGGAGCAATTAATGGCAGGGCCAACCAGAGAGATGTTGGAGCCCGTTGTCGTGGCGTAGATGCTCTGGGCACTTTTTTGAACTCCCGCCCCCTCGGTCGCTGGGGTCTCAGGGGTTCCTCGGCAGGAATAAAACTTATATTCACGCGAGCTATATCTGACAGTTCTTAGGGCTTGCCGGTTTTGGATACCTATGCTAGCTCAATTCCAATTTTAATTGAGTAAAATAGAGAAACCAAAGAGTAAACAAGAGTTCCAACAAAACGGTAGGAGAGCGTGGCATAGTGGTATTACTATCGAATGTCACTATCCGATTGCACGACCTCTGATTGGCTAGCGAAAGCCTGGGCCCTGTGAGATCGCTCTTATGGAAATTTGACACAGGATTTTCGACTTTGCTTCATTTAAAGTTAAATTTCAAGAAAATTATTATTTCTTACCCTCGGGAAATTCAAATTATAATTTTTTGATACTATTACGAAGAGATTGATGGGTCATACTTATCACTTTAGAAAAACAGAAGAATATGAATTTGAAAGTAAAATTACTGATAATTTTTTGCCGTGTTTCCCACTCTTCGCACAGGTCGGGCCGAGTGCGTGGTGTAGCAGTTGTTTTTCCCAGTTTTCTTGTTTTAGTGTAATGCAGATGGTTTAAAATGCATGTAAAATTCATTGATTGAAGGACATATGCGGAAACCCGAAGATTTAAACGCAAAAACTCGAAATAATCCGTAGTTTAAGCGGCTCACAATCGGACGTTACGGCGGAAAAAATCCTCGTAATTTAATTTTCAATTTCATATTTTTCTGTTAAGTTTGTGATTAAGTCATATGTGTGACCCATCAATATCTTCGTTATATCCTCGAAAAAATATAATTTGAATTTCCCGAAGGTAAGGAGCAATAGTTTTCTTGGAATTTGAGTATAAATGAGGCAAAGTCGAAAACCCCATGTTAAATCTCCATAAGAGTGATCTCACAGGGCCCAGGCTTTCGCCAGCCAATCAGAAGCTGACTTTTCGACATCGCCAATCTATAACCTAACCTGCCACGCTCTCCTCTTGTTGGGACTCTTGTTTACTCTTTGAGAGAAACATAAGCGTAAATGGGGGAGGGAGTCTCCTGAAATCCGCCCCCTCCCACAACTGTTGAAGCGTTCAAGTTGGACGATGCAAACCGAACAGAACTGCCCCCCCCCCCCCACCAGGCAACCGTAATCTCGAAATAACAAAAGGAAATTTCCAAAGAAACTCCTTTCCGCATGATAATTCTCTATCAATTTATGGTATGGGATAACAGATCTGAATGTGGGTCGCAATAATTCAAATTTCTCAAAATGAGTTGAATTATTACTTTAAATTTTCTACTTCGGATTGCAAATATAAACCCGGGAAGAGAAAGACATGAATGGTTTCTCTCTTTTTTTTTAATTGTCTATTCTTCTGAATAAATGCACTCATTATCCTTAACTAGCATATTGCCCGTCGGGCTACCGACGAGTACTGTGGTTTCTTTTTTTGTTTTACTCGTTTTTTGTTGTTTCTTTTTTCTTGAGGTGTTTTCAATGGTTTTTTTAAGTTTGTTTTTTTTTTTTTTCGTTTTTATTAATCCTCCTTTTGCTCTTTTCTTTTCTGCTTTGTTCCCATTTTTTTTTTTATCCTGTCAGTGGTGTAGCGTGCAATTTAGCAACGTTGCAGCTCTTCTATTCAAATTTGTGAAAAAGTTCGGAGTACACAGAGTGGCGCAAAAGTCCGTTCTCCCCCTTTTATTTTCTTTTTTTATTGTCAAAGGTAGATTTTCAAAGATCGATATCTCGAATTCGAAAAATGCTATTGACCTTTGGTTTGCGCCAAAATTCTCATTTTTTTACGCCTGTTTTATCGACGTATCACTCGATAGGGTCCGTCTTTAGGAATTTTTGAGACAGTCCCCCTAGGAGCGTAAAAACGTTAGCAACTTTTGGGGCTGTAAAATGAAGTTTTGAATACATTTATGCCACAGCAGTATTTTTTCAGGAAAGTACTTGCTTTTTAGAGTATTTTAGACTACTGATTTTTTAAATTCCGACTTTTTACATAGGAGTAATGATATTTTGAATATGGATCCAAATCGAACTTTGATCTTCAATAAATCGAAAACGAAAAACGATATTGACCTCCGGTTTGCGCCAACAGTCTTAGAATTTAATGTTCTTTTGAATTAGCTATCACAAGACAGGGGTAGCCATTTGAAAATTTTGAGTTGGGGGCCTTTCCCCCCCTAAGGGGAGTGATTTTGGAAATGTTGACCCCCTCACGCGAAAGCTCTCAAAAAGTTATGGAAGACCCCAAAGTTTCAATTTTTCATCTGCAGCCGTTCAAAAAATAAAAGGGGGGGGGGACGGACATTTGCGCCACCCTGTAGACTGTTTTAGTAGAGCGATATACCGTATCGATTGCTGTCCGAGGGCCTCTGGTTCCAAACAAACTCTGGTTCAATGTATTTTCCCCATAAGCGAACTTTTGAACGGAAATTTAGGGTATTAAATCAAACAATTAATGCGACCTTTTTGCGATTATGAATTCTACGTCCTTGAAAATGCTTAATATTATGCCTGGTTCCTTGACTAAAACTGCCGAAATTAATAAGATATTATACAGATTAAATTTTGCATTTGTAGGTTAGAATCGCCCGAAATCCCGCCAATTCCACAACAACAACAATAACATTTGGGTGATTTCAACCTCCAAACGCATCGTTTAATCACTTTAATCTGTAATATCTTGTTGATTTTGGCAGTTTCACGGGTGGAACCAGGCAAAATTAAGCATTTTCGAGGACGTAGAATTCATAATTGCAAAAAGGTCGCATTAATTGTTTGATTTAATAGTCTAAATTTCCGTTCAAAAATCCGCTTCTGGGGAAAATGCATTGAATCAGAGTCTGTTTGGAGCCAGAGGCCCTCGGACGGCAATCGATACGGTATATCACTCTACTAAAACAGTCTATTGGTTGTTCGGTGAACACTTCCTCATTCGATCTTTTACAATCGTTTAATTGGACAGAGTAGAACGTTCCCAAATTGCACGCTATGTCACTGATTTTTTGTGTGCACAACACATTTTACTTACTTCTTTTATTACTTCTCCGTTAGTAGAGGAGAAGGAAATTGTTTTAAGTGAGGAGTAATATAACGTTTTGTGTTGGACCAACATTTTATTCATGATCGTACGTAGTCCAAGATAACCGTAATTTCTAAAAGTTGCACAGGAATACTTATTGACATTTTTGTTTCCGTATTTGGCCGAATAATGCTGTAGGTAGTTTAGCTTTTTTTTTTGGCCGAAGGTTAGTATCGAGTTTATGTTTCATTCCGTTGATGTAATTTTGATTGCAGTTTGTCGCGTGCATTTTAGCAACATTTTATTTCGTACCGTTATACTTGCGTAGAAGGTCGAATCATGGGCGAAGCCAGCAATTTGGCAGCTGTGGATTCCACCCATTTGAATGTATGAGAAACAATAGATTAGATATTGGGCCACGTCCTCCTCAACAATCGATTTTTTCTCATACATTCAAATGGGAAGCATCCACAGTTGCCAAATTGCTGGCTTCGCCCATGGGTCTAATTTTTGGATGTTTATAGTGCACTCCTCGGCATAGGCGGAAATAGGGGGGGGGGGGGCTGGAGGGGGCTAAGCCCCCCGAGGTCTGCCAAGCCTCCCCCCCCCCAGAAAATTTTGGAAACAAAAAAACGTTTACCCACAACAAAAAAAAAATATATTACAGTATATGATGTTTATCATTTAATTTTGTGATTGCCTATAATTGTTTCGCACCCCAGCTAATAGCTATATGAGTACAATTTATTTAATATCTTAACTTAGGTGTGTATGATGTAGGTACTTACAGTCGACAAAAGAATGTCAGATGTCGCCTTATATTTTGGTTCAAGTACCTGCGATACCTATCACAGTAAAAAGCATCGCATGTGGCCTACTAAAGTCAAAATCCAGGACGTTATCTGACATTATTTAATTCGTCGACTGTAACTGTAAGTACATCATACAAATAAGTAAGTTGGGGGGTGGGGGGTCATGGTATACCCCTCTTGGAGGGGGGGGCGGTCTTGAGGTGTCTCTAAGATCCCTTGGAACTCAGCCCCCCCAGAAAAAATTTCTAGTTCCGCCTATGCTCCTTGGATACGAACATATACATATACCTAAGCTTAAAAGGGACAAAGTGCAGCATTGGAAGAATGCAAGTGACGCTGCGGCGACTGATTGATCTTCCCACGCGCCATAATTACACGTTTAAAGAAAATGAAAGGTTAAAAATTGTATGTTTTGCATTGATTCCTATGAGCAACTCTAAAACAGCTGATGATACATGATACATGTATAAAGTAATCGGAAGGCATTCGAACTGGTAACAATATCATTGCTAAGATGTGAGTAATGATTGACGTTGCCAAGCAACATGCATTTCCAATTTATCGTATACATCAGAACCCGAGCTAAGGAGAGTATCCATCAATCTGCGAAGGACAAATAAAAAAGAATCCCTACCCTCGCAGAATATTCCCTGCGTTAGTAAGTGAAATATTTTGCGCACGGCGCACTCCTAAAAGAATCCATGAATATTGTACCTCTTAGAGAAACTTAAAGTCCCAGAAGTTGGCAAAAACCCCTAAAAAATGAAACTACCCCTCAAGAGGGGATGTTATTCAAACCCATAGGCGGACCGTGACCAAAAAAAAAAAATTGGGGGGGGGCTAAAAAGTGATGACCCCCTTTTTTTCTTTTTTTTTTTGCTTTTCAAGTCTCAAATGATGACTTTTTCCCGATTTTTAGCCCCTCCACCCAAAAAAAGTGGGGGGACTACAGCTCCCCCTAGCCCCTGATACGGTCCGCCTATGTTCAAACCGCTTGAAAAAAAAACCTCCACCCGCATCTTCTAGGAGAAACAACACGCGAAAAACCAGAACTTTCGGCCTTCGCACTTTCTAGGCTCCGAAGCCACTCCGCGAGAATCGAACAGCCCCAGTATAAAGGGTAGTTCAAAATTTGAAGCGCTGCTCGTGGATTCGTTCTGCTACGCCTACTGAAGAGTTCTGCACGAACTCAATTTCAACGCGGCTGTCGCCAATTTTTTTCGAGAAGCCCACCGACCTGATTTCGGGAATGAACCCCCCGCGAGGGGTAGTTTTAACGATGGGACAGGTTCGGATGTGCAAAGATCGATTCGTGCATATCAGAGTGACTCCAGGTGCGTTATTAAGTAGTCAGCAAAGTCGTAGATTCCTAGATAAGATTCGTCCGATGAGAAAACCCACCCTACCAGGGGGTAGAAAAAGAATCGGGAGCGAAGAGCGAAGTCGCACGACCACCCCCGACCGGAGCACGATCATCAATCAAAATTTCGCCACCCCAAGTGATCCCGTGCCCGAAATAATCGGTAAAACCGATGCTTCCAAAAAACCACCCTTAGCGGGGGATGATATTCGAGCCACGCGAATTAGAGTGGAAATCTCCACGCGCGGAGTCCGAGGCTACACCCTCGTGCGAAGTCTCGATCACCATGGACACCGTCTCCGACCACCGGTTCTGCGATCCAAAACAACCCATCCCGGAAGGTAAATCGCCCGCGAGGGGTTGTTTTTAAGATCTGGTCGGTCCGGATGAGCGCGATCGTTTTCGAGGACCGGAAAAGCATATCATCGTGACTCCGGTTGTCGTATTAAGTCGTCAGCGAAGCCGTAGAATCCGAGATAAGATTCCGCCCAATAAGAAAACCCACCCCAACAGGGGGTAGAATGTGAATCGGGGGGGGGGGGGGGGTGAGCGAAGTCTCACGGACACCCCCGCCCGGAGCACGATCCTCACGGAAAATTTCGGCGCTCAAAGTGATCCGGTGCCCGAAATAATCGGTAAAAACACCCCTTTCAGAAAACCACCCTTAGCGGGGGATGATATTCGCGGCGCGCGAATTCGAGTGAAAAAGTCCACGCGCGGAGCCCGGGGCTACCCTCTTGCGAAGTGTCGATCGCCTGGGCAACGTCTTCGACCCCCGTTTTCGCGATCCAAAACAACCCATCTCGAAGGGTATATCCCCCGTGAGGGGTTGCTTTTAGGGTTGGGTCGATCCGGATGAGCTGGATCGCTTTCGAGGACCGAGCAGCACCGGGGGCCAAAATTTCGAGGTCTCAGATACCATAGGGCCAAAAATGGGGTAAAACACCGCGATAAAATCCACCCTCGGGAAGGGATGAAAAAAAAAATGGGGAAAAGAAGCACTGTGTGCACACCGTTTGGTGGCGCAGGACCCGTTCGCGAAATTTCGAGGTCCCGCGTGCTTTAGTTCTCGAGATCATAGTAAAACGCGATTTTCGACGATTCTCAGCGGTCGCCTTTTATTATATAAGATAAGAGATACCCAACAGGACGCTTAATGACCTTTTTAGCTCCTCGTATCTATCGCTATGCTTCACTTGAAGTGAAATGATGAAGAAGAGATGGAATAGATTGAAGGGTCGTGGAGGAAATGAGTTTGAATTCAAGGCAAGGCACGAAAAGGAGTAAACCAATATCATGAAGGATATGTAAGAAAAATGAATGGAATAAAATACGATGTATTCAGTCGAATTCGTTTAAATCATAAACAATTTTTCTGTCGAAAGAAACAAGCAAGTCAAGCAACAAACAAAAGAAAGTAGAAAAAAACAAAAACAATCAACAATCAACAAACTAAAAGTGAAAAACAAGAGAACGGCTATGATTTAAAAATGAGAAATTGGGGTTACAAAGCAATTAATAGGTAATTTTTTAAACAAAAATTACATACTTAGTATTATTTATAAACAAGCAGATAGTTCTGACACTACAGTGTCAGAGAAGGCGCACCTTGAGCAAATTTGGTCCTCATAAGTCAAATTCCATTTCCACCATCTCAAAAATAATGTGACCAGCAAAAAACCGGGTCCGAACCTGGATGCGGCGAGTGGGTAGGGGTTAGGACCACTACTTACGATCTTATACGGGACAAACCCTTCGAATATTCCACCACCTCAGAAAAAATTATGCAGCAAAAGTGAGAGTCCGAACCTGTGTGCGGCGAGTGAGGGGGTGTAGCTGTAGAACCCCTACAGACAATCTTAGAACAATCCCTTCGAATTTTCCACCATCTCAAAAAAATTTTACAGCAAAAGTTCAAGTTCGAACCTGTATGCGGCGGGTGGGGGGGGGGGGGCACTACGGACAATCTCAAACCCTTCGAGTTTTCCAACATCTAAAAAAAATTGTCCAGCAAAAGTTAGGGTCCGAACCTGTGTGCGGCGAGTGTAGGAGGGGGGAGAACCACTACGGACAATCTTAGGACAATCCCTTCGAATTTTCTAACAACTCAAAAAAATTGTCCAGCAAAAGTTTGGGTCCGAACCTGTGTGCGGCGAGTGGAGGAGGAAGGGAATGTAGAACCACACTGAAAAAAACAAATTGTATGAATTAACAATTTAATTGTTCAGAATGGGGCCTTCAATTAGTTTTGTTAATTCAACAAAACGAAATGGTGAATCAACAAAATAAGATTGTTAAACTGACAAAACACATTGTTGAATCAACAAATTTTTTGTTGAATCAACAAATTGTTTGTTGATTCAACAAATTGTTTGTTGATTCAACAATCTATTTTGTCAGTTTAACAATCTTATTTTGTTGATTCACCATTTCGTTTTGATGAATTAACAAAACTAATTGAGGGCCCCATTCTGAACAATTAAATTGTTAATTCATACAATTTTTTTTTTCAGTGCACTACGGACAATCTTAGAACAAATCTTTGAATTTTCCAACAACTCAAAACAAATTGTCCAGCAAAAGGTAGGGTACGAACCTGTGTGCGGCGAGTGTAGGGGGGGGGGGGGGGGAGAGAACCACTACGGACAATCTTAGGACAATCCCTTCGAATTTTCTAACAACTCAAAAAAATTGTCCAGCAAAAGTTTTGGTCCGAACCTGTGTGCGGCGCGTGGAGGAGGGAGGGGATGTAGAACCACTACGGACAATCTTAGAACAAATCTTTGAATTTTCCAACAACTCAAAAAAAATTGTCCAGCAAAAGTTAGGGTCCGAACCTGTGTGCGTCGAGTGTGGGGGGGGGGGTGTAGAACCACTCCGGACAATCTTAGAACAATCCCTTTGAATTTTCCAACATCTCAAAAAAATTGTCCAGCAAAAGTTAGGGTCCGAACCTGTGTGCGGCGATTTGGGGGGGGGGGGGGGGGGTAGGACCACTACAGACAATCATTGAACAAACCCTTCGAATTTCCTACTGCACATCACTAAACGTACGTAATGAACAATCAAATACTCACAAAACAATTTTAATAAATGTATTGCATAATGCCACCCCATTTTAAGAAGACATTGACTCGCTAACACAATTTAACTTAATTTTCACCAAATTGTGGTGCACGACTTTAATTTTCAGCAAAAGTATAGCCGCTCACTCAATTTCCCCATTTTCTCCAATTCCGTCTTGTTTTCTTTTTTTCTTATAGCGTTTGAAGATATTTTTGCTCAAAACTGTGCCCTCACTCAAGTTTCAGTAAAAAACAGCACGTACGCTGACATAATTTTCAGAGGAAATTGACTCGGTAACACAAATTTCAGAAAGAAATGGAGCGCTGACTCATTTCTCATCATGTGACGCTAACCTAATTGTAACCAAATTGTGAGGCGCAAACTCAATTTTGTGCAAAAGTCTAAGCGTTAGACTTTTAGGCATGACTGATCCAACCTCAACACACCTAATCAGTCTCTAATTCTGATTATTAGCGTTAAAAATATGTTTGGCTCAAATTAGCGCTCTCACCTCAGTATCAGTAAAAACCGATGCGCTGACATAATTTTTAGAAGAATTTGATGAGATTACACAATTTTCAGAAAGACATGGCGCGTTGAGTCATTTTGCAACAAAAAAAAGCGTGATAACTTAATTTTCACCAAATTGTGGTGCACGACTTTAATTTTCAGCAAAAGTATAGCCGCTCACTCAATTTCCGCATCTTCTCCAATGACGTATTGTTTTCTTTTTTTCTTATAGCGTTTGAAGATGTTTTTGCTCAAAACTGTGCGCTCACTCAAGTTTCAGTAAATAAACTGTAGGGAATACCCTACGAACACTTTCTCACACCATTTTTATCAGGGGGAGACCCCCAGACCCCCCTAAAGAATTCTGGAGGAGACCCCCTAACCCCCTAAAGAATTCTGGGGGAGACCCCCATACCCCCCGCAAAGCTCAAATATTTTCACCTCCGGACATAATTCTGCCTTCAATTCGAAGAGTTTGCAATCTTGTAGAGAAGCTGTAGGAATAGTTGCCTATTTGGTTATTTGAAGGCTAATTGAGAGCCGTAATTTCTATTCTAAAGAAATGTCTGCCTAGGCTGGTTGCAAACTATGTAATTTGCATCGAACTTAATTGAGTCATACTTGAATTACTTATTCCAAATATATTAGGTTTGTCTTAATATTTGCTTACAATTAGTTTCAAAAGATTTTTGCTCGATCGTACCTATATTGCCCCTCAAAACGGTCTTAAGGTTTTTATGAGGACTGTACCAGAAAAATATTTTAGTGCACACAGTGCAGTGATTAGTGTATTTTTTTAACACATTATGTTTGTGCAAAGTTTTGTCAAAATCCATCCCATTACCTAATGATGGACTCCAAGCTTAAAATTAATTCCTCACTTTAATTCTTTTTTTGGTCGAACACGCTATTTTGATTTTTTAAACTCTCTTAAAGGTTGTCTATTGTAAATGTAAGGGCTACTTTCTTTTGTAAACTAATTGTAGATTTTATTTGCCAGATTTTGTCAAAATTCATTGGACCAAACCTGAATTATCCGAAATAATAAGATTATGTTTTTATTTGCTTATATACCCATATTTTTTTCTCAATCGCACCTATATTAACTCTTGAAAAGGTCTAATCGGTTGTGTATGGTGATCAAGAGAGGAAAATATGTTAGTACTTTGATAGTAGATTGTGTGTAAAATGTTTCATGAAAATTCATCCAGCCATTATTGATTGACTCCAAGTTTTAAGATGACTTAATTTCTCACGATAATTCCATTTTTTGGCTCGAGCGCACCTACTTTGATTTTTTCAACAGTTTTGAGGGTTGAATATTGTAACTACAAGTAGTTTATTTTATAGTAGGCTGGATGTAGATTTTTTTTGCTAACTTTCATCAAAATTGATTGAACCAAACCTGAACTATCCAAAATAATAGGATTATATTTTTATTTGCTCTTAATCCCAAATTTTTTGCTCAATCACACTTATATTACCTCTTGAAGTGGTTTTATCGGTTGTTTTTGGTGATACAGAGAGGAAAATATTTAAGTTTATTGATAATAGATTGTGTGTACAAAGTTTTATCAAAATTCATGGAGCCATTATTGATTGACTCCAAGTTTTAAGATTGATTTCTCACGATAATTCTATTTTTTGGCTCGAGCGCGTTTATTTTGATTTTTTAAACAGTTTTAAGGAATAAATAAAGGAACCATAAGTGGTTTATTCTTTAGTAGGCTAAAAAAAGATTTTTTTTTGCTAACTTTCATCAAAATTGATTGAGCCAAACTTGAATTATTCCAATTTTATTCATTTTTATCCATTTTACATTGATTTTAATGAAAATCATTTTTTCCCCATAACTACCCTAAAAGTTAAAATTTCAAAAAAACAAAAAAAGTACCTCTAGAGAATCTAAAAAGCAATAACTGTGCAAAATCTGGATGCATAAGAATCAATGGTTCAAAAGTTATGCCTAGGTACGGACTGACAGACAGACGCCACAGATTTTTTTTGCATAAATCTCTCTGAGTAAAATACTTAAAAGGGTTAATAAATATGAAAGTATGATGGAAGGATGTTCTTATGGATGGTATTAGACATGATAAGAGGCCATTACTTTGAATAAATCATGATTGACTTTGTCGTGAGAGGCCAGCTATCGCAACAAAATACCTTGAAAATCTCTGCGCCATCGCAATACTTTCTCAATTTTTCTAATTTCATTAGAGTGAGAAAGTAAAAACAGCACGTACGCTGACATAATTTTCAGAAGAAATTGACTCGGTAACACAAATTTCAGAAAGAAATGGAGCGCTGATTAATATTTCATCATATGACGCTAACTTAACTGTCACCAAATTGTGAGCCGCAATCTCAATTTTGTACAAAAGTCTAAGCGCTAAACTTTTAGGCATGACTGATGATGATCTCCGACAAAATAGGTGACTGTCAAAGGTTAGCGGACTACCAAACTATATGATTAAGGAACCAGTTTGAGTGTCTCAAGATACTTTGAGACATATAAGGAGAGTGACAGCTTAAATCAACATAGGTAGTACAACAGATGTAGCATAAGGTAGCATAAGAAATCAGGAAGTTCCTGGAGTACTAGAAATTTACTTGTAAATAGAGAAAGAGCGAAATAACTGCATTGAATAAATGATGCCTTGAAGCGCTAGGTCATTTGACGGGAGTTGCCAGACTAAATAAAATGTCAGAAAATTTGACCGCAAAGCCATTCCTTTAAAATTGAAAGAGGGCTGACTTCCTTTAGGACCTTCAAAACCAAAAATGTAGAGGTAGAGAAATAAGACGCATTTTCTTGTTTCGTTCTTAATAGGACTAAGAAATTTCACATACAATAACAACATATGATTGAAAAATAAAGCAAATCAGCTCATCACACTATTCAGAGGTCCCATTGTTGAACCTTTGAACTCTTACCAATTCACGAGTCATAGCTACTATAAACGCAAGCAGAGTAATTTTATTACGTTGAGCGTAAACAAATGGCTGAAAGTTGATAGGAAATATGGAGGAGGTTAGGGCAGGGACCACTATGGAAACAAGTCTTTGATGGAAACAACGACATCAGGGCTGAATAATAAGAGATCCTCTTCGATGCGCAGTAATTTTTGGTAATTAAATGAGAATTCTGAGTATTGAGATAAGGAATCTTCAGAGTTCTTGCTGTAGGGACTTTCCGTTTTGCGTTTGACCACACGCTATAATTAATTATAATAATTGCATTTACATGCAAAAAAACAAACATTCAGAACGGCAAATGATTGGTTCTCTTGATCACCTAGAATATATACCGGGACAATTTGAAATAATCAAAAAGTGAGGTTGGAAATTTTTGACATAGAATAACTTTAAAAAAACGTCAATCAATGAACATGAAATTACTCCCAACCAACTCAGAATTCAGTCGTGGCTGGGAGAACATTAACTTTTCATATGAAATTAGCATAAAAAAAACACAGGACACAACCTAAATTTCACGACATCAAAAAAGCTCATTTCGCCATTTGATCACAAGGGGGCGTAGTATACTCTATTGAGTATCAGGGCGATTTCAATAAGCGCACGTTGTGCCAACGGTGCGCCTAAAAACGAGATGTATATGAAAGCCGTCTTTTGAAAAAGAGCACTCGCAATTATACACCTCGCAAAAAAGTGACGCACCTGACGCGCTGGATCATTCCGCTCGGAAATGCGAAAAAAATATAAACGTTTAAACCCTCATATTTGAAAGAAATAGTGCTACAAAAATTCCACAAATATAGTATCAGAGTTATCACACTATCCAATTTTTTACATTTTACCTGAACTTTTCTGTCAATTAATTTTTTGCTCATGATAAGAACTATTGTCCAAATTCTCGCGAAAAATGTTTTTTGCAGCACATCTCAAGAATGTTACTCCAACTTCTCGTATCTCTGTGATCAAAATCAGTATAGATATCCCCAATCTAATTTGTGCATCAGATTCCTCAGAGTCTGTGCTTTCAATTTGATATTCTCAATTTTGTCTACAATATTTGTCAGTGTCGGAAAATGCACATTTCTGCAATCACCTATAAAAACCGCTTTGAAGACACAGTTTTAGGGTTTAAAAAACTCTTTATCACAGACCTAGACAGAAGAAGGACTGATGCTAAAGCATGAAAAATGAAAAAGCGTGAAAAATCTGGGGTGTTTTCTGGAGTGCATTTCCGACAGAATTTTTTCCAGACAAAACTGAGATCAAAGAGTCAAAAGTGAAGAGTCTGAAGAATCTAACGCGCGTTTTGGATTTTGTATACCTACCTATCTATGCTAATTAACACCACAGAGATGGGAGAAGTTAGAATGTAACTCTTTTGAGGTGTGCTGCAAAAACCATCTTTTGTTTCCTTTAAGCATGGTTCGGAGAAACTATCATCATGGGTAGAGAAATAAGCAGTTTAATATATTCAATCTGACAAGCTACAGCTAACAAAAATCCGTGTATTTACGCATACATGTAGGGGGAAAAATCCTGTAAAATTAAAATTAATCGTCATCATACGAGTAGGTATCTTACAGGTTACTCTCGGCTCAAACGAAGCTCCATACCGAGCAGCGCTGCGTTCAGCGACTGGACTTATGCAGACTAGGTTGTTGCAGAAATGTAGGCGCACCTACACAGCTAATCTTCGGAATTTCCTGACTAAAATTCTGCGCCTTCGGCGTTCGCTTTTCATCAAGAAAACGCTTTAAAATTCAGCATGTTTACTGTCGATTTGATGGAATAAAAATTGAAAATTCGCCAAAGATTATCGGTCTAAGTGCGTTTGCACTTCTGAAACGAACTCTAGCAGTTGATTCTTTTATGGTATAATCTAACATTTAAGGCATGCTGTTTAAATAGACGGATTTGAAATAGACATTGCGGACTCTAAGATTTTTACATTTCTTAGCGTGTTACTAGGTATAGATATTTATACGATAAAAACCGCCATCATTTACGATCAAAATTACTGCAGCTGCAAATTTGAAAAGACCCATGGTTTTCCAATTTTCATCATCCCATAAAAAAACTAAAAAAAAAAAAAAAAAAAAAAAAAAAAAAACAAAACAAAAACAAATATCAACAATTATTTAACAATTTTACGAGTGCTGAAGTCAACTGTAAGCAACAACTAATATCTAGTAGGCCCTCCTTGGGCATCAATTACTGCCTGGAGTCTACGAGGCATGGACGCTAGACCGTATCGAAAATCACGAAAGTCGCGATAGCGTTTGGGCTTAGTGCGGGAAAGTTGTGTCTTGGGGTGACAAACAACTGAGAAAAATCTGGAATTCCAAAGTTGATATCTTCTGTTGGAGCAAAGGCCTTGAAATTTCCGAAAAACCGGCAAAAAACGGAAAAAAGTGCATTTTTAGACCTACTTTCAAAAATTTTCTAAGATGTTTGCGAGCGTAATAAATGCTTAAAACATGCATAGTAGACACCTAAAACACCTTTTTTTACCTTTAAAACTCTCTATAGTACATCCAATGGAGTAAAATTTGAATGAGTCGAGGTCAAAATTTCAATGATTTTGCGTGTTTCAACAATGAGCATTTTCGTGCCTCTCTTCGCCCACTCGTTCGAGGGAAAGTGACTCAGAAAGCACCGCGAGTCATTGCTTGTCGTGGAAGCACGATAAGGCAGTGGCGGATCCACGGAGAGGGGGAGGGGGGGGAAACGGGGGCACCCGGCACGTGCCCCCCCCCCCTAAACCCTCAAATTTTGCCTTTTTTCAATACAAAATGGCCCGAAATTGCTTCCATCGACGCTTCAAATTTCAAAATTTCACAGGCGTGCCCCCCCGCCCCCCCCCCCCATTAAAATGTTCTGGATCCGCCACTGCGATGAGGCATTGTCACTCAACCGCTAGATGGCGACACGAAACCTAAATAAGCTCCTTTTCCTTATTTTCAATGCACATTGTATAATGAATATAAGAATCCTGGGTCCGAATCAGTTTTCACGGCTGTGACATCGTTGGCGCGTTGTAAACCCATCATGGTTTCTGTTTTGGTTTTGGTTGTCTCCTTCACACAGGATACAGGTACTGGCTGCACGACTCTTTCACAACAGGATTCACATTTTACATATTGTTTTCAGGTTCAAGGTAATCAGATGACCAAAGCTTTTTATTGAAATTGAAAACTGTGAACGAGCTGAGCCAGTGCATCTTGTGAACATACTTGTGCTTTACACAGGGCGAGGTTTTAGAGTATAGAGGAAAGGTTCCTCAAACTCGTCACTGTTTATTGGTATTCCATTATTCCCGATACTTCATTTAAGATGCGCAGAATTTGTGTTGATTATTAGGATGATTCACGATGTTACTACTTGCTGCTTGTATGAAAGACGGATCTTAGGTCAAGCATCAGCCGGTATCCATAATCGGGAACCCAGTTTTGCGGAAATAGCTGTCAGAGTGGCCGGAAAGTTGCAGGGTAAACAGGGTGATCCAAAAGTCCGATAACCCCTGCTTAACTATAGAAAAGCTGTCAAGGCATACCTTATCTTCTGACTTATAATTATAATGAGCATAAAAAACGGAGCAGTTTTCAGCAAACCAAAGTTCGATAGCGTTTTTCGTTTCTGATACATCGAAGCTCAAATTTCGATTTGAACCTTTTTTCAATTAATAATTTCTCCCATTTTAAAAGTCAGAATTTAGAAAACTATGGGGCTACCCTGTTTACCCTGCAACTTTCTGACCACTCTGACAGCTATTTCCGCAAAACTAGGTTCCCGATTATGGATTACCGGCTGATGCTTGACCTAAGATCCGTCTTTCATACAAACAGCAAGTAGTAACATCGTGAATCATCCTAATCAACACAAATTCTGCACTTCTTAAATGAAGTATCGGGAATAATGGAAGTTTGAGGAACCTTTCCTCTATACTCTAAAACCTCGCCCTGTGTAAAACGCAAGTATGTTCACAAGGAGCACTGGCTCAGCTCGTTCACGGTTTTCAATTTCAATAAAAAGCTTCGGTCATCTTATTACCTTTAACCTGAAAACCATATGTAAAATGTGTATCCTGTTGTGAAAAGAGTCGTGCAGCCAGTGCCTGTATCCTGTGCGAAGGAGCAACGCGCCAACGATGTCACAGCCGTGAAAACTGATTCGGACCCAGGATTCTTATATTCATTATACAATGTGCATTGAAAATAAGGAAAAGGAGCTTATTTAGGTTTCGTGTCGCCATCTAGCGGTTGAGTGACAATGCCTCATCGCAGTGGCGGATCCAGAACATTTTTCTGGGGGGGCGGGGGGGCACGCCTGTGAAATTTTGAAATTTGAAGCGTCGATGGAAGCAATTTCGGGCCATTTTGTATTGAAAAAAGGCAAAATTTGAGGGTTTAGGGGGGGGCACGTGCCGGGTGCCCCCGTTTCCCCCCCTCCCCCTCTCCGTGGATCCGCCACTGCCTTATCGTGCTTCCACGACAAGCAATGACTCGCGGTGCTTTCTGAGTCACTTTCCCTCGAACGAGTGGGCGAAGAGAGGCACGAAAATGCTCATTGTTGAAACACGCAAAATCATTGAAATTTTGACCTCGACTCATTCAAATTTTACTCCATTGGATGTACTATAGAGAGTTTTAAAGGTAAAAAAAGGTGTATTAGGTGTCTACTATGCATGTTTTAAACATTTATTACGCTCGCAAACATCTTAGAAAATTTTTGAAAGTAGGTCTAAAAATGCACTTTTTTCCGTTTTTTGCCGGTTTTTCGGAAATTTCAAGGCCTTTGCTCCAACAGAAGATATCAACTTTGGAATTCCAGATTTTTCTCAGTTGTTTGTCACCCCAAGACACAACTTTCCCGCACTAAGCCCAAACGCTATCGTGACTTTCGTGATTTTCGATACGGTCTAATGGACGCCGCATACTCATAGATGATCTCAGGACTTCTCTCGAGCCTCCTCCACACCTCTTCAACATGGTGTTGCAGGAGCTCTCTCCTCCGTTCATTTCTGTTGTCCCACTCCCTGACCATAGGACCATAGGAGGGCCTAGATGGACCAGAGTACCTACTACTAGCATCAGAAAACATAGTGGAGTTGCCCTTAGGAGGCGGAAAAACAGGAGCCGTAGGATTCAAGAAATTCGACCGAGGCGTAGCCACACTTGACGAAGGTATCAGCAGAACAGAGCAAACACTTCCCGGAGTGGAAATAGATGGAGAAGAAGAAACAGCAACAGAGGGAGAAGATGTCACTGAAGCCTCATTAAGTGAGAGCTCTTGGATGTTAGGAAGACTTACTAAAGAAATCTGCGTTTTAAAACCACGAATAAGATCAGCAATACGTTTGGAAATGTCAAGAATCTTCGTTCTCTCTTCCTCACCCGCATTCACACTCAACAAATTGTTCACTCTCCTCAAGTTGAACTCCAAAGCAGCAATAATAGCGAAGTCCCGCCGTAAAGCTGGGCCATGTTCATAATTATCAATCGTCTGCTCTAAATGCACCAACTAATCCTCAACAATTTTCTACTCTCTGTCCACATCCAATTAACCAAGTAAAATCAAGCTCGGTTTCATTCCTAACGCAAGTTTTGCCTTTAAATCAGCCCTAAGCGTAGCTTCGTCACCTTCAGTACCTTCTCCTCTTATCTCTAATTCATAGGCAACATGAGCCACCTTTTAAAGTTCAGGCGCAAAAGGTAACGACATCTTTGCCCCGAAAATTTAAAATCACTTGAAATAACTCACAAAATAATTACCTAAAACTTGACCAAGTAACAACCAAAACACTCACAAAGCTTCCAAAAGCTGAGCAAAATACACATCAAAACATAACAATTACACAAGAGAAATATACCTTAAGTTACACATGGCTAATCTGAAAAGAAAACATGATTAAACACAAAAAATATTTTTAACGGTTAAAGCGCAACCAACATATGATCTTTTTTTTTTTAAATATACATATACTACATACTTCCAAAAAGAGTAAATTAGTAAAAATATTTAATAAGTACTGTGAATAAGAACCGCGCTCAGGCTACTCGGCGGGGCTTGTTTTTCATGTGGTCAGCATGGTCACATTTCCCGACATTGTTTTATGGGTCAGAATTAAAAAGAAAACTTAAGTTATTAAAAATACTAGTCTTCGTTGGGATGCCAAACGCGCGGCCTCGGCTCATCTTTCGGTTCCTGCAATCTCCAAGGTGAGCTGTCCTACTCGCACCCCTTTTACCGTTTTGTCAGTTGTCAATGGGCTCTTTAGCTTTCTCCGCTCTTCTAGATTCTGGGAGCGCTCGCTCTTTGATTTCTTCTGAGATTTTCAAGACAATGGGTCTGTTGCAAACTTTTGCTACAACGATAAACTGTGTTTCATCTAATGAAAAATCGCCCGAAAAGTCCATTGGTGGCATCAGAAAGTAATGAAATGCGATAATAATCTCACAAGAGACGTTTAATGAAATCCAAGATGGCGGTAAAATATCGAGCAATCTGTATACATGCACCTTTAACATCCAAGGACTGCCAACGTTGACCACCTCACACCTTCAGAGGTTATGTGTTTCTTTACGTTATTGTGATTGATTGTGATCGATATTGTGAGGTTGGCTATCCTTGGATGTTCATGGTGCATGCATACAGGTTGCTCAATATTTTACCACCATCTTGGATTTCATTAAACGTCTCTCGTGAGTTTTACACTGCATTTTATGACTTTCTGATGCCACCAATGGGCTTTTCAAGCTATTTTACATCAGATTGTAGACTCTATAGCGCTGTAGCAAAAGTTTGCAACAGGCCCATTCAGAATTCTCCTCAGGTTAAGAAAGTTGAGACGATTGATCTTTTCTATTATACTGCAACTAACGAACCAATGCGGGTATCCCAACAAGCAACGGTGCATTTTAAATTGGGTCATTTTTCCTGGGATTTTATATTCTTGATCTCAGACACTTTGCTTATGGATGCCATAGTTCGAAAATTGCCCCCTCCCGGTTAACGATCACTGGGGGGCGGCTCCTTTTGCGGGTCTAGGGGGCGGTCAGAGTGGGGGGGGGGGGCAGTCGGGTTTAGGGTTGCGGATACCGGACTTCAAGTAGTTAAAAGAAACTATGGGTGCAGATCATTTCGTACACGCAAGACCGGAGTCTCTGCTATTTCCGCAGCTCGGCACATTCGCTCCTCGTCTGAGGCCGTTCCCTCGAATGGAGTGAATGTTAATAAAGGATGTCCTAGAGGAAAGTGCTATGTATTAACCCTTTCATGCACGCATTTTGGGATTTGAGTTTTTTTGAGATTTATTTAAACCGTTTGAAAGAGGACACTTTTTTAAAAACTTTGATGGGTCACACAACTTTTTGAAAAATGTCCAATTAAATTCCATTGAATCATATGTTACGTAAAATGTTACACATGTGTACCACTATCCACGAAATGGTTAATGATGGTAGTGGAATAATAGTAGGGGGGAACACACAGTTTTAATATGGGTTTTTTTAATTTTTTTTTATTTTTGACCAAAACTGCGGCAATAAATAACCCTTAATGGGTGAGGACCTTTACCTTCAGATTCGTGGCCACTTATAAATAACGATCTCAGACCCTTGTGCGTCGGTGGTCTAGTGAGGTCACAGTGTTGCCAGATCGAGGGTTAAAAAATCGTATCGTCCCCACTTACATCAATGTAAAACGTACGGCTTTTTCACCCCAATCTGGCAACACTGGGTGAGGAGTAGCTCCCACGAGACATCTGGATAAACAATTTCTGCGCTTGTTTACATTGAGTGCGTTCAGAGAGAATAGGAATTTAAGATGATGCGAGAGTAAAAATTGGTGGATTGGGGGGGAGGGGGGAGGAGAAATCAAAGTCGTGTGGAAGTGAAAGAGGGGAAAGAAGAAAAAAATTATCCTCTCTCCTTTGTTATTCGAGGAAATCGAGATCGGGTTTACTTAGTTATCGGGGGGGGGGGGGGATGATAAAAGACGAACAGTGTTGTCAGCTTTCTTACTGTACCCTTTACAATGGGCCCATTGTAAACGAATTAATTCTTGGCACTATAGTGCCAAACTGTACAAATACTAGCAATGGGATTAAGTTTTTGGCCGAAATGCGTGTGTATACACAAAGGCACTAAAGAGAAAGATGTATGTAGGTATACGCGAGCATATTTGACTCATTGAATTTGGAACAGAACTTACCACACGGAAAAAAAACTACGGTGAAAATAACCATACGGATACCTGATTTTGGCGCCTGCTAGATGTTACGGTAATGTTAACCAGAAGTATACTATGTTTTGACTAGGTACTAGGTGATGTTACCTGATTGCATGTCGAATTTACTCAAAGTATCGGTAAATGTACCATACTTCTGGTCAAGTTTACCATAACATCTAGCAGGTGCCAAAATCAGGTATCCGTATGGTTATTTTCACTAATCTTTTTTTCCGTGCATGATAGTAACGAATGAACGAATTGATAGACTAAGGAGAACAATGACTTTCGCTGGTTGCCTGACTAACGGTATTCGCGTCTGAAGTTGGCAGGCATTATTTGCTCGGTGCTCAGTGCTCTCGATTCTGCTCTCAATACTTATGTATGTTCTGTTGTGACACCTTCCGTGAGAACATTACTTTCAAACGCCTCACAAAAAGGCATCTCTAAATCGAGATCAGGGCTGCCGTTTTGCGTATAATCAATGCTATTTTTCTATTCACCCATGATTCAACCGGTTGAGAAAAGATTACACAGTTCAGTGTATGACTGTAATGCTCGAAAATACTCTGATCTGTAATCTTTTCTTAATCGGTGGAAACTCCGTTGATTAATTAAAATATTCACAAGCTTTTTAAAGTCATCGACGACTCCACCGGTTGAGAAAAGATTACAGATGCGAGTATTTTAGTACAGTACAGTAATACACTGAACTGAACTGTGTAATCTTTTCTCAACCAGTGGAATCATCGGTGAATTGAAAAATATCATTGATTATACGCAAAACGGCAGCCCTGATCGAGATTGATATCGCTCAACAATTAAGAAATCTAACTTCCTCGTGTTCGTCACCTCCTGTTGTATTTGGGCAGCTTTTACTATTAAAAATATGGCCTTCGATATGATATTGTATGGTTTGCTGGTGTTGACATAAGAAAATTAATGCTCTTCGAACTCGAATATATTGTCGCTAGAAAGTACGGCTATTAACATTTATGGTGAGTTGTAAAGATGCACAAGTTTTTTTGGCGTGACGCCAACTCATCAGTTGTTTGACGGTCGGTCTCGCATGCGACTGTAAAGTGAAAAGGAGCGCACCCAATCAGTGAGCATATTATTCAACCTGAGAATATCACAGCTGAGTGGCACGCAGCGCGATTGAACGTGCGACGTTTCCTATTAATAATAAGAAACAATAAAAACGAAACAAAACCCTAACAATTTGTGTAGTGTTGCATCATGCGGCCATTTTTCGGAAGCCAACAAGATTATCTCTACATTATCAACGTAAAATATGATCGGGCGTAGAGCTCGCGTTTCACGTAAGAAAGCCGATAACAGATCATGCGGCTCGCTGCTTTAAGACGTGTTTGCGTTCTTGCTCATGCGCAAAAACGCAAATTCGTCTCAGCGCAGTAAAGAAACCCATCTGTCATCGGCCAACTTTCGTGAAACGACCTCTAACAGGCGTCGAATCAGGATTGGGCTATTATGCAAGCAGTTGTTGAATCGAAACCTAGCCTTTTTGAGATGGCACCGTCTGTCGTTTGCATTTTGCCCATTGAGCAAGAGTTGGCCTCCTTTGCGACACAAGTGTCCACGAAAAGCACAGAACATCATACTGTTCTTTTCAACTAAATTTTAATGTATCTCTATGATTTTTCTCCATGATTTCATCCAAATTGTGCTCATCAATGGAATCGGAGATGCTGATTTCAAAAATGATATAATTTTCTGCTTAACTTGTCTTGATTTTACTCATTTCATTTTTTTGCGGTACATTTTAAAGTGTGGAAAAAAACTTTGATATTTCAATCAAAGCTAATGCTGAATTCGACTTTGGCAGGTCAATTAACATCAGAAATCTCATGTAACAAGCGGATTGAGGTCTAATTGTTAGAAAAAAACCAATTTTTGTGTCTAGGGACCTTAGGTGTGTGCTTCCTAGGGGGAGCAGGTCTGAAAAAGACCGAAAAATCGGCTGATGTGGCTTTATCCAATTTCATAGATTCATTGGCCACAAAAAATCAATTCACCGAAAAATCCATTATTTTTCGGGGACACTAGTGTGGGGGCCAAATTCGTTCTCTCGCTTTATCTTCCAGTAGATTCGGAAGATCGAAGTCTTCAACCAGCGTCTAGAGCGATTAAGACTTATTCTGAAAACAACCTCTCTCTAGCGTTTTATGGACCAGCAGCTCAGCATTAAATATGATTAAACATCAACGATCTTCTGTGCAATGGAGGCCGATAAAGCATGAGGAGAGGAGAAAAAAAAAATAGACCAAAAACTGAGAACGGAAGAAACTATAATCGTAATTCTCAGTCCTACCGCAACGTTTAAGCTGACAAAGTAGTATGGACGATTAAGCAGGGCTCCGAAAGTTTTCCAAAGCGTTAGATACACTCCTGGCGAAGGAAAGGGGCAAATTGTGAAGGGGGGGGGGAGAGAGAGAAAAAAAACATCGTTAAATGCGCGATTAGGAAACTCAATTATTTTCATTTGGTCGCGAGGATAAAAGTGGTAAACTGGGGGGGGGGGATTAAAAGGAAGATGAATGAAAAAGATTAAGTGGAAAACTTGCGGTGCTCCTCTTATTCGTTTTGCTCTTCACTTCTTCTTCGTTCGATGAGTCCATTGTTGCCACCAGAGCTGCCGTTTTGCGTATAATTATTCGCATTTTGCAATTCACCGATGATTCCATCGGTTGAGAAAAGATTACACAGCTCACTTCAGTGTATGACAGTAATGCACAAAAATGCTCGCATCTGTAATATTTTCTCAACCGGTGGAGTCGTCGATGACCTAACAAAACCAGCGGATATTTTAATTAATTGACGACGTTTCTACCGATTGATGAAAGATAACAGATCTGAGTATTTTCGTGAATTTCTGTCTTCTACATTGAACTGAACCGTGTAATCTTTTCTCAATCGATGAAATCATCGGTGAACTGAAAAATGCGATTAATGTAGCAGTTGCAAGGGTCTGGAATGTTGTGTTTTTTATACAGAAAATGATAGTACTTGATAAGCTGAGAACAATGGTGCCTTTGGTTTTTTATTAAAGTGTCTTGGTTTTGGAGATACACACGTGTAAAGTTACGAAAGTTCGCGTGTGTAGTGACGTCACTACGCGGGATTTCCATTTAAAATAATGTATTTTGGGCCAAAATCTCATCTCCGGAAAAATGGGACCTAATTAGAAACCAAAGGCATCTTTGTTCTCAGCTCATCAAGTACTTCCATTTTCTTCATAAAAACACACCATTTCGGACCCTTGCAACTGCCCCATTGTCCGCAAAAACGGCAGCTGTGGCGGCAACAATTTGGGGGCTAAAGAGGGAACCTTAAAAATAAGACCCACAATAATTGAGCGATACATGGCTAAAAAGATCTTAAGTAGCGAAAAACTATCGGGCAAACCATGGGTAAAACCGACTTTTCAATCCAAAGTTACGGCTGATTGAAATTTAAGGGTGTGTTTCAGGAAAACCCAACAATTCTCCGTGATTATTTTCTTTGCTTTAATCGAGTAATCCAACAACACAAATTTTTGATGCAGGTCTGGGTCCTTAACCCTCTTGGAAACTACGGATTTTGCTTCGCAAGACTGGTGACGACTCGATGTAAGGCTGAGACTAGATATTCTGGATGGTGTCTTGTGAGTATTACTTATTACTATTCCCTAAAGATTTTGCATGACAAAATCCCATTCTGGACTTTCGATCTTTCATCCATAGATCTTCGGTCCAACAAACGCAGTTTTTAATTTTCCCACGACCGCCTGATTTCTCGTATTTATTAGATCTCGGTCATTATATGCTTGCACGAGATATTGTAATTACGTACAATTAGTTAAGTGCGACTGCGGTATCTTGTTTAGTGCCCTGAAGGGGGGGGGGGGGGGTATGCGATTTTTAGCTGTGATACCACCCCTCGTAACAATGAACGCGGGTCGTCACTCCGGGAAGGCTACGAGAACGGATGATAATGGTGCAGGAGGAGGGGGTGGGGTGGGGTGACGCTCTGTCCGCTGACCGCCATATAACCCAGGCGGTATAATAAATTAAAAATCGATAGTAACCGTATTTACTTGGTGTTTACGATTCGTGTTAATTTTTATAACCCCGCACTTCGAACAGCCTTCCCATTCCACTTCCTTTAAGCTTTTAACTATATCGTTCAGCATTATGAGGAAATCTGGCGAGTGTCAGTATCACCTCAAGCAAAGCGTATGGTACAATCCATTAACCTTTTATTGCACAATGTTTCTCCAAATCAAATAAATTATGATATTGTGAGGTCATGTATCAGTCCTTTACCTTTGGAGCACTACATGCAGCAGTATTGTCGAAGCGCCAGTTCTTATACAGGGTGTCGATTGAAGAAGGAGCCTGGCCGAATATTTCGAGGACGACTCCGAATTTTGAAAAACGCTGGAACACGTGTTCGATTATTTTGAGGGTTCACCGATTTGTAGGGACCTCCTAAATCCAATACTTCAAATTGGAACCCCCATTTTTTATTTGATACTCGAAGAGAAGGTAAAAAGGTAAAATTCTGTGACTTTTGGTGCAAATCGAAGGCCGATATCGTTTTTGTTTTCGATATATCGAAAGTCAAAGTTCAATTTGGGCCCATTTTCAAAAAATCATTTATCCTCCTTGAAAAGTTTGAATTTAAAAAACAGGGAGTCTAAAATACTCTAGAAAAAAGCAATTTTCAGAAAAAAATTCAATTCTAACAAAAATTCAGTCAAAATTCGGTTTTAAAGCCCCCAAACATTTTTAACGTTTTTGCTCCCCACGGGGAGCTATCTAAAAATTCCGAGAGACGCACCCTATCGAATGATACATCGAAAAGGCATAACAAACTGAACATTTTGGCGCAAACCGGAGGTCCATATCGTTTTTCATATTCGAGATATCGCATTCTGTTAATCGACATTCGGTTCTAGCAACTGTAAGGGCTTTCGGCGTCACGCGAAAAGATGGAAGGAAGGATGATCCGTAGCAGCAGACGATGGTGTTAATGACCCCTTGCCGGGGGAATTCGGTGGAGGGGGGGGCGGTTGTCGTTCCGGGAGAGTCTTATCAGGGATGACGTAGCGGATAGTTTTAATGCGGCGATCGTGTACCGCTGCTCGGAAGAACGTTGGTTCGAAGTCTGATACCACCACTGAAAGAACTGTGCTCCGGTAGTACACCTATTGCTCCGGTAGAGCCGAAGCACGTGCTGATTCAGATAGCTTCGCGGAGCAAAGCTCGGTAGTACATAAGCACGTGCTTCAGGAATGTATATAAAGAAGAGCGAAAAAAGAGCGTGCCGCTACCCAGGCCCGAACCTGGGATGTATCATTCCGGGGTCCAGTGCGTTACCACTGCGGTGCTCAGTGCTTGTGGAATACGTGGCCTGATTGCTGCGTATATCAGGGTAGCGCTCCGAGGCGCACACCCTTTACGACGCGCTTAGTTAAGTGAGCAAACTCTGTGAATATGCTCCTAAATTGTAACGTAGCGTTCTTTCAGAGATCGCCGATGACAAATTCTCAGAGTCAATTGATTTTAAGAGTGAACCCGTTCTACTCTGATACTTAACAGAGAAAAGATGGCGACAGGTCCTGCTAATTGTATGTCATTGCACGTGTTGCCCGCCTACATCGCAATGCCGAAGCAAGAGGTTCGGGACTACTAGAGCATGTGGCTCGCTACTACCGACGGAAAGCCCGCAAGTCACAGAACTTTGCTTCGGATATGCCTCCTCCAGCTTCCCGAAGCATGTATTCGGTAGAGCCAGAACTTTTTTTTTTCAGTGACCCTGTCTTCGAAATAGGTCCATGGGAGGACGACATCGGTTTCCTCATCGATCAGGCTCATCGCTAAATCCATGAGGAAGCCGACGTCAAATTCCGAGGACCTGAAAACCTGTAAATTCAACACCGGGACCAGAATAAATCGTGTGAGATCAGAACGAACACCGACTACGAATTCGAGCCCCCCCCCCCCCCCCCATGTTATGCGGTTCGATTTGGCAAGCACGCAGTCTTCCTTGAAGGATGCGATGCTCTCGAATCCTGAGATCAAGTAATTCGTTGTTGTTGAATAGAATATGATGTTATTTAAATGCGCCGTATGATTCAATCGCATGTCCTTACATGACACGATGGTAATATCGGGATACCTAATAGGAGAGGGGGGCGCCGCAACGGAGCGCGCAGTGTGCCTTTTCTTCGGTTCTTTCGGAAGCGCCGCACTATGTGGTATTTGACCGAAAAAGTTGGCATAAACTGTTTCTACTGTCCAAATAACTTGAAATTTGGTATTCGGGGGTACTTTTTAACGCTGAATTCAAATTTCACATCAGTTTTTCAAAATTTGAAAATCCAAGATGGCCGCCGACAAATTTTTTGGCTAATCGGTCGGCAGCCATCTTGGATTTTCGAATTTTGAAAAACTGATGCAAAATATGAATTCAGCGTTAAAAAGTACCTTTGGATACTGAGTTTCAAGTCATTTGGACGGTGTTGCCAAATTTCACTCTTGTAGCGATGTAGCCCTTACAACACGTAAAAACGAGAATTTCGTGCAAAAACGCAAAATTCGAACTAATTTTCCCGGAAAAGCCGCATTTTTCCGCAACTTCTGACTTCAAGGCCTATTAGTACGCACTAAGGACTACCATTTCTCATATATATACCCGCGGGATGTGGCAGGAAAATTGAACTTAAGTTCTCTTGAAAATCGGAAAATTTACGTTTTTAGCTAAAAACTTTGAAATAGCAAAAAAATATCAAATTCAAATTAAAATTGGATAAAATAGGCATAAACTGATTCTAAATACCTTCAGGAAGACGATCCATGCACAAGAATTTTGTTCTGACTTCATTTGAAACACTTTTTTTTTTTACTTTGATTATAGTCTCGTGATGAGGCTAAATTTAATGGTGGTAAAACTGATTTTTCCCCTGGTGGATTCTAGTTAAATTAATCTAGTTTAGACCCGCTAAATACAAGTTTCTAATGCAGAAATCTATGTAGAATCCGAATATCACAACAGTTTTTCCCAATAGCGACTTTTTTTTTTTTAGTTTATGCCAGCTTTTTTGGTCAAATACCACATAGTGCGCCGCGGGTCCGTTTGGCTACCGGGATGCCTTTCGGTGGCGCGGCCCGCGGACGCTTACCTAAAATAGCCCTAGGTACTTGTGGCTCACCTTTCTGTGCTTTTGGGTCCTTGACATCTTGATCGGACGTTGGTTTCTTTACGCCTCCACCGCCAGTTTTCTTGGGCTTGTTTGCGGTTGTTTCATCGGCAGTTGTATGAACGTCTGTAACAAAAAATAATGAAGCCATGAAGACAGGCCAATTTCATAGGACTGAAGCGTTCTCCAAAAAAATAGAGGGGTTGGAGGGCAGAAAGTTGCGAGTAGCCCCAAGTATACTGGCCCTGCTAGCTCTACAGTGAGAAGAAAATTTAGGTAATCTAAACAAACATTCAACAACAGGTTTTCAAACATCGCTATGGGATTGGTACCGCCTCCCCTCCGGCCCCCTTAATTCAACCTTAACGGTTGGTGAAAGCAGATCGGCCAACTCCGCTGCTCCAGAAGTGTTTGCATTAGCATCGGATCTAAAATTTCGAATTACACCGGTTTCTTCATTTTTCACGATTGGGCGAAACATACACAGTCACTGTTAAAAGTGTAATATTCATAATCACCTCACATTTTTCAAAGACTAATTCGCATCATATTTTTCAAACTCCCATCCCCCCCCCAATTTTTCAAAGATTAATTCGACCCGAATCGACCATTCGCAGGGGAGCGAATATCCCCCCGCACGTAATATTCGACCTGAGTCGACCATTCGATTCGACTTGACTCCTTTCCCACCCTATTTATAACCCTAATGTAATGTCCTATTTTAGGACCCCCTCCCTATTCGCCTCATGTATTAAATAATTTGACTTGAATAAGTTAAAGTATTTTTAAGCGACTTGGAAAAATTCCAGGCGAACGATACTTTGAAAAATCTTAGAAGAGTAAAACTTTGACAAAAATGAGGTGAACTATGCTTTGAGCAATCCGAGGGGTATAAATCTTTGAGACATTTAAGGTGAACGATACTTTGAAAACTTTTGGGCGAACGGTACTTGATACTTAGAAAAATTTGAGGGGGCCATACTTAGAAAAATTTGAGGGGGCCAGAAGTTTGAAAAAAAAATTGAGAGGAATGACAAAAGAGATTTTTCAAAATTAAAAACAGAAAGCATTTAGTAACAGTCAGTTGGTCAATGTTAAAAGACCGCTGCTACTGGGGATGCGGGGTGTCCCCTCTACCTTCCCTTAGTATTCGCCCCTCAGAACAACTGAAAGTTTAACATTGTGGAACCATAACCAATTTTCGTTCGATTGCCCGAAACTTAATGAAAAACGATTGTATTAATACAGAGTTGTAGGTTTTGACGATTATCGTCCATAATTTATGGCAACGCAGGGAGGTACGAGGGATACTGTCCCCTGTAAAGTCGGCGTGGGTCATGGCCCGTAAAGCGTAGCGGCAAAATTGACTATCAACCGCGGTCATCGGGCTGAAGGGATCATGTTCCGTGTCGGTAATCGTCCGAATTTCCGGAGGACGTCTCGACGCCAAAGATTACTTGAACGAAAATCGGACCCTCCGACAAACTTGTATCTCTCGTCAGCGGGTCAAAAAACCCGACGGATAGAGGAACCACTAGAAGGGGCGGGTCCGATTTCGTTGAATCACCCTATTATTCGTGTAATCTTTTTTGTCAGGATCGGGGCCCTTAACTGGGACGATCACCCTGCGTCGATATCATTCCTTCTGTCCTTAGATTGTATCAGCAATCAGCATTACCATTTTCGTGAGGGATTTAGCGCCACGGAACCTGCGAGCGGGGAGATGTTTTTTAAGAGCTAAACAGGTATTGGTTCGCAACCGATTTTCGTTCGATTGCCTCAGATTTATCAAAATTAGGTAAAGTTTTGTTTTGCAGTGATCTTTTGATCTCCAAAACTCAACCTATAAATTATTCTTTCAGAGTTTTTGGAGAGATCGTTTGACCTCCAAAGCTCCACGAGCAATTTAACGATTCACTAGGGTTCGTAATGGACCCTAATCCACGGTATAACCTGATTGTGAACTTTATCTTACAAAGAATCTCTTGATAAATAACCAACGTACATGGACCTTACAGTAATGGCGGCTTGATACTCGACTCATGCTCCTTTGCCAACACTTTTAAGTGTTGCAGCTTCGACTCGTTTTTTATGCTTAGTTTTATCGTTAAAAAAATTGTGATAGTCAAAATCCGCAAAAAGGGACCGGTGGTGACTATTTAGCCGATCAGTTCAAAATCTCATCAAAGAAATACTTATGTGTAACAATATTACTGTCGGCTCAAGTATCAAAGTTTTCCACGTACCGTCGTACAATGCTATCACTCGTGTAGATTTGTTTTTATTTTGAAAGAGAAGATCGAGTTGATTCGATTCCACGATGAGGTGAGGGAGATAGTGGCGGAGCGTAGATACTGTAAAAACGAATACCCTCCGATTTACGGAATGCGATTTCCCCCACCAGCTGAAAAAAAAAAAAAACCCTCTTCGGCAGATTCATTTTTCGACGCGCAGCTCTGAGTGATGGTCATTCAATTTGAATTTTTCACCCGCACCTTTTGACAAGCAGTCCTTTTCAAAATGGGCGGAAACAGGAGATGAATTGATTCTGACGTCATTCCTAGTCACCGTTGAAGTTGCCAAATTTACGTGATAAAATGTTCGGTTCATAGTCATAATCCTTGGGTTCGTTACTATAGCAAATTATAGTTCAGTTAGTATAATAAATCATAGTTCACTTTACTAATAATCCTAAGCTCGTTACTATAATAAATTACATTTAAGTTATGATATTATCATAGCTGAATAAGTATAATAAATTATAGATCACTTAAGTAATATTCCTTAGGTTCGTTGCTGTAGTAAACTTTAGATCAGTTTTAATATTATTATAGCTGAACTATAATCAATTATGATTCGCTTAACTATAATAATCCTTAAGTTTGCTGCTATAATCAATTATAGTGCGACATGGTTCCTCTTCACCATTGTATAGCATGAAAATAAAATTTATGAAAAAGAGGTATGAGTTAGGTGGGTGTCCGAAGGCTTCGAAAAATGAAAGAGAACTCATGTTTATACTTTGGCGTACGGCCGTTGTATAGTGAGCACCCGACTTGACAAAAGATTATTAAATAAGAAAACACTTAAAAATGAACAAAATAAATACCGGGCCCCGGGGACCCGGCTTTCCAAAAAAGAGAGAACTTACATCTCGCGAAAATTTTGGATAGGAAATGGGCAAGAAAATAGCTGCAGCTTTTTAAATTTTGAATATTTGAAGTTTGAAATTTTGAATTTTGTAGGTTTGAAAACTATTATGCTCGGATAAAAAAGAGAAAATTTAGAAATAGAATAAGTGCTCAAGTATTAAGAAAAAAAATTGAAAGAAAAAAAAAACAATTCGTAAAGAGATTTAAAATAAATGAAACATGACATCTTTTAAATTCAATGATATGTACAAAAAATAAAAAAACAAATCTTTGTTTTACATGATAAAAAAAAAAAAAAAAAAAAAAAAAAAAAAAAATCCTAACAAGGAAAGTGAAAAGGTAGAAATTAAAAAAATTTTCACCAAAAAGGTGGAGAGGAACCAAAAAAAATGAACTTAACCAAATTTCTAACAAGAAATTTAAAGTAGAAAGTAGAAACAAGGTTTCACAAGAAATATGAAGAAAAAAAGTTGAAAATAAAAAATATTTCTAACAAGAAATAGAAATAGAAATTAAACAATTTCCACAAGAGAAGTGGAGAAAAAATTTCTAACAAAAGAAGTGAAGTATAAATGGAAAAATTTTCACAGGAGGAAAAAAAATACAGAGATAAACATACTGAATCACATACTGTAATTTGTTTAGATGTTGGGAGCCTCCCTGTCTACTTCGTGTTTCTTTCCCCCACGCTTGGACCGTTGCTTGAGTTTTGCCTTAAAAATCGGAGTTGGAACATACGTCGAAATTTGCGATGGGAGGGGTTCTGGTAGAGTATAAGGAGGAGGTAATTGAGGTGTTTGAATTACTTTAGATTGGGCAGGAATTTTTGTAGGTTTTTTTGGAATTTTGAATTTACTTATTTTTTCAGAAATAATAGGAAGAAGGGACTCTGCTGAAGAGAGAATGCCCCTGAGAAAAAAGTCCGCGTCTTATTTAAGGTCTCGCGCATTAATATTTACTTACAATAGAAAAAGAGAAAAGAGAGAGAGAACACAAAAATAGGGCGCGCGGAAGACAAGATTAGAAGTTATCTGATCAGTTGCAGATGATCACAGATAAAGCAACGCTGCCGGCGTGATGTGAATGAAAGTGACGCAGCGTTGTCGGCTTGCTACAAGCTGCGGCACGACAGCTGCATTGAGGCGAGTCCCTGGGCTGCTCATCCGGAGAGAGGGCTTCATGACTCACGTGCGCCGAATCAGAATCAGAATCCCCGGCTGTTCCCCGCTCTCTAGCTCGCGCTTTCCGCCGAAATATACGGCGCAAACCGTGGAACGGATGAAAACGACGCTTCTTGGACTCTTTTCCATTTTCTTCGGCGCTTTTCGAGTCAGCCGATGGAGAGGTGTCACGGACACAAGACATCGTCTGGAAAAGCTGAGGGCTGAACAATTTTTGATCAAGCGGGTGGTATCGGATCACATGCTTGATTCAGATTGATCTCACAATGGTTTTGTTAGGAATCTGCGATCCCTGAATCAAGCTGGAAGACAATGTAAGTATAGAGGTCGTTGCTGTAATCCTCAGCAATAATGAAAATAGAAAACCAAGGTTGAGGTCGAAGAATCGATACCAAAGTATCGACATTCCAACTGTGAGGAATGAGTTTTAAATTTTTTTAATGGTCATTTTTGCAGCATTTTATATCATAATGGGGCTCTCGCAAACGTTTGCTGCACAGGACTGAAAAGTTGATTATTGCACATGCCCCTGTAAAAATGACGATGAGTACACTAAAATATTACGAAATTCGCTCTCAGAATCGGGCTGCGTGGCGAAGAGACGAAGGAAGATTCCTATACAGGGTGTAACGAATGTATCCCCCCTCTTGTCTAACTTTTGAACGAGTTGAGATAAAAAGTTCCGGTTTTGACCATTCTTCATAACTTTAGATGAGCTTTATTTTTTGAAGGTCAAACTCCCCCCCCCTAGGGGGCCCCCTGGGGGGCTATCTCAAAAATTTCAAATGGCAACCCCCATCTTGTGATACATCGTTTGAAAGGGCGTAAAATTCGAAGACTTGGTGCAAACTAGAGGTTGATATCGTTTTTCGTTTTCGATAGATCGAAGTCGAAAGTTCTGATTTCAAAAAATCAGAACTCCCATTTAAAAAGTTGGAATTAGAAAAACTAGGAGTCTAAAATACTCTAAAAAGCAAGTACTTTTCCGAAAAAAATACGGTTCGGCCATAAATTTAGTCCAAATTTGGTTTTAGAGCCCCCCAACGGTGTTCTAAATAATTGCCCCTCAGGGGGGCTATCTCAAAAATGCCGAGGCACGACCCCTATCGAGCGATACGTCGCTCAAAAGAGCACACTAAAATGAGCATTTTGGCGCAAACCGAAGGTCGATATCGTTTTTAGGTTTCGATATATCGAATAGCAAAGTTGGATTTCCATCCGTTTCCATGCTCAGTTTAGTTAGTGTGCCCTTTTGAGCGATAGGGGTCGTGCCTCGGAATTTAGAGTATTTTAGACTCCTAGTTTTTCTGAAATCAGAACTTTCAACTTCGATATATCGGAAACGAAAAACGACATCGACCTCTTGTCTGCGCCAAAAGTCTTCGAATTTTACGCCCTTTCAAACGATGTATCAGAAGATAGGGGTTGCCATTTGAAATTTTCGAGATAGCCCCGCTCGGGGCCCCCTAGGGGGGGTTGACCCCCAAAAAAATAAAGTTCATCTATAGTTATGAAGAATGGTCAAAACCGCAACTTTTTATCTCGCAACTCGTTCAAAAGTTAGACGGGGGGGGGGGGATACATCAGTTACACCCTGTATAAATTGAAACAAATTTCTGCTCTTCTGTAGAAAAAGTGACTAATGGGTCTGTTGCGTACTTTTGCTCTATCAATTTGACACATTGTTTCTAACGTAAAATTCGGCGAAAATAACGATGCGCGCATTAAAAACTTTCAAAATCCACTCATTAACTCAGAAAATACCTTCCATCTCAAACAACCCGTGCTACATTAGACACTATATCACCGACTTATAACTACATAGATGGAACCATCTCGTTTATGTAAACATGAACAGAACTTACAAACATTGGAATATTTCGTTTAGATGCGAACATTTCTTATATTATTTTGTAATCTTTGATAAACCGAAAAGACCAGACAGCAAATGGAACTAAAATAACCCTTTTTCAAAATTATTTAAATAATTGTAATAGTAACTAATCTACGCAATATATAAAAATTTATATTTTAAATTATAAATAATATAATATAAAAGATTTAAATAATCTTAAATAATTCATATAATAATAAACAATCATTATTTAATAGATTATTTTCATGTATTTAGAACGGAATTCCATCATTTTGTAGTTACGATGTTGTTTATACTTATGCACGGTGGTTTCGTCTATGTAGTAGTATACCGGTGCAAATAGTGTCTAGTGTAGCGCGGGCTGTTTGAAATTGAAGTATTTTCCTGAGTTAATGAGTGGATTTTGAACGTTTTTAATGTGCGCATCGTTATTTTCGCCGAATTTTACATAAGAATCAAGGCTCCATATTGTTGTAGTAAGAGTATGCAACATACCCATGCGACAGGTCGAACCGCCATTAAGGTCTTGCTGTTTTATCAGTATTGTGAGTTTATTACTGAATTTCAAGACTATTTCAATTTGATTTTCCTGATTTTCGTTGGTTTTTATATCAGATCGGACCATTCATTTCCTTTCAGCAAAAGTTTGCAAGAGCCCCATTGATAGTCCGGATGCTTACATCTAAACCTTGCAAGAATGCAACTAACAGCAGTTTTTATTCTCAACGCATTTTTCAGACGGGTCACCGAAAAATGTTTTTCTCCATTAAGGAACCCGAATTTGTAGTATTTTATATTTGTTTGAAATCACCGATTTGAATGGGGTAAAATCCTATTTCCCCTCACATAACATCCGGCAACCCTCTCTAACAGGGCTGCCGTTTTGCGTATAATCAATGCTATTTTTGAATTCACCGATGATTCCACCGGTTGAGAAAAGATTACACAGCTCAGTTCAGTGCATGACTGCGTAATAAACTAAAATACTCGTATCAGTAATCTTTTCTCAACCGGTGGAGTCGGTGATGACTTTAAAAAACTTGCGGATATTTTAATTAATCAACGGAGAGTCCACCGATTAAGGAAAGATTACAGATCAGAGTATTTTCGTGCATTACAGTAATACACTGAACTGAACTGTGTAATCTTTTCTCAACCGGTGGAATCATCGGTGAATAGAAAAACAGCATTGATTATACGCAAAACGGCAGCCCTGCTCTCTAATGCGAGGTCACCACTCCGGTTTCCATGCATTCCCTCAACTCATCGATGATTCTACCAGTTGAAAAAGGATTACACAGTCCAGTTCAGTGTATGACTGTATTGCACGAAAATACTCTGATCTGTGATCTTTTCTCAATCGGAGCAATCGCCGTTTAATTATTATCAAAATATCCGCAAGTTGTTTAAAATCATCTACGACTAAGACGCAAGTATTTTCGTTCATTACTGCCATACACTGAACTGAACTGTTTAATCTTTTCTCAACCGGTGGAATCATCGGTGAATTCAAAAATGTCGTTAATTGTTCGCAAAACGGCACTTTTGATCTGCAGTACGAATCGGAAACCACACTCACCGCCAAACTGCAATTTTATTTCTAGTTGTCATGTGGCGTGAAAATGATGCGGAGTTCTCAACCACATTTAGAACGGTTTAGTTTCTCGGAGGACAAAAATATTACACTTTTGATTATTCTCATGTGATACAATCAAACTGCCTGATTTGACTGTTTAATCTTTTTGTCCAGCACAGGATTTATACTGTTGAATTTAGGAATCCCATTTAATTCACGTCTAACGGCAACCTTGGTTTTCAGGGACATCAAACGCGGTCTAAATTCCAAGAATCAGAAGAGCCGTTTGAAATTATGTGACCACCGATTTGCAATGACTGATTGTTTTTTTTCCCTCCTTTCTTTTCTCAGTACGGCAGTGTTTGATTTTGTTGCTTTTATCACCGCAAGGCGTAGCAGGAGCGACCGGAGAGGCGAAGCAAAACGATGATGAGTGCCTAAAGCAAAAACCTTTTATGCAAAATTGAATACTTTTTTGAAACGTGAAGCGCTCGCGCGCTTGACCGCTGCGTTGTTGCGTCACGTCACATGAGAATTGCATACAGGGTGCATGTAACTGAATCACCCCCCCCCCTTTTCCCCCGCTAAACTTTTGAACGAGTTCAGAGAAAAAGTTGGGGTTTGGAGTGGGGCAGGCAAGTGGCGTAGCGTGCAATTTAGCAACCTTGTATTGTGTTCATTTCAACTCATGTAAAAGGTCAAATGCGAAGGTGTCCACCAAACACCCGACAGCTTGATCTTTTTCCATCCCTGAAAAAACAAATTTTAAGTTGAATCGAATCAGCTTTTTAAAATAGCTTCGCAAAGCCAAAGTCGTAGCTCTACCGGAGCAAGTTGCGGTTGAACTGAAGCACTACCTCGGTAGAGCCAAAGCAAGAAAAGAGGCTGTAACTCTAAAGAAGTAGTGCTTTGGTACACCTGCAACTTTCTCTGGTACAGCTTGAACTTTTCCTGTGCGAAGCTATTTTATAAGGCTGCTTTGGCTGTACGTAAACTTTTTTCAGTGATGAGTTTTAATGGACAAACTGCAACGTTGCCACATTGCACTCTACGCCCGCGCGACTGGGCCCTGCCAGCCACGAGCGAGGCAAGGTGAATACTGCCTGGTAAATTGGTGCTAGGATGCTTATCTGTGTATATTTTGATGGTTATAAGGGCGACAGTCCTTTTGGCTCCAAAGAAGAATATCAAATTTGATCTATTCCTAGGTCTTTCGAAAATAGATGACTATTAATAAGTCAGTTTCGGCATTCATTGGTTCTATCAAATAACTTGTTTCTTGATATTTATTCAACTTTGGGGCGTAATTTTAAAATCGAAAGAAATAAACGAACAGAAATGACTCTTACACTATTGATGAAGATTGGATGAAGGTTTCCTGCTCAATAATTTGACCAACTTTTAATCATGATGAGGAAGGTGTTACAACAAGATATTACCGTTGAAGTTTTCCACACGTGCGCCTTAAAGGTGTCCCTGATTTTCCAATTTTTCAGAAACGCTGGAGCCGCGTGAAACTTTGACTTTGAAAATAAGAATGCCGTTGAGGGGAGTCGCCTGTCCTGCCTCACCCCTTCTTTCCAAGTTATTTTCTTGTCGAGAAACTCCTTTATACTTAGGAATCAATGAAAATAATTTAAGAAACTTATTTTTAAAGATGGATTCGTCTATTCCATAAAAATAATGAACTAAAAGGTTTCTTTACAAGAGCCATATATTCCTTTGCCATCGTGATGGTGAAGCAATAAACGGTTAATTTTGTTGAAAAAACAGTTGTTGATTTTTAACGTGTAATAAAAAATATGTAACAACTTTAATGAAAATAGGTTCAAAATTCTTCAAATATGTTTTTTTTAACCTCTTGTTTAACACTGTATTAATAGGCCAAGCCCGAGTTAACTCGTTCATGGGCGTCATTTCAAGTTCGGCTTGGGGGGGGGGGGCAAAAAATCTTGTGACCACCTTTTTTTTTTTTTTTTTGCTCATCATTATAATTTTCGGCTTGGAGGGGGCAAAAAATCGGATAACCCTTTTTTTTTTTTTTTTTTGCTTGCTCAACAATTTAATTTTAGAGCCAAAGAATCGCATTTTGGGGGCAATAATCGGATGACCTTTTTTTTCTTTGCTCATCAATATAATTCGTGCCAGTTTTTGAGCCTGACTTCAAATCCTTGGGGGGGGGGGAATTGCCCCCCAGCCCCCCCTAAATGACGCCCATGGACTCGTTTTGCTCCTCTATTTATATAATAGACTATAATACGGACTATGTCCTCTATTTATAATATTTACTTACTTATTCACATTGTTGCAGTCTTCATTCCGAATAAACGCGACTCATTCATGAAAACAATTACAAGATAATAAGATGTCTTCCGGCGCCTTCAATTCATCGTATATGCAATTCCAACACCCCCGAGTACGAACAGTTAACCACCTTCCCTATTTTAGCGGAAGACGAGCGTTCTTTTGAACTAACCTGGCCCTTAACTCATTTACGCCCATCCCTATTGGGTCGTTAATGACCCACTTGTTGTGTTTTCTTCGGACCAAATTGCAGCATTGCTAGGTCAATTTTGGGATTTTTCGGCATGTATCATTTTGCTGGGCCAAAAAATTTCACAATTTTTTTAAACTGTGAGATGGTGTTTTTTGAGAAAAACCGCTTAAAATTTCAAATTATGTTGGGCATCTATGGGTTACAGGGTTAATCTTTCCATTAAGTGAAAGATTCCAACAAAAAAATTTAACTGCACATCATTCATTGGTTTCTGAGAAAAGTCTACCTAAACACGGCCATATATTTTACATGGAAGGGGTAATGACAGGTGATTCCCCTGAAAGCTTGGAACCGTAAACCTGGCAACGCTGGAAATGAGACAACGACAGAGGGACGTATATATATATCAGGAAGAGACGTTTAAAGTTCATATATTCCAAAGGTTTCGCTTTTATTCCTCGGTAGACGGAATAATGAATCGGCCCTAACTCGTGTTCCAAAGATACGGCGTTTTCCTCTTTGTTCATAACGATTACCAGCTTTCATTGTGTCAACTCTGTTTTCGTCGCACAGTAGAGCCATTCCATGGGAAATGCCGGAAACAATGACGCGACTTTAAATGCGCATATCGTTATTAATACGCAACATAGAAATTTGAAAGTGATTTCATTGGTTTTATTGTAAAATTTACTGCAAAAATCGCCCTTTATAGTTTATTTTTTTACCATGTAAACGTCAAAATTTGCATTTTGTCATGTATTCAATGTCCGACTCTGACCCCTTCCATGACTCTCTCCACTGTGCGACGGTTCCGTGTCGCAATTTCGGCCTCTACTTACTAACTTTTATTCATTGCTCGTCTAGCATTGTTTGTTTTTAAGGTTAAAGAAGATACCTTGTATGTACATTGTATCGATCATTGCGTCGCCCTTACCAAACAAACAGTAACCGGAGTTAGCAAAGGGATGCTTGCATGGTACTTACGATAGAGGTACCGGAGACCTGGATTCAGTGGCGTCGCGTGCCATCTGGCAACAATGCAACTGCTCCATTTAAACTCATTAAATATATCGAATTTTCCTTGTGCACTCTGAACCGCCTGAATTCGATCTTTCACATGAGTTTAAATGGATAGAATACATTGTTGCCAAATTGCACGCGACGCCACTGTATGGATTTAAGGATTCAATCGATATCCGAACCCAATATACGTATGAGCATCACCAAGTTGTTGCCGGCAAATATTCTTTAGGGATCTGATTATTTGCATGATACAGTGTCGTTTAATTTCATTACGAGAGAAGCAGGAATCTGACGGAGCAATGGTTCGGTTGCATACTTTTGATATAGCGTTATGGAGGGTTGATTTAGGGTGTAAAATCGCGTGAAAATCACATTATTGAGAGCATCTACGCGGGGAAAAAAAGACTGTTAGAATTTACCGTTTGCATAGCTGATTTTAGAGTCCGTTATCAAGTATGGTAAATATTACCATACATTCTACCATGGTATTTTTTTACCTTGTGGTAAATTAAGATAATATGTGGGTACATTTCACCGCAAGGTACGTTGCATTTACCATACTTGATAGCAGACTCCAAAATCAGCTGTGCAGGTGGTAAATTCTACCAGTCTTTTTTCCCCTCGTGTAATTATCTTAAAATCCACTCACTCACCCACAAAAAGCGTTTTAAGGAAAGTCCAAGATGGTGGTTGAGAAGGCGAATCAACCTTGCATGCATGCACCATGAGCAGCAAAGATGGCCTACGGCGGCATTCGACAAAGTAGGTCCTTGCCCGGCGTTCCCTCATCAGAATCCTAGCAAATCGATACAAAACGTAATACATATAATTCACCATAGTAATCGCAAACCATAACGAGAAAGTATTTACCAGAATAAACACACAGAATGACACGAAATGTAAGTTCTATTAGGAATGCAAGGCATTTGTTTACATTCTAACCAACATTATAAATTGCCGTCATCGGCCATCTGTTTGTGCTCGTGGTGCATGCATGCAAGGTTGATTGGCCCTTTCGACCGCCATCTCACTCATCTTAGGTCTTCTTTTAAATGTCTTTTGTGGGTTTATGCTTGGATTTTAAGACTATTAATTGCTCTCAATGTGATTTTCACTCGATTTTACAACAGAATCAAACCTCCATATTGCTTTAGCAAAAGTATGTAACAGACCGATTTCCAGTCCTACCCTTTTCTGTATTAATTATTTCTCATGTTACAATGTGAAAATTAATGAAAATGAATCGAAGCGTTGGCTTTTCCTTGAGAAGCGCTTTAAAATCAAAAGTTTCAAGTAAAAGGCTAGTTTTGTTTTGATTTGAAGGAATGAAAATTGGAAATTCGCCAAAGATTATGGTCTAAGTGCGCCGACACTTCTGAAACGAGCTTTAACTTACTCTTTGCAGGCCACAGGCCACAAGCATCAGTTTCGGAGCTGCCATTTTGCGTATAATTACTGAATTTTTCCAATTCACCGATGATTCCACTGGTTGAGAAAAGATTATACAATTCAGTTCAGTGTATGACTGTAATGCACGAAAACACTCGCATTTGTAATCTGTTCTCAATCGGTGGAGTCGTCGATGGCTTTAAAAAACTTGCGGATATTTTAACAATTTAACGGCGATTCCTCCGATTGAGAAAATATTACAGATCAGAGTATTTTCGTGCATTACAGTCATACACTGAACTAAAGTGTGTAATCTTTTCTTAACCGGTGGAATCAGCGGTGAATTGAAAAATATAATTTATTATACGCAAAACGGTAGCTCTGATCAGCTTTCAAATTGAGAAGGAAGAGCAGCAGTTTTTCTTTCGCAACTCTAAGGTAACCGCACGGCGCACGGTTAACGAGGGAGGGGCGGGGGAGAGAAACGGGGGGGGGAAAAAAACAAAAGGCCTCTTGGGAGCAACCACGCCTGTGAATCAAAGTGAAATGCAAAGACCTCGAGTTCCCGTTAACCGCATTCGACAACATTGTGACTGAACATAAAAACTCATAATAAAACACAAAGAAAAGGCATAAAAACTCGAGACTCGGGGGCACATCAGGTTAATGAATTACGGTCGCACGATGTTACTTTGATAAGTACAAATCTGTCCGCGCGACCCGAGAATTGATTTCCCTCGGGAACTTTGTGCTTACGCTGCTTCGCAAAAAAAAAAGAGGCAGAGAAAAATGGATGAACTTAGCGACGGCGATGACGATTTTAGGGACGAGTCATGTCCTTAAATGATCGTTCTTACCCCAATTTATCTTCTCCTAAAGTCAAGTGCCCGACTCGACTTTGTTGCTTGCATGAGCGGATCCAGGAATCTGTCCTTCTCTCTCTTCCCCCATTACAGCGCGTGTATTAGAAAATGACAGACTAGGGGCAATCACGTGATTTTCGACTTCTCTTCTATCCTTCTCTAACACATGCTTTCAAACGGCGAGAAAGGGAGATCAGGACAATTTCCTGGATCCGCTAGTGCTATGTTGTCAGTTGAGGTGGTGGCTCGTCCATCGAAACGGGTCAGTTTTACACGGGTTTTTTGATCATCGGATCTTGCAATCAGGGCTGCCGTTTTGCGTATAATCAATGCTATTTTTACTTTCTCACTCTAATGAAATTAGAAAATTGAGAAAGTATTGCGATGGCGCAGAGATTTTCAAGGTATTTTGTTTCGATAGTTGGCCTCTCACGACTAAGTCAATCATGATTTTTACAAAATAATGCCCTCTCATCATGTCTAATACCATCAGAAAGAACATACTTCAATCATATTTCCATATTTCTTAATCCTTTCTAACTTAGAGACATATATGCAAAAAAATTCTGTGGCGTCTGTCCGTCAGTCCGTCAGTCCGTCAGTCCGTCAGTCCGTGTGTACCTTCCCATAACTTTTGAAATATTGGTCCTTATGCTTCCAGATTTTGCACAGCTGCTGCTTCTTAGATTCCCCAGAGGCACTTTTTTTGTTTATTTGAAATTTCAACTTTTAGGTTAGTTATGGGGAAAAAATGATTTCCATTGAAATCAATGGTAAAATGGGTAAAAATGGGTAAAACTGGAATAATTCAAGTTTGGCGCAATCAATTTTGATGAAAGTCAGCAAAAAAAATCTACATTCAGCCTACTATAAAATAATTTACACATAGTTACAATATTCAACCCTTAAAACCGTTTAAAAAATCAAAATAAGTGCGCTCGAGCCAAAAAATGGAATTATTGTGAGAAATTAATCTTTTTACTTGGAGTCAATCAATTATGGCTCGATGAAATTTTATAAAACTTTTGTACACACAGTTCACTATCAAAATACGAATATATTTTGCTTTCTTAGTCACCATACACAGCTGATAAAACCTTTTCAAGAGGCAATATAGGTGCTATTGAGAAAAAAATATGGGAATAAACGCAAATAAAAACATATTCCTATTAATTGGGATAGTTCAGGTTTGGACCGATGAATTTTGATGAAAACTGGCAAACACAATCTACAATTAGTCTACAAAAGAAAGTGTATCTTACAGTTACAATATACAACCCTTAAGAGAGTTTAAAAATCAAAATAGGGTGATTGACCCAAAAAAAAAGAATTAAAGTGAAGAATTAATGTTAAAACTTGGGGTCAATCATTAATGGGATGAATTTTGATGAAACTTTGCACAAACATAATATGTTACTGACCCACTAAAATATTTCTCTCATACAGTCATCATGAAAAACCTATAAGACCGTTTCAAGGGACAATATAGGTGCGATTGAGCAAAAATCTTTTAAACTAAGCCAATATAAAGACAAAAATAATATTTGGAATAAGTAATTCAAGCATGACTCAATTAAGTACGATGAATATTAAAACAAAAAGTTTGAAATCTGCTATGCATAATTTTTTTTTCCATGTATAGCTACAATAAACAACTCTTAAGTCTGATACCGTTTAAAGGCAATGAAGGTGCCATCAAAACAAAAATTAAACGTATAAAGAAGAGTCAATCAAAAATGGCTGGATGAATTTTGTTGAAATTTTGTGTACGCAGTCTACAAACAAAGTACATCTTTGGAGAAGGGTTTAATCTGCTAAACGAAAAAAAATTGAAGATCCACCATTTGAAAGAAGGAACCAAAAATTGTATTTATTGGAGGAAATGCAAGAATCAATATCGATTTTGACAACCTATAAAAACTAAGGAAAAAAAAAGAAACTTCAACGAATAGAATGAATGCAACTTGAAGAATAAGAACTTATTGGAATGTGGAATTAATCTAAAACTTGTTGAAAACAACATCAGAATAGAATTTAGGGATCTCGATTAGCCTTCAATTGATGAAGTAGGCAACTATTCGTACAGCTTCTCTACAAATTTGCAAACTCTTCGGATTGAAGGCAGAATTATGTCTAGAGATGAAAATATTTGATAAATATTTGCGGGTCTGGTGGTCTCCCCCAGAATTCTGAAGGGAGACCTGCGGGTTTCCTCCAGCATTTCAAAGGGGGGTCTGGGGGCCGCCCCCATAACTCTAAAGAGGGGTCGGGGGTCTCCCCCAGAATTCTAAAAGGGGGTCTGGGGTCTCCCCCAGCATTTTAAAGGGGTATCCAGGGGACTCCCCCAACATTTCAAAGGGGGGTCTGGGGGCCGCCCCCAGATAAAAATGGTGTGAGAAAGTGTTCGTAGGGTATTCCCTACACTTTATTTTATTCACCGATGATTCCACCGGTTGAGAAAAGATTACACAATTCAGTTCAGTGTATGACTGTAATGCTCGAAAATACTCTGATCTGTAATCTTTTCTTAATCGGTGGAAACTCCGTTGATAAATTAAAATATCCGCAAGTTTTTTAAACTCATCGACGACTCCACCGGTTGAGAAAAGATTACAGATGCAAGTATTTTAGTACAGTACAGTAATACACTGAACTGAACCGTGTAATCTTTTCTCAACCAGTGGAATCATCGGTGAATTGAAAAATATCATTGATTATACGCAAAACGGCAGCCCTGCTTCCCCCCATTACAGCGCGTGTATTAGAAAATGACAGACTAGGGGCAATCACGTGATTTTCGACCCCTCTTCTATCCTTCTCTAACACATGCTTTCAAACGGCGAGAAAGGGAGATCAGGACAATTTCCTGGATGCGCTAGTGCTATGTTGTCAGTTTGAGGTGGTGGCTCGTCCATCGAAACGGGTCAGTTTTACACGGGTTTTTTGATCGTCGGATCTTGCAATAGAGCTGCCTGCACTCCTTGTGTGTTTAATGACTTATTTCAATTCACCAATGATTCCAACGATTGACTGAAAGATTACACCAACGAGCTACAACCGCAATGAGGCCATTTGGGACGTAATTTTGAAGGTATCACGAAGGCCATAGCCGTAGCCAGAAAACTCTCTCTCTCTCTCTCTCTCTCTCTCTCTCTCTCTCTCTCCTCTCTCTCTATATTTATCTCTATCTCTCTCTATCTTTATCTCTATCTCTCTCTCCCTCTCTCTCCACACACATTAGAACTATGTGTTAGAAAAGGATGAATAAAGATAGGGGCTGTCACGGGACTTCTTCATTTAGTATGTACATGTCTCTTGACATGAACATCTCTTCCAATTCACCTCCTCTCTCATCAGTGTTTTCACTGTACCACATCTCACTATTGGCATTTGCATCCATACCTGCTATTATACAGTGGTCCCTATATTTATCCGTTACCCACTCGTACTTTTGTAGTGTCTCTTTCATTTGCCTGTCTTTTTGGCAATACATGGAGAGCAGTGCGAACTTGTGTCTTTTCCATTGTATCTCAGCTCCTGCCACCCATGTGTTCATGCTACCTGCAATTTTTGTTACTTTGGCTTCTTTGTTGAGCACAATAATAGCCGCTTTAGTTTCAGTTTCATTTTCCTGCTGTATGACTTTTGCATCCAATCCAAAGCTGACCTCTCCTTCATATACATACGGCTCCTGAATGAGCACTACATCTATGTGGTGTGCAAGGCAGTATTCTCTCAGCTCTCCCATTGCCTTTTTGGCTCTACCCGCGTTAATTTGAAGGATCTTCATGTTGTTGTTCCCCAGCCCATTCTCCTCGCCTGGAAGTTTAATTCTCTCCAGTACACTGGGCAGTCCTTGGAGAACATCCCGTGATCTGTATTCTTGCTTTTTTCCCGCTTACAATTCACACGCACTTTCGTTTTCTTTTTGCAATCCTTCACATCGTGATCTACCTTTCCACATCCAAAGCATGTTTTTTTCTCTTCTTTACATGTATTGGCACTATGGCCAAATCTTCCACACTTATAACACACTCCCACATCGATGTAATCACTGACCCTACATCTGCTTTAACCAAGGTACGGACGGTCGTCGGACCGCAGGACTTGCCTCGCGGTCCGTAGATCGACTCTGGCTGATGTGGGGCGGAGATCGCGGGGGCCTAGGGCTGGGGCCTCGGCGGTCCCGTGACCCCTTCGAGGCGAGAGGATGAATAAATACCGGGGCCCTCCCGGCGTGACGCCAGGTCTGTCGGCGCGCTGGGACGGCCCCGGTTCACGTTAAAGTAATTCGACACCGTACAAGACGCCTCGATAGAGAGAGCCCGGAAGGAGCCGGATCTCGAGAGGAGCGGGGTTCGGCTCCTTTGGGGCTGGGGACTTTAGGAGCGAGGTCCGGAGCCCTCCAGCGAGTGAGGGCGCTGGGGGGTTCCGGAACAATGCCCATAATAGCACTAACAACAGGCCACCTGTAAGACGCGGCTCAAGAGAAGCTGACGCCGGGGGGCGGCGGGGGGTCTAAGACCAACAGAATGATGTCAATAAAAACATAATTAACACCAGACCGTGGTCCCCTACAGCGAATAAGATTCCATAGGTGGACCGGCGGTTAACCCAACTTGCACCCGCTAGGGAGGTTGGATGGACCGGGTCAATTTTGATCCGGATCCTGGGTGCCCAAGGGGTGGATACCCCTGGGCACAACAAGAACAACAGGTTCCATTGTGGGACCCTTTAGAAGCAAGTCCGCTTTAAAGGGCAAAACAAAAAAGAAAAATGGCAGCACAAAATTCATCAACTATTACCCCAGGTCGGCCGCCTTCTCTAGCAGAGAGTGAGGCGAGATCCGACGGCTCGGAGTTCTCGTACTCCGAGTCCAGGGGCCCATCGGATTCTGGGGGGGCCCCAATCTTGTGCGAGGGAGGGAATAGTGGAGATGCTGGAGGTCTGCGGCCAATTGCCCTGACATTCCCTGAAGGCACCCAAGGCGGGGGTCTGGGCCAGGGGCCGCAGATCTCCTGCAACATCATGGACGGCACCAGTAGCGCACTAGCCATATTTAGACCTAGTGGGCTACAGCTTATGGCCGACAATATGAGTACGACGATTATGGATCCACCGTGGGTCTCCTCGCCACCAGCAAAAGTGGTGCTGGTGGAGGGGAGCCCCGGGGTGGACAACTTGATGCCAGAAAACCAGAAGGTGGGCACGACCCGCAGGAACAGCGTGGACTCTTTGCGGAGAGCGACCCTAGTCTCGGGGCGCATCACAACTACACCCGTGACGCCGGCGTCTACTTTCGGATCGAATAGGAAGAGGCGTAGGCGCCACAGCTTGACGCCCCTGACACCTTCCCCTGCAGACGACCCCGTAACTAACAAGAGTTACGGGGCAATGGCTCTGCAGGTATCATCTCTAAGCCAGGAGTACGTGGATAGCCTAAAAGAGCGACTCCAAATGCTAGCCGAAAAAAAGGGAAGATGCTCTGTTGCGGACCGACGGGAGTTGCTGGAGATGGCGAAAGACTTTTGTCATGCCATCTCCACCACCATCAACGATGCGTGGAGGCCTTCACCGCCACCAACTCCTCTCGATTCGGCGGAGTGTCGCCGCCGTTACCACTCTCAATCGGCGCCACCATCGCCAGAGTTCCCGTTCCCGCCACCGCCTCCGCCGCCAGAGGAAACCCCTCACGGGGGCGAGGGAGTGCAGAACGTCGATCCTCCCGGGCCGATGGACTGCGAGGAGCAGGAAACATTACTAACAACAGTGGATGTGCCTCCCCCGGTCCTGTTGGCCATCGAAGAGAATAAAGATAGAGAGAATGAGAGTGAGAAGAGAGAAAAAGAACAACAACAAAAGAAGAAAGAAAAAGAAAGAGAGGCCAGAGAAGAGCTAAAAAAGATGCAAAGTGAGCGAAACAGAAAGGACGATCTCATAGAGGAAATCAGATTGATGGTGAGGGAGGAGGTTCGACGCCTGCTACCGCAGCCTTCCACGTCTCAGCCGCCCGATGGGGTGGAGGGGACAAACGTACACGGATACCCATCACTCCCCCCATTAGCACAGAAAAACAGAAACAATGAAGGGGGAGAGAGAAAACAGCAGCAGGAACAACAACAACAGCAAAGAGGCCAGAGAAAGAAGAAAAAGAAGAAGAGGAATCTTCTAAACCCCATCGACAGGCTGAGGACGAGCGGCTCCCAAGCACCATCCTCAACTGATGGTGAGGATTCGTATGCTACTTCTGGGCCGGAGGAGGAGCCACGGCAATCCGCACTACCAGGTGCTGTGGCCACCGCCGGGAGAAAGGATGACGGATCAACATCTTCCCGTCCTCTCTCCTGGGCGGAAACGGTCGCCAGAGGCACTCAAAAACAGAGAGAGAAAGAAAAAGAGAACGCTAACGCAAATAAATGGAAAATAGTGGAGAGTAAAAAGATAGAGAGAAGAGGTGCAGGTAGTGGGGGTAGGCCGATGGCTTTTGCGAATAGGCAACCTCCTCGGCCCAGAGCCACCGGCAATAATGCAAATGTGAGAGAGGACATAAAAGCACAGGACACCGCGGTTCTAGTGGTGAGACAGAAAGAGGGATCCACACCCGTCTTACCATCTACAGATGCGATGATGCAGGCCCTCAGAACCGCGGTTCCATACCCGAACGCCCATGGAATCAACATTGTCGAGTGGCAGCGCACCCAGAACAACAGGGTGCGTGTGGTATGCGGATCCATAGCGGAGGCGGAGAAATTGCGTACAAAACTAGAGGCAACTCCCAGCCTCATGGGGGAGGTGGAACCTCTCAAGGATCCACGCCTGGTCTTATATGGGGTTCCCAAGAGCACCGAGCAAGGTGTGCTCTTGGGAATCCTTAAGAAAGAGTGTAGGAGGGGCGCAATCACACGAAAGTATAAGTACGGTCGGAAGAAAGGACGTGAATGAGGGAGAGAATGAATTAAACGGGAGGATTGAGCGATTAAACTCGATACTAGAGAGCGCATGTGAGAGGGTATGTGGGAGAATGAAGGCCTCTGCACCCAAGGTCCAGAAATGGTGGAGCCAGGAGCTGCGAGAGATGAAGTCCAACATCACCAAAGCAAGGAATAAATATCAGAACGAGAGAGAGGAGATGAAAAAAGAGAAAGTACAAGAGAGAGGTGAAGAGAGCCCTCTGGAAGTACAAGGAGAAAATGAGAATAGAGAAAAAGAGAAGCTGGAGAGAGTTCGTCAGCTCGACTGGCTCCATCGATCCCTGGAGTCTCGTGTACAAACTCACGTGTAATAAACTGAGGGTGGACCGCCCCTTAGGTTCGTTGATCGATACCGAGGGGCGAGAAACTACAGACATGGAAGAGACTCTGAGGGCACTCTGTACAAAGTTTTTTCCCAAGGATTCTGCAGTGCAGGATATCGAGGAGCACGAACGACTCAGGATGGACGCCGCTCTTAACAGCGACGGGCAGACTGACTCGGAAGTGAACGAGGGAACTTTGTGGGAGTGTTTAAGGAGTTTCAAAAATGGCAAGGCTCCAGGGTATGATGGCCTGGAGGTAAAGGTACTGAAAGAGGCATGGAAGATAATTAAGGGGGAGTTACTCTGGCTCATGAGGGAATGCCTGAGAAGCGGGTCTTTTCCTGATGTATGGAAAACTGGGAAACTGGTGATCCTGCAAAAGCCGAGCAAACCAGCGGCGGAGGTGGGGTCCTACAGACCCATCACACTTCTGCCGCTGATAGGGAAGCTGTTGGAGAAAGTTGTCGCTCGGAAGCTCAGGAAGTGGATGACAGAGAAAGGAGAGAATGACGAGTTCCAGTATAGGTTTGTCCCGGGCCGCGGTACCGCTGACGCTCTCTGCAAACTGGATCAGAGGGTCGCAAGGAGCAGCAGCAAGTACGTCGTCGGTATATTCATTCATTTTCTTTCTTTCTTTCTTTCTTTCTTTCTTTCTCCTTACACTCATCGCCTAATCTCAGCGCTCTAATACTTTTTAACTGCCAGTTTTTGTCAGTATTTTTTACCGCACTTCTTTATGATTCACTTCTTTATGATTCTTTGAATATAAATCAAGCTTGCTTAAATACCAACTAACCCGTACCCCTAGATTGCTGGCCGTGGAGGGCGCCCGTAGGGTGCCTAGAAGAGCTAATAATTCTATAGAATTCCTGAATCGTGGTTTAAAAATCGTGCAGACTGCACTAAATTGCACCTAAAAATATCTTTCAGAAGCTTTCTAAGAAAGTATTATCACTATTTTCAAAAGATAGTTTCGACCATTCAAAGCGGGACCTCTAATCTACTACCGATAATGTTGAGTCCCTTCACATCAATTATTGGACCCGCAAAAAATCGCTAGAAATCGACAGGCATAATCCCCCCCCCCCCACAAATGGTTGTTATGGGTCCAAAAATAACTTTAATTTGCCTCTTGGACGTGAAATATTGAGGAATAATAACCGTTCGACATAATATAGGGTGTCCCAAAACTCATATTAAAGATTTTTACCACGTGTCTTTTAGGTCAAAGTAAGACCTTCTTTTCGTAAAGATGTGTCCGAAAATGCATCCCCTCCGAGCTACAGCTCCCCAATATTTTCTGAAAACACCGGTTCATCTTTGATTCTAGCTACCGATCTCGGTAAAAATTGATGAAAATTGACTATTGTGGGTTATATTATGCATCCTCTATGATTCTGTGGTCTAAAATTTTTAAAAGAGTCAAGAAGGGGGAATTTAAGGGGGTTCAATTTTAAAAATTGAAAAATTGTTGGTGCTCCGTCTGAAATTGAGAAAAGTAACTACAGCATCCAACGAAAGGAATCAAAAGAAACAATGTTATTATCTTGTATTTTTTGTTTTGTTTTTTTTTTTTTTTTGGTTAGATGCACTGGAAATGAGTAAAATCGATTTTTTGCCGGAAGCGAACGTGGCGCGTCGCGTCGAGTCCATCGTTGAGTGGCATATCGAAAGCAGCGTACTCATAGAAGGATTCAGTATTCAGGTTTCAGAAGTTTCAGATGTGACTACCTGTCAAGGTAAAACTAGAGGAAAACATAGATTTATAGCGAATGTTCGGAAAAATCTGAATTGTATAAAAGCAGGGAACTTTTTTGAAAAAGAGAAGTATTAGATGCCGATGGAAAAGTAACTCACTTGCACGTAATAGAATTATAGGTTTTGAAACAGCCGTCTCCTGAATTATCAGTCTGTGCTGTACTACGTGACTCATATGCTTTTTATTTTAACCTTACACGCAATTATATGTATTTTCGAGAAAATTTTAGTATACCTTACCGCCTTCAGAAGAAGAAGTATATCGAGGTAGCGACGTTACCATCAAAAGAGCATGGAGGAAAAAATCGATTCAATTATCTAGCGCATCATGTTCATGTACTCGAGCCGTGTGCAGGAATCTCTCTCCCTCTCCCTCTCTCTCTCTCTCTCTCTCTCTCTCTCTCTCTCTCTCTCTTTCTTTCTCTCCCTTTCTCTCTTTCTTTCTCTCTCTTTCTCTCCACTCTCCTCCCCCCTCTCACCTCCCATTTTATGCGTGCGTTTGTACAAATATAAAGGACGGAGATATTGGTTGGAGGCTAAAATCACGCGATGACCCCTGAGATTCTATCCTTCTCCAACGCATGTTGTTCAAACGGACAAAGTATGTAAAAGAAATGATGGATCGCAATCAAAGGGGATCTGAAAATTGCTTATTTGTCGCTTTCCTTTTCCTCACCTCTAATTTTTCATTATTGTTTCTATGCATTCTATGGAATGCGATTTGATTTGATTTTTCGTTTTTTCCCCTAAGTGAGGTTTCATTTTGCTTCTTTTTTTAATTTTATTTGCTTGTATTTTATTACGCTAATTTATCACCCTTTTGTTTGGTCTTTATTGCAGTCCTTCAGTTCTAACATAAGCTTTTAGTATTTATATTCTTTTAGTATTTATTGATGGTTTAACTGGTAACCCAAACGTTATTACTATGCCTTATAATTATTTATTCATTTATTTATTTACACCCCCCTTCCTCAATTTATTTAATTGTTACTTCAATTTAATGATGCATTTTATCTCTATCTCATCGCCCAACTGAATGCACGAGTTTCAAAATTACAGAGATAGAAGGTGAAGTCATCACGTGGTGATACCTCCCTTCGTCCTTTCCTATCGTATTCGTTTAAAGGGGCGGAGAGAGAGAAAGAGAGAGAGAGAGCGAGAGAGAGAGAGAGAGAGAGAGAGAGAGAGAGAGAGAGGGGAGCGAGAGGGCGAGAGAGGAATAATATCATGTTCACCGAGTAATAAAATAAAACTACTCGCTGGCATTTGCAGCGAGATTCGAGGCGCTTAACATGTGTTGCAGGTTTCATACCCACCGACCTGCAGGCAAACCATCTGTGCACTGAAGCCGGGCGTACTTCCATCTGTTAGTGCATTAACTTTTTGTTTTTGTCACGTCGCGTCGTGTCGGAGGCTTTCGTTAAACATTTTCTCTGAAGCTTAATGTACGATTAATGCTCGCACGCTTCGAGCACTGACGAGCAGCGCTGCCAAAGTTGGTGGGAAATTCAAAAATCTTACATTTGTTTCAATGAAAAAATTCATACAAATGTGGCTCTCGCTAACTTTTGCTGTGAGAGATCGAATATTTAATTCTTGAGCAAAATCTAGCAAAAATTACAATGAGCGCATTAAAAAATTACGAAATTCACTCACAAACTCACAACCTGATTTTAAAGTTAATGGCGGAGTTACGCAGGTATACTTATCATTGGAGATTCCTATTTAATTTGAGGCTTTCCTCTGTGCTTCTATAGAGAGAGTGACATATTAGACAAAAATCCGCCATGACACCTGCGGAAACACAATGGTCCCTTCAGCTCTGGCTGAATAGAAATAGCTGCAAAAGCTATAAAGTAATTGAATATTAAATAGAATTTTGTGAAAGTCGACTGAATGCCGCGCCGCTGCTGGCTGTAAAAATTACAATGAGGAAATTCCAACTTCCAAGAGGGGCGTCCAGATTCGTCCACGGTCAGTTTCAAAACGTCCGGACTCGTCCACCGCACCGGCAAAAAAGTGCCAAGGTATATGGAGAACAGGTATGGACGACACTCTGAGGTTGGCTCTGATTGGTTGTGGAAAAACCGACTCCGCCGCCATTTTTCTGACCGCGCGATTCAAATTTAGATTTCACATCTTGAAAAGGAAAGTGAACAAGGTAATTTACGATGTTTATCCATTCTATAGTCATAACATTAACATTTAAAGATAAAAATTACATTTCATTGTATAAATAAACAATGTATTGCTTCAGACAAACTTCCCCTTCAAACCTAACCACAAACAACAATGCAAGATACGCGGTGTAAATAGGAGACAAGATGGCGGCCAAGTCGGTTTTTCCCAAGTGGCCACGCCCCCTGAGTCGAGTATTGTCCATACCTGTCCTCCATATATCTTGGAAAAAGCGATAATAAATAGACAGAATAAAAAGTGCCGATTCGGCAACGGCGCGTTGCGTTATTCGATCATGGCAGAGGAAAGTGACTCCATGATTAGGAAGTGATACTTTTTACAAATATTTGTACCCATGACATAACCTCACTCCTCTATGCCTGATGTATTGATAATTCAAAATCGACTATTATTGACGTAGGTGCCCAGTCTCTACACAAACGGAGCCTTATTTTCTTGAACAATTTTTCGTTGGTCTGTCGAAATTTGACAGCCAGGATGGAATGAATATAGTGCCAATTTATTGAGCAATGGATGGTACATAATTGGAAAAAATATTTTGGACAATAATCAAATGTCCGATCCATAGTATTGTTATCCTAGGATGCCCTGCCTTATAAGAGAGCTTTGGCAGATGTCGTTTGTCACTGTAATCAAATGGGAAAATTGAGTTGTACCCTTCCGACTACTAGGGTGCGCCACCGTCGCGTTAAATGCAAATCAAACGGAAGATGTTAGTTCAATCTTTCGACCACCAGGGGGGCGTTTGCTGATTTTCTAAAACCGAGTTTCGCTACTGTGCAGATAAGTACACTGTGCCCACTGCAACTATGCGCAAAACGGCAGCCCTGGTAAAGAGTAAACAGTGCAAAGTTCAGTAAATATCGTCATTCAGATACGTGGAGAGAAGGGGGTTACCGCAGACATTCATAAAGAGCACTACACGATATAGTTCAACCTCAGAACGTAAGCTTGGTCACAAGGCGATCCCTCGTTTCCCTTTTCCTCTATCGTAATTTGTTCTCCGCCCTTTAGTTTCATGTAAGCACCCTCGCTGCATCGTACCCACGTAAGATCTTAACTTAAACCCTCTACGTAATCGCTTAATAAAGATTTTTTATGCGACCAATAACTGAAACCCAACTTTCCTTTCGAATTTTTACGACACTAATATCACTTTTTTTTCTTTTTTTCCCCCCCTCCATATGAAACCTTTGCTTTTACCAGTATGAATCAAGACTCTACAATGCCGGGGTCCAAACTGCGCGTCTTCAAAAGGACAGAAAATTACACTTCATGTATTCATCTATTCCCGCTCTCATTCCTAATGAATCATTCGTAACTCTCGTGATCGACTCCCAATCACTTTGAACGGAAGATATAGGCCTGTGCGATGTTCGATTCATCGACGCTTGTTCGATGTTTAAGAGACATCGAATGCGGTTCGATGTCTCATGAGATGCATCGAAACATCGAAACATCGATTAACATTGATACATCGATTCACATCGAAACATTACAATTTCGATCCAGATCGAAAAATCGATCCAGATCGACCAAAGGGTCGTGTTGGTCACTGTTCCAATCGATCTTTAAAACAAAAATCAAGAAACATGACAGTTTTTTGTCGAATTTTAGGTATTTTGATGTAAATGTATGCTTACATGCAGATCGGTTTTTCGATGCATATCGATGTTTCGATGTTTTTAAGTAAATTAACGATTCGATACCGATTGTGGATCGATGTTTCGATATTTTCCGATATTTTTCGATTTTTCGATGTTTCGATACATCGCTCCGATGTTGGAAATCGGCATCGAAGTGACTTCGGTGGACCGAACGAGACATCGCACAGGCCTAGGAAGATACGAGGGCTGATCGAAAAGTAATGCACACTCGTAGATATCTCGAGACTTACACGAGATAAATCAGATAATTTGGGCTTATCAGTTACCTAGTGTCATCCTCTGATATCATGCGAAGTTTCATACAAATCGGTCAACCCGTTACGAATCAGTGTACGATGATATGGAGCCTAGTGCAGGTGATTTGTCAGTGCGAATAAAACAACGTGCAGTGATCGAGTTTTTGCAACGATTGCAGTGATCGAGTTTTTGCAACTTTTGCAACGATTTCGCAAGGATGGAGATGAGTTTCCTCTGAAAATTGTGACCGGAGACGAAAGTTGGGTACACCACTACGATCCAGAAGAAAAAAATCAGAGTAAAGAATACCGCCACAGTTCATCTCCACCGCCGAGAAAATTCAAAGTTGCGCCGTCCGCAGGCAAGATTCTCCTGACAGTTTTTTGGGTCGGAAATCGAGTTTTGCTCATTGATTTTTTGGAAAAAGGTGCGACAGTCAACTCTCCACGTTACATCGAAACTCTAAGAAAACTTCGAAGACGAGTCTGTAGGGTTCGTGGATCAACCGACCGCATTTTGTTGCAGCACGATAACGCGACACCGCACACTTCTCACGCGACTAAAGAAGCCTTAACAAATTTGAAGTTTGAGACGTTACCACACCCCCCATTATAGCCCTGACCTCGCACCGTGCGACTTTTATTTGTTCCCAAATTTAAAGAGACACCTCAAAGGCAACAAATTCTCTTCGGACGATGAAGTGAGAGAAGCTGTCCAGTCTTGGCTAAAGAAGCAAACTTCAGAATACTTCACTGACGGCATGAGAAAACTGGTTCGACGCTGGGAGCGCTGTATCGAGTTAGGTGGTGACTATGTTGAAAAATAATATACCATTTTAAAGGTAATTACATCTACTTTCATCTCTTTTTTCATTTTTGAAAATATCTCAAACCGTTCTCGAGATATTTACAACTGTGCATTACTTTTCGATCAGCCCTCGTACTACGGAAATACAGGGTTGTGAGATATTCAACGGTCACCAATTGCCCAAAGTGTCATTTTTAGGTAAAAATAAGTCAATATTGTAATTCTTCGAAGCTAGAAACTTATTGGGTTCAAGATGAGCATTGATTTCAGCTTTTTCCTTGCAGTCCGGTGATCTAACTTTAAAAAAATCTTCCTGAGGTTCGCGCTCATCTCTGAGCACACCATCATGGTCGAAGAAATATTGTAGTACATAATGTTCCTTCAGAAATCCCTTCTTCAAGTTGTTGAAGCCACAGGAAGCTGTTACAATAAACTGCCTTCACTTGATATTAAATTGCACTTTGTATCTTGTCAATCGTGTTTTGTTCTTAATTGCATTGTGGCAACAGGGGGGAGGGGGGGGGTTGCAAAGACGGCAGTATTTATAACCCTTTCCTCCAAAAACCAATGAGCAAAAAAAAAAGTTATCACTTTTCCCCGACTCTGCCCCCCCCCCCCAAAGCCAACGCTGAATTGGCGTCACTGATTGCTAGTAACTTCAGTGTAATTTAATTTATACTGTATCGAAAGCTGCATTTTCTTAAGTTTAAAGGCTAAGACTTGTGTAGTGTACCCTTTGTTGATTTTTTTTTTTTTTTTTTTTTTTTTTTTTTTAATTTTGTCATAATGTGCTTGAAGTTAATTTTCTCGACAATTTAAACCCAACAACCGCAGAAAAGCCGCAGAAAAAAGAAAAAATCGTCCATGACCGTTTACAGTCTTTACAGTGAGACTATGTAAAATACTGCTTTTTGCGAACGGATAAAAAAAGACAGCCTTAAATTCAATTTTTCTGTCCGTTTTTACGGATATTCAAAGTTGATGAAGTCCATGTGTGATTGACATTATTGAATGCTATAGTTACTTTACACATTTAAAAAAAAAAAAAATAAAAAAAAATAAATAAATAAATAAATTAGTTTTTAAACTTTGAGGGGCCCAAGTTTGTGAGGGGAACATTTTTTATTTATTTATTTATTTTTTTTATTTTTTGTATGTTAACGTTCCAATGGGAAAAAAGTTGTATTTTGACTTCCACAACACGCGTTAATAATTCCCGAACGTTCTTTTCTGACGCCCTGTATGTCATCAGCAGCTTTTTGAACTAGACGTATACTGTGTCGCTTTTCATGCTTCAGTGCTTCACTCAGTGTATGTATAATAAATCCGAATCTCCTGACATGCATTGAGTAATAAATGGATTTTGGTGGTTTTCCATTTAGGTTTGAATTAAACTAACGATTGAACTGCAAAATGACATAAAAAAAATCGTCCGTCCATGTTTTCAAAACATTCACATTTTTACTATTTATTGATTTATGTGTCAAAAGTCACGGGTCATTAACACAATAACAATGTATTCTTCTGTAACGAAATAACTCTACGTCATACACAGGAAAAAAATGAAAAGTTCACTCCATGAAGGACTGAATACGGGAACTAGTCCAACTCTGATACTAGCCTTAGAGTGACTCCCATAAAATCTCATATTTTTGTGTATAATTTGGCCTAATTCCTGTATTCAGTTCTTCGGGAGTGAACTTTTTTAATTTTCATCTTCTTTTTTTTTTGTTTTGTTTTTTGTTTTTTTTTTTACAGTGTAAAAATATTGTTGATACCAAAAGATTCATTGCGTCAAAATGCGTTATATTAGACGAGATTTCATCACATAATGGAATTTAAAGGGTCACTCGTAACCGCATCTCCGAAACTTTGAAGCGTAGTTAGAAACCAAAAGCATCCTTGCTTTCAGCTCTTCGAGTGCTTTCGTTCGCTTACTCAAAACACTAAAATTTCACCCTTGTAAAAAAAATATACATTTGTATATATCTTGTCGAAAAAAGAGTAAAATAAAAGACTATCACTTGAACTCAGAGCCACAAATTCCGCACGGCTCAAATTCTAAAGTCAGATGTGGCCTCCTTTGATTGTTACCTCAAAGCTCCTGAATCATTGTTCATAAAAAATTCCCTCAACGTCTGCTGAAAGTAAATACCGTCGACAACTTGCACGAACCCCTATTTGTTTTCCGTGGAAAATGATTTACTAAGTGGAATGCATAAGCACCGTTGTTCCTTTTCTTTTATTATTATTGTTCGTTTGTATTCATTATGTTCCATGACAACTCACCAAACTTTATCAGAATTTATCGCCTGCTAATTAGGCCGTTGATACCCTGCTTGACTACTCCCTTAGGCTCGCAGCTTTACTTCCAAAAACGCTTGTCTGAAGGAGTTAGTGATTTAGTGGAACTGCGGATCTGTAGAATTGGATCAAGCTCATTCGTCTGACCAAAAAGTGGGACGAAATAAGGGTGTTACTGCGTTTGATTTACCGAATTTACGGAGGAGTTTTCTGTCTCTGGAGATCTCTCCCCCGCTACTCGTCCCAATTCCGCTCGCTTCGTATCCCCACTTCCGCCTTCGAAGAAAAATTAGAAGCTGTGAAGAAGGAACAAGGGAGCTCTCTTCTCTCTCTCTCTCTCTCTCTCTCTCTCTCTCTCTCTCTCTCTCTCTCTCTCTCTCTCTCTCTTTCTCTCTGTCCTTCTCTTTCCTTTTCTCTGTCTCTCTCTCCTCTCTCTCTCCCTCTCCCCCTCTCTCTCTCTCTCCTCTCCCCTCTCTCTCCTCCCCCTCTCTCTCCTCTCTCCCTCTCTCTCCCCTCTCCCCTCTCCTCTCTCCCGCCCTCCCCTCTCCTCTCTCCCCTTTTTTCTTTTTTCCTCTTTCCCTTTTGATGAGTGAGAGATACTCTCACGCCTCTATCCTTCTTTTTCATTAGATAAACATCGTTTTAATTTTAACTCTTTTTCTATCGAATGTCAGGTCTAAACATAAAGGTTTAGATTTCCATGCAATGGATCTGTTGCAAACTTTTGCTGGAGCGTTATGAAGGGTTGATTCCGAAGTAAAATCATTTGAAAATAACGTTCAGTGCATCAGAAAGTTCCAAACTTTACTCACAAAGTCAGTAAATGCTTTGACCTTATTACAATGTGACGATGAACTGAGTGGATAACAATATAAATTAAGGAGTCCTGTATGTAATCGTTGCTATTTATGCTGAGAAAAGTGATTCATCGACGTTCGATAGTATTCCCTTATTTCATTCGTCCGCCATCTCGAAATTTTGCGAAATACATTTTTTTGAAATTGTGAGTGGATTTTGAGACTTTTTAATGCTTTCAGTGTAATTTTTACGCAATTGTAGGTAAGGACCAACGCTCCATGACTCACAAGGGGAGGCCCAGAAGTCGCCGCCTCCGATTTTGAAAACAATTGCATGAAATTGTAGCTAAAGTAAAACTATTAGGCCCGTGTTTCTCACTTTTTGCCAATGGGACTTCCTAAAGCGTCAGGAATTTTTTGAAAGTTGCCGAAATTCATGTAAATATTCGGAACGCTCTCCGCTCGGGCTTTTACGTGAATTTCGGCAACTTTTAAAAAAATCCTGACGCTTTAGGAAGTCCCATTGGCAAAAAGTGAGAAACACGGGTCTAATAGTTTTACTTTAGCTACATTTTCGTGCAATTGTTTTCAAAATCGGAGGCGGCGAGTTCTGGGCCTCCCCTTGTCAGTAGCAAAAGAATGCGACAGACCCATTCGGCAACAACGCATTTTTCCAAGTATTTTAAACTTTATGAAAAATAATGGGTCTGTTATAAACTTTTGATACAGTGATAGAAAGAGTTGTTTCCGGTGTAAAATCTTTTGAAAACAACCTTTGATAGCACCAGAAAGTTTTCAAATTATCTCGTAAACTCCAAAATTGCGTTTAAACAATAAAGTTCCTATACGGTTTTCATACATATGAGCAAGTCACTATGAGGGACATAGCCGTAGCCATGAGTGTGTCTTTCTCTCTCTTGGCTCATTTCATTACATGCGTTAAAAAAGGACACAAATAGGGGCTGGAGTGACGCGACAGCCCCTATCTCTATCATTTTCTTACACCTGCGTTCAAATGAACAGAGAGAGAGGCAGACAAATTCCTGGCTTCAGCTCTGATGAAGAAGTCCCATTCAATCGCAACTATCTATGCTAAGAATGACATAATTCTTGATGGAAATACTAGCCCGCAGTATTGAGTATGCAGGGCTAACATTTTTAAAAAAAGCAAGAAAACTGTATCTGATAAGCCCACCAAAAAAAAAAATCATCGATTTTTTTTTATCTCCCCCCCCCCCCGACTTATCGACCCTACGCGCCAGCTATGATGGAACTTCGTGCCCCGTTTTGACGATTTTTTCGCCTTAACGTGTGTCCGGCTGTTATGAACCTAAAACCAGGTTTTCTCATCATAAGATACCTCTTTTTCACCCCTTTCGCGAGACTCACCACGTATATTGACCGGCTGATTTCAAATTTGGCCCTAGTTTTTACTCAAAACTCATACTTTTTCCAGAATTTCGAATTTTTTGCGAAGAAGACGAAAGATCGAATTTACGTATAATCTAGGCTAGTTTAATGTAAACTGGTAGCATTTTTGAAATCAGGTCTTAAAATACATATGAGATAGCGATGTTGAAGTAAAATTGTAGGCGGAGAATTATTCTAAAACACTAAAAATTCGTAAAATTAACACTGATGGGTGGTGGATGTCGCGGACACATTATGTCGTTTTGGATGCTTACTTCGTTGTAACTGCTTCATTAGACAGCCATCTTGAAATTTTGTTGAAACGTATTCATTCACTTTCGAGTAAGTTTTGAAATTCTTTAAGGCTCTCAATTTTATGTTTCAGTGATATATTTTACATTTAAACCGACCCCCCCTTCCTGTCGTAAGATTGACTCGCCAAAGATTGCTAGCGCTCCAATTTTCAAGAAGGAATTGGGTGTAGCTTAACCCTTTATGGACCAAGCTTGAGTGTACTCGTTTTTCTCCTCTAGTATATATGTATATCAGATTGTTACAGTCTTCATTCCGGATAAACGCTATTATCGATGGAAACACTTATCAGATAAGGTTTCTTCGGGCTCCTTCAATTCATGGTATATGCAATTCCAACTCCCTCAAGTTCGAGCAGTTAACTATATTTCCTGTACAAACGGGAGAGAGGCGTTCCTTTGAACTAACCTGACCCTTAGAGGATTAAACTATTCAAATAAGGGGAAAAATTGATCTTTATCCTGGATATTCACTAGATTACAAGCGACCTTATTTTCAAAAAATATGGTGATTTCTAACTTAGAATATACATGTACATTTACAGAGGAGGAAAAACTTTGATCTTGACCACATATCATCTATCAAAGCGTTCATGGGATTTTATAACACCTGTTACTTTTTTATTAAGTTGTCAGGAACGTATAATTTAAACTCGTTTGCAGGGACCGTTCAAAGATTGGATCAAAAGAAACGCGCCCGGCCTTTAGTGGAAAAGGAAGGTGAGTCGAAAAGGGATGAAGGGGATTAGAAGGTCCTTGTTGAATCATGGCCTGAAGTATGGAAATACACATATATATAAGGATAATTTAGAACTACAAAGGTTGAACGTGACAGCTTTCCTGTATTAACGGATGAACATATACATATACTGAAACGATGCATCGGTATCGTAAGATTGAAGGTGGAGTGTAAGGATTGATGATCAGATTACAGACGGACGGCTACGGATGAAACAACTGAAATCGTGTAGAGAAACGATAAATAAGACGCGGAAACTTGACAGAGAGAGGATAAGGAAAAATCTGGGCGCCTAAGACCGCCTGTATGGAGAGTGGAGGAGGTAAAGAGCCGGTGGTGCCAGATTTGAAGCATTGACGAATCCAGGAATGTATCCTTCTCTCTCTTTTTCCATTAGAATGCGTGTGTTAGAAAAGGATAGATTAGGGCCATAGTCATGATTTTTTTCTCCCTCTTCTATCCTTTTCTAATACATGCGTTCTAATAGGGGAAAGAGAGAGAATGACATAATTTCTTGGATTGGTTAGTGATTTAAAATTAAGGTGGATGTTCAGAAGTAAGCCTCTTTAACGACATAACTGTCCGCGAAAGCACCAAGCATCAGTGTTTTTTAAAACTAAATTTCTATGTATTTCTATGAATTTTCTTGTTACATACATTAAAAGTGTGCTAATCAATAGTGTTTGGGACGCTGATTTCAAAAATGACATAATTTTCTACTTAACTCGTCCCGATTTGACGCATATTCTACTTTTAAAAAATGTTCGTGATAAAGTTTAAATTATGGGAAAACTAGATTATTTCGATCAAAACTAAGGCCAAATTCGAACTCGGCAGGTCAATTTACATCGGACGGGTTACTCCTCACGCGATAGCAGGTCTAATTACATGAAAAAAGCCCATTTTTGTGTCTAGGGACCCTTGTTTTGTATTCATTGGGGGCGGACACCTAAGGTAAACACCCCAGTAGCCGGCACCCTTAAAATTTGCACCAGTACCCGGCACCCATTTTTTACAATGTGAAAAGTATTAGTTAGGTGGCACTAATGGTGTTTTACGTAGTTTTTTTTCCCAGACCTCAAGTGTGAAACATTCGAAAAAAACATGCAAAACACCTATATTGCCACTGAACTAATATTTTTTCATATTGTGAAAAATTGGTGCCGGGTACTGGTGCAAATTTTTGGGGTGCCGGCTACTGGGGTGTTTACCTTATGTCGTTAAAGCGTAAAAATCGATGTCAGCGTTTGGTGGAAATTTCTGCCACCAGAGCGCTTCCATTCGATTAATGTCAAATTACATGCAATTACAGTAATCGGCATAGTAAACGCGGACGATTTACCTTAAAAGCTGTATATTTTACATCGAGTCTCATGGAGCATGCACGGACAAAATCCGCACAATTGGCAACACTGAAAAGAGCCAATCTTGGCCTAAAGAAGGAAGAAGGACAATGGCGTTAGCTTTAGTCGTCACGGACACAGATTTGTTAAATTGTTTTGTTCCAGGAAAATTGAAAGATTACAGAGGGAATAATGGGAAGATTGGAATTGGGGGCTTTGTGAGTTGTGGAAATGTGGAAGTGGGTACTATACAATTTGTAGAATGTAAGTACCACTCGTCGCAATAGCGGTCTGAGGTATTAAAAAAAAAAAAAAAAAAAAAAAAAAAAAAAGGAAATAAAACGTTCCTTTTGACCTTTTAAGATTAATTTAAAACTTTGCAATGGCCATTCTTATAGGTTTAAGGTTTAATTTTCGTACTAGTTGAAATTTTTCTCTGTCATCAAAATTGGTCTTGAAATTTTATGAATGATATGAGATTTTTGACAACTTTTTTATGATCTCATACCGTAATGCATTGGTGGCTAGAGCTCATGCATTTTGAGTATCGGGTTGACAAGTAGCGGTGATTGCTTCCGAAATGCATCAGAACGGATCGGTGAGAGGTTGTTTAGCAAACAGTCCGGACTCGTTGCTAACCATCCATTTGCCTATGCATTTTGATACATTTCGGAATCAAACACGGCCGCTACATGTAAGAATCCGTCGACCTGATGCTCAGAATGCGTGAGCTCTAGTACAAGGTGGCAACAACACATTCTCTCTCTCTCAATTTACAGCCATGGCCCTCTCCTGGTAGAATTGACTCCTGAGAAAAAATCATGGCCAAATTTGCATGGAACATCATGAGCTCTCATATGTGAACACTAGTAAATCTATGAAAATTCTCATGAGTTTTCTCGTGAGAACCAACGGAAAATCATGGGCTCCCATGAAAAATCAAGGGAGCTCATAGGAAATTATGGGTTCATCATGGGTTTTATATGAGAAGCCCATGGAGAGACCTTTTTTACCCATGCGTTTTCATGAATTTTGCACGGGAACTCATGATTTTCTATGCAACATAGATCGATACTTTTGCCTTGTTTTAAATGTCAAAATTTCAAAATTGCACTAACCGCCAATGGTCCATTGGTCCATTCGTTTTGACTACTATTATTTCCTCAAGCCGTCGCAAGCGTACATTAATGAACGAAAAGATATAGAACTCATACTTTATCAAAGCAGATGGCGGTTATGATATACGAAGCGCCACAGAAAATTCTTAAATAATGAATCGTGGGGTATACATAAAGATTAAATAAGTCGAGGTAGTGTTTATTAAAGCAAGCAGAAAGGTATGCTAATGATGCCATCCGCACTTGCACCCAAATAAAGTATTAAGTTCACGCCAGCACGCGCTCTAATTAAGTGCCTTTTGGGAAGCATCACATGCATCATGCATGCTTGAAAACTTTCACTTTAAATTTCCCCTGAGAAAGTTATTAAATCGTTTAGCATTTTGCCGTGTATGAAACTCGGTGGTTAAAGCGTTTGAGCCCCTCCACTCCATAAGCTTTCCCAGTCCCTTCAACATATACCGCGAGATGAATTAAAACGAAAGTATGTAAGTGTGATGAAGAGGATGGTCAAAGTATGTTTTATTTATCGCCAGCGACTTTTGATCTCAGGATCATTATCACGTATATACACTTATTTAACTCGTTTAACCTTCTCAAATAACGCGACTCTTTAATTTTCTGTTTTTTTTTTTTTTTTTTTTTTTTAATTGTCTACGATAAAATAGGGGGTTTGGAGTTTTAAAACAGTGCTCCAGAAAGTTTCTCAGCTTGGAGTGAATGCAATACTCGAAAGGTGATGGAGAGACTCATTTCGCCGCAGCAGGCGGCAAATAAACTTGTTAGAACGTGATGGGGTTTGAGGTTTGCGCTAACTTTTGCTGCGACTGATTAAACCCGTAGGATCTCACGACACGACGGACCTCGCCTCGGCTTCGATGAAATCTTTGTTTTTATATCGCAGACTTTGGGCTCTTCGCGCGGGCCTACCCTTTGTTGTTTTTTCGGTGTTATGAAGAGCGAATGAGGCAGGTATTCCTTAAAGTTCGCCTCTAAGATAAAGCAATCAATGTAAAGCTAGAGTCGGAATAAATTGGCCAAGAAATTATCAGTACCTGAGGCAAACCGCGACTTTTGATTTCAACGTACAGCACAGCGTTTGCCAGTACGTGTAGAATGTAGAGATAGTTGATAGACATTCCTCCCTCGTTTGCTTCGGGTTGTGATATGAAGAGCAGGGTCAGAGTTGCCTGGTCCGAGCCTCGGAAAACTCCCCATACCGCGGCCACGCCGCACACTGTGGAGTGAGTCAATGGAAATAGACCGGACATACCGTCGCAATTTTAAATGTGTATTCCTTCGTTAATACGCAACTTAAAAGTTTGAAAGTGGTTTTATTGGATTTAATGTAAAATTTCCTACAAGAATCACCCGTTATAGTTTGTTTTTCGACTGTAAAAACATTCTTTGCATTTTTAGTCAAATATTTCATGTCGACCCTTCCCACACGGAAAAAAAAGATTAGTGAAAATAACCATACGGATACCTGATTTTGGCACCTGCTAGATGTTATGGTAAACTTGACCAGAAGTATGGTACATTTACCGATACTTTGAGTAAATTCAACATGCAATCAGGTAACATCACCTAGTACCTAGCAAAAACGTAGTATACTTCTGGTTAACATTACCATAACATCTAGCAGGTGCCAAAATCAGGTATCCGTATGGTTATTTTTACCGTAGTTTTTTTCCGTGCATTGACCGCACCATTGTTTGCATATGAGAGCGTAGCTTGGATTTAATGTAAAATTTCCTACAAGAATCACCCGTTATAGTTTGTTTTTCGACTGTAAAAACATTCTTTGCATTTTTAGTCAAATATTTCATGTCGACCCTTCCCATTGACCGCACCATTGTTTGCATTTAATTTTACATTTTGCATTTTTTTGCATTTATTTGCTTATGGCAAAAGTTTGCAAGAGCCCCATTGATGTAACCGTTTCTTTTGGAACGGTTTGCTCGATAGATAAACTGACACACTGGTGTGGATCCAAGGAAGTCCCCCATTGAGTAAAATTTTTACACTGTCTAAGAGGGGGTTTTCGAGAAAATTTTGGGCGTTGTGTTGCAAAAGTAGGTTTTAGCCCCCCTCCCCCCGGGACCTCAGCCCCTCGCTTGAAAGATTTCTAGATCCGCGACTGCTGACTAATGACAAAAACAAGCGAAATTTTCTCACCTGGATAGGTAATGGATCTGTTGCATACTTTTGCTACAGCAATATAGAGCCTCGATTCTTATGTAAAATTCGGCGAAAATAATGATATGAGCACGTTGAAAACGTCAAAAATCCACTCATTAACTCAGGAAATCACTTCAATTTCAAACAGCTCGCGCTACACTAGACACTATTTGCACCGGTATACTACTACATAGACGGAACCACCGTGCATAAGTGAACAACATCGTAACTACAAAATGATGGAATTCCCTTCTAAATACATGAACTATTGGCTGCATTTGCTGTCTGGTTTTTTCAGTTTATCAAAGATTACAAAATAATATAAGAAATGTACGCATCTGAACGAATCATTCCAACGTTTGTAAGTTCTGTTGATGTTTACATGAACGAGATGGTTCCATCTATGTAGTTATAAGTCGGTGATATAGTGTCTAGTGTAGCGCGGGCTGTTTGAAATGGAAGGTATTTTCTGAGTTATTGAGTGGATTTTGAAAGTTTTTAATGTGCGCATCGTTCTTTTCGCCGAATTTTCCGTTAAAAACAATGAGAGTTCTATTGATGTAGCGAAAGTACGCAACAGGCCCATTCTGTGACCAGATAGCCACTCTAAAACATTAAGCAAATTTTATTTCGTGATCAATGGTCACCGGTTACTTCTTTCGTAACCAGAGTTTCGAAACCACGGTCACTTCCGCGAGCCAATCACGGACAAGGCGATTCAAAATTCAAATATTCCCTCCGGTCACCTACTCGTCCGGTCACGTTTCACGTAGCCCACCTCGGGAGGTAGGTCTCGAAATTCGGAACCAAGCGGTTCCCGGTCACCTTTTGATACGGTACCGTACATAACCGTACGTTGCTTGGCTCCGCCCATTTTTAGGTGACCGGAATAATAAAATTTCGGTCACCTACCGTTTTTCGAAACCTGGTCGCGTAAAACGTAACCTGGTCACGAAATAAAATTTGCTTATTTGCACTTTCATTTAAAACTAATTTCCACTGGATTAATTACAATATTTGATGGAAGGTTTAAAAAACATGAAGCAAACAAACCTGAATCAAATTACCCATGCTGCCTCACTTAAGGATAGGACTTATAACATGTATCAGCTTCTCTATTGCTATACCTCGTTGGCATGTATGCATATTCTATACTTGATCGTGACTTTCCTGATTAGAGATTGAGAGGGGGGCGTCCGAATTAATTTTTGAAGGTGCGGTGGGAGGGTGAGGAGAGGGAGATTGCTTCTGTTCCATGAATCTTATTTAGATTATGCGCCTCAATCCCCAACCTGCATTATCATTTTAAACGGTTCATCTCAGTTCGAGCAACTTGCAAGCGTCTGTTGATAAAATTAGCCCTCGCATTTTCGGCCTTTGAAGCGCCTTGTTCATCATATACCTATAGCTACCGCGTAAGCTGTCGGCGGGTGACGGGAGTGGGAATGGGGGGGAGGGGGGGAGAATCTTTAATCCACCCCTCCTCTTTACTCATTTCAATCTTGAATGAGACGAGAGAGTGAACAGCTTCGCACTTTTCGACCCCCTCGAGGCTAGCGTTATGTGAGCGTGACCGTTCCGTGGCTTATTGGTATAATGAAAAGCATTGAAAATTCGGAACCATCACCATGTCGAGACAGCCTGCGGAAGTGCTAATGAAGAGTGCCCCCCCGAAAGTTCCTTTCTGATAAGCAGCGTAGCGTCCCCCCCCCAAATCCCCCAACGATTTTACATATGGATGATTATGTTCGAATCACTCCGAGCTCTCACTTTCACGTCGGTTGGTCATTCGATACGTTTTCCATTCCTTTTCATTGGTCAATACAGTCGTAGCTCGTTAATTCTAATCAAAGGAGGATCTAGAAAACCACTCTCTTCTCTAATTTCTCTCTCTCTCTCTCTTTCTCTCTCTCTCTCTCTCTCTCTCTCTCTCTCTCTCTCTCTCTCTCTCTCTCTCTCTCTCCGTGGAGACATGAACTGCAGTCACATGAAGATGTGTGTTCTTCTCTAACATACTAGCATGTTCAAATGGGTGAAGAGAGAGATAGTAAAATCACACCAATAAACTGTAGCCTGGAGAACTTTGAAGAGAAGAGAGATTTTGGGATAATTTGTCAAATTTTCCACCTTGGGGGGTCTGTCAGCGAATGTCCGGCAGTTCGTTAAAATCCATTCCTATTAGCATTTTTTGACAAGCGAAAACGCGTGACAATACAGGGCTGCCATTCTGTGTGTTTATAATTTACAAGGATTTTCCCAGTGAACTTCAAAATATTTTTTTTTAATTTCCCGCGAAATCTGGCATCACTGTGGTAACTTGGAGTGGATTAGCGCTAATTCGATCTGTTCCGCTTGTTTCTTTCGGCAAAATGGTGTCTGGTCCTTTTGGCGGGGAGATTAATTCGGATGTGACACTCCAGCGGCGGGCACCAGATACCCTGAATGATGCATTATGCATGTTCGCGTTTTCGTGTTTTCGTGTTCGTTCGGTGATTGGCTCGACTCGATGAGCGCGAGGACTGTGCAGTGTGCACACCGGCGAGCGGCAGGAAACGACGCGAGACGCGGCGGCAACGTTCCTTACTTCCGTTTGTTTTCCCACGGCTCGCGAAAATACAGGGTCGTCGATTATTGTTAGTAGCCAAACTAGGTAGGATCATCAGAGGTAACTTACTGGAAATCAGCGGGATCTTGTGATGATACCAACAGTCCAACAATGCAATAACTGTAGAGGGGCCTTGTGGACTGTGGAGTGTGAAGCCAATGGCGCGACGAGTTAGTCTTTATCTACCTCTGTCTCTCTCCCTTTGGTCTCTTTCTCTCTCTCCTTTCCCTCCCACTCACTCTTTCTCTCTCACCTCTCCTCTCTCCGTCTCTCTCTCCTATCTCTCCCTGCTTGCCTCTCTCCCTCCCCTCTCCTTTTGCTTTCTCCTCTCACCTATTTTACCTATGTATTCCTCCCTTCCTTTCTCCCTCTCATTCTTTTTCGCTCCCCTCGTATTTCTCTCTCTCGGCCATTCACTCTCTCCGTTTCTCTCTCCAATCCCCCCTGCCTCTGTCTGCTCTCTCTTTCGCTCTCACTCTCCCCCATTCACTTTCTTCTATCCCTCCCCCTTACTCTCACCGCCTCTCTCTATCCCTCTCTCTTTCTCTCCCATTCACTCTCTCCGTTTCTCTCTCCCCCTGCCTCTCTCGCTCTTTTTCTCCCCCATTCACTCTCTTCTATCCCTCCCCCTGAATCTCACTGCCTCACTCTCTCTCTCTCTCTCTCTCTCTCTCTCTCTCTCTCTCTCTCTCTCTCTCTCTCTCTCTCTCTCTCTCTCTCTCTCTCTCTCTCTCTCTCTCTCTCTCTCTCTCTCGCATTGGATCACATATTTTATAGGCAAGGATAGACATAAATATAAGGATAAAACCTCCTGTTTCTATCCTTTTTCTATTCATTTGCTTTCAAAGGAAAATTGAGATAAATGGAGGAAATCCGAGCTGCGCCAATGTTTGGAAAGTAATTTTGATGACACTGTGAAAGCATCTCTTATGACCATCCATTCCACTCTCGCGTGCGGTTTTGCTGACATTATTTGCAAACGAAATTTCTCTTGCTCTGCCTACGCTTATTTGACATACTGAAGGATAAGACTGTATCTAGTTCATGCGCTCAAAACGGTTCGTTATACTTACTCTTCTGCCGCGAATCTGTAACAGTACGCGAGGTAAGATTAGATTTCTTTATCGATGAGTATTGTTCCGTAGTTTTTTTTTTTTTTTTTTTTGTCGCGGACTCAACTAAACAACAGTCAACCTATAAACATCCCTCCGGTTGAACGTGGTGTTGAATGGTGACAATCGGTAAACAAAGGAAGGATAGTCTGGAGGTGACGAGAAGAGTGTTCACCATTCAACACGAGGGTAAATCAGAGGGATGTTGATTGTTGAGATGTTTAATCTGCGACTGTTGAAAAAGAGCGTCTTCTGCAGCCTCAGTTATTTCACTGCCACTCAAAGTGTCATTTCAGGTTCGGATGAAGATTTGAGGGTCGGAACTTTTCTGAGTCCACCAAACGTCGAAGTCAATAAAACCATTTCCCGCTAGTCAGGAGCATTGTGTATTGTTGTTTCCTGCCGTTGAGTTTCTCTTTCCGCCCCAAGCTCGCAGAACGAGTCTACGAGGTATACCGATAGAGTGGCTCATACATGTTATAAAGTCCTATCGCAAAGTAAGAAAAGCGTGGACGAACTGATTTCGGTTTGTTAGTAAAAATTGTAATTAATTTAGTGGAAATTAGTTATAAGCGAAAGTGCAAGTGTTTTAGAGTGGGTATCTGGACCAATGGGTCTGTTGCGTACTTTTGCTATATCAATATAACTCATTGTTTCTAACGTAAAATTCGGCAAAAATAACGATGCGCACGTTAAAAACTTTCAAAATCCACTCATTAACTCAGAAAATACCTTCCATTTCAAACAACCCGCACTACACTAGACACTATATCACCGACTTATAACTACATAGATGGAACCATCTCGTTTATGTAAACATCAACAGAACTTACAAACGTTGGAATGATTCGTTCAGATGCGTACATTTCTTATATTATTTTGTAATCTTTGATAAACCGAAGAAACCAGACAGCAAATGCAGCCAATAGTTCATGTATTTAGAAGGGAATTCCATCATTTTGTAGTTACGATGTTGTTCACTTATACGGTGGTTCCGTCTATGTAGTAGTATACCGGTGCAAATAGTGTCTAGTGTAGCGCGAGCTGTTTGAAATTGAAGTGATTTCCTGAGTTAATGAGTGGATTTTTGACGTTTTTAATGTGCGCATCATTATTTTCGCCGAATTTTACATAAGAACCAAGGTTCTATATTGTTGTAGCAAAAGCATGTGACAGACCCATTATCTCTGTGAGAAAATGTTGCTTGTTTCTGTCATGCGTCAGTTTATTTACCGAGCAAATCCATCCAAAAGAAATGGTTATATCAATGTGTGTGTCCAGATAGCCACTATGAACACTTGCTCTTTCGTTTCAAACCAATGCGGCTCTTGCAAACTTTTGCTGTGGGCAAATGAATAATCCAGTCTTGTGTAAACATCAGCGAAAATTACGAAAATCGCACTAAGGAAGTCTAATTAATTTCAGTAATAAACTCACAAAACTGCCAAAACGTCAAATTCGTAATGGTGGTTCAAAGCAAGTATCATGGGAGATTCCTGTCTAATTTGTCACTTTCTCTAAGAAAACACAGAGATATGTCTCAATTTTGATAGGAATCTCTCATGATATCTGCTTCTTTCCGCCATTAAGCCCGATTCTGAGAGTGAATTTCGTGATTTTTTAGTGTACTCATCGTCATTATTACAGGTTTTTATGCAAGAATCAACTCTTCAATCCCCGGTAGCAAAAGTTTGCAAGAGCCCCATCTCCACTGAATCATTTCAGTAGCGTCATTTGCGGGGGGGGCAGGGGGGCAACTGCCCCCCCCCCCAAGGGTCGGCCAAAAGTGAAAAAGTGACCTTTTTTTTTTTTTGTTGAGAAGAAAAAAGTTTCGAACTAAAATTTGGTGGTCATTAACGAGTTTTGTTGGAATTTAGGGCCTAAATACAGGATATGCAGGGCTGTAGAGTGTCTAAAATAATATTGATGAGCAAAAAAAAAAAGAAAGAGAGAGAGAAAAAAAAAAGGTCATTACATTTTTGCCCTCCCCAAGCCGAACCCGAAATGACGCCCCTGAATCATTTGCAATAAAGGTTAAAAAGGAAAATGAGGCAAATAAACTGAGCTTGTCTGAAAATTTCCATGAAAGATTTTCATCACGCGGCTACCTTCATGGTGTTTCAAAAACACGTCCTCATGAACCAGTGGCGGCTCGTGAAATGCGATATATTGATGTCCACTCCATTTAAAACTATAAAAAAGTATCGATTCCTCGGGGGTTCAATTGCACCCCCGGACGATCGATACTTTTCTATAGTTTTAAATGGAGTAGACATCAATATATCGCATTTCACGAGCCGCCGCTATCATAAACCCACTCTATTGGTATGCCTCGTTGGGACGGGTGCAAATTCCGAGCATCGGGTGCTGCATTGATGACATCCATCGTTGCCGAAAAAACAGTTCGGGTGAGACAATGAAATGCACCACCGTTGGTTTGGGCTAGAGGTGGCCGATTAATTGAATTTCAATCGATTAATCGATTATTAGACCCTGTAATCATCGATAGCTTGAATATATTGTGTAGGATCCGAATAATCAGCTAATCGATTATAATAATTTCGATTAATCGCTTCTAATTAATTTCAAAACACGTCATTTTGGCGCGACCTGTACTTAATTCCTCTCTTCATTTAGTGAATAAAGAATTTTTTCTCTGTTTCTAGTCATAGCGATGGACATGCAGCGCCATCTAAAAATTGTAGGGTAGTTAGTTTGTAAAAAGTTCTATCTAGTTCAGAAGTAGCAGTAAAACGGTCTATTATCGAAGGATGAGGAATGATAGATTAATGAAATCGATACAAATTGCCCCAGTGGTGGACTAATAACGAGATTTTTTTTTTTAATTGTCTGAATTACGGTAAACAATCGATTTTTAACCGATGGATCGATCTAGAACCTACCGTTTAATCGTTTAATCAATTTCTCAGACCAATGGCATAGCCAGGAATTTTTCGAGGGGGGGGGGTCCAAAAATATTAATGGGGCTCTTGCAAACTTTTGCTATAGGGAATTGAAGAGTTGATATTTGTACATGCATAAAAACGTGTAAAAATGACGATGAGTACACTAAAAAATCACAAAATTTACTCTCAGAATCGGGCTTAATGGCGGATTGTCGCAGGTATCACTCTGACATATCTCTGTGTTTTCGTAGAGAAAGTGACATAATAGACAGGAATCTCCCATGATACCTGCGTCGAAGCGCCATCACGAACTTGCCGTCAGAGCAGTTATGTAAATTTATTACTGAATTTTAGACTTTCTTAGTGTGATTTTCGTGATTTTCGCTGGGTTTTACATCAGATTGGATTATTTATTTGCTCACAGCAAAAGTTTGCAAGAGCCCCATTGAGTCGAATTTGTCTGCAAACGCAAAAAATTACCTTTTATTAGGGAAAATTTTGGGATCAAGGGGAGGGGGCCGGACCTCCTGGACCCCCCTTTGTCTACGCCACTGTCTTAGACTAACAAATCAATAATCGGCCAGCTCTATAGTTAGGTCGAAGTTCTTCACCCGAACCTCATAGTAAAATTCGTTTTATTTGTCTGCTGCTTTTTCTGTCCTACTGTGCGAGGATTTTCCCAAGTATGAAATTACCGCACTAGCGCTTATAGTGTCGGTTGATCAAGCATGCTGCAACACTATGAAAATCGTGCTCGCGTAAAAATAATGTATCTGCTCATTTCGCTTGTAGATTGCGTGGGAGCGTACGGAACGTAGGCCGTAAATCCCAACCCCTTTTGCTTGTATTTATTACAGCACTCCCCCTCACCAGATAAATTCATGGACTGGAGCATATTAGGAATTTTCAGTAACGAAAATGTATGTTTGTCTATATTCCCTTTTCCCACTCCTCCGTCGCGTCGCGTTTGGTCGACCGTCATTCTACCGCTCTAACAGCAGCCCTGTTTCCCCGCACCACGTTTTACCAATGCTCCCCGCGTGCACTCCTAGATGACAATTTACTGGATAATTAACCCTACTTACAGGATAATAGCTGGTACTTGACATTAACTGCGTCTAAAAGCGTTGCTGCTCATAGCTGTGTCATCGCTGGTGTTTCCTCTTGAAGCTATACGAATGTTTTCTTTACAAGTCAGCTCCTCGCTGCTAATTAATAATGTGATCTGAGCGTTCGGTAGAACGCACACGGCAAGTCAGACAACAGACCACAGAAAACTACCGAACGTATATTCACAGGAATCATCGACTCCGACCACTTTTTTCGGCTGATATCCTAAGCTACAGCAAAAACCAGGGTTTTATTAGGGTTGTGTGTTACATGGATCGATTCAGTCTGTTTCCGTGTTTGAACTTTTGCAAAATTCACGAAGTAAAACTCCCTTGTAACAGAGAAATCCTTAAAAACATTATCTCATTTTAAGTATGGTTCCCGCCTTTCAAATATTTGAATATCTACGAGCTCGAATCTCATTGGTTGTTAATCATTCGCCGAGCGGACCCGAGCGGACCCGACACCCAGAGTACAGGATCATCGTTAATTTCGTTTCCATCATTCCATCTGATCTGATTGTTTCGAAATGCAGACTAAATGCAAATGAAGTGAAACTGCCTCAAATTCTTCTGTTTGATTTATTCATTTTATTATTTATTCCCTACATCGATAGCAATTTTCAGAGCTGCTGTTCAGTTGTTTACTTAGTGAGTTTTATCCGTGAGTTTTCTTGAGTTTTGTCAGTTCTCTGAGGGCATTCATAACATAACCTACAACGACCGGAGGATGTGATTTTAGTGATTACCAATTAGCTTCTTTCTACTTTTTCTCTTACTGTGTATAACCAAAAGTTATCTTGAGTTTCAAACGTTCTTCATTCTTCCTAATTTGTCTCACATTCTGTAATCTATTTCTGCCATTATGCACCGTAGAATGAAATCATTTCAAGTGACTCTGGACAGGTGAAGCTGGCCTCGGAGGAAATGATTCTTCATTACCGTGTTGATACTTGACAAAAACAAATCTTAGCTTCACAGGCAAATAGAAAGTTGTGTAATGAGAGCAGGTTTGTTATAATCTTTTCTCTCTATTCACCATGTCTCTCTTCTCTGGTAGGTACATAATTGAAGATCAGCATGGAAATAAGATTGAGGCTCAGTTACATGCAGTCTTATGCTTAGAAGGAACTACCAAACGCAAAAGTTTTGGCAGTCAATAATTCAGTATAGGTGACAAATCTGTGTGTAATCCAAGCAACCTTCTGTGATCCGCGTGAATTCTTTGACTGTCAATACTTTTGCGTTTGCTAGAACATACATTTTCACCAGATAGAAGTTCCACTCCTCATGCTTTCCTCCCATAATGAAGCTAGAAGCTTTGTTAATTATATCGGATAGCTTTGATCTCGATCTATTGTTTAATACTTACGTAATATTGACAATAATTGGCATCAAAACTAACGTAATCTTCAGGTATTCTCCAACATTCTTCTTTAAGGTAAGCTAAAAATGTTTTACTACTGGAAACCTGGATTGTTTGGGGCTCAGTTTTCTGTTGCAATGAAGTATATGTCTCTGATTAAATAATATAGTACACTACTGGCGTTTTGATTACTTGCGAGAAGAAATTGAGATGTATTTTAGGCGCACTAATTTTAATCAAATCAACCAACTTCTTAAGAGACTAGAGATATTTCGTTGATCTAATAATTACACTAGTCTTAGAAACCAGCATGCCTAATGATCACCAAAGAGCAGCTTGATTACTCTTGAAAAGTAATCGAACAAGCAGTGGAATTGCATGTTACTAGGGCACTCAACATTTTGTCCATTCAAACCAATGCAATATATCTACACATTTGAGGGAGTGCACTGCGCACCTCTAAAAGTTCAACCTTTTGCATGTGTTTAAATGGACAAAATTCAGTGTTGCCAGACTACCGTCATCATCAGCGCCACTGCGAACAAGACTATATGTCCAACTCTCGGTTTAATGTATACGGCTACAGTAGCTTTCTTAAGCAATTCATGGGGCCTGATAGAGGTGAGTCTACGTGTCTGGTCTCCATCAAACGCAATGGGCTGATGTTTTAATCGGGTATGAGATGGTATGCATTACTTCCAAAATGTCAAAAGTAACTGCATCAATGGACCAACACTATTCAGAATAGTTGGCTTTTCTTTCTGTTCAGGTGGAATGCTGGAACGACGCTCATTTTCAGCAATAGAGAAGTTCTGTGTTTCATCTCCTTCCGCTTAAAATATTAGACTAGCGTTTCTAAGTAGGTATCTTAATTGAACTCTTTTGATAATTAGTAATCAACCTTTTAGTCCTCACCAAAGTCAAAACAAAGCTACCAGCAACAGAGTTGGGAAAATAAGACTCCATTACCAAGGTTGAGCTGCCGATTACTTTTCACAGGTAATCAAGCTGACACTCTGTCTGCATTTTGTAATCAGGATTTAGAAATTTTCCAAACTGATATTATAGTGTGATCCGGAACTATTTTTACAAGTTACATGTAACTGAACGCTATCTTATTTCCGTGATCATCTATGTGTGCTGTAGAATAAAATTATTTCAAGCGACTCAGGGCAGGTAACGCTGGCTCAAAAAAAGTTATGATTCTTCATCGCTGTGTTGACATAAGCCAATGTTAGTTTTACTGACTAAAGGTTCATGCAGAAGGTCAGTCCAATAGTGACATAATCTTTTTCTCCATTCAGTGTATGCCGTTAGTGGGACCTGACCAAATAGAGAAATCGACGCCCATTAAAATAATATGATGGTTTCCCTTGTTAGTCTCAAAGACCACACGTACACTTACAGTGCTATCAGACTGACCTATTTAAATGGACTTTGGGTTGTCAGAAAAACCAAGATTTATTTATGTCAACACAGTGATGAAGAATCGCATCACTTTTTCTGAGCCAGCTTCACCTGCCCACGGAAGTTGCTTGAAATAATTTCATTCTACAGCACATCTAGATGATTGTGGAAATAAGGTTGTGTTCAGTTACATGTAACATGAATTGTGTTTTTGTCAACACAGCAATGGGGAATCAATTCCTTCAAGCCAGTTTCGCTTGCCCGGAGTCGCTTGAGATGATTTCATTCTACGGTGCATTGAGGCATAAATAGACAGGGTGTAAGAAAGGTCCACCCCCCCCCCCCCTCGAAACCTTTGAACGGCTAAACATTGATGGACGAACCTCGGGGAACGTTTCTAACTGAAAGGAAACTAACTTTTCGCGTATTTAAAATTTCGGAGGGGGGGGAGGGAATTCGGGTTCGGCACTAACTCAAAATTTTCTAGTAGCAACTCCTATCTTGTGATACATCTTTAGAAAGGGCACACAATTCTAAGAATTTTGGCGGAAAGGGAAGGTCATTGTCGTTTTTTATTTTCGATACATCGAAGGTCAAAGTTCGACCCATTTTCAAAAAAACATTTCTTCCATTTGAAAAGTCAGAATTTAAAAAAAAAACTAGGAACCTAGAATATTCTAAAAAAACAAGTGCGTTTCAAATAAATGCTGCGAGCGCAAAAATTCAGCCCTCATTTGGTTATACAGCTCACCTACAGTTTTCAAAAAAATTACGCCTCATCAGGTGGGCTGCCTCGAAAATTCCGAGGCAGCGAAGGCACGACCTATCGAGTGATACGTGTCTCGAAAAGGCACACAAAACTAAACATTTTGGTGCTAACTACTGGTTGATGTGTTTAGATTTCGACATTTGACAAAATTGGATTTCAACGGTTCTCAAATTTCGATGTATCGAAAACCAACAACTATATCGACCTCCGGTTTTCGCCAAAATTCTTAGAATTTTATTATCTTTTTCACGATGTAATCACATAATAGGGGTTGCTGTTTAAAAATGTTGGGTTTGTAGGCAACCCCCCCCCCCCCCAAGGGACGCCCTCGGATATTTTGGATACGCTAATAGATACTTCCCATTTAGTCGTTCAAAAGTTAAGATAGGGAGGGGGGACAGACTTTTCTTTTTTTGGTTAGCAAAATATGGAACAATTCAAGAAGAATTAAGAAATGTCGAAATTCAGCAAATTATAGGTAAATACTAAAATCATATCCCAGTCGTTGCAGGTTAAGTTATTTCTTACTTTATGGCTCGGTCGCCTCTGGTCCGCCATACGATTCATACGAAGCTCTAAACATATGCGCAGTAGACTAGTGCGCACGGGGGCACTCTGGTGATGTATGAGACCAGTGTTGCCAAACATGGACAGAAACGACCACGTTTGGACAAAAACTGTCCACGCTCCTCTCATGCTGGCAATGGCGTGGACAGTTTTCGGTGGCTCGGACCTGACAACTCTGTATGATACCCCGGAAACGTGAAAACTTGAATCTAGTAAAAAAAAAACAAAAAAATAAAAATAAAAAAAAATAAAAATAAAAAAAAAATTAAATAAAAAATCCAACCCCCCTTTTGAGAGATTTATAAAATACTAGATCTATCCAATCAAAAAATGGCTGATATCCGACCAAAAACCCTCTCGGGTGCAAAAAAGACGGCAAGTCAATAACTCTGTTCCATGCAAAAATTGCTCTAATGCATCATCTCAAAGGTGTGATATCATCGAAACGTCAACTCCAAAAGCTCTTCACTTTTTCTCCATTTATTTTTGACGAATCTTTGCTGACCAAAAACACCCCTTATTTCCAATTCATCCTCTAAAAGAGATGATATCATTGAACGACAAGGCAACCTCGTAAAATGCCTTTAAATGAAGGAGTTTGAAATGGTAATTATTATTGACGAATCCAAATGCAACCTTTAACATGGCTTCTTTGGAGTGAAGCAAAATGACAAGATAAGCGAAAATTTCAATTAAAAAACGGAAAAAACTTGCCGTGCTTGGCCGCTCCTAGCTCTCTTTCGCACTCCAACACAAAAGAGAGAAGAACAGAAAGGAATACCGGATTAAGGGCCAAAGTCGGTCCCTATAGTTTTGAAGACTTGCTAATATTTAATGGATATGGAAAGTATCACTGAAAATTCGTTTCGTTAAACGAACGAAAGCTCCAATTTGCTTTCAGACTTCAAAAGTTCATTGAACTTAAACAAATTTTGATACTCTAATAAAAATGCAAATGCCAAAGCTCCAATTTGCTTTGAGACTTCAAAAGTTCATTGAATTTAAACAAATTTTGATACTCTAATAAAAATGCAAATGCCGATCATGAGATCCGAACACTCACACTCAGTTTGTGAAAACAGTGAGACCGCATTACTCGTGAGTGAACGAACTCTGATTGCCCACCAAATGCTAAATTGATCGCTACAGTGCATTCTCTCTTGAGCGGCCAAGCACGGCAAGTTTTTTCCGTTTTTTAATTGAAATTTTCGCTTATCTTGTCATTTTGCTTCACTCCAAAGAAGCCATGTTAAAGGTTGCATTTGGATTCGTCAATAATAATTACCATTTCAAACTCCTTCATTTAAAGGCATTTTACGAGGTTGCCTTGTCGTTCAATGATATCATCTCTTTTAGAGGATGAATTGGAAATAAGGGGTGTTTTTGGTCAGCAAAGATTCGTCAAAAATAAATGGAGAAAAAGTGAAGAGCTTTTGGAGTTGACGTTTCGATGATATCACACCTTTGAGATGATGCATTAGAGCAATTTTTGCATGGAACAGAGTTATTGACTTGCCGTCTTTTTTGCACCCGAGAGGGTTTTTGGTCGGATCGTATTTACGGCAGAAATCGGCTGTACTTTCAGTGAACTCGATGCACCTCCGGTATCCAACCCTTTAACCCATTCCCTTTCATTCCTGCGGGCCGATCATTTACTTCATCGGTAAACCGATCGTTATAACTGTCTACGAGTGATGCTATTGGTCGAATATTGTAAAACTTAGCCGTTGTTATGGTAACCATCGTTATAGTGTCCGTTTTTTAAAGGTTACTCATGAATAGCCTTCATAAAACGAGACTCTTAGCGATGGTTACCATAGCAACAGCCAAGTTTTACAATTTTCGACCAATAGCATCACTCATAGACAGTCTTATCGATCGGTTTAACGATGAAGTAAATGATCGGCCCTCAGGTGCACATTTTAATGTACTATCGACGAATTAAAGATTGTTGCGAGATTTTCACAAGCTAAGTTTCGCCTTCAAGGTTCCGGTTCGGGCAGTTTTCATACTCATTCGGCTGAGAGAGCCGTTGCAGATCAGTCTCGCATTCTCACGCATAACTACGGTAGTGGTCGCTTAGAGTCCCTGTGCAAAACACTGTGTACGCACGTTATTCAATCATCTAAACAGTGTTTTCGATCCAAGCGATTCCTAAAATGTGCTCCAATCGTGCTGAGTCAGTTCTTTTGAGTTTCTAGGGAAAAGGTGCATGGTAAGTGGACTTAATAGGGCAGTTGCAAAAGGGTCTGAAATGTTGTGTTTTTTTTATAAAGAAAAAGAAAGTATAGTCGATGAGCTGAGAACATGCGGATGCCTTTGGTTCCTGATTATGTTCCCATTGTTCCGGGGATGAGGTTTTGACCCAGGAACCATTGTTTTAATTATGAATTCCACGTATAGTGACGTCACGATTTTTTACAACTTTACACGTGTGTTTCTCCAAAACCGGGACTTTTCGGAAAAAACCAAAGACTCAGCTCATTAAGTATCAGAAGTGGCGGTAGCCGCCCAGGCCAAGTCAGAAAACGCAACCTGGGAGAGCACCGTGAACACTTATTATACACGCATCAGCTCATTTCATGGCATTTCATGGAAATTCGGCCGGTCTGTCACGGTTTCCGAGTAAACCGTAGAACAAAACCCTCAAGTGTTGTATATATTCGGAATCCGCATGTCATGAAGCAGTGCGTGTACGAAGGAATTTTCTTATTAGTTAGATTTGGAAGAGAAATCGTCCAAAAACCCTTATTTATTAGGGTAAATCGCTCCAGAATGGCATCTCGCGGTACTCCACATTCTGACATCAATATCCAGGCAACTACTGCACGAAACATTAAATGCTTGGTACCAAAAGAACCGGCTTGTCGTCAGGATGCTCGCTTTTGAAGGAAAATCTATTTCGATAAGTATTAAGAGAGATAAAACGAAATAACCGTCGAAATTTGCTGTTTTTAAGACCATTCTTTAGCCAAGGCTACAGCAATGACCATGGCTTGTAATTAAGAATCGTTGGTACGGATGCAATCCTTGAAATTCAAGGAACGTGCTTTTGCCAAGTAGGCTCGATTTCATTGCCAAATAAGAAAGTTATCGGTAAAAAACGGATGTCAGGTTGAGAAAAGCCAGATCGCAAATTTCAAAGATGGCGGGTAGGACTTGGTTTGTTGTTTGCAAGTTGCAACGATTGTTAGGTAAAGTTAGGTTATGTACTCAAACTCGCAATCATCATTTATGTCGGGCATGTCTCACAGATGTTAAGTCTATTTCTGTTCTTCCATTCTTTCGAAGCAAATAAACGTTCAATTTCACTCTTGTTTTGATTCGCCGAAACATTGCTGAAGTCTATTGACTGAGTGTATGTTTTTGATCTTCTGACTAGTCACCCTCTCTTCGAACGAAACCTGTCGGTTAGCGGAGACCAAAATTTTCCTTTTCAGAAGTTCTTATACTCCTCTTTGGGTAACTTCAATCCATCCTCGTTTTGCCTTGTGAGAGTTAGAAACAGATTGTTCCAGAAAATAAAATGTCTGATTGATCGTTTACATTTTCCGCTCACTCCGGCCACGACAATTAATACTCAGGTATTATTATTATTATTGATTGACAGTCTCACCTCTTGCCTTATGAATTATAGGGTACCCATTGCAGTTTTATCACTCATGAAAGTGTCGAAGGAGTCATTAAACTTAAAGCACAGCGAGACATAGGTACCAAGGTAGTTGACGGGTCATAACTACGTAGGCCAAGTGTGCAGTGCTTTCAACGTGTTATTCTTTGAATGACATCCTGCTAGATACTGTTTGGGGACTGTTTATTATTTATTGTGTCTTTCTAGTCCAAGCGCTTATCAATTTTAAACTATTCATTGTATTACATCCGTGAGCAATTTGCTCCAAGCTTATACCACTTCAGAGAAAACGCAAGTAAGTTAAGAAATTTCATTCGCCGTGACATAATCCCTCAGCAGGCTGATTATAAATGATTGTATCGTAACGCCATTGAGTCGATGATCAATCAAGTACGTGTTATCTCATGGGTGGTATCATTCCGATAGGTTTAATCCGTATAGAAACCCTCCCACCTCTGCGGAAATTCTCGGATAGCTCAGGAGTCATTGGTAAATTTCTGCAGAGATGGAAGGGTTTCAATCGAGCTGGAAGGGTTTCTATTGGAATGAAACCTAACGCAATAACACCACCCAGAAGATTAACATGTATGTGATCATTGACTGAATAGCATTACTATACAATTGTTTATAATCAGCCCGCTGAAAAGTAATCAGACCCCAGAGACGGTAAACAAAGTTTGTCGCAAGTAAGTTTTCTTAAAAAATAACACGTGTTAATTTGATAGTTACCAGGAAACCTGCTTTTCAGTTCATCAGTTAGTTTGTAAATTGATAATCACTTGTAATCAATTGTAAGACTCCTCTAAAGTCTCACTCAGTGGAATCATTTGATGCTGAAAGCTCTGGAGCCTTAGCCACCGCTGTAAGAACTAGGGAAAACAACTCCACAGGCAATCTGCAGGCAGCAAGTATTTCTAGCATCCTCTGTGGCTCTCACCCTAGGTAAACTTTTAAGTATTTAAGTGCAACTCGCACATAAGTATAATTTGGTCTGCCTAAGTAAGTCTAGAGACTGAGTTCATTTGTGTGCATATTACCAGACACAAAAGTTTTAACTTTGGAGATATGTTGGAAATTCTCAGGGAGTCAAAGCAACATTATGCGCTTCGTTTGTATTCTTAGAGGTCAAAATATTTGCGTTAGCTAGTACGCCTTGTCAATCACCCTACTTACCAAAGATTGGTATTTGAAACAGAAACTTTTGTTACATCTGAGGCATTTTCCTCAAACTGCAAGTTAATTAACTTATGAGTTTATTTTATTTAATTGCAAGTGGTGATTTCCACCCTTAAATAAGTAGAGGCAGTGTGGTTGTCTGCAATCTGGCAACGTTGCGTTTTATCCATTCAGATGTATTGAAGAGGTTGAACTATAGGACTTGCATGGTGCACTCTCTCTAAGTGATATTTTGCATGGATTTAAATGAATGAAATGCAGCATTGCTAGATACCTACCACACGACGCCACTGAGTAGAGGTATTTTCAAATTGTTTGGCGTTTGACAACTCTCAGGCGTTATACGCAGACATTTAATTACACTCGGAGAAATGTTCAACGCAAAGTAATTTATATGTCCACAAACAATAATATTTACCTATACCTAGATTATAAGACTGTTTGCCAGGCACTCTCCCCTCAGCATTTGTTTGTCAATCCTTATTGTTCTAAGAGGGTAAGACAAATGACCAAGCTATTTATTGGTCGTCTTATTCTTCCCATTGAATCAGCATAGAGAGAGGCAGAGAGGTTGAACCTTTGCTGTCTATGAAACTCAGGTAAGTAGGTACATCAAATCTTACGTCTCAAGGGTTTACATCCATAAGATTTCATTGTTAGAGTTTGGTCCACTCTACCTGGTGCTTGGGCAGAGAGTTATGAAGAGTCTCTGACCTGACTTCAAGGTCTCCACCTGTTGGGTATGTTTTAGTGCAGCTCACTCAACAATTATTGTTGGGTCTCCAAGGTACCCACATTTAAAATGTAAGAACGCCAAGTCTGGGTTTCTTTTCTACTTAAAACCAGACATAAATTATTTGCTGCATCCAAATTTGCATACCCGCTCCAATGAAGGCTTCACTAAAATCCGTCCTCAACAAAACTCCTTAGAGTTATGCAATGGGAGTAACAGCAAGTTAAAAAGGAAAACCTTAGGTCAATGAAAAGAATAGTTGGAAAATAAATTTCAAAAAGAAGAAAAAAATGAAAGGGAAAGAAGACTTGGGCCCGTGACTTTTCACGGAAAAGTAGAGGAATTCAGGAGAGTTGAATTGATGAATCGATGCATTTGAGTGTGAAGTAACTGTGAACTGGGTTACGGGCCCAAGTCTTCTTTCCCTTTCATTTTTTTCTTCTTTTTTAAATTTCTTTCCAACTATTCTTTTCATTTACCTAAGGTTTTCCTGTGGTTTACCTAAGGTATTCCTAAAGCCAGCCTCTCCCGTAGTAATTGAGAGTTAATATTTGTATGTGCGGCTGTCTCCACTGACTATGTAGATCAGAGGCAGGGCCTTAAGTTGACTCCACGATTAAACTTTGGGTTTCTGGATAATTATGTTGCCGAAAACAAACTTTGAGACCTGTGATCTCGGCTAACAAGAGGCTCGCTCAGGTGCAAATACTGTCAGGTCTCTTTTCTACATTTATGGCTATAGGGGATTCTGATCAAATCGACACTTGTCTACTTCAGGTTAAAATGGGTCAAAAATTATTTAAATTTGAACACTTATGCTAGACCTAGATACTTTAGAAGCAATATCATGGTTCTCAAATCATTGTTGTAATCAGCATTATTACAAGTGGTGGTAGCCGCCCTGGCCAAGTAAGAAAATGGAACCTAGAGGGCATTGTATGTTACGCCTTAAAATTAAAGTTATGCAATACCAGATGCAGGGTGGAAATCTTCTAGATTTTTTCATGAATTGACTTATTACTAGAGCTAAGCAAAGCTTTCTTTTCTTGCTTGAGAAAAAAAACTCATTGGAAGTAGGCAAGGGAAGGAGAGAAATTACATAATTCCAAAGCAAAAATTGATGGGAAAAAAAGAAGATAAAAATGGTTTCTAAAATATTTCTACCAAAAAGAGGAAAACATTGCGTTCTAATCAAACGCTCATCTAAAACAAGCAGGTATGTTACTTTAACCTTCCCATCTCTGCGGAAAATCTTCTATAGCTCAGAAGTCATTGTCGAAATTCTGCAGGGATGGGAGGATTTCTGTCGGAAGGAAACCTATCGTAATGACACCACCCATAAGAATAAAACATAGGTATTCAATCATCGACTCGATGGAATTTCGATACAATTGTTCATAACAGCCTCCTCGAAAGTAATCAGACCCCAGAGACGGTAAACAAGGTTAATTGCAACCAAGGTTTTTTTTTTTTTTTTTTTAAATTAACATATAGGTATTAATTTGATAGTTTCGGAAAAGTCTGCCTTTCAGTTCATTAGTTAGTTTGTAAATTGATTAATCACTTGTAATCGATTGTAAGACTCCTCTAAAGTCTCACTCAGAATCATTTGATGCTTAAAGCTCTGAAGAGCCTTAGTCGCCACCGTAACAACTTGGGAAAACAACTCCACGGGGCATCCTCAGGCAGCAAGTATTGCTCGCATCCTCTGTGACTCTCACCCTAGGCAGACTTTTAAATATTTGAGTGCAACTCGCACTTTTTGGTCTGCCTCAGTAAGTCCAGAGACTGAGTTTATGTGTGTGTGTGTACTACCAAACACAAAAGTTTTGACTTTTGAGATACATTGCGTATTCTTGTGGATCAAAGCAATGTTATGCGCTACGCGTGCATTCTTAGCAGTAGAAACATTTGCATTTGCTAGTACATCTTGTTAATCACCCTGCTTACCTAAGACTGGTAAATGAAGCAGAAACTTTCGTTATAATATTAGTTATTCTCCTCAATCTGCAAGTTAATAACTTATGAGTTAATTTCATTTAATTCCAAGTGGTGATTTCCGCCCTAAAATAAATAGAGGCAGTGTGGTTGTCTGCAATCTGGCCACTGCTGCATTTTGTCCATTTAGATAAGTGAAATTGTGCATGGATTTAAATGAATGAAATACAGCATTGCTAGATTTCATGCGACACTACTAAGTAGAGGTCTTTTCAAATTATTTGGCGTCTGATAGCGCTCAGGGTTTATGCGCAGACACGCGCTTTACTTCTACTGCGCTTAAGCATTAAGACATGTTCAACGGTCTATCAACAAGCACAGCACAACACAAGATGGCACAAGACGCAAGACTCTCACAAGAAAAAATGAGGATGAATTTAAATCCCTGGTGAAGGTAAAAAAGGTTTAACGGTTTAAAATGAGTGGGTATCCATTGACCAACAACTTTCATCTGAGAGGATGACAGTATCATAAGATATAAAATTTAGATATAAAACTTAAACTATCCATCCATGGATTTCAGCAATTCAAAACAAGAGTGAACTCAAAAGTTTGTTAGCTTAGAAGTAACGCTTTGAATGAACAGCAAAACTGAAATAAACAAAATTTTGAGCTGTCAGAGCATCTGAAGTAGGTAAGTGCAAAAGCAATGAATAACTATGTAAGGAATAAAAAGCGTTTGTAATGAAACCATAGAGCTAGGTAGATAGACATCACCGGTAAAAAAGATTTTTGAATCTGTTTTGTTAGGGTTTCTTTTTCCTTTTTTCCACCCATCCTGAAGAAATTCATTGATTTGCATAGTAAGAAGGTTTTTCACCAGCAGTTATTTTAGTTCTCGGTTATTTGCATCATTCGAGAAAGACAGAGTCATTACTCATGAGTCCACCAATCATTCCTCTTATATCAAAGTGTAAAGTCAATTGCAATGTTCTATAAATCCTCCAGATCAATTTTAAAATAATAAAAAAATCAACTGCTCGGATTTTAATGACTACCTACTTTCTTAATCCAATGAACGTTGTAATTTCCTAAACTTTTCTTGGAAGCTGTTTCTCTTAATTCCAGGGTTGAGAAAGAAAATAACTGAATGAAAAGAAAAAATTCAATGCCATATTGAAATAAAATGAAACATTAATTTGAAGAAAAATTTTTCAGTCACATTTTTAAAGAATTCTATATTTAAGTTTAGTTGAAGTTTATTTCCATGTCAGTAATGTCAGTATGAATACCAAATGCTGTACATTAGAATTAAAAACATGTTTAAAAGCTGGTATTTTGACGGTTAGCGAATCATTGTGATGCGGCTTCGCCGCCTCACAATGATTCGCTAACCCTCGCCGAACCTCAATTTTTAGCGAAAAACTTGGGTTCCTTGCCTAGGTATTAAATAGAGGTGTACAATTAATTTTCCTTGCCGAATTTTGAAGTTATTAATGCTTTGATGGTAAAAATTAATTTTACACCACTAATAATACCTAGGCAGGGAAACCCAAGTTTTTCGCTAAGAATTGAGGTTCGGCGGGGGTTAGCGAATCATTGTGAGGCGGCGAAGCCGCATCACAATTATTCGCTAACCCCGCCGAACCTCAATTCTTAGCGAAAAACTTGGGTTTCCTTGTCCGTTTGGCTGTATCCCCTACTTAACCAATATTCCTGTGAGGTTAAGTTAGATAAGGTTCGGTTATTGATAGATTATAACGGTTGCTCAAAAGAAACTGCAAATAAATAGGAACAAGAGGGAAGACCTACCTTCTGTCTCTAAGCAATTGTATGCCTTCCAGCAATCTGAATATATTGTGGTTCCGGGCAAAATATTATCCTGGATGGCTTTTAAAAGTGTTTCTTTCGTTCGATCTTGGACAGGAACTAAAAAACATTTTCTTTTATCTGAGCGTAAAACACCTCCAAAGATCCATTGTCCTTCTACTCTTCGTCCTCTATTGTACTTTCGCTTTCCGACTTTTGCCTCGTCAACCTCGTCAACCTCGATGATTTCATTTTCTCCGCCTAACAGTTCGTGTTTTGAATCGGCAAAATGAATGCAAACTTCCCTATAAAAACTCATCCAATCAACGATGGTTTTACTGGAAAAGCCAAATTCGCTGCGGAATAAAGTCTGGCGAGGGGGGGTCAAATGTAAACTATAAACAGTCATTTTCAAAATCTCCGTTGGCTTAAGGTGCGTTTTATCAAAATAGGTGTTTTTAAAAATGCTTTGATTAAAATTGCATTTCATTTTCTTTTTGTTTCTGATGTAATTTCTTTGGCATCGATACTTTTTTGAGGTCCAGTTCAATAACACTTCTCTATCACACGTAACGCATTTTCTAGAATTACTGATTAGATTATGATACAGTAAAAATTCTTTAACCCGGGCATCGTCTTCACAAAGTAAAATCATATCTTGAACACCGATTAAACATTTTTCACAGATTCCTGCCATTCTTTAATTAAACCAAACCGTAACTACCTTTAAAATCAATCGCAAACCTTATTCAAACTCTTGACAATACTTTCTCAAGACAAACTTTCCGAAAGGTAAACAATTGGACCGGAAACGGAAACACGCGATTTCTTTACAACAATTACTGCAGAAAATATAGTGGGTGGTAGACCTGGTTTCACTTACCTTGAAGTTTGTCAGTTGGTCGATAGATAGAGTGCCCGTAGAGTGTGCCGCTCAACGTAAACATCGGGAATATCGCGGTCTAATAGCATTGCTGTAGTACCACGGGAAATCAAATAATAACTAATATAAACGTTTCAAATATTGTTTCCGCCGTATTTTTCTTGTTATTTAGGCCCTAAGGAAGCCTTTCAGTGGTGTTTGAAAAAAATTAAATCATAATTGCGAAAAGTGCGTAAAGTAAGTATTTACCTTAAAAAAACACATCATTTCAAACCCTTGCATCTGCCCCATTACTCTGTTTTGGTAGCCTAGAGAGCTCTATCGTGTTCTAAGTATGATTTTGTTCGAAACTTAATAACTATCCAGGAAAGTGCCTGATATTATTGAAAAAGCGCATCAATGTTGCTAGATCTTGTTTGTTCACTTCTTCCAAGAGATTAAAATTCGTTGATAAAAGAACAATCTTTAGTTATTCTGTACTTTCCATTTAGATGTTTTGGCCGTTAGAATTACGGAGGCATCGGTGACTTCCAAAACATCGGCCAAACTTGGTCGTAATAGCCGCGATTTTACCGTTGTACGAAAACGGTTTCTCTCTCGCACTCATTGCGTCTTATGGAAACAAGTCGGCAATTACGGACAAAACTCGGCGCTTTAACATACATGAGTGCGAGAGAGCGATAGATAACCGAACTCTCATCCTTCTTAAACGTGGAATAGATTCGAGGGAAAGAAAAATCAGTTGAAATTATTGAGGCACGTTTTGAAAGCAAAACACCCAGTTTCATATGGATTTCAAGGATGTGAATTTTCAGTCAAAATGAAATAGTGAAATTAAATTAATTGAAAGAAAATAAATCATTTTATATAACAGTGTGAAGAACTGAATAATTGAAAAACCGAACAAAATTAGAAAGATCTGCAATTTAAAAGACACACGACAAAAAATGATTTTGTTTTTGTTCGTCACTTCACATTTAGGAATGGGGAGGGGGAGTTGCCTCCGAGTCACTCCCCCCCCCCCCCCCCCAGATTCACCATTGACCTTAAAGGCGGTAGAGTAGAGGGAGGGATATACACCCAGGTTTCTGCCGCGGCAGGAGGGCGGAAGTGGAAGGCTTCCCAGCAGACTATTATACATGTAAAGTGGCAAAGTTGTATGTAATCCGCGTGCGCCTTCAATTTACTGTTTATGCAAAACCAGTACCGGCATGTAGGAACAGTTATCTCACAACAATTCCGTTTATTCGTTGCACTTTTGGGAGCAGGGGCTTGGTTAGCCTTGCGATTTCGTCAGAATTAATCCTCTTGCTTCTTCAATTCACGACTTCTGCAAAAGTAATGCCATCACGAAAGAACAGTTAGCTTACAACAACTCCGTTTCTTCCAGGGGCTTTTTTGAGCAGGAGCTAGATTCGGATACGGTACGCTACGTTTGACCCAGTAAATGACTTCGACAAAAGCTAAGCAGTCGTTCTCCAAGCTTAAATTAACAAAACATTTACTGCGAAATTCAATTAACCAAGTGTTCCTTAGACGAACAATGTGCATACACAGTGTTTTGCACAGTGTTTGCTTACGTGATCAGATTAAACGGCTCGCTTTGGATCTGCCGCTCAAGGAGTATTCCATGTGGATGCATGACGAAGTTTATTCAGCGGTGGCATCAATATATAACTTTTTGTCTGATGTTTTTAGAGTTCGGAAATTGATATTCGTAATTTTAAGCTCGAACGGATTTGTTTCTTTAATTTTGTCTGTCTGCGTCTTTTTTAAGTAAAGAAAATGAAGCATTCTCGTGGATCAATGATAAAATATCGTGACGGTGCATAATACAAAAAGTTAACAGAATAATAGAGTAAATGAAGGATATTATTTATTGCAAGATAAAGGTCCCTGCTCTAGTTTGATGGTTTCAAAAATATACAGGGTGTCACTTGAAAAAGGAGCCAGGCCGAATATCTCGAGAACGGCTCCGAATTTCGGAAAACGCTGAAACACGTGTTCAATTATTTTGAGGGGGACATCTTTCTAGGCGGTCACCAATTTGGGGGCCCCCGGGGGGGGTAGAACCTCCCTAAATCCAATACTTCAAATGGGGACCCCAAATGTTTTTTTGATATTCGAAAAGAAGGTAAAATTTTAACACTTTTGGTGCAAACCAAAGGTCGATATCGTTTTTCATTTTCGATGTATCGGAGGTCAAAACGGAAAACGATATTGACCTACGGTTTTCGCCAAATATCTTAAATTTTACGCCCTTTCTAATGATGTATCACAAAATAGGGGTTGCTATCAGAAAATTTTGAGTTGAGGGGCCTAAGCTTCAAAATGTTGACCACGTCAGAAGATTGTTTCTTTTCAGTTGTAAACAGCCTCCAAGTTTCATTAGTTTATGTGCAGCCGTTCAAAAGTCATTCAGGGGTCGCCGGACTTTTGGATCACCCTGTGTAGAGGTTTTTATATATCTTTTGACGGTATTGTAAAAAATCGCCCAAGAGAGACTGTATCTCGACTAACAGAAGTTACGACCATACTGAGTACATTATGAGAATCGCCGTTTTATATTCAACGTCCTTGAATTAAAAACGTTTCACATCGATAATACATTCAACTGACCCATTCCAACAATATTTCCATCGACCCGACCCGTTTTTGACCCGTCAATCATCGACCCAGAGGCGCGTTACGTATGAATTTGTCCTTCTCATTTATCAACCCATGTGTGAAAGCATGAGACAGAGAAGAATAGAAGGAGAGGCCGTCGCGTGCAGTCGGGCAACGTTGTATCTAGTTCATCTAAACCCGTGTAAAGGGTCGAACTCTTGGGTCGCACAGTACAGTGCACTTTTTCAAATCGATATTTTACCTGATATCTAACTGATGGACGGAAAACAGCGTTAGCAGATTGCACCTTACGCCTCAGTTTTAGCCTCTACCAGCTTTGTCCTCGTCGAACACACGCGTAACTAAGTTTTTCCGCTAAAAATGGGTATGTTGCGTGCTATGGCTACAGCATTAGGACACATTGATTCTATTGTAAAATTTGGCGGAAATATCGATGCGCACATTGAAAACTTTCAAAATCTACTTATTACCTCTGGAAACCACTTCCATTTCAAACAGCCTGTGCTGCACTAGCAACTTTTATCATTGACAAACAACTACATTAGACGGAACCACCTCGTTTATGTATGTCAACACAACTTATTCCAAACATTTGAGTGTTTCGTTGAGATGCGTACAATCGTACAATTCTGTATTATTTTGTAATCTCTGGTAAGCCAGAAATGACCAGACAGTAAATGCAGCCAATGTTTCAATTTCAGATTAAAAGGGAAATTCCAACATTTTGTGGTTTCGAACTCGTTTACTGTATACACGGTGGTTCCGTCTATGTAGTAGTATGTCCGTGCAAATAGTGTCTAGTATAGCGGGGACTGTTTGAAATTGAAATGATTTTCTGAGCTACCGAGAGGTTTTTGAACGTGTTTAATGTGCGCATCGTTATTTTTGTGGAATTTTACGTAAGAATGAAAGCTTATTTTCTTGCAGCAAGAGTACGCAATAGACCTTTAAATGGTCGGCGGTACTTGCGTAAAAAATGTGAGGTGGAGCAATTGGCTAATTTCAAAAAACACTCGGGTTATTTAAACCGATATTTTAATCAAGAATGGGGCTCTTGCAAACTTTTGCTACGGAGGATTGAAGAGTTGATTCTTGCATAAAAGCCTGTAAAAATGACGATGAGTACACTGAAAAATCACGAAACTCACTCTCAGAATCGGGAATAGTGGCTATTCGAAGCAGGTAGCATGGGAGATTCCTATCTAAAATGAGACATATCTCTGTGTTTCCGTAAAGAAAGTGACAGATTAGACACAGGAACGTCCCATGCTACCTGCGTTGAAGCGCCATTACGATCTTACCGTTAAAGCAGTTATGTGAGTTTATTACTGAATTGTAGACTTTTTCGGTGTGATTTTCGTGATTTTTGCTGGTTAGTACATCAGATTTTACTATTTATTTGCTTATAGCAAAAGTTTGCAAGAGCCCCATTAGACGGGATTAAGTCTAACGGAGCACTGTTGAATGAGTGAGATCGGTCTCAATGGGAGAGGCTGGACAGTGGACATGTCGTGCTCGTGCATGGCGACTTTAAATGCGTATATCTTACAATTAGTTAATACACAATGTAGAAGTTTGGAAGTGGTTTATGGATTTTTTTTTTTTTTTTTTTTTTTTTACAAGAATCACCTTTCATAGTTTGTGTTTTGACTGTAAAAACGTTCAAATTTACATTTTTAGTCATATGTATATTCCGTATTCGACACCACTCATCGATGCCAAAGGTAGATTTATAAAATTCGATATCTCGAATGTGAAAAACGATATCGACCTCCGGTTTGTGCCAAAATGCTCTGTTTTGGTATGCTTTTTTGATTGATGAATGACTAGATAGCGGTCGTCCCACAGGATTTTTCTGCTAGTCCTTCTTGGGGGGCAAACACGTTGAAAATTGTCGGGGGTGCTAAATTCTATTTTTTAGATACTAAAGCGTTAAACCGTATCTTTCTGAAAAGGGCTTGGTTTTTGGAGTATTTTAAACCCCTAGTTTTTTAAATTCCGATTTCTCAAAGTGGAGGAATATTTTTTTTAAAAATCGGTCTATATCGATCAACTTTGACTTTCGTTGTATCGAAAACGAAAATCGAGCTCGAGCTGCGGTTTGCACTAAAAGTCTTAGAATTTAATGCATTTTCAAATAATGTATCACAAGATAGGGGGTGCCATAAGAGAAAATGAAGTTAACCCCCGCCCCCCTACCCTCCGGGGCGTGGAGTCGTCGACAGCAGCCCCCTCAGATAGCGCCTCCGGTAGGAATAAAAATGGTCAAAACTGCATCCTTTGATCTCAATTAGAAAAAAAGTGGGGGGGGGAGGCGTTACTTTTGAATAACCCTGTATGAAGAAAACTAATTGTAAAACGAGGAAATTGGCAGAAATAAAAGAAATACGGTTGAAGGTATTTGCGTTTTTCTCATATTTCTCAAAAAAACAATACACGAAGGTTTGGGGGTTGTGGTAAATCAAACTAACTTCGATTGAAAATAATTTCGTTGAAACATCGCTCCGATAGATTTGTTGTAACTACTTACGAATTCATCCAAACGTTAAATGTAAACGTAAACATTTCCCATCTCTTTCGCTCTATCAAAGCGAGAAAGACTCAAACGAGTCATGCAAGAATTCGTTTGAAGCGTCAGAAATGTATACTACCACTTAACGCGCAATTACGGTGCAAAAACTGGCGATGAGATAATTTCAATTGCGAGCATCAAAAAACCGAGACTGATGATGTGCTGAGCAGTGCCAGAGTAAGCTCTTCCGTCGCTCCGCACAAGCGGACCAGGTTATGCTTTTTCCGGACATGAAAAGTTTTTGTTACAATCCGATGGATAGCGCCACTAGTCGCTTTTCGGAAAAGTCGTGTTTTTGGCGTTTTAAACTGAAGCAATAGGTACAAGGCAAAATCCTATACCGTCAGCACCCGCAAAATTTTTATATGGATTTTCTTTCAAGCCCAAAACGAGCAATATTGGTTAGAGTTAAAGCCGTAAATTATGTAATTCATTTTCCCATAAGCTTTGTGAGTGAGAGTGAGTGCGAGTGATAATACGTCTATCTGCCTCACTCGCAGTCATTGAGGCTTATGGGAATTTTTGTATTTTATACTTTCCGGCTTTAATTTTGAGTGTTTTGCAGCTTGAAACTTTTAGGGTATTTTCCTGAAGTATGCTTGCAGGTGTTGACGTTCCTCAAATTTGTGTTTTTAGCGTAAATTCGTAAACTTTAGCCAAAAACTGTTGACTTTTTGAGCAGCGCGACGTGGTGTCTACGGTTAAAACTAATCAATCCTGGAATCATCTCAAGGTGATTGGCATTTTTGCATAACGTGACATAATGTGACAAGTGATTTTGAAATTTTAAACTGCGACCAAAGAAAAAACATAAATCCAAGAACGTCAGCGCACACGTAATTTTTGTTTTTGTTTTTGTTTTTGTTTTTAAGTAGATTCCATGAATCTACTTATTGCGGAGGGTGCGATGTTGGATTTTTCGGGAAATTTTATCAAATGAGCACGTTTCATGGTCCCCTGAGTGAGAAAATACCACTCGTTGAAAATTGTATATATATATATATATCTTTATATGTATGTTTCAGCCAGTTTTACCGTTTTTATGTCCCACGATCCTGTTCGTAATTTTTGGTTTTTGTTCTTGAAATTTTTCTCAACTATTCGTTGGGTTTATTTCTTGGATGAGTTCGAAGATGGTGTAAATCCGATTGTTAGTTTTCGCGCTATGGGCCGTGTTTGAGTCGTAAAATGTGTTTTTGAGGTTTGTTTTTAGGAGTGTTTGTATTGAGCGTTTTTTTTGGGAAAATTTATGTTGGCCGTTTTGTTACGCAACTTTTTTACTCGAGTCATTTTTTTGTGTTTTGCGTTGTAAGCGAGTTAAAGTGATGTGTTTTTCGGGTTTTTTGGCAGTGTTTTTATATGAAGAAATTGTTTTTTTGTTTCAAAAATTTTAGTATATATCGTGGAGGATGTTTTTAGTTCATATGCTCTTTGCCTTGAATTTTCCTTGTGTTTTACGTGTTTTACGAGCTATTTAGTTTCTTATGGGATTTTACAAGTGAAAGACAAGGATGGCGTATTGGTATAATTGCTCTTTCTTTGTTTTACACGTACACTGTTGCTTAGGTACGTTATTTATTTATTTTCTTGTTTTATCAGCTGCTCTTATTCAGATTTATTCCTCATTACCGTTACAAAGATTACACATTTTTCAATCTTTGTACTATAATCTTTTTCTCATGGTCATTTTTATTTAAATGTTGAACAGCTGATAAAAAAAAAGAAAATTGAATAATTCAAAGAAAATCATAACATAACCTATTTATTGAAATTTGTGAAAAACTTATATAACCTAGCTTTTATTTCTTACTTGCATTGTAAAGATTACACATTTCTCTGTTGGTAATATAATCTTTTTCACAATTATATTTGGATTTTTAGCAGCTGATAAAATAAAAAAGAAAAATTCAGAGAAAAATTCAACGAAAATTATAACCTATATTTAAATTTGAGAAAAAATGATTTAACCAAGCATGGAATCTACTTCGTCTTACCGGCCTGCCGGGAGGCATTTTTTTTTTGTTTTTTTTTTTTTTTTTTTTTTTATATTTTGAGTCGTAAATGAACAAAATCGGTCAGGTAAGTGTTAAACGCCGTAAATTTTGAAATTCATTTCGCCGTAAGCTTAGTGAGTCCGAGTGATGCTATGTCTGTCTTAGAGTCCCTGTATATGAAAGAGTCTCGCCACATGAAGCATGAAGAAGAATAATTTCTAAGGAGGCGTCCACTCTGATTGGTTGGGTTCGCCGAGAGGGCTTGTATACGCCTCCTCGATGGGTGCGTTCCAACGCAACGGTCCTCTTATGGAGAATAGCACAGAACTAGAACTACTCATTGAGTCTTGTGATAGCCTAAAATCCAGCAGCCAACCAGATTCGAAACCTCGTATGGCGAGACTCTTTGATATACAGGGACTTTAGTCAGCCTTTCTCACTCACACTCATTTGAGCTACTAGTAGTTTCCGTATTTTATCATTTCCGGCTTTATTTTTGAGTATTTCAGCTTGAAACTTTCAGTTTATCTTCCTGAGGTATGTTTGGTGTTTGCAGACTTTCCTCAAATTTTTACTTTCGGCGTAAATAAATCGATTTAAGCCAAAAACTGTTGATTTTTTGAGCAGCGCTATCCACTACTTGAAGACTGGAAAAGTTTCGCGTGGAATCACCTTAAACAGTTTAAGAGTCCGTCACACGCCATTTAGGCTCCATGGAGACACAGTGGCGGCTCGTGCAATCTGGCAACCGTGTACTTTTGCCATTTAAATGTATGCAAAAAGATCGATACTAGGTGAGGCGCTGCGCCTCACCAAGTAATCGATTATTTTACACTGTTTTAAATGGAGGAAATCCATTGTTGCCACATTGCACGAGCCGTCGCTGCATGGACAAATAAAAGATGGAAGAGAGAAGAATCACATCCATGTCCTTCCGAGGTGACAAGATCTGAACCCATCAAATCTTGTCGCCCCTGCCGGGGGTAAACCGAAATTCTTGTTGTTTTGCAACAATAATTACTGTTATTCCAACTGAAATTTCTGTTATTTCAACAAGAATTCCCTGTTACTTGACCGGAATTCCCGCTGAAGTAACAGAAATTGTTTTTAAAATAACAGGAATTCCGGTTAAGTAAGTATTAGCAAGACGTCCGATTCCGGTGACAGCGAATTTTTCTCAGTGTTTTCAACGTATCATTTTTACGGGTTGTTTTTGCTGCACTTGCTAAATACACAATGGGGCAGTTGCAAGGGTCTAAAATGTTGTGTTTTTTTATGAAGAAAATTAAAGTTCTTGATGAGCTGAGAACAAAGATACCTGTGGTTTCTAATTAAGTCCTATTGTTCCGGAGATAAGATTTTAACCGAAAATACATTGTTTTAAATGGGAATTCCGCGTAGTGACGTCACTACATTCACAATTTTTAACAAGTTTACACGTGCATATCTCCAAAACCGTGACACTTACAAAAAAACCAAAGGCATCACTGTCTTCAGCTTATCAAGTACTATCATTCCCTTTATAAAAAACAAAACATTTCAGACCCTTGCAACTGCCCCATTTTGTCAGAAATACTCATTTGTTCCATTGCTTCAAATGCATTATGGGTCTGTTGCAAACTTTTGCTGCGGCGTTATGTATAGTCGATTCTTACCTATAAAATCGCGCAAGAATCGCAATTGAGACATCAAAACTACTCGAAATCCTCTCATAAACCATAAAAGGAGTTTTAATGAAAGCCTAAGACGGCGGTCGAATGGGCGAATCAACCCAGGCATGCATGCACCACGAACAACAAAGATGGCCGACGACGGCATTCGGTAAAGTAGGTAATAGCGGAGACAAAGATACTTGGCCAGAGTATGCAATACGCAACGCACGTAATACATGTGTTGAATGGTATACTGTGCATTGCGTATTGCATACCCTGGCCAGGTATCTTTGACTCTGATAGTACGAGTGCTTGCCCGGCGTTTCTTTCACAGAAATTGGACAAATTGACTCTAATCTTGATTCATTCACTACGAAAATCAGAAACAAAAAAGAAACTGTAAACTTGACCGAAGAACAACGTATAAAACAGCGCAAATTGCAGGTCCTATGAGGAAGTGAGACGGTTTTTTACATTTTAATCAATAATATAAATTGCCATCGTTGGCCGTATTTTATTTTATTGCTCTTGGTGCCATGCAGGCCGCAGGGTTGATTCGCCCATTAGACCGTAATCTCAGGCTTTCCTTGAAACTCTTTTTGTGGGCTTGCTCATGAATCGATTTTGAGACTTTTTGATGCTTTCAATATGATTTTCACGGCAATTTACAATTAAATGGACCCTCCATATCGCTGTTACAAGAGTTTGCAACAGACCCATTCATAAAGTGATGTCCAATAATTATTTCTTTTTTACCCATTGTTTGCCGCGGCCGCCCCGGCTCCATATAATTCTAATCGCAACTCAACTACCCAAATTTTCTCGGCTAATTTAAATCCAGGCTTCTTAGTCTACAGGGATCTCCGAGAGCCCTCCAATCCCACCTAATTTTACTCGCTGAATGAGGAACATCGAAAATGCTTCATTGTAATGGCTCCGCGGCTCATTAGTTAGATTAGTCGTGGCATAGAGATACTTTCAAGTTTATCGACCGCATCAATGGCAAATTCTGCAGTTTGGCAACAGTGGCTTTATTCTATTTAAACTTGTGTACTTGCAAAAATCAATTTGGCTCGACTACAGTGCGGTCTATCTCTTGGTTGCCCATCGGCTTCCACTCTGATTGTGAGAGAAGTTTTCGGTTTGCGTTCAAGGTATATGGAGAACAGGTATGGACAACACTCGACTCAGGGGGCGTGGCCACTTGGGAGAAAGCGATTTCGCCGCCATCTTGTCTCCTATTTACACCGTGTATATCTTGCATTGTTGTTTGTGGTTAGGTTTGAAGGGGAAGTTTATCTGAAGCAATACTTTATTTATTTGAACAATGAAATGTAATTTTTATCTTTAAATGTTAATTTTGTGACTATAGAATGGATTAATATCATCAATTACGTTGTCCATTATCTTTTTTAAGATGTGAAATCTAAATTTGAATCGCGCGGTCAGAAAAATGGCGGCGGAGTCGCTTTTTTCACAACCAATCAGAGCCAAGCTCAGAGTGTTGTCCATACCTGTTCTCCATATACCTTGGTTTGCGTTGTTAAAACTCTGTACAGTACTCTCCTATTGTAGTGCGTTTTTATTCACCGGAATCTGCACCGGTACGATAACCCGGAGTTTTTGGAGCTTCACCGAAGCTGTATGGTGCACTGGTGCAGCACCGGAAGTTTCAGCTCCAGTGCATCAGTCCTCAACTCTGATGCATCGGAGCTTTGCACCAGCGCGGCGGAGCAGCACCAGCTGCATTGCACCGCTACTAAAAAAAACACTCCGGTGCGATCCGGCGCGGCGGCGCTGGGGCACCGGAATAAAAAATCATTACTGTGCAGTAGAGCTACACTGGTGAATAACAATAAGCACCATAACAGAGATTGTGGTTCTTACATGTAATCGAAATTCCTATGAGTGAAGTGTACTAAGTCCAATGACCAACAAATAAACGAAAAGCCGCGTAAAGCAAAGCTCAAAGCCTCAAACGTTTGCAGCTGATACGGCTTTTTATTGCTAGGACTAGAATGGAATTATACCAGGTGCGGCTTTTTGGAAATTGTTTTACGGCTTTTGGTCATTCTTCATGTAGTAAACACTGTATGAAGCAAATCAGTTACTCACTACAACATCGTATGCGTTTCATGGACCGTTCCATGTCTACCCGCCAATTTTCTACAAAGTTGCTTGACAGCATCTAGATTCCCAAGTAAAGCGTCGTTTCTAGTGTTCCTTGAGACACATTTCGTGATCTATGAAAGTTTATTGTGAAACTTTTGAGTTGGTCTCAATCTGCATTCAGCTGTGCACCTTAAGAGCTGGCATCTGTAGGCCCTTGCTGGCCGTAGAATGGGGCTCTTGCAAGCGTTTGCTTCAAGCAAATGAATAGAATAATATTTGACGTAAAAACCAGCGAAAATCACGAAAATCACACTTAAAAAGTCTAAATATCAGTAATCAACTCAGGAAACAGATTTTACAGCCAGACCGCAATGGCGGAGCTACGCAGGTATCATGGGAGATTCCTGTCTAATTTGTTAAATTTGTGGTGAGGTAACTTTTCCCTTTTTACCTACACCCTTCGATCAACTCAGGATCTGGCGTTTGTCGCCCGCAAAATATCTTGCCACGGAGCACACCCCAGGTTCTCTGATAAAAGAGATCTTATTGTGGTGGTGCTTGTGCCAAGATATTTTGACGTACTAAATTCACAGGTGAAAGGCCAGCGGGTTCCCGTGTGGGATCTTTTGTGGAGCTTCACCTATGAATTAGTATGGACGACCTACGGGTTCCTTTGTTGATCGGATGCCTAACAGATGACGATTGAAGAGATCAAAACAATCTCAATTTGAACAATTTTAAATATTTATTTTGATCGAATAATTATAAATGACAAACGAATTAATCACGGCTGTGTCCGAACCCGATACGCTGCCGCGTTGATCGGGTCGAAATCCGGAATGAATATCTCTTCTCTTTCCATCGGCCGGCAGACCTGCTCATGAATTTCCGCGAGACTCGCGCATGCGCACCGACAACACATTCTCTTTCTCTTCGCTCTCCCCTTTTTCTCTTTGCTCTCTCTCTCTTCTCTCACTCGCGACATGTGTTGTCGACGCGTCTGTTTGAGTCTCTGTCACATACCTCCCACTCAGGCAAACATATTCTTGAATAAGAATATGTTCGTAAGAGAAGGGGGGTTTGCGGTACGGAATGGCAATTGATTTAATGATGCAATATTTTGCAACGCGGGGGAGGGGTCATTCCGTGGTACAATTATAATCAATAACTAATTACTAAGTAAAACAAATGAACATTAGTAAGATAAGATAAAGATGAACCTTGCGGTTAAAATACAAAAATAATTTCGATGAAGAATAATAATTAACAACACAATAAAATAAATAAGTAACACAATATAACACAATACAATACAACGTCACACAACTCGACATAACTACCACTAATTCATCAATTCAATGATAAAAACAAAACAAAATTATATACACCGTAGTGTAAAAAAATGAAAGCAATTTTAAAAGAGTAATGGAATGAACGCATTTTTTTTTCTCAATAAATTAATGTTGTCACTGTAACTCAAAAATTCGGTAGAGAACCAAAAAAAAATGTATAAAATTATGTATCTTAGCATTTAACACTGTAGTGAATACTTGTAGAGGGACTCCCCGTTGAACTTGGTTATCTGTCTTGGCTGTAAATTGATCCGCCCGTTTGTATGAAAGTTATGATGAGTTAGCGTTCTCGATCGTCGTAGTGTTATTGTCGTGAGGTTTATTCATTTCTTCCTTCCTCTTGTCCGTCATGATGGGGAAGGATGGGAGGGGGTATCTCGTTTCTGCGTTGATTTTATGTAACATTTTGTTTGTTTACATTTTTTTTTTTCATTTCAGCCGATCTATGTATTTCTTTAATCGATCGGCTTGTATGACTTCATCTTTTTCTTTCCCCCTTTTATTTGTGCGAATTTTGAATAAACTAGGCGAAAGTTGCTCTACTATTTGGAAAGGGCCTTTGTACTTTATGCGTAGTTTCTCGGAGAGTTCTTTTGTTCTGGCTGGCTGATGGACTAAAACATAATCACCAACCTTGAAGGGTGGCTCTTTCTTGAATTTATTGTGTTCCATCCTTTGTACTTCTTGCGATTTTTCAATATTTTCAATTGTTTGTGATCTTGCTTCGTCTAAATTTCGCATTCGGAGGGCTACCGACATGTCATCACATGTTGGTCGGAGGCTAGTGTCCACGGGTAGGCGGAATTCCTGTCCCGTCATCAAAAAGTAAGGACTGTAGTTCGTACTTTTCTGCACGGCTGAATTATACGATGCCATAACAGTAGGTATGTATTCTGGCCAGTTGTTTTGATTGGTAGCCGTGTAAGATCTGAGTATATTTCCTACTGTCTGCCATATGCGTTCACATTGACCGTTTGATTTCGGTGAATAGGCTGTAGTAAATGTCTTTTTAACTCCCATTTGATCTAGTAAGGTTTGAATGAAATTTGATTTGAAGTTTTTTCCGTTGTCAAACACTATTTCATTTGCTGTTCCAAAAATGCTGAATAGCTCAATCAAAAATGCCGCCACAGTTGGTGCCTGTATGTTCTTTACGGCTTTTAGGTATACAAATTTGGTGAAATAATCCACTGCTCCAATGACGAATCTCTTTTTATTTCCTTCAGCGTCTTGGGCTATTTTGAAGGGACCTGCGCAATCTATTGATAATTTTGAGAAGATGGTGTTCGGAATTTTATGAGAAGCCATGATGCCATATTTCTCATGAGATTTTAACTTTTTTGTGAATTGGCATGTTTCGCATGACGTAACAAAGTTTCGAATGTCTTTTTCCATTGCTTTCCAATAAAATCTCTTTTTTGCTTTTCCTAATGTTTTGAAGATACCTAGATGTCCACCCGCGAAACTGCAATTGTGTAGCTGATGAAGCACTTCTTTTACTAAATGTTTCGGTACAACCACAAGTTTTTCCAGATTTTGACTTTTTTTCATTAGAATTTCATTTTCTAGGTAAAATTTATGAGCTATTTTTAACTGATTTGTGGATGCTGCTGTTGGGTTTCTGATGGTTTCAATAATTTCCAATATTTCAGGGTCCTTACGTTGTTCCGTTTTCACTTTTAAATTGTCAATTTCAGTCTCTTCAGGCTGTTCATCATTTTCGGAAATTTCATTTATCTGTGGTTGTTCTTGAGGATACCGACTAAGGTGGTCTGGGATTAGATTTTTCTTACCAGAAACGTGGTGAATGGAATATTCGAATTCTGAGAGTTTTAGAATGAGTTTTGTCATACGCATTGATGGTGTTTCCATTTTGTTTATGTATGTAATCGCTTGATTATCGGTGAATATTTTAAACTGTGTATTCCACAGATACGGTCGGAATTTATCTAGGCCGAAAGTTATTGCGAGTAGTTCCCTTTCACAAATGCTCCAAGTCTTTTCTGGTGAGCTTAAAACTCTGGACATGTATCCTAGTGGTCTCACATCATTATTTTCGTAACGTTGATTTAACACTGCAGAAATAGCAATATCAGATGCATCGCTGTGTAATTCCAGTGATGCATTATCGGGGTCGTAATGCGCAAGTACTGGAGCAGTTATTAATTTTTCTTTGATGTTGTTATAAGCACGTTGGCACTCGGCGTCCCAAAAGAATTTAATGTTTTTCTTGGTTAGATGAATTAGGGGTGCGCTTAATTCCGCCAAGTTCGGAATATGATTTCGATAAAATCCCGTCATTGCTAAAAACGATCGAATATCCTTTGGTTTCTTAGGAGTCGGAAGGTTTTTAATGGCTTTCGTCTTTTCTTCGTCCGGTCGAATACCTTCAGCATTTATAACAAATCCTAAAATTTTTATTTCCTCTACACAAATTTGGGATTTTTTCGGTTTCAACTTTAAATTTGCTTTTTTAACTATTTGGAAAAAAGCTTCTAATTTCTGAATGTGTTCTTCGAATGTCTTTGAAAATATTAATAAATCATCCATGTAAACTAGGAGAGTGTGATAAAGTAAAGAGCTGAATATTGTTGTCACCATTTGTGTGAATCTTAGTGGTGATATATTTAGGCCTTGAGGTAATACATTGAATTCGTAGTGTCCATCAAATGTGCTGAAAGCTGTTATAGGAGAGCTGTCTGAATCAAGTTTGCACTGGAAATATCCACTTTCAAGATCGAAACTACTGTAATAGGCTGTGTTATTTAGACTGTTTATAACCGAGTCCACTCGAACTAATGGGAATGATTCGGGTTTTATTTTTTCGTTTAATTTTCTGAAATCAACGCATGGTCGATACACCCCTTTTTCTTTTTTCGCGACTAAAATTAAAGGACTACTGTAAGCGGAAGTTGATGGTTTTATGATATTTGCTCTCAACATTTTATCAATGTACTCTTTTATCACTTCTCTTTGCTTTTTTCCCGTTCTATAAGGAGCTCTGTGTACTGGCGTATTATCTGACAGTTCAATCTTTTGAGGAGGGTAGCTTGCCTTACCGCCTTCAAAAGTTTCGTCAGACCAGGCGAAAATATCTTGATAACTACTAATTAAATTGATTATCTTTCTCTTTTGGCTTGAAGTTAAGTTTTCGTTTATTTGAAGCTCTTTCAATCTGGATTCTGAAATATCGGGTGAATTTTGATGTATTTCATTTATGCATTCTTTATCGTAGTCCAATTCAAGGTCATTACCATTTTCATCCTCCAGTATGTACTCGATTTCAATAGGATCGAGTGTACCAATGCCATAGTTTTTAAACAATGGTACTGGCCTATTACTGGTATTCCTAATCTTAATTTTTATATGTTGTTTGATGTCAATGACATGCTCTGGACTGAAGAGCTTTTTCGTTGTTAATGCTCCTTCGGAGAGTTGAAAAAATCCAAATTCTTGGGTTCTTTTCCCATTCACTCTGCACCATATCTTCGTTTCTGTGTGTGGTGGTATAATTTTATCTTTGAGAACTTTTAATTGTAATGATTTTATGAGTGTTTCGGATTCGCGGTCGCTATTAAGTTCATCGCTCATAATTTTGCTGTTTGCTGAATCATTGAATTCGGATCTGTGTACAGTATCGATGGTTGTTAAATGTCTCGGTTCTGGAAGCGCCCGTATTGCTGAGCTTGTATTTTTTTCCGTGTCTTCAATACGTGAGTGAGAGTCCGTGAACGTGGAATTTATATTGTTATTAATTGTCTTCTTCTCCTCGATGCCTGTTCTCGCCGATGATGTCAGATTTTCCTTCAATATTTCGCTGACACCCAAACTGTGGTGTTTTTCAATTTTGCTTTCTGTAGCGGTTGCATGTGTGGTAATTAATCTCCTCGAGTCGTGAGTTTTAAAACTGACCTCATTTTTCGCAAAGTCAATGACCGAAATATGCTGAATGTTGAATGGGTTTCCAGCGAGCAATGAGTTCGTCAATGATTTTGAGACTAATGCGGTGCTAAAAAATGTATGATTCTCTATTTCTAATTCGATATTTGTCTCACCTATTATGTCGATGCCGTTTTGATTTGCTGTTTTCAAAACCTGTGTCTTTGTTGGCCGTATATCCCTTGGGTTCACAAAGGCGTCGCCTATTATTGTTGCACATGCTCCGGTGTCTATGCATATTTTCGTTGTTTTTCCATTTAACTTAGCGTCTATTCTGAGTGGAGTGATGTTGTCATTTTCAGTATTATTTAACCAAAATATGTCAGTAGCACTGCCAATATACGTTTCCATTTTAAACTTGTTCATTTCGTCTAAATTGATGGTTAAGAATTGTCCCTGCATATCAATGTTCGCTTTAAATTTGATGTTAAAGTCATTTCCTAGTAGGAGTTCTCGGTTTAGCGCTTCGACTACAATACCTGTTATAGGTATCGTGACGTAATCGTTCAATTCAATTTTTATAGTGGATATGCCTTTTATCTTGAGTTTTTCTCCACTTGCAGTGACTATGTCTAAACATTTTCCGATAGGTTGAATCTCCTCGGCCAGTTTATCACTCATGAGAGTGATGCTGGCACCTGTATCTAATAATGCATGGAAACTTTTGTTATTTTTACGAACTTTTATGGTGAGTCCTGAACTGATTCCTACGGTCATGGCTTCAGCTGGAAACTTTTGTTTCCCATTTTCATCAGTTGGGATAGTTGATCGCACAGTTTGTGGTTTCTCATTCGTTGGGGTTAGATATTCAGTGATGGGACTCCAATTTACCGAAATTCGTTTTTTAATCTCTTTGTGGGTCTGTGGTATTTCAGCTCGTCTACATTGACCCTTATGTCGAGCTGATTTTAGTTTTCCGAATCCTGCGTTTGTTTATCATAGGCTTTTTTATGACATTTTGATTCATGATGTCCTTTTTTCTTACAATAATCACAAATAATTTTTCCATCCGGTGTCATGCTTCTATTCCTTCGGTCTGGACCTGGTGTTTGAGATCTGCGTCTAGAGTGTCTGGAGTCACTTTTTGAGTCATATCGGTCACGTGACGATGATCTAGTCGAATTTCGAGTGTAACTGCTTTCTCGTCTCCCGTATTTCCTATCTCTGTCACCATCTCTAAAATTCTCCTTCCTCGAGTTTCTATGATTACTGTAGTTCCTATCTTTTCTGTCTCTACTATAGCTCCTATCTCTTCTGTCCCTGCTGTAGCTTCGATTTTCTGTTTGTCTGTTCCTATGTTGAGTACCCTTCTCGACGTAATCCCTATTCCGGCTATAATTTCTTCCTCTGCTGAGGCTCCTGTCTTTGTAGGTCGTTCCTTTTTTCCTGCTTGAGTACCAATCCCTATTTCTTCCTTCGATCGATCGATTTCGACTTCGTCCTCTATCCGTTGAGTCTCTGCGCAATGAATGCTTTCCATAATTTTCTTGATCAACTATGTTGACTTGTTTATTGGTTGTTTTGTCGACACATAACTTTTCAATAGCCGTTAGAAGCAGTTTAACTTGCTCATTCGGATTCTCCACCTTTTGAGTTGAACGGTTTTCCTTTTGATCTTGTGAAATGGTCATCGTTGCTTGTGCGATGAGTGCTTGTTGAGATTGCACCTCTTTTACTCTGATTCGTAACTCGTGATAAGTCGTAGGTATGTTATTTATGATTAGTCGCAAGAGTTCAGGATTTAAGCCTTTTATAATTTCTTTTACGATGACTTCTTCTGAGAGAAAAGTTTGAACGTCTTTTCCCAGATTCAATTTTCGTTCCACATAAGCTAGACCAGTTTCAGTTGATTGTTGTTTTATCGCCACAAACTCGGTTAAAATTTCAGCAGGTGATTTTTCTGTGCCGTATTGGAATTTAAATATTCTTTTTACATCTTCCCAAGATTGATTGTATAGTTCTTCCCCATAATTTAAATGCCAGTTTTCGTTTGCAATGGCCAAACTAATAAGTAGATACTTTATTCGGCTATAAGAATCCCAGTTTCCCATTTTCGCGATGTCCTCGAAATTTTGTAGCCAACGCATCGGATTGGTTTTTTCGAAAGGAGGCGTCTGCAATTTAGGAGGACTAACCATAAGGGGAATATAGTTCGGTTGGAGATAAGGGTTATACATTGGATTTGATGGAATGTGACCACTGTACCCTGGCTGTTGGGACGGCGTGGCAATTGGACCAGAATGCCAATTGTTGGTGCGTGTAGCTGGGATATTTGGTTGCATTATGTTCGTAGAAGTGACATTTCTGTTGTTTGAAATATAATCTCGATCGTGGGCATCTAATCTGCGAGAATTAGTAGCATTAATCCCCTGGAATTGTAGTGGGTTTTTATTGTTGGACTTTTGAATACTTGAGTCTGTGAAACTAGGTGCTGGAAACGATTGAATATAGTTTACAGGTGCCGATATTCCATTGACATTTTGAGTTGGGACAGTTATTGTAGGTGGGGTTAAAATTGGTGAATTAATAGAAGATACAAAAACATGGCTATCAAGTCTTGCATTCTGAGCTGCTTTATTTGGGAGAACATCTCCAGTTCGCAATTTTTGCAAAAATTTAGCAGCATGTTTTTGAGTTGCAAAATTATAATCAAGATTATGATTATTGTACAATTCTTCTGTAATTTCTTCGACCGTCATCCGAGTAGGGTCTTTCATCTTTGGGATCGCGCCAGATTCTGCGTTTTCTTGAAATTCTCCAGTTGGGAATATGTTCATTTGCCGATCGGTAAATGATGCCGTTGTAGATGCAATGCACAGTGAGGTCTGGTTTGGATCCAAAAGTTCTGTGAACTCTGGAACTGGCGTTACTATAGTATCTGGAGGAATGGAATAACCCAAATTGTCTTCCATGAATTTGAGTATATTTCGTTTATCCGCATTTTTAATTAGCTTTCGCCATTCGGAAATCGTTTTTTTCTCTATTTCTGTAACTAATGGATACTCCTTTTTCAAGAACGGTAATAACAGTTCTGCATTTATCTTTATCGTGTGACTTCCAAATTCCAATTGGAATGCAGTTTTCGAAGTACTAGCCATAATTTTTTTCCAAAAAAAACGATGAAAAAAAATTAATAAAAATTAGAATAGAATAACGAATTTAACCGTAAATTACTGAGTTAGGGGGCAGTAATGGTACCGTAAAATCGTTAAAACTTTTTCTACCTGAGAAAAGTTCGGCGACCTAACACCATGTGGTGAGGTAACTTTTCCCTTTTTACCTACACCCTTCGATCAACTCAGGATCTGGCGTTTGTCGCCCGCAAAATATCTTGCCACGGAGCACACCCCAGGTTCTCTGATAAAAGAGATCTTATTGTGGTGGTGCTTGTGCCAAGATATTTTGACGTACTAAATTCACAGGTGAAAGGCCAGCGGGTTCCCGTGTGGGATCTTTCGTGGAGCTTCACCTATGAATTAGTATGGACGACCTACGGGTTCCTTTGTTGATCGGATGCCTAACAGATGACGATTGAAGAGATCAAAACAATCTCAATTTGAACAATTTTAAATATTTATTTTGATCGAATAATTATAAATGACAAACGAATTAATCACGGCTGTGTCCGAACCCGATACGCTGCCGCGTTGATCGGGTCGAAATCCGGAATGAATATCTCTTCTCTTTCCATCGGCCGGCAGACCTGCTCATGAATTTCCGCGAGACTCGCGCATGCGCACCGACAACACATTCTCTTTCTCTTCGCTCTCCCCTTTTTCTCTTTGCTCTCTCTCTCTTCTCTCACTCGCGACATGTGTTGTCGACGCGTCTGTTTGAGTCTCTGTCACAAATTCTCTACGGAAACAGAGATATGTCTCAAATTAGATATAGGAACCTCCCGTGATACCTGCGTATCTCCACCATTAATCCCGATTATGAAATTAAATTTTGTGATTTTTTTCGTCATTTTTACAGGTTTTTATGCGAACAATCATCCGTAGCAAAAGTTTGCAAGAGCTCCATTGCTTTGTATAATAACATGTTATTACTCGAAGGAACGTTTTAAACAGAGTTCTCGTCATGGTAACCGGAAATTTTTCTCCGTGCACATTGCTCAATGCGACCACTGCAAATTCTGGGTGTATTCCGTTATTCGATAGGTCGTTTTAGTCAGAAGAAAACCGCCAAATCTGGCAGAATGTCGGTCTTAATCCGTCTTTCCCACTGTATAAGTAAGTACACACTCAGACACTCTATTCTTGTTCAGCTCCATGTGCAAACCATAGCTTGGAACTTACCCTCTTCAACAAGTCGTTGCTTTTGTGGCTACCGGTTTCAACGGCTATTTCATTAACCGCAAGATAAGTTTTCTCGGATTTGTGGTACAAGTACCAACCCGGTATCAATGGTATCATTGGTATGGCAGCTGCGGCGCGGGCGTTTCAGCTAAACCCCTCCGAAAGAGCATCCGGCTATTTTCGCTAATCATTGAAATGCTGAACGAACCAAACCGCACCGAGACTAACGCATTCCGTCTCTTACCGCGAATACAAAAAATCAAATTATGTGTTCACGGAATGTTCGTTTTCTATTGCAATGGTTGTTTCGAAATTTTCCAAGGATTACACAGGGGAAAAAAAACTACGATGAAAATAACCATACGGATACCTGATTTTGGCACCTGCTAGATGTTATGGTAATGTTAACCAGAAGTAAACTATGTTTTGACTAGGTACTAGGTGATGTTACCTGACTGCATGTCAAATTTACTCAAAGTATCGGTAAATGTACCATACTTCTGGTCAAGTTTACCATAACATCTAGCAGGTGCCAAAATCAGGTATCCGTGTGGTTATTTTCACTAATCTTTTTTTTTCCGTGCAAGTAGACCCGTTTCTAGCTGCTGAAACGAGCTCTACTTAGGGTGCACAATAAATCAAAACAAGTTTTTTTCGAACATGACTATATTTATACGTTTTTCTGTTAGGAGTGAGTTTTAGACTTTTGATTGGTCTCATCCTTATTTTTGGGGCGTTTTATACATTTGATGATAGTCCTTCTGCCTACAGCAAACCCTTAAATAAGAGCTCCATTCAAGCTAGTCCTTTTGCCTACAGAGAAAACTTAAGAGAGCTCCCTCCATTCAAGGAAGATCCGCAGATTTACGTCTTCTTAAAGGCGTTCTCCAATTCTCCTCGGTGATCTGAACGGTAAAAGTAAATTTTAAAACTGGTTGTTAGCATATTTCTATAAGCCATTTCAACCCTCTTAACAGATTCTTATAATATTTGCTTCAACTACGACTATTTTAAACACCAATTGATCATAGAATGTCGCCCGATAAACGCCAAATAGCAGCAATGATCGAAGTTGCAATCAGTTATCTTTCCATTTGTGGTTTCTAAATCTTGTGTTTTGTTTTCGTTCGTGAAATGATGGTCCGGTGCACTCATAATACGATCTACTGTGAGGCAGTATTGACATCCGCTTTAATGATTTCCCTCATCAAGTTGATGAGTTTTAGCACGTTACAGTTCAATTCATGCAAGCTCTTTAGAATTTGCCAAAGAGTTTTGAACTGAATGTTTGAAGGTTTCCTAGAGGTACCACGCACACAAGCCTGAATTGCGCTCTCAAATCCGCAGCTTCTAGACTGGAGTGGAGCATATACTACCAAAACACAACGCTGTTAAAAAATCATCAGTGTTCTTTTTAACTAAGTTTTAATGCGTATATTTCAATGATATCTCTAATTAATTTAGTTTAAAATGCTTTGTTCTACGGAATTGAGGACGCTGATTTCATAAATGATGTCATTTTCTACTCGATTCGTCCCGATTTTACGCATATTCTACTTATTTGATGTTTTCGCGATAAAGTTTAAATTATGGAAAAAACAAGGCTATTTCGATCACAACTGGGGCAAAATTCGAACGTGGCAGGTCAATTTACGTCAGATTTCACGCTTAGTACGCGAATAGAGGTCTAATCGTTAGAGGGAAAAAAACCCCTCATTTTGTGTCTAGGAACCCATTTTTTGTGCTCACTGGGGTTGGACGGTGGACATACATATCCATGTTGCAAAAGCGTAAAAATCAAGGTTTTGGTATCTGTGGTGCCGATGTTTTTTGTTATTTTGCTTGAAAATCAAATCATCAATTGAAATAATAGATTTATGGTGCTACCTCGTCTGAGATAATAATGTGGCTTTTATTGCTATTTTATAGCATATTTCCGTATTTTTCCGCTGTTAAGAAAAACAATGTGGTGTCGCTTTTGGGCACTGCAAGGTCTGTATCTTATTGGCCAAAAACGACACCAAACCACTTTTGAAGACAGCGGAATGATATGGAAATGTTCTCTAAAACAGCTGCGAAAGCCATAATTAACCACCCCAGAATCACCGATTAAGCGACATTACCATCGAAAAATTGTCATTTTAATTGATTTTTCGATTTTCAAGCAAAATACCAAAAAAGAATCCGATGCCATAACAAATCACAGCTATTGTTAAATACAAATCCTTATTTGTCAGTAAACTCACAACTCAAAGGGTCAGAGATGTGCTTTGTGTTTAGTTTTCTTCAAAGAAGCCGACGTTTTGGTTCAATATATGGGTTTTTTTGGTTGGAAGCAGGACTGCGTGTTGTAGGTCTGTGGTCAGGGAGTAGTTGTCTTAACCTCATTTATTCTACAATAGTTTGGGTTAACGAGTGACAAGTTATACATATAGTTGTCAGAGAAACTTTCAGCGAGGCGAGGCAATATGGTTTTTTTTTTGTTTTTTTTTTAACCGATGCCAAATTCTAATCTAAGAAACGGTTTAATAATCCTCATCACCTTGTAATTGTCACCGACCGTTAATCTCTGCATTGACATAATTTCCGTATTAGTTTAGAGTGGCCGCGTTAATTTTTTTACGATTCCCTCCTGTTCAAAAATAAACTGCGGGAATCTGTTTTCAATTAAGTTTTATTTTCGTCGAAGATATTACGGAGTTTTAAACGATCTTAGTTTTTAATTCGAAATATTTCTTCCTTGAACACTCGGTTTGAATAGCTTTGAAGTGTTTGAAGAATTCAACGAATCTTACTGTTCGTTTCATACTGTCGTTCATGTTCGTCCCTAACAAATTGATTCATTCATATTATTAATTGGTTTAATGATCAGCCGACAACTTGGAAAGTTGTAAATACGCTGATTTCAAGTGCGAACCGTAAACTATCTTTTGTGATCAATTTTCAGTGTTTATAATTTTTTTTTTTTTTTTTTTTTTTTTACCCTTTTTAGTATTTTGTTTTTGTTCGCTGGAATTTTGTTCCGCCGTTGGTTTGTTTGGTCAATTTTAGCTCGTTAGTTTCGTTTGTGTGAATTTCACGCGAATGCTCAAAACAAATGAAAATACCTCCTACAATCGAACTATCACGTTTGATCATTTCGGCCTTTTTCAAGAAAAAACAAACCGTGAACTTTTTGTAGTGATCAATTTTCAGTGTTTATTTTTTTCCCCTGTACCCTTTGTAGTATTTCGTTTGATTTTTTGCTGCGAATTTGTTCTGGCTTTGGTTTGTTTGGTCAATTTTAGCTCGTTAATTTCGTTTGTGTTAAATTCACGCGAATGCTCAAAAAAAAAAAAAAAAAAAAAAAAAAAAAAAAAAAAAGTTCTCTTACAATCAAACTATCGCGTTTGATCATTTCGGCTTTCTTCAAGAAGACCGGAAAGAAAAATGAAAATACAGTTATTGAAGACCAGGCTGCTTTCATTATGGAAAAATGGACTCAACTTTGACTCTTGCAAACCGCAGTTCGTCCTAAACAGTCTGTTCTGGAGTAGCATTACAATTATTCATAATTTTACTCTAGCTCATGAAAAAGAGGGAAAATGTGATCAGTTCTAGAATCAGTGGAGGCGAGTGGAATCTGGCAAAGTTTTAATCTAGTCTATTTAAACCCATGTAAAATATCGATTCTGGGAAGTGCACTGCCCCCCCCCCCATTCGACCTTTTTCATGGCTTTAAATGAACTAAGTGCAACGCTGTCAGATTGCATACGCCACTACTTCATTGACTAGAATGTTATTTTTGTAGAGCTACTTCAGTAAATTATTTTTCTACTCGAAGGGTTCAAAACATCGCTATAGACTATTTTTTTGCGAATCAGTTCTGTAAGGCCAACTTTTCATCTGGCTTCCGTATTGCCATTTTGTGTATTTTGCCAACCATCTCCATGTATTCGTTCCTCAAGAGCTTGCATAACTTAAAACTGTATATCTCACTGGGTTTTGGTAAAAGTTTCATCGCGTTCGCCAAAATTTCAAGAAATTCCTTTTTCTTTCTAGTCGTGCCAACTTTTAAACATTTCTCTCACCAGGTGAATCATTCATTCTAGGATTTCTAGGATTTCCTTGCAGCCATGAAGCCTTCCATCCTATTTTTTTGTGTATGAAGGAATCGGGACGCCAGTTTGCGTACAAGTACACGCATTCACCAAATTTTCAATGGACTTTTTTTTTTTTTTTAAATTTCCCACCAAAGGTGACAAGACTATGATTTTATTTTATTTCCCCGCACTACTCATTTTTAATAATTGACTCTATTGGATCGCAGGGAAAGGGAGGGACAAGGGGACAGGTGCATCCTCTAAATTTAGAAAATGTCGATTTTCACGCCGATTTCCCCAAAAACGAGCTGAAAACACGCACACATTTTCGGAAATTATGGGTGTGCTTACCACGGATGTTATTTTGTCGGGTCTTGCTTCCCGCTCTTTGAAAATTCCCCACATTTATTTGTCTCTCCCTAATGTTTTCAATGTGCACTTCTTTTAAGCGAATAAAATGAAGAATTGTCATCAAATTATTTTGAATCGGAGGAATTTTTTGTAATAATTGAAAAAAATTAAATAATGGGACAGTTGCAAGGGTCCGAAACGGTGTGTTTTTTATAAAGATTATTATAGTACTTGATGAGCTGAGAACAATGGTGCCTTCGGTTCTTTCCCAAGTGTCCCGGTTTTGGAGATACACATGTGTAAAATTGCAAAAAAATGTGTGCGTAGTGACGTCTTTACGCGGAATTCCCATTTAAAACAATGTATTTTGGGCCAAAAACTCATCTCCGGAACTATGGGACTTAATTGGAAACCAAAGGCATTTTTGTTCTCAGCTCATCAAGTATTTTCATTTTCTTCTTAAAAAACACAACATTTCAGACCCTTGCAACTGCCCCATTCAAATACATACCTAGCGCCACATTGTTTGGGTAGAGCCGCGAGTGTTCCGCTGCGGGTTTTTGTTTTGTTTTGCTTTGTCTTGTTTTTTGTTTTTTTGTTCTTTGTTTTTTTTTTTTGTTTTGTTTTTTTTAACACTGAACCTATGTGAATCTTTTATTACTCACTTTAAAAGCACTAAACCCAATTCCAACACAGGCACATAAATAGACTGAACTTCGAAACTATACAGTTCGCGATCGAAATCGATTAATCCTCATTGAATTATGCGCGTCGCGAGGGGGAAGTTATTTTCAAAGTGAATTACGCGGGACGTAAAAACGGTAAGCACCGTCGGCGGAATAGAGGATGGGGGAACGGATTCAATTGCGTTACTATTTTTTATTTTTTTTTTTCTCTTTTTTTTTTTTATCTTTTTTCACGAATCGTAATTCATTCACAAAGAGCTTCGACTCTTTATTTCATTCATAAAAACTCTCGTCGCGCGCGGTGGCGGGAAAACATTTCGTTACGCGACGGGATACACACGAAACTCTCACACACGCGTCTTCGCGTCGTCGGTTTTCCCTTTTTCCGCTGCGGGTTGTTGCCGGCGGGCGACGGTTCCGGCCATGGACTGAACGTACGATGACTGAAAAGCGGGAAAGGGTCCGTTGCCGATGGAATCTCTAGACTCCCGTGCGTCGCGACGCCGGTCATAGTCGCCACCAAGACTCGGCCCGCGTCGCATCGTGCGCACTCATTGGTGGATCCAGGCTCTCTCTCTCTCTCTCTCTCTCTCTCTCTCTCTCTCTCTCTCTCTCTCTCTCTCTCTCTCTCTGTCTCTCTCTCTCTCTCTCTCTCTCTCTCTCTCTCTCTCTCTCTCTCTCTCTCTCTCTCTCTCTCTGTCTCTGTCTCTCTCTCTCTCTCTCTGTCTCTCTCTGTCTCTCTCTGTCTCTCTCTGTCTCTCTCTGTCTCTCTCTCTCTCTCTCTCTCTCTCTCTCTCTCACACACACACACACGCACACTCACACACACTCACACACGCTTAAGCACACTCTGTTTTGTGTCCTATTTTTAATGCGTGTGAGCAAGGGACATAGAAGTGATAAGAGGCCATAGTCACATATGTTGATTCCTTTTTCTATCCTTCTCTAATACATGTGTGTGTTCAAATGGACAAAGAGAAAAGACGCGAAAATTATAAATTCTAAATGAACACAAAGGGGGGAGGGGGGGGGGGTTCGTCTTGGACGTGAGGCTGATCATCGATGGGAACAGGAGACTTATGGCCTAGGTCTAAATATTCCTTTATGAAATTATTGTATTTTTCTCTGAATAGAGATGAACGGTTTGATTTTCTTTCAAGAGTGAAGAATCATTTAAGAGGTGAATCATAGGAGTCACCTAACTTGTCGACTGAATCTGAAAAAAGGCAATGTAACAGTAAAACGTCCGTCGGCACCTACTGTTAAGGTTTCCTTGAAGCTTAACTCAGCAATGTGTTAGGGATGACTCAGATCTTCGGATTTTGTAAGTTCGCTTTCTAACTCCAAAAATCGATCTAACTGATTCGACATTAGTTCATTGAACCGATTTTTCATTGAAGATTGTACTGCACAAATAGCTGATTCAGGAGAATCAAATGAGGAGGGTCCTCCACCGGTGACTACTGGGCGCCCACACAATAGACAATTTTGAATTGGATTTTGAACTTTTGATATTGAATTTTGTATGGATTTTGAATGAAAGAAATGGACCATTTTTTCATTTGAATGAAAAAATTGAGGAAGAGAATTACCGAACAGAACAACCTCGCACGAAAAAAAAAACTGGTAGAATTTACCATCTGCATAGCTGATTTTGGCGTCTGCTCGCACGTATGGTAAATTTCTCCACAATATCGTAAGTGCAGCTTGTGGTAAATTAAGGTAACATGTTAATACATTTTACCATAATCTGGTGAAATATACCATACTTCATAGCAGACTCCAAAATCAGCCATGCAGATGGTAAATTCTACCAATCTCTTTTTTCCATGTGAACTTAAATTTTAGGACAAAAAAAGCTGGATGAAATCTCCAATACGAGATCTATGTGGGAACATTCTTGGCCCAAAACTCTTTGCTGACTCATATCTCCTTCATCAAAGTGCCCCTCAGTGATCTGTCAATACATACACGTGTGCGTATTAGTCAATATGGTATCAATCGTTACTATCGTACTACGGCCAACGGTACCAATTACAGTACCGCGCAGATTAGCACTGTAAGTATACAGAAGCAATTTGTGCACAATCGATTAGCGTTTTTCTCTCATTCAAGCCACTTGTGAAAATCATGAAATCCTCTCTACAGGTTAATGCGTCCGAGACTATAATATCGGTTTATCACAAAAGTTTTTTTTGGAACGCGTGTAAAATTGTTTCAGAACGGTGATTTTAAATAAAATTTATCTCAGGATGTCTATAAATTCACTCGATTTATTGCACGCGGTTTTTCCTCCCGTTCGCGCTGCTGCTGTAGAGAATTTGTATTTTATGCAATGTAGGAGATGTATGTATATTATAGTGGTTATTGTGCTTCGCGAGAAGGAGATGGGGGAAGAACCCATTCTTCTCCCATATACATGCACACACCTTGCAAGTTTCCATAATGCAGCTGTGAGTACGATTTGCAAACATAAAATGCATTTTGTCTTGAATGCATTATTCATGACTCTACATTAAATAATGCTCAACCTGCTTCCTTCCTGGATACTTGCCTTCGCTAATTCAATTTTATTTTCTATCATTTTTTCTCTCTCCTTCTCTTTCTCTTCCGCCCTCCTCTCAGGGCTGCCGTTTTGCGTATAATCAATGCTATTTTTTAATTCACCGATGATTCCACCGGTTGAGAAAAGATTACACAATTCAGTTCAGTGCATGACTGTAATAAACTAAAATACTCGCATCCGTAATCTTTTCTCAACCGGTGGAGACGTCGATGACTTTAAAAAACTTGCGGATATTTTAATTAATCAACGGAGTTTCCACCGATTAAGGAAAGATTACAGATCAGAGTATTTTCGCGCATTACAGTCATACACTGAACTGAACTGTGTAATCTTTTCTCAACCGGCGGAATCATCGGTGAATAGAAAAATAGCATTGATTATACGCGAAACGGCAGCCCTGCCTCCTCTTTCCCGCGTTATTACATACGTTTCATTCTCGCTTATTGTAAAAGCTTATAGATGGATCCAGGAATTCTCTCACTCTCTCCTCTTCACTCTCTCTTCCTCTCTCTCTCTCTTCCCCTCTCTCTCTCTGCCTCTCTTTCCCCCTTCCTTCGGTTCATTTTTGTCGAACGTATACCTGCCAGAGATAACTCAACATAAGTCAGATGGAATGAGAAGCATTCATCCTCAGAAAAATCAGAAACCAAGTCTGCAAAGGTAGCAGAATGAATGGGTGCTTCGCAGACTTTTGCCACAGAAATATGGAGCATGAATGGGTCTGTTGCAAACTTTTGCCACAACAATTAAGAGTGTTTAATCTAATGTAAAATCACCGTAAAAGTTTATTGGTGGCATCAGAAAGTCATAAAATGCAATAATAAACTCACAAGAGGCATTTAATGAAATCCAAGATGGCGGAGAAATATCGAGCAATTTGTATGCATGCACCACGAACATCCAAGGATAGCCAACCTCACAATATCGATCACAACCAATCACAACGTAAATAAACACATAACCTCCACCTCCAGTGAGGTTGTCAAAGTTGGTCATCCTTGGATGTTCACGGTGCATGCATACAGATCGTTCGATATTTCTCCGCCATCTTGGATTTCATTAAACGCCTCTTGTGAGTTTATTATTGCATTTTATGACTTTTTGATGCCACCAATGGACTTTATAGGTGATTTTACATTAGATTGTACATTCTTTATCGCTGTAGCAAAAGTTTGCAACAGACCTATTCCGATGGATTTTAACCCGCGGCTATCGATGGACACGGTCATAGAGGGGATGAGCTGAAATAATTACAGGCACCCTCCCCTCCTCCCCCAAATTGCAAATATAGGGAGAATGAAAGGAAAAGGGAGAAAAGGGGAAGAGACCTGCACTCTGAAGTCTCCTCCGAAAAAAATATCCCAGCTACGTATACCCGCTACATGGCTCTGTCAAACTCGCTAAGGTCAAAATTATTTCAGTCATAATATACAAAGAAGCAGTAGCGTCCTGCGGTCTTGTATATCCCGGATCCCGAATTTTTACTCGCATAGAAAATTCAAGATGCAGAAGGAAGTAGAAAACAAGTGTGGCGGCTGTTTTCGCGGAAGCTCGTACAGCTTTCCTCGCCACAAATTAGGGAGTGTACGTGGGGGCGCGGCGTACACCAGACAAGAGGGAAAAGTTTGACTGTCCGGGGGATCAGCAAACCCTTTGAGCCCTGTCGACTCTGAAATTGTAAAATGATTTAGACTATTATGTCGGGTAGGCTGCTAACTAAATTTCTCAAATTTTCCCTCTCTCATAGAGTACTGAACCAACAGTCCTCTCGCCTAATATATGTTGAAGGCTTCCGCAGCTTAAAGACACATTCTGATGAGACTTGAGTCTTCAACATCCATCAGAACACATTGAGGAGCAACAGGTCTAAACGCTTTCCTAAACAGTTTCTCATCAATGAGTTTGAATGCATTTTTGGTGGCTCAACATTACATGTCAGGAGCTAAATAGAGCACTGAACTGACAAGTCCTCTCTCCTAATGGATATTGAAGGCTCCCGCAGCTTTAAAGCACGTTCTGATTAGACTTGAGTCTCTTCAACATCTATCAGAATGCATTGAGGAGCAACGGGTCTAAACTCACTCCTTAACAACTTCTCACCAATGAGTGTAGATGCGTTTAAATGGGTCTTTAAATGCGTTTTTGGTGGACCAGCGTTACATGTAAGGGATGAAATAGAGTACTGAACTGACAGTCCTCTTGCTTAATGGATATTGAAGGCTTCTGCAGCGTTAAGGCACATTGTGATCAGAATTGAGTCTTCTGCATCCATCAGGCGTGAGGATCGTCAGTTCTGTCCTCTTTTTTGCCCCAGGATTCAATCCTCACAATGCATCTGCCCTACTTCATAGCAACAAGACTGTGACAAGGGGATTTTATGTGTGTTAGAAACCATTTCACAATAGTTGGTTGAGGACCAATCAGCTTTTTTACCACGCAGTGAGTGAATCTGTGTTTCTGCTCTCTGACTTTCATGAATAGTTATGCGAACAAACCTTCAGCTCAGGAGCCTGGACGAGCTAATATGGGGGGTCTTTCATGAAACGAGCTCCAGCTGCTTCCTTAAAATACAAAAGTACCCAGAGTTTAGAAGAATGACCCCGAAGCACACTTCAAGATGATGGAAATGAACCAATAGGCTTACTATTGGGAAGAACTTAAGTCAGATTAATTCAGATCAAAATGCAAGGAGGTGGAAGCCAAGGAGAATGTGAAACGCCCAAGTGAAAAACATCACAGGAAAAGGAAGGCTTAATCTTAATTGGCAATGTGGGGAGTTATGTAAGAAAAAAATATATTACCTCCAATTTAACTACCTCCTCCGCCACCTCCAAAATTTGTCTCAGAAGGACTACTCTTTTTTCAGAGTAATCCATGATTTCCTTAAACTGAAAAGAAAGAAGACTTAGTCAGCTAATAATGTATAACTTATGGTAGGTTTTTATTCTTCATTTTTTCATTTTTTTGGCGGGCACAATTCAAGGACGCATTCTCTTAGGGCTAGCTTACTGACTATTTGGGTCTTAACATCTAATGTTATTTTACTGAATGCGCCCTCTACCCCAATTTTTTATTTTTGTGCTTTTTTTTTTGTTTTTTTGTTTTTTGTTTTTTTTTTTTGTACGCAGGCCTGGAATGAGGTCTGTCCCGAGCTCATCCAGTTCTAACAAAGCCTGAAAGAAAGAAATGAATGCAAAATGGGAGAAAGAGAAAACTACACGGAAAAAAATCAGTGGTAAAATTAACCATAGCATAGTTGATTTTGGCACCTCCTACAAAGTATGGTAAATTTCACCTGATGTTTGGCATGATGAGGTACACTTTTGGTCAACGCATCCATCTGCGCGTTATATTAAACTAGTAGTGTGCTTCATCGTACCAAACATCAGGTGAAATTTACCATACTTTGTAGGAGGTGCCAAAATCAACTATGTTATGGTTAATTTTACCACTGATTTTTTTCCGTGTAGAGAGAGAAGTTTTAGTCCATGCGTTAGAACTTTAGACCAGGGCAAGCAAGTAATTAGTTTTTTTTTTTTTTTTTTTTTTTTTTTTTTTTTTTTTTTGCAGGTAGCGGTTTTGCTAATCAGTTATCAGTGATTTCACCTAACTATATAATCCCTAATTTATCTAATATAAATCAAAAACCCTAACCACTATCCCCAGGAAGGATAGAAATATGTGAGAGAAGGAAAGGAAACTTCACCAACCCGTCCCACTGGTTGGACTTTAGTGGGAGTTCAAGGCCATGGAACTGCACTCTCCCTCCCCACCCCTATAGCTCTTACTTAACAACCTACTCCCCCCCCCCCAATTCACTCTTTGGTACTCCTTTAACACATTAAATATTTTCCTTTTATGAACTCCTATTTCCTCGTCTTCTTACAAATTACACTTAAACTCAATGTACATACTTCCCAACCCCCAAATAAAAAACTGACTTATCCTCATCTCTGTCCCCATCATACCTCTTTATCAAATTCTGGTTTCTTCAGGGCTGCCGTTTTGCGTAGAATCAATGCTATTTTTCAATTCACCGATGATTCCACCGGTTGAGAAAAGATCACGCAGTTCAGTTCGGTGCATGACTGTAATAAACTAAAATACTCGCAACTGTAATCTTTTCTCAACCGGTGGAGTCGTCGATGACTTTAAAAAACTTGCGAATATTTCAATTAATCAACGAAGTTTCCACCGATTAAGGAAAAATTACAGATCAGAGTATTTTCGTTCATTACAGTCATACACTGAACTGAACTGTGTAATCTTTTCTCAACCGGTGGAATCATCGGTGACTAGAAAAATAGCATTGATTCTACGCAAAACGGCAGCCCTGGGTTTCTTGTACCCTTTGTGCCTACTCCCTTAACAATGCTCAACGTTTCCTCATCCACTTTCTTAATATACCCCCTCCTAACTTTAAATATAAAAAAAAACCCTAAACAAAATGAGCAACTAAATACACAACCAATCCAATCCTTCTAGCATGTCAATGATTTTTGCCTCCCTTACCCATCCCAATACATATGTAAGTACCTCATCGCAGCGTTTTGTCCCACTTGCAATCCATCCAGTTCCTCCCTCTTAGCTTCAAATAATACCATCGTACAATACGTTAAAATTGGTCCCATCAATGTATTACATACTAATTTCCTCACCTCCAATCCCACAACCCATTTGACTCTCCATAATAAACTAACTTAACCCCTAAACTGGTTTATCACATTGCCAATCTGTTTTCTGTCGTCCAGTTTATCATCTACTTGGATCCCAAGTACTTTATACAATCCACTCTATCAATTAGTTCTTCACCCATTTTTACTTCAATTTCTCCCCCTGCACCCTTCCCAACCACCATGTACTCAGTTTTATCAAAAACAACTTTAAACGGGATAAAGGCTATTACTAATAAAAGAGACGTTCGGGGTATCACAACCCTATTATCAACCGCAAAAAAAAAAAATAATAAAAAAAAAATAAAGGTGAAAAAAATACAAGGCACAGGTGGTCAGGCCATTGAAATCGAGACACAGAGTATACAAACCTAGACGGGAACCCTCAGCGATCACCATCACCAGTGGTCTCTGGAAGGAAAAAATGGTGAAAGCAAGCGCTGAGCTTACCCACATCTGCGCGGGAATTACAAACCAGGTCACCACATTTCAAGATATTAATCATCTCCAAGACAGTACGGGCATAATCATTACTCTCGGAGTCCAGAATTTTAACACCATTAAAATCAAAACTGTGTTTTAGCGAATTTTCATGCTGATTTAATGCCGTATTTTCATTTTTGTCTTATTTATGCCCGTTTTATCTTTTTTTCAACAGCTGCTTCGTTAAAAATTCAGTTGAAAGGGACTTTTCACTGCCCTTGGAGATTCATGTTTGCTCCTTTTTTATTCGGCACCCTGTAAAATCTGCGAACAGCCACTGTAAACTCGATACGCCGAAGAGTAAGTCTCATTAAGCTATAGGCATACCCCGACCTTTGTTTTTTTTTTTTTTTTATCTGCAGTTGCTCAAAAGTTATTTGGGGGTATCCAGGCTTTTGCGCCACCCTGTATAAGTGTATAAGCTCTCTTGTTGACTATTATAGTTGCCAACTTCACAGTGAGTTGATTTCTCTCTTGAGAGTCCCTTCCGCAACTTTTTTTTTTTTTTTTCAGCCGTCAGAATTCGCTAAAGTAGGAATATTATAATTAACGTCGTTGTTTCCTTCGTGCGGTCTGCTCGCTATAAACCGCAATATTTTTTTCTTCTTCCGTTCATTATTCCCCGGGTAACTACTTGCTATCCATGAATTTATATTAAACCCATCCTGTTCTCAAAGATCGTTGCTTTGTTTTTTTTTCTTCCACCTTCGTGACGTCTGGCACCCTCAGGTGGAGCGTGACTCTTCTCTCTTGTTTACAAACCGAGGCCGGAACTAAACCGCTCGAGAGAAAATGAAAATGGCCCTCTCGTTTTCCTCTCAATCTCATTCTTTCCTCCTCTCTCCCCTCCCTTCGACCTGTCTATGTTGTATTTTATCTTACATTCTCACCAGATGAACACTCATAAAAATAATCTGCAAATTGTAATTTGACTCTTTTACGATTGGTGATTTCAATGAGAATAATGGGGCTCTTGCAAACTTATGCCATACACAAATGAATAGTTTCTTCGTGTGTAGAAACCAGGGGTTTGAACCGCGACCAATTATCGGTTCGGTTCACAGTTCACGGAAAGTTGATGAACCGCATAAACGGTTCGGTTCGCGGTTCAAGAAATTTCTAAAATGCGGTTTGGGTTCGGTTCGGGTTTTTGAAATTTGCCGAGCATGAGTCAGGCGGGTGATAATGGGGGCAGGCACCCGCCGAATAATTTTTACTGCATTTACTAGTCGCTGGAATATTTTATTGAAGCTCACGTTGAGACGCGCTTCAGATAATGCTTTTGGGGTGACCATTAAGTTAGGTTGAAATTCTGATGGGAAGCAACATGATAGCGTGTTTAATATTCCGCCCCGGTGGCTCTTTGCTTGTGCTTCTTGGTAGGAAGACGGAACTTTGGTTTTACGTGCTCGCAAGGAGGTTGCTGCACGATAGGGTAGAGGTGGAAATTGTGCATAAGAAGAGAAGGGAAGGGGGGAGGAAACTTTCGTAGAAATACTCGAGGACGGGGGAGGAGGGGTAGTGCTAGAAGCGGAGGGGCTAGATAAGGGGGTGAGCTTAGGGGATTTCCTGCAATCCACCATGTGAAATTTGGGAGTTTTGGGATCCGAGTCTGAAGACTCATTCCACCATGAGATGGGAGGGGCAAATGGCGGGGGGTTGGGTATAGCTCCGGAAAACGCATTTTCCGCCGATGACCTTGGACGTTTTAGGATGGATTTCAAAGATTTCGAAGGAGCGGTTTTTACAAGATGCTGAAGTGACGGGTGAATATTTGTCATTAAAGGCACAGGAACAGACGAGGGACGGATGGCAGAAGAAGGCGAGGGAGAGGGTGTGGCCATGAGTGACTGAGGTTTTAAAGAAACTTTAAGGTCCGACATAAGCGGTTGAGGTTGTTGAGGAGAGGAAAAGGTGTGGTGGGGGGAGCATGTAGCAGGCTGTGATACTTGACGCCGCAAATCGCGCAGCGCTTGGGCGAGGTACACCTTGATGTCGCGTGCGTTCCCAGGCAGTTTCGACTTTTGTGTTGTTGCTTCACCGCGAAGGAGCGCTCGCAAGGTGGAGTTGATGGCTTAGTGATGGGTGAAAAGAGAGCTTGTTCTTCCTTTGTTAATATAACATTATTTTAATCAATATCGAACATTAAGAGATTCATGATTAAAGCTGAGGTTTCTGCTACATATTAAGCAGGGAAATTTTGAATGACAATCTTGCGTGAGATGGTCGTTTCGCAAACAGTTGAGACAGAGTTTTTGCGATTGCGCTTAGTCTTGTCTTTCAGAAGGGTATAATGCCTGAAATTCGAAGCATTTGTACAACAGGTGTGGTTGGTTGCATAAGTTGCAGGTTTTTATGGCAGATTTTGTCTGAGATTTGACAAGAGGAGGCGTGTGCTTCCACGTTCCCTTTTCTCGATAAGAGGATGGGCTGGGACTGGGAGCCAATTTGGTTGAAATTCCTTCGTTAGGAGATTTCGATTCTATGGGGTTCATCGTACCTAAAATTTGTGTTCGTTGACGAACAAAGGTTATCAATTGTTTAAATGTCGGGTTTTTGTCTTGCACGTGAGCTCGTTCAAAGGCCTTATAAAGTCCTATGGGGACGTTTTTTAAAGCTATTTGTAGAACTATGAAGTCAGCCAGATCAGCGATTTCTATGTTTTGAAGCGCGTTGTAACTTTCGCTGAACGTTGTTACAAAATTTGACAACTCCGTTTCGGATTCGCGTTTTATAGGCTGAAAATTCAACATTTTCCTGACAAGTTCGGCTCCAACCATTCGCTTGTTCTCATATTTTTGTACTAAGGAGTTCCAAGCTATGCCATAGTTTTCCTCCGTGAGAGGTAATTCTTTAACAACAGTTAGCGCTGGTCCGCTTAATACTGAACGCAAATAGTGAAATTTGGCCGTAGATCCGATTGCTTTGTTGTCGTGAATAAGATTCTTGAAATTGGATTAAAATTCTGCCCATTTTGTCAGCGTGCCATCAAATCGTTTCAGTTCAATTTCAGGCAATCGGACACTTTGCTGCAATGGAACGATAGGTTGAAATGTTTCGTTAACCACAGGTGCGGGGGTGGGAGGAATGAGTCTTTGATAGACAGTTTTACATTTGAAGTAGATTGTCTCGAAAGCGGCTAGTTTTTTACAAAAGTCTTCTAGGTTAACATCAGGTTTGATAACCAGATATGCTTTGTTTAAATCATCTAACGTATTTTCAAATTCGGTTAGAGAGTCGTCTAGTCGAGCGCATCTAACTTTAAATTCGTCAATGTCCGTCTGAAGTGGTTCAAGATCAGAACATTCGACTTTTTTCGATAGATCGTAACATCTTTGTAAGCGTTGAAATTCTCTTTGCAGACGTCCTGTCAACGTGTTGACTAAGATTTCAGCTTGAGTCAATTTTGCTGGAAGCATTTGAGCACATATCCCTGAATTCAATACTTCAAATGAGGACCCTCATTTTTCTTAGATGATTGGAAGGAGGATAAAATTCTAAGACTTTTCGACAAAAACCAAAAGTCGATATCCTTTTGCGTTTTCGATCAATCGAAGGTTAAAGTTTGCTATGGACCCATTTTCAAAAATTCGTAACTCCCCATTGAATGATTCTATAAAATTACGTTGGGTGTAAAATGCTTTAAAGAGGAAGCAATTTTCAGAAAAAAATTTGTCTTCTCCAAAAACTTTACTCGAAGGTCGCTTTTAAGCCCCTATTTTTTTAAAATGCCAAAATTTTCAGAGGCTGCAAAAAAGGAACGACTTCGAAATTCAGAAAACGCTTAACTATGGGTTTCATTAACCGTTTTCCCTCGCCACCGATTCTCACGCGCCCCGAAGGTGGGGGGCGGGAGGAATTTTTCGATTATCAAGAGTTTTGTCCCCCACCCACACTTCCCGTGGGGGCCCGAAAATGGTTTTCTTTGAAATCAATGGAACCCGCGTGCTTTGGCATTTTCTGAATTTTGAAGGCGTTTCTTGAAAGCTCTTGTATAAAGAGAAACTATTCAGCGCATATGAACAGTCAAAATATTGATTTGGGCTTAAGTTATGGGGCTTTAAAGGTTTTGACTTTAGGCTCCCCTTTCTCCATCTGCAGTGGACCAAACTTAAAGAACAAGGCGTGTTAAAACGTATCTTTCTCAAAGAGGTCTGTCGACCCTGAATTGATGAGATTTTTTGAGGATAGCCCATTCCTGATGGGAGTTGGATCAACCTCTTTCTGTTTTGCGTGGGTGCCACAACGCATGCCCTCAAACACTAAATAGCAAATAAATTGTAATGAATAAAATTGCAATCATATCATGGCACGCTTTACCAATACATAAATTGTATTGGAGATCCCCTGCTTGTTTTTTTCCCCCCGCGAAAAAGACGTGTTGTTTGTACTACTTGTTTTGGTCAACTGACGCAAAAAGGATGCGTCCCCGTCCGTGTCTCAGTCGTGAGTAGGAGGAAGTCAGAGAAATAGCGTCATTGGTGGATACAAGATCCATCCGAGTAGGGATAGAATGTGGATGTTGTGAATCAAATAAACCATTGTAGCTGTAGCATTTGTTGTTCTTTGATCTTGGGAAATTCTCTTTTGTTTACTCTGCGATGTGCTTTCCTGCGACGCGACGGACGGCCCACTCCTTCACTCGCGGGGATGGAGATCGAGCCAGTGCGCATGCTCAGTGGTGGACTCGCAAACTTTTTTGTCTCTCCCTCTCCCTCCCTCTTTCTCTATCCCCCTCCTTCCCTCTCTCTCTCTCTCTCTCTCTCTCTCATCCTAATTTATTTTACTATACACTATTAGGATTAATGCAATTAAAAAAATTGTCAATCGATCAATCAATCTCTCGCTTTCTCATTCTTTGTTCGTAAGAATAAAAGTGTTAGTAGAGGATAGTAAATTGGCGCCATTACGTGTTTTTAACTTCTATTTCCATCCTCCTCTAACATATGAATTTAAATGGACGCGAACAGAGAGAAATACATGTACACTCTCCCGTATGCGCCACTTCTGGATCGAGCTATAGCTCTAGTTAGCTCAGTTCGCGCTTTTGCATTCTCCCATGCTTGCCTTCAAGAAAAGCCGAGCAAAATAACTCGAAGCCGTTACAGTTAGACTAATTTATTATGCTCGGCTTGAAATTAAACTATTCGTTGTTACAGACGCACGCTCGACCCTTGAAAGTCTTGCCCCTCTTTTTTTTGCACAATATAATACCAACTTCAATCACGGAAAGCTCTCTTCCGAGAATTGATGTAAGATCAAATATAACGGAGCTCTTATGGAATGAATCCGCCCAGAGGCGAATGCAGGAATCGTTAGCCCCCCTTACCCGACCCTCGTTTCTCGCCCACTTGAAGGCGAGTGTCAGAAAATAGCAATACGGGCCTTGGTCAGTAATGGTCACGTGATGGGCGGTCCTTGGGCTCCAAGCTTTTCACAAATCAAGAATACAAAAGACAGAGAACTCAAGCTTAGCTAGGAGCTTTATTGTATTGAAAGCCAAGGCCATTTTTTTCTCTCTCCGTGTGAATTTGTTTGAACCGTCACTCTATGGTCTAAGATTTAAAAAAAAAAAGTGGCCGAAAATGAGTGAAAATAAGGCATCTTAAATCATCGTTCTCGAACTTTTAAAGCTGAATTTAAAACTTGCCAGTGACATTTCTAGGCTTGAATTGTGTGTAGAAAGTGTCCTCTGTAATTGACATCGGTCTTTAATTTTTATGAATGATAAATTGAAGTGAAATTTAAGACCTAATTTTTGGCCACTTTCTCATGATTTCAGGATACAGTGCGTAACCTACCTTTGATGCCCTCTCATGAACAGTAGGGGAGGCATTGAGCCCCTAAAGCATCTCTTCCTGACCTCCCTCCACAGGTAAGGTAAGAAAGTGTAAAAGATTTGCAGATGTCTAAAAAACTCGAGTTTCATTAGGTTTTCTCCAGAAAATATACGTGGCTCGGAACGAAAGTTTGTTCCTTGTTAAGAGTTAAACTTTCAGAATGTTCCGCATTAAAATGAATTTTGTCTTTTAGATTTTATCTTATATTTTAAACAGTCATACCGAATAATGGGTATCAAGTAACTGGAAAATATGTACTGCTTTGGAACTGAACAAAAAACAAAAAACAAAACAAAAAGTCAAAGCTTCTATAGTTTGTGACATTTCTTCTTGTATCCAGGCGTAAAGTTTGAAATCCTCTCAGAATATTTCAATCCCAAAGTAAGAAAGAATGTCACAATCTGGAACCTTTTTATCATTGCGTTACCAATAAAACTCTGCATGAAAAGGGTTTTCAGTATGCGTGATTTTATTCAAATTAAAATATGGGCACATTTTTATACGTAACACAACGTAAACTCTTTGCAGAACAAAAAAATAATCTATATAATTGTACATGATCATGCCTATAATGATATTTTTAGAATTATTTTAAACGCTGAAAGCCTTTACCCTAAAACTTAATCTTAATGTTAGAAGGATCTTCTTAAAGATTGAAGATCGAAGCTTAAAGATAATTTTAATAAAAAGGTACAGCTGTAAAAACAGACTCTCTCAATATACCATGTTCAAAGTCATACATAATTGGAAATGGTATATTTGGTTCAATCTTGGCAGTATTTTGCTTATTTTATCCGTAAATTAAGAAATGTCATAAGACTCTTTGACTTTTATCTAAATTATTACATACAATACTCTTAAATCTATTGTTTATATCTCATGCAATTAAGCGAATCATTTAAATATTCAAGCTGTTATATTTGTAAAATTGACTAGAGCGATTAAATTGCAAATCAGACATCTTTTTATTGTGCTGTCCATGATTGTATTGTGTGAGTAATTTCTCTTTCAGTACGCGTGGTTTTGGTTGTAAAGAGATATAACTTAAACATTAACTTAATTAATGGTAGGTAGTAATGAAAGCAGCTCTAGTTTTACTTGAGTAAGTATAAAATTGTATTTATAATTGAATTAAAAAGAATTATTCATCAAAATTTTAAGGTCGTGTCTCAGAAGAGACAGAATTAGAAAGTGGTGAAATTCACTGCTTAGTGCTTATAGTAATTAAGAATTTGTTGGGTTTAATGGAAAGATTTGAATATCAATTATTATTTCCAGGAGAACTGCATTATCATACATGCGTTTATTAAGTCTCGTACTTTCTGAATCATCATTCGTTACTTAAAATCATCGAAGGAAGAATGCTTGTGTGGCAATTACCTCAAATATTTCGCGAAAAGAACTTTATACAATACCATCTTTTTTTTAGTTCATATTTTGAAGGGAAGTTGCATGTTCCTTCAAATGGCACGCACGATCCTTACAATTTAATGACAAATTAAACAGGTAAGGGGGGGCGGGGGGGGGAGGAATGACATTTTGACTTCTAACGCGACCATTTTCTTAAATACTAATAGAAATGCTCCAATGATTAAACTTTCAAGTGTTTGGAGAAGTTTGTGCTTTAGTACCTATTCGTTGTTCTTAGTTGAGAAACTGCTTTTGCGCAAGTTTATATTTCATCCAATTTTTATCTCGTTGAAAATTAGCCTGGTTTATTAATTATTCAGAAATGAAGGCTAACGACTTGTTAATGTCCTGACTTCGGAAATTAATGACTTTGCTGGGGGTGAGGGGTAAATTGTGATACTGCTGTTGAAAAGTAAGAAGGTTGTTATGAGAGAATTGAAGAGCAAAATTGGGGGGGGGGTGTCCGGTTATTTATCGAAGGCTTTGAGGGAAAATAAAGGAATGTGAACCCTTTTGTTTTTTAAGAGTTGTTCCATCGTCGTAATACCCGAGCGGTGAGTAATCGATATTATTTTCGATTATTCGATTTCAGCAGTTTTAGACTAAACTCTTATCAATTTGTTGGTTAATTTCTGTCACTTTTTCGGTTTTTTGCGGATTCCCTTGAACCTTTTTAAGCCTTGTTCTTCCGGATACAGAGTTTGAGAAGCAAAAAAGTGGGCAGGATTTCAGACGCAACCAATAGATCTGTAAAAATGCGTAAACATTACGACTAATCTGGTTTTTCCCTTGCGTCCTCCAATTGGAAATAATTTTATTTGGACTTAATATTTTAGTTGCGTGTTTCTAATCTTCTGTTTCATTTTGTTGTTGTTTTATCCCCATTTTTCTGGATTGATTAAGTTGTGTTTGTTTTGCTTTTATTTTTAACTCTAACCTCATTGTTTCAATGTTTGTTTTGCCAGATTTAATCGCAAAGTGAAACGTGGAAGTTAAAATCGACTTACACTTAACCATATATATATCAGAAAAAAAAGGAAAACCGATTTCGCCTCTAACGACAACTTCATATGTATAATTGTAAACATAAAAGAATCAGGTTTGTGGGAAAATGCTGTAAAATCACGCAATTTAAATTTGGTGAAAACGTTTCAGCTCAAATCGCAGTCATCTTCACCTCAAAAATTAAAAAAATAAATCAAACGAATAAATAATTTCAAAAAGCGGAGATAGCCCGTGGTTTTTGGCACCTTGGAAAGTTCTTCAATATCCTTGATTACTTTTTTTTTTTGTTTTTCATATCCTTGAATTTTGACCTATAACTTGAAAATCCTTTAAAATGACCGGATTCAGCTCGTTAGCTTGTTTTTCTCTAGTTAGTGCACCATTAAGTGAGAATCGCCATGTGTTTTGTCTGCATCCAAAAAATTGGTAAAAAACTGATTACGTTTTTTCTCGTTGGAAGTCCTTGGTAATCATTGATTTTTATATAATAAATTTTCCATGAACCATGGAGCCCCTTATCCTACTTAATGTAATCACAAAAATTATAATGATAAAACAAAAAGCAAAAAACAAACATGGGCTTTTCATTTTTAAGATTACTTTGTGCAGGAGTGGTGGCTCTCCCTCCACTTTTAGGATTTTTTATTTTTTTTTATTTTTATAAATGTTTCAAGTTGAAAATGGCTGAAATTTAAGCTGAAACGTCCTCACCAAACTTTTTTTCGCGAGTTTTTCTCCTTATAACCTTGTTTAATTTACGTCAAGTTGTCGGCTCGTTTTCTACCTTGTTTCTCTATAAATGTAGACCTAATTTCGTTCCTAAAATATAGATCTACCACGAAGAATCCAAAGATCTCTTGATTGTGCGGATTTTATTTTCCAAAGAAAGTGGCCTCAGTAATGTCGAGGATCTCTTCCTTGCGTTGGATTAAATCATCGATGAGATGGCAGATGGTGTCTCGCTGCTTGGTTTGCTTGGAACGGTTCATCACAGCCCGAATCATGCGTAGACATCAAGCAGACCGAAAAACTTTTCCGTGTGGGCGATCGCGATTTACCTCGTGTTGTCTTAGTCGTCAACAACTTCCCACAACATGAGTGTTGCATCGGTCCCGCCCACCGTTGCCACGTTTCTGTCATTGTACAAGAATCGCGCCGTTGCCACAGCCGAACTGTAAACCTTCTCTTCGTTGTATTCCGCTTTTGGACTGAGACATGGATACCTGCAATAAGTAACAGTCGACATTGGTTTATTATTCAGACAAACTGGAGCTCATGCTAACTTTTGCAACAAGCAATTGAATTTTTGATTTTAAATGCAAAATTATTTATCCTAAAGAAATATTTCGAAAGAGCAAATGTGTTCTTTTTGCCGAGTGGTCGTACTCATTGAGACACTTTTCAAGGCCATTTTGCAACGAGTGCATGGAAGGTGGAGCTCCTTGATAGAAATATTGCAGAGGGAGTATCGACACGAGCTCAACAAGTTCTGATTGGTCGTTGGTTTTAGGCTTTCACGGACGCGATCAGGAGTCTTCGACATCGAAGGCTCCACACAAAAGGGTCGATGAGGAGAGGAACGTATGGCAGCGGACCGGAATGCCGGCAAATCCGCCTGTCCACCTCTGGTCCACCGTTGAACTTACCCTCCGAATGCGTTCACGCGGTCGACTCCTCTCAAATGAATGAGCGTCGTGTAGACTACTCCTTATGCAATTTCCATCAAGGGACTCTGATGGAAGGCTGCGAACGGTTGTGGACGAAAGAACACAAAACAAAACTGATGACTGGCTGTTCCGAAGTTTTTCGGACGAAATGGGGTAGTTGCGCAAGGGTCTGAAAATGTGTGTTTTTCATAAAGGCAACGATTGAACTTGTTGAGCTGGGCCCAATAAATGTACGGTACAAACGGGCTGTAGGTCGTACCTAAAAATGGCGATTCTAACCTCACATTTCTTTAAGGGCACATCGGAATATTGGGTGCGCACCCAACTCTACGTTACTTGGGGTGGGTCTAGAGCCTCTTTAACCCACCCTAAATGCTTTTTGGAGGTTAGTTTTGTGGTTTCGCCATTTTAAAACGGTCCGATGTGGTCCTTTGGCTGGTGGCCGATGCTTGTTCAAGTACTTAGGGCGGACTTGGGGGCCGAGGACCGTGTGACCGTACATTTATTGGGCCCAGAGAACAATGGTGCCTTAGGTTTTTTCCTAGGTGTCCCCGGTTTGGGAGGTGCACTTGAGTAAATTTGTAAAAAAAAAAAAACGTGTGCGCAGCACTATGGTTTGAGATCGATTAAAAGTGGCCAAAAATCAGTGAAGTTAAATCATGCATCATAAAGCACCGTCCTCGACCTTTTAAGCTTAATTTAAAATTTCCCAGTGACATTCATAGGTTTAAATTACTTATTGAAAGTGTTCTCTGTGATTAAAATAGGTCTTGAGAGTTTACAAATGATACATTCATGATGAACTCTCCAAAGCTGCCGTTTTGCGTATAATTAATCGCATTTTTCAATTCACCGATGATTCCACCGGTTGAGAAAAGATTACAATGTTCAGTTCAGTGTATGACTGTACTGCACGAAAATACTTAAATCTGTAATCTTTTCTCAATCTGTGCAATGGCAGTTAAATTATTGAAATACCCTCAAGTTTTTCAAAGTCACCGATGATTCCACCGATTGAGAAAATATTACAGATGCGAGTATTATTGTGCATTACAGTCACACCCTGAACAGAACTATGTAATCTTTTTTCAACCGGTGGAATCATCGGTGAATTGAAAAATTCGATTAATTATACGCAAAACGGCAGCTCTGGAACTCTCTCTGTGATTTTTTGCCACTTCATGACGATCTCAGACCATAACCATGTTGCGTAATGACGTCACTACGCGGAATTCCCATTTAAAACAATGTATTTTGGGCCAAGAACTCATCTCCGGATCAATGGGGACTTCATTAGAAACCAAATCCAACTTCGTTCTCAGCTTATCAAGGACTTTCGTTTTCTCTATAAAAAAACACAATATTTCAGACCCTTCCACTTGCCTCATTCTTCGAGAAAATGGATTTTGAGCAAAATTTGACAGATAAAAAGTGTCGGTAAAAATCTTCAATGGGTCTGTTGCAAACTTTTGCTACAACGATTAAGAGTGTTTAATCCAATGTAAAATTGCCTAAAAAGTCCCTTGGTGGCATCAGAAAGTCATAAAATGCAGTAATAAACTCACTAGAGGCGTTTAATGAAATCCAAGATGGCGAAGAAATATCGAGCAATTTGTATGCATGCACCACGAACATCCAAGGATAGCCAACCTCACAATATCGATCACAACCAATCACAACGTAAACAAACACATAACCTCTACCTCCAGTGAGGTTGTCAAAGATGGCCTTCCTTGGATGTTCGTGATGCATGCATACAAATTGCTCGATATTCATCTTGGATTTCATTAAACGCCTCTTGTGAGTTTATTCTTGTATTCCATGAATTTCTGATGCCACCAATGGACTTTTCAGGCGATTTTACATTAGGTTACACAGTACACACTCTTAATCGTCGTAGCAAAAGTTTGCAACAGACCCATTGAAGGCCACAAGCCTCCGCGTATACGTAAACGATAATCGCGATTAATCGCTCGCTCGCTAGTGGTTTGCACCGTTCGAAACGCACTTCAAAGGTTTCTGTATGAATGACTACAAACATATAAAGAAGTAAAAAAGGACAGCTCAACCGCAATAGACTCATTGTTTTTCTTTGACTCTTCAATAATGGACTCACCGTTTTTCTTTGTCTTTCTTTGAATCCTACCCTTTGTGATTACCCCACGATTTTTACTCGCTAATCCTCTTAAAATATTCCTCGAAAAGGAAGCTATTTTTGAAGCCGGTAAATGCAATAAAGAAAGGGTCTACGAGAGAATACTTCGTTCCAATTCACCGTCGCCATTCGCTCGGTGAAAGAAAAGAAGAGGTCCGCCAAGCTCGCAGAGTGATTGCTGTGTAGACTTCTAACCGAAAGAAAACTAATAATGTAAACTTTCATGAGACTCTCTCAAGTTTAAGTTTGAGATAATAGGTCTCTGAGGATTCTTTTCATGAGATTTAACCCCTCTCAAGTTCAAAGCTGGTAGCATAAGTCTCAGCGATCCCCTACCTTTGTCCAAACATCGAAGCGACGAAAGTTGCCTTTCAATTGTATCGTTCATTCATTCATTCATTTAGTTTTTTCCTCTTTGTTTAATTTTTTTTTTTTTTTCTGTCTCGCCCTCTCGTTCTTTATTTTATCATCTTTCACTATGGGACTCTCGCAAACTTTTGCTGTGAGCAAATGAATAGTCCAATCTGATGTAAAAACCAGCGAAAATCACGAAAATCGCTCTAAGCAAGTCTAAAATTAAGTAATAAACTTACATACCTACTATAACGGCAATTTCGTAATGGTGGTTCAACGCAGGTATCATGAAATATTCGTGTCTATTATGTCACTTCAGAGCTGCCGATTTGCGTAGATTTAATGACATTTTGAAATTCACCGATGATTCCACCGGTTGAGAAAAGATTACACAGTTCAATTCAGTGTATGACTGTAATGCACGAAAATACTCTGATCTGTGATCTTTTCTCAATCGGTGGAAACGACATTAATTAATTAAAATATACCGGTTGAGAAAATATAAAAGATGCTAGTATTTTTGTACATTACAAACACACACTGAACTGAATTCTGTAATCTTTTCTCAACCGGTGGAATTTCCGTTGAATTTCAAAATGTCATTAAAACTACGAAAATCGGCAGCTCTGTGTCACTTTCTCTACAGAAACACAGAGGTAAATCCCAATTTAGATCGGAATCTCCCATGCTACCTGAGTCTCGACGACTTCTATGTTCACAATACTGTATCAATACAACAAGTTTAAGTCAATAAGACCTTAGAAAGTAAACCATTAGGTGAATTATTAGAGAGTAATTTTACCGGAACAATCTCAGGTATCCATCAGTGTCACCGGCCACCAGTAAATCGTGCGCTGCCGATCTGTTTACCGTTGATATGAGTGATGTCATCGGATAGTAACGATTGTTCCAGATTCCTGAGAATAAAGAACATAGATTAGAACCTTCAATAGAATCCTTTAATTAATATTTTATCTTCTTATGTTCCTTCCTTTTTTTTATCATGAAGTTTTGATTTTTTTGAATGGGTCTGTTGCAAACTTTTGCTACAACGATAAAGAGTGTTTAATAATATGTAAAATCACCTGAAAAGTCCATTGGTGGCATCAGAAAGTCGTAAAATGCACTAATAAACTCACAAGAGGCGTTTAATGAAATCCAAGATGGCGGTAAAATATTGAGCAATTTGTAAGCATGCACCACGAACATCTAAGTATAGCCAACCTCACAATATCGATCACACCTAATCACAACGTAAATAAACACATAACCTCTGAAGCTGTGAGGTTGTCAACGTTGGCAATCCTTGGATGTTAAAGTTGCATGCATACAGATTGCTCGATATTTTACCGCCATCTTGGATTTCATTAAACGTCTCTAGTGAGTTTATTATTGCATTTCATGACTTTCTGATGCCACCAATGGACTTTTCGGGCGATTTTACATACGATGAAACACTCTTCATCATTGTAGCAAAAGTTTGCAACAGACCCATTCCAGGGAAAGGAAAGTACCCCCCTTGCCCCCTCGCTGCTTGCCCCATCTTCTGATGTTCCTTCCCTTTTTTTTATCATGAAGTTTTGATTTTTTTGAATTCCAGGGAAAGGAAAGTACCCCCTTGCCCCCTCGCTGCTGGCGCCCAAGCCCCTGAGTTTGAAACACTGATTTATAACGTACCTGCAGCCATGAAGCCAACCACAGAATTATGAGTGTACCACTTGGTATCCTTCATTGATACGGGGCTCTTCTCTGCTGTCAACGTTCTTACATCCCCTGAAAGTCACAAAAAAAGGTAAAATAAAATCCATTTGTAGGTATCAATTCATCGCTTAGAACCCAGATTTCAGAAGCAAATGCTGATAAGGGTAATTCAACGGCAATATGATTTTTCTCTGACGCCAATAATAATACTGTCAAAAGAAATCGCATATTGAACATGTTTAAAGCTAAACGGAAAAAAAACTTCGGTGAAAATAACCATACGGATACCTGATTTTGGCACCTGCTAGATGTTATGGTAATGTTAACCAGAAGTATACTATGTTTTGACTAGGTACTAGGTGATGTTACCTGATTGCAAGTCGAATTTACTCAAAGTATCGGTAAATGTACCATACTTCTGGTCAAGTTTACCATAACATCTAGCAGGTGCCAAAATCAGGTATCCGTATGGTTGTTTTCACTAATCTTTTTTTTTTTTTCTGTGTACCAAAAGAATGATTAGTGCCGTCAAAAGTGTTTCTTTCAGCAAGTTCAACAAAACCAAACCATAAATGTAGATACATTAAAATCAAATTGCCTTTGAGGTGTCAAAAATTCTACCATGATGGCATGTTCCCCAAAATCTTAACCGGTCCAACCTGCGGGTTGTATGAAATCATAGCAAATTTACTGTAGAATTAGAATAACATATCTCCTATAATAATATAGAGATCCAAATCGTAGAATGCGTTTTTTCAGAATTTCAAAATGTGTGAAAAAATCTGGGCCCTATAACCAAAAATCGGAACATGCATGTTAATGGTTGAGAGTTCATGAAGCATGCATGTAGTCGAAAGAAAGGCAATTTTTTTTTGCACGAGTATCGCGTAAACCAATTTGTAAAAGCTTTAATCGTTCTCGAGATTTTTGAGTTCGAAGGTTGCATCTGTAACTCCCCGCTACCCTACTAAAACTCTTGTTTAGATCGCGAAATTTTCGGAATCCACTACTATTGTTAAACCCAATTGATACCCAAAGTTTCGCCGAATACAATAAGTCCTAGCCTCGGGCAAAAAGTATCGATTTTCAATTGACCCCTTTCAATGTCGAAAGGTGCCAAGAAAATTCAAAACATTTTTTCTGGATCCAACACCGAACACCAACGCGTAAGGGTTAAAGCACTCCTTTACTGTTTTTTTTTTTTTAATACTTTCTCACCACTAACAAAGTTAGAAATAGAGAAAGTATTGCAATGACACAGAGATTTTTAAGGTATTTTGTTTCGATACTTGGCCCACTACAACTTCATAAACCATGATAATTACAAAATAATTGGCTCTCATCATGCCTAATACTATCCTAAAGAATATTTATCCATGAAGTTTCAATATTATTTAACCATATGTGGCTCGGAGGTGTGAATGCAGAAACTTTCTGTGGCGTCTGTCTGTCTCGTAGCCTTATAAAACGTGAAACCCAGCATAACTTTTGAACTTATTGAGCCGTATGCATCCAAATTTGGTAGAAACGTTGCTTATAACATTCCCCCGCGGGACTTTTTTTGTTATTTTGAAATATCAATTTTTAGGTTAGCCATGGATGAAAAATGGTTTCCATGAGACTCAATGGTAAAATGGGTCAAAAGAGGGAAACATTTGAATATTTCAAAAATGGATCTTTGGATTTGGATCAAAATATCAAAGGGGGGTCTGGGGGTCTCCCCCAGAATATCAAAGGGGGTCCAGAGGTCTCCCCCAGATTGAATTTGATGTGAGAAAGTGTTCGTAGGGTATTCCCTACAGTTTTTTTTTTTATTATTATTATTTTATTACTACCCTTCTCAAGAAGGCTCAAGCCTTTCATTAATTGGCAGCCCTTTTACAGCGCAGCGCCCTCGACGAACGATGCACTTAGTCCGAACAGAAGCGACGCGTGCCGGATGTTAATAATTGATACAGCGGCATTGCGTGCGGATGTAGAATTTCACCTTTATTGCCAGTTCTACGAACAACTCTCGCTGTGTTCTACAATTTCAGTCGGCTCAATTTCACAGCTCTATCTATTTCATCTTAAACCATTAAGATTAATCAACAAAGCAAGGATCTAATCTCCACTTCGTTCTCGTAAAATTTGTTTGCCGATTTCAGTGAGAAATTTCCTTTAGAAGTGTTCCAAGAACCGATTTATAATCGATTGATCAATCAATCGGCTCCAAATAAAATCTATCATTCAACCGATCAATTGAAAAATCGACTAGTTCGAAAATATTAACCATAAAAAATTATGTAAACAATCGATTAATCATGTAAAAAGTAGACATTTTTTGAAATATTTTGAGGTATTTTCACTTAGATGATTTTATTGGCTCTTAAAGCGTAATTTTTAATTAATATTCGACTAAACCGATGTTTGGTTCCGGTTAACCGTTACAATCGATTGCGAATTTTGAAAGTGATTCCGATTAATCGAATAGTCAACTAATCGAGCATTCCTAATTTCTTTTTACTTTTCTTTTTGGTCTCGTTCTAGTCCGGTACTCTCCACACGTCCTCCATCCGTTTCTGGTTGCTTCTAATTGATCATATTTTAAAAGTGATGTTTCCTCGAGCTCCTTCATTCCAATAAGTATGCAAAATTGGCAGCCCGGTTTAGGAATATTTAAGTACCCATCACTAGCGAGCGAGCGAACATTGATGTCAACTGATGTGTGCTTGTAACTTATAGTCGTAACAAAGTTGCGGAACTAACGGTTTATCTACCATGGCGTGTTCAACGGAAATATTAAACCAAAGAGCCATAAGAATAGGGAGAATTTGACAGGGCATATTAATGGAAGAAGAAGATATTATGCACATGGTATACAAATGAATTTACTTAGGCCAACTAGTAGTCTGCCTTCTCAGAAAATACGGGAACAAAAATCGGCAGAAGAGTGAACACTGTAGGAGAAAACTTTGGCTAGCTCAAAAATATCCAAAAACAAATTGAGATCTCAACCAAGGCAAAAGGAACAGTGGTAGAAAATTGTGTAATCCCCTCGCAATTATAGCTCTTTCATTGAGCTCAGTGGCGTCGCGTGCCATATGGCAACAATGCAACTGCTCCATTTAAACTCATTAAATATATCGAATTTTCCTTGTGCACTGTGCACCCCCTGAATTCGATCTTTTACATGAGTTTAAATGGATAGAATACATTGTTGCCAAATTGCACGCGACGCCACTGATTGAGCTGCCGTTTTGTGTTTATCTGATTAAATTTTTCAATTCACCGTTGATTCCACTGGTTGAGAGAAGGCCAAACAGCTAATTTCAGTTTAGGTCAGTGGCGGCTCGTGCAATTTGGCAACCATGTTTTACCTTCATATGATTCTATGTAAAACAATCGATTCTTTAGTGAAGCAGCGCTTCACCATTAATCGATTGTTGAGCATGGATTCAAATGGAGCGTTGATATTGTTGCCAAATAGCACGAGCCGCCACTGGTTTAGGTGTGTCTGTAACGCATGAAAAAATTCTGATCTGTAATCTTATCTAAAACAGTGAGGTCTTCACTGCCTTCAAAAAACAACTTAGCGGATATTTTAACAATCTGACGGCGATTCTACCGATTTAGAAAATATTACAGATCAGAGTATTTTTGTGCATCACAGTCGTCAACTGCAATGAACTGTATATAATCTTTTCTCAACCGTTGGAATCATTCGTGATTTGAAAAACGCGTCTTTAAATTTACATCCAAAAACGGCAGCTCTGTTCTATTTATTTCATCCGCAACACGGTACGTTCAAACGTTTCATTAATCACAATTAAATCGGTCATACTCGCTGACTCTTATAACAAAGGCAAAAATCGCTGCCAATTAAATCTTACTACCAACCCCCCTATCAATGAGTGCATACGGTTGTTCATGTTCACCCGCACACACACATACATCATATACGTGTTTGCCGATGCCGACGGCCGGCCTTGAGTGAGTGGAAGGCTGTGTTGCCAGATGATGGGGAAATATTTCCACGTCCTGCATATAAATTATTGTAAAATCTAATGAATTTTCCTCCAGATTTTGCAACCGTGAAGGACGGCGCGGCGGCGCACAGTGATGAAATTGATAAGCCTTTAGCAAACGTTTGCAATGGATCCATAATGTATCTAGAAAGCCACTCTGAAACACTTGCACTTTCATTTGAAACCTTTCACTGAATTTAATTACAATTTTTTAATATAAGGTAAAAAAACAAGTGAGGCAAACTAACTAGAATCAGATCGCCCATGGCTGCCTCACTTTAAGATAGGACTTATAACACAACATGTACTAGGGTCATAATTACAAGACGGGCCAAATGGTGTCCCAACGAGGTTACATTTTTTTAAAAAAAAAATCAAAGTTCTTTGTCTCGATTTTCCATTTAATTGTTTTATAGTTCAAAATGTCCGTCGGTTATGCGTCCCCCACACGAGTTTTTGGTGTTTAATCTAAGTTTTTGGCCATAATTTGAAGCTAAAACAGAATTTGAATATCATTAAAATGCTCAAAAATTTTCCTAAAACACGTGTAAACCATCGTTTTTTACGAAATTATTTTTCTTCGTGCCATAAATCGTGTAAAATGGTTGTCCCCCGTTTCCAAAATGTCTGTCGGTTACGCATGGATTTTACTGTTTTACAAGATCTTATAAGTTTATTTAAATGTAAAACTGAGTAACTTACGATCTTCTCAACCACGCTTCAACATTCTAAACAGGAATTATCAAGATCTATGCAAATGAATTTTATTTCGAAACGAGTTTTACCATCAAATCCGATCTCGTGAGTTGCCTATGATCCTAGTCAGCGGCACTTAAAATAAACGAAAAAAGTAGGTAATATTGTAAAGTTCCGCCCGATAATTTTTAATTCAATTCAACTACTGTAATTTGCTTTGAAAACTAACATCAGAGATTATTGTAACAAGTAATCTTGTTTTTGTTAAGTTGTTTTGAAATAGTCGGTTACGTAACCGACAGCGTAACCGACAATCTTCCATTTGTTCATCATGCGTTTCCGGCTGTTTCTGCGGGTCACCTGAGAAATGTCGACAATTCAGCGGAACCCTTCGGTAAAAAGTATTTTCTAGTAGTACTGAAGGTAAAAAATTACTCGCTGGGTTTGAATTTTTACTGGAAATTTTCACGGAGCATGCATGCTCTATTGGCCCGGTTTGAAATTATGACCAGTTGCGTCGCGTGCAGTTTGGCAACAATGCATTATATCCATTTAAATTCATGTAAAAGATCGAATTTAGGGAGTGCACAGTGCACAAGAAATTGTCGATATATTTAACGAGTTTAAATGGAGCTGTTGCATTGTTGCCAGATGGCACGTGACGCCACTGATTATGACCCACTAGCCCCTTTATTGGCATAGTTCGTTGGCTAGTCCAAAAACCCTGATCTCAAAGAAAGATTGCTTGAGATTCTGAGGATTTTTAACAATCAAAGCATACTGTCTAATCTTCAGACGATTGAGAAAACCTAATCTAACATTGCATAACACACAGTAACAGTTTGGAATCGGATTTTTTTTCAGCACGAGCTCACCTTGTGTTCTATATCCGCATTTACCGCAGTACTCCTCAATTACGCCCCAGAAATCCTTTTCATGGCCATAACTCGTTGCTGAACCCTTTTCTCGGAAGTTTCATATCCCCTCCGTGGTATACATGTATCCTCTAAAAAAATCTTAGCATGATATTTGGAACCTATTTTCATGTTGATCTCATGATGATCTCGTAGGAATGTACTTGAGCTCAGCATGAGATCATCATGAAATCTTCATGATATCGACATGACATCAGGTTTCTAATCTCATGCTGAAATATTTTTGGTGATTTATGATGAGGATTTTTACCAGGGCTCACCAATGGGCGGATACACTCTGTCCCTATTTTGCTTCGCCATCGCGATGACAATTTTGATCATTTTTTATGTAAATATTTAATCTATTTCTATTCCTTTTGCAGGCTCAAAATGTGCTCGTTTTGATTCTGTTTTTGGACCACTAGGAGTTCTTTAGTCAATTAAACGGCAATTTCTTAACGTTTTCGATGTCATTTTCTGAGGTGCCCAACCGCGATGACCATCAAATGCCGAGACTTTGTCATCGAACAAATTCGGAAATTGACGGAAATGAAGTGAGCCCATCATTTTGATCGTGCTACCAGAATTAAAATACGACACAACATATTTACGTAATCAGAACAATCAAAATCGCCATCGCGTTGGCAAAGCAAAATGCAGATTTTTTCTCTCTCTCCGCCCTCCGGTCATTTAAACAAAAGTGTTAAGGGGTGTCTCCACCTGCGAATTTAAAAGCGCGAACAAACTGATTGAGCCAATGAGCCGCCTTGAAGTCGATAGGTCGAGTCCGTGTATCGAGGAAAAAGAAGCCCATTAGTTCAATCAGTCAATTCGCGCTTTCAAATTCGCAGGTGGAGAGATCCTTTTAGTAAAGGGCACGACGAAGGGGGTCATCACGTGACTTAAACCCCTATACTCGTCCTTTTCTAACGCACACGTTCAAATGCGAGGGGAGAGAGAGAGAGAAAATCCTGAATCCGCCTATGCCCTCACCCGGCAACCCTGATCTGCAATACGTCGTGAAGTAGCTACTATGGGAGAGATTTCATTGCGCACCGAGAAATTATGGACGCGCATAAAAGCTGTACGTGCAAACTCGTCGCTTTAGAAATTGCATCGTGTGGAGCTCGTTCGCGATTTGCGAAAACGTTATATAGATTTTACTGAACGGCGCACAGTGGAGCGAGTCAACGGGAGAGGTCGGACAGAAAAAGTATGACTGAAACTACAATTTTCATGTTTGTTTTTACGGTCACAAAACGCCTTTTAAGGGGTGAATCTTGTAGGAAATTTTACTGTTAAATCAATGTAATCACTTTCTAACTTTTACGTTGCGTATTAACGAAGATATACGCATTTAAAGTGTATGTCCGGCTTCTCCCATTTACTCGCTTTACTGTGCGGCAACGCGTCGTAATTTGATGCTCACCGCAAGAATTACCCGATGAACGAATATTGACGAATGCGCACGAAGGATAGGACGAAAATAAAGTACGACTTCCAGGAACTTCAAATCAATTCGGGGATCTTTGCAAGGGATTCGAAGTTTCTTCGTGTATGCTTCGTCAAATGGGGTAGTTTCCGAATTATCGACCCGTAAAACTGCAGGTACGCCGCGCCGCCGCCTCGCTGCGGCTGGCGCACTTTGGATATTCTAGCAGGTATAAACTCATAACTTATAGGATTGACAAAAGCCACACGGGAATGACATTTTGGGGACACCGTATATGAAAGGGAGGTAGTAAAGCCCACTATTCACCATGTTAATGGCGACCCGTAATGGCAGCTGAAGGCACCAATAATGGGAGATTCCTATCTTAATTTTGTCACTCTCTCTATGCGAACAAGGAAGATTCACAGAGTAGTTTGACACCAGAGTCGTGATCCACATCCGTGATACCTGGTGATACCGGGTGTTAAAGGAAAGCAGTCTCTTATTGGTCACTTCTTGATGGTGTGACAGTAGTATGAGATGAGAGTCTCTCATTATTTGTGCCCTCCACCGCGGTTACGCTCACTCATTTAAAAGCATTTTACGGGTCTAGGGAGTGGATTTCGTGAGTTTATAGTACTATCATCATAGTTTTTGCAGGTTTGTACACCTGAATCAATTCTTAAATCGTTTACAGCAAAAGTGGGCAACAGCCCCATTTTAACGTATCCCATTTAACGTAATGTTTTTTTTCCGTGAAGTTTCAACGCGCACTTGATGGACACCATGTATACAGTTAAGTTTCCAAAGAATAAGATCCACAACTTGCGCCCATTGGAGGGGGGGGGTTCGATTGACTCCAAGGATGGGCCTCATCCTTGATTGCGTACAGGCCGGTCGTTGCCTCTGCCGAACATTTGGAGGGAAAGAAAAATACAGAGGACTAGAATTCTAAGAAATGAAGTACTTAATAAAGTACGTTAAACAAACAAGAATTGGGGAAAGAATAATGAATGGTCCTTCTCCTCAATGAGAGGGAGAGAGGTGAAGTCGATTGAAGAAGGTGCGTACGTGTATTCAGAACTTTCAAAATTCCCGGTCAATGGTCATGGCGTCCCTTTTAATATTCTTGATGTCTAGGGTTGAAATGTGTGTTTGTTTACGGAATGGAGAGTTTTGAGGCATCGATTTCATTATACCCACAAGGCATCGTTCTACCTTTAATTATTTTAAAGGCGTATTCTAGGCGTCTTAATTTGATTTCTTCCCCTCTAAATCAACATGTGTCTCATTCTATTGAGCAAGAACTTCCATAAGTTTAAAAAAAAACGTTGGTTCTTCGGACGTCCACAATTTTTGAGACAAATGTTCTGAAAAGTTCTCTAGAGGATTTTCGTAAGCAAATCTCCTCTGATATGAAAATCTGTGATCTTGGAACAATTTGAAAATAAGTGCAATTGTACTTCTCCAGTGCTTTAATATTCTTATGATGTCTTTGGTTGAAATGTGTGTTTTTTAATGGAATGTAGAGTTTTGAGGCATCGATTTTGTTATACAGAGGTTGTTCTAGAAGTACCTTTAATTATTTTAAAGGCGTATTCTAGCTAGGCGTTTAAATGTGATTTCTTTCCCTCCATATCAACATTTGTCTGAAAATGGCATTCTTTTGAGCAAGACCCTCCAAAAATTTAAAAACGAAATAATGGTTTTTCGGACGTCCACGATTTTTGAGCCAAATGCTCTGAAAAGTTCTCTGGAGGATTTCTGTAGACAAATCTCTTCTGTGATCTTGAAGCAATTTAAAAGTAATCGCAATTGTCCCTTCTCGATGCTCTTTGAAGAGGCAGTAAGCAGTAAAAGTGTTAGGTTTCTGATGGGGATTTTTAAGATTAATTATAACAATTCGATGAAAAATAGTCTGAAGTACCACGACCACGAGCTACGCCATTTAATTGTTTGACGCCATTCGGCTCTTACGGAGTACCTGCCAAGAGGCAAAATGCAAAAACGAACTTTTGCAAGTGTTTATGAAGCTCAGAACAAACAAAAAATGTATTTTTTAAGTGAACCGACAGAAATAACGGGGAAAGATGACCCGGGTACTGTTTTTTCGAATACTGGTTTCGCTCTGCAGGTAACATAACCTCTTTGCGTCCTGTCCTCACCGCTCAGATTTCGATGCAACTATTTTGGAAGACCAAAGGGTACTCAAGTTTAATTTTCAGTGCAGGTGGTCTAGAAATGAGCCGTATGCTATTTTTGCCTAGTTTGTTGTAAGCTGACTCCCGCGGTAAAAAATAAAATAGAAAATGAAAATAAATACTGAAAATTGTAAACTGACTCCCGTCATAAATTCGTTAAAATCGCGAAGCTGTCAACACAGGGTGGATGTAAACTGACTCCCGTTGCAACACCTTCCTTTTAGTCACTCATTTTTGTAAATAATGACTTGTAAATAATATGCAGCAGTTAACCTAATTTTTTCATCTAACGATGAATTTGTCGATTTATCTTCGATGCATCGATTTGTTAGTGTACTTACATCCATTTCTCGCCAATCATCCGAACACATATCTACTATTCAATATTTCCTCTTTACACGGAAAAAAAAACTGTACGGGTGCGACAACCATCCACGCCGGTTCATTTACTAACCGTAAAAAGACAGCTAGGGTAGCCGTGTTTCACAGGTGCCATAGCCAGAAAAACACGGTCGGAATGCCCGTAATAATTATGGTCGTGACACCCGTAACTTCACGGTGGCACAACCCGTGAAGTACGGTTACTCGAGTGCTTCGGTGCGACCGCCACCTCGCGACATCTGCTTCTTTATATACTGGAGTTTCCTCTCCCTTCTCCATGCGGTCAGCGCGGTGTAGTGGACAAGACACTGGACTGCGAAACGGAACGTTGCGGGATCAAATCCCGGATGAATCATCTTACCTTTTTAACCCACGGCGCCCGTGAAAGTACGGTTTCGCTCTAAACCGTACATTCACGGGTGTCGTAACTGTGTCTGGACGGCGTCCAACTTTTACCCGTGATTCACGGTTCCCGCGCCCGTCTTTTATAGTAACCGTACCCGTGAATTTTTTTCCGTGTATTAGTTTCATTAGACGCAATTTTCGCCATTGCCGAGTATTGCTGCTGCATCAGACTTACCTGATTTCTTACCAGAACGTGGCAAAATTTTGCTATGAGCAAATGAATAGTCCAATATGATTTAAAAACCAGCGAAAATCACGAAAATCTCACTAAGGTTAGGTTATCGGAATTATAGGGCAGGTCTTAACCCGCCTTAAGTGACGTAAACCATGCCTCGGCCGATGCCTTTCGATGTTTTTCGTTAATCAAAAGTTAAATTCGGTCCTCCATTCTTAATCGCATGCCCTCAGTGGCTCAGTACCGTCGTTACAAAACGAAATGTTAGCCCCGTTCCCCGTTCATGAGTTAAATAACAGTGATCTTGCTCCTTTTATGTTATTTCGCCTTCATTTTATAGGGTATGCAAAAACGATGCACGCATGTTGGAATAGTTATCTTCATTATTTTCTATTCATGGCAATTCGATTTTGCGTGTTTTGTTTTCTTGATCACTTTCGTGACACCTTATACTGAGTATTATACTGAAACAAAATTCAGTTCGGAATTGTTAGTTCTTGGTTGGCGCGAGGTTACGGTTCTAGTTCCAACGTTTTTTCGTGTGACGCCGGCCACCCTAGAAAGGCATTTACAGTATTTTGCACAAAAAATAAACGATTTGAAACGGTTATAGTTCCCGGTTCATGTTAGTTTGACACCCTTGTATATGAAAGAAAATCACAAATTGTTAGTCACCTCTTGTCCTGAGAATGTGTACAATCTTTACTGCTAGCGACAAAATAATTGCCAACCTACTCATGAAAACAGTAGTTGACACGAAACTTGATCGTGGTTTTCGAACTTTTTCGGTGTTTTCAGGCATTGATGGCATCAATTCAATTTTGTATATAGGTGCGGAGGTGAAAATCGAATTGATGCCATCGATGGTCTTAAAACCCGTAAGAACGCAAACAGAGTTGCCTCGCAAGTGTAGGTTAGGTTGGTATTGTTAATCATATTCGATCGCGAAAATTCGCTTTAAATTGAACCCAGAGATGGAACCAGCTCTCGTTTGTAATCAGAGCCCGATACCAATCGATTAAACTAAAATCATCGATTACCGAACCGGTCTTTTGTACGAAAGGTTGCGTCTTAAAAGGTTGTAATAATTCAGCGATCTTAGAGTAGGGGCGAAGTCCATAGTGAAAACTCGACTTTCTACGAAAATCGAGGCTGCAGTATGAGACGGCAAACCTAGGAAGATGGTTTGAAGGAAGTAATCTGGAGCTTGGCGACTTTAATTTTCTCGCCGTTGTTTTCTTTTCATTATGCATAAAACGATTCGGGGCGTCTTGAATGTCCCGTCTCGTTTTGCTTCGCCCGCAGTGTTGCCAGATTGGGGTGAAAAAGCCGTACGCTTTACATTGATTTAAATGGGGACGATACGACTTTTTACCCTCGATCTGGCAACACTGTTCGCCCGCTGCTCCATGGTCTGAGATCGTCAAACAGTGGCCAGAAATCAGAAAGTAAATTTTTCATAAATCTATCATTTAAAAACTTTTGAGACTAATGGGGCTCTTGCAAACTTTTGCTGTAGAGAATTGAAGAGTTGATGTTTGCATAAAAACCTGTAAAAATGACGATGAGTACACTAAAAAAATCACGAAATTCCCTCTCAGAATCGGGCTTAGTGGCGGAGAGACACAGGTATCATGAGAGATATCCATCTAAATTGAGATACGTCTCTGTATTTCTCTAGAGAAAGTGACATAATAGACAGGAATCTCCCATGATATACCTGCGTTGAACCGTCATTACGAATTTGCCGTTAAATCAATTACGTGAGTTTATTACTAAATGTTGGACATTCTTAGTGTGATTTTCGTGATTTTCGCTATATTTTACGTCAGATTGGGATTTTCGTTTGCTCCCAGCAAAAAATTGCCAGAGCCCCAATGGGTCTGTTGCAAACTTTTGCTACAGCGATAAAGAGTGTTTATTCCAATGTAATATCGCCTGAAAAGTCCATTGGTGGCATCATAAAGTCATGAAATACAATATTAAACTCACAAGAGGCGTTTATTGAAATCCAAGATGGCGGCAAAATATCGAGGAATCTGAATGTATGCAACGTGATCATCCAAGGATTGCCAACTTTGACAACCTCATCTGGAGGTAGAGGTTATGTGTTTGTTTACGTTGTGATTGGTTGTGATGGATATTGTGAGGTTGGCTATCCTTGAATGTTCGTGGTGTATGCATACAGATTGCTCGATATTTTACCGCCATCTTGGATTTCATGAAACGCCTCTTGCGAGTTTATTATTGCATTTCATGGCTCTCTGATGCCACCATTGGACTTTTCAGGCGATTTTACATTAGATTATTCACTCTATAGCGCTGTAGCAAAAGTTTGCAACAGACCCATTCAATTACTACGGACACTTTCAACAAGTAATTTAAACCTATAATTGTCTTTTGAAAGTTTTAAATCAAGCTTAAAAGGTCGAGAAATATGGTTTTTAATGGATTTTTTTTCAACTGATGTCTGGCCACTTTTTTAGATTTCAGACAATGGGGCAGTTGCAAGGGTCTGAAATATTGTGTTTTCTATAAAGAAAATGATAGTTTTTGATGAGTTGAGAACAATGGTGCCTTTGGTTTTTTCCTAAGTGCCCCGGTTTCGGAGATACACACGTGTAAAGTTGTAGAAAATCGTGTGCGTAGTGACGTCACAACGCGGAATTCCCATTTAAAACAATGTATTTTGGCCCAAATTCTCATCTCGAGAACAATTGGACTTAAGTAGAAACCATAGGCATACTTGTTCTCAGCTCATCAAGTACTTTCATTTTCTTTATAAAAAACACAACTTTTCAGACCCTTGCAACTGCCCCATTGTGCGCTGGTGCTGCTGGTGCTGCTGGTGCTGGGTGTAGGTAGTAGGGCATTGGAGCAGTGAAGAGCAGAAGATGGAATGAGGCAAGTTCGGCGTCTAAACTTTTCTCTCCGCAATATTCGTCATAATTAATTAATTCCTCGGTCAGCAATGATTATCTCAACTTGAATCTTAACAGCGGCATCGGTTTGTCTTCTCCTCTCTGACACGCTTCAGGATTGCTGCTTTTGCTGCGCTCCGTCTTCCGTTATTGCAGTTGCAGTCAGTTTATATAAATTATTATTTTCTCTCGTCCACTTTCCTGTTGACGTCTATAGACCGTTTTAGTCCGACGTCATGATCAAAATTGGATTCAATCAATGGGCCGTAAGCAGTAGCGCCGCGTGAGCTGCGATATATCTATTATCCTCCATTTAAACACAGGAAAACAATCGATTTTCTGGAGATTCACTGTGCACCCCCTCATAATCGATTGTTTTTGTGGATTCAAATGGAAAAAGAATCGATAGATCGCAGTTTACGCGACGCTACTGGCCGTAAGCCCTTGCCACACCGCACAGTGTGTAATTTCGGCAATCTAGCGCCCGAAAACCTCCAAAAAGTATATTGGCAGATCATTGAAAGAATACCTGATATTGACAAATTAGAAGTACGTGGAGCAAGAAAATAGCATCATATATATGACCATAAAGCACCTTTTAAAGGGTAGGGGGAGTCCTCAAATTCATCAAATTTAGTGAGCACGATTCATACATCAGCCGGCGAATCTCAGAAACACAACGGAAAAAAACAATAAACATAGATAGATTCAAATGAAATTTTCGCATGATTTACTCAAAAAAACTCGATTTTCCTTTGTATTAAAAGAAAGCTGAGAGTCTCTACTTTCTTTATCTGGAAAGACATTCTGCGAATTTTTGCGATTTTAAAAGTTGCGAGCATAAACGTGAAGTTCCTAATCGATCGGTTTTTTCTGCAAATCTGAGAAACGTAAAATAAACCGTAAACATGGATAGATTCAGATGAGAATTTCGCATGATGTACTCAAAAATACTCGATTTTCCTTTGTATTAAAAGAAAGCTGAGAGTCTCTAGTTTCTTTATCTGGAAAGACATTTTGCGAATTTTTGCGATTTTAAAAGTTGCGAGCATAAACGTGAACGTCCTAATCGATCGGTTTTTTCTGCAAATCTGAGAAATGTAAAATAAACCGTAAACATGGATAGATTCAGATGAGAATTTCGCATGATGTACTCAAGAATACTCGATTTTCCTTTGTATTAAAAGAAAGCTGAGAGTCTCTGCTTTCTTCACCTGGAAAGACATCCTGCGAATTTTTGCGATTTTTAAAGTTGCGAGCATAAATAAAAGGCAAAGTTGATCGGTTAGTTCTGTGCTTCTCAGAAACGCACTATTAGAAAACAAGTAAACATCATTAGATTCAGATGAGAATTTTGCATGATGTACTCAAAAATGCTCGAGTTTCCTTTGTATTAAAAGAAAGCTGAGAGTCTCTGCTTTCTTTACCTGAAAAGACATCCTGCGAATTTTTGCGATTTTAAAAGTTGCGAGCATAAAAGTGATCTCATAATCTATCCATGTTTTCGGTTCATTTTACATTTCTCAAATTTGCAGAAAAAACCGATCGATTAGGAACTTCACGTTTATGCTCGCAACTTTTAAAATCGCAAAAATTCGCAGGATGTTTTTCCAGATAAAGAAAGTAGAGACTCTCAGCTTTCTTTTAATACAAAGGAAAATCGAGTATTTTTGAGTACATCATGCGAAATTCTCATCTGAATCTATCCATGTTTACGGTTTATTTTACATTTCTCAGATTTGCAGAAAAAACTGATCGATTAGGAACTTCACGTTTATGCTCGCAACTTTTAAAATCGCAAAAATTCGCAGAATGTTTTTCCAGATAAAGAAAGTAGAGACTCTCAGCTTTCTTTTAATTTAAAGGAAAATCGAGGTTTTTTGAGTACATCATGCGAAATTCTCATCTGAATCTAATGATGTTTACTTGTTTTTTAATAGTGCGTTTCTGAGAAGCGTAGAACTAACAGATCAACTTTGCCTTCTATTTATGCTCGCAACTTTAAAAATCGCAAAAATTCGCAAAATGTCTATCCAGATAAAGAAACCAGAGACTCTCAGCTTTCTTTTAATACAAAGGAAAATTGAGTTTTTTTGAGAACATCATGCGAAATTCTCATCTGAATCTATCCATGTTTACGGTTTATTTTACGTTTCTCAGATTTGCAGAAAAAACCGATCGATTAGGAACTTCACGTTTATGCTCGCAACTTTAAAAATCGCAAAAATTCGCAGAATGTTTTTCCAGATGAAGAAAGTAGAGACTCTCAGCTTTCTTTTAGTTTCAAGGAAAATCGAGTATTTTTGAGTACATCATGCGAAATTCTCATCTGAATCTAATGATGTTTACTTGTTTTTTAATAGTGCGTTTCTGAGAAGCGTAGAACTAACAGATCAACTTTGCCTTCTATTTATGCTCGCAACTTTAAAAATCGCAAAAATTCGCAGGATGTCTTTCCAGATAAAGAAAGCAGAGATTCTCAGCTTTCTTTTAATTTAAAGGAAAATCGAGTATTTTTGAGTACATCATGCGAAATTCTCATCTGAATCTATCCATGTTTACGGTTTATTTTACATTTCTCAGATTTGCAGAAAAAACCTATCGATTAGGACGTTCACGTTTATGCTCGCAACTTTTAAAATCGCAAAAATTCGCAAAATGTCTTTCCAGATAAAGAAACTAGAGACTCTCAGCTTTCTTTTAATACAAAGGAAAATCGAGTATTTCTGAGAACATCATGCGAAATTCTCATCTGAATCTATCCATGTTTACGGTTTATTTTACGAGGGGCGTTCAACTTATAAGTTTCCCTATTTTTTATCTCTGGCCCTGTTGGTGCTAGAAAAATTTCATTTATACGGTTAAATCCGCCAAATCCTCAGCTTTCCAACGTTATTTTTGTTTTTGAAATTCGAGCAATTTTTGTAGGAGAAAAAGCTATATTTCTACACCCGTGTCGAAAAAGTCCCCCGCCAATTTTTTCAGCAAAAAGTATTCGCCTGTTTTGAACAACAGCATTCGTCTGATTAGCGACGAAAATGAGCCGTTATCCCTCCATACCTGTTGCTGCGCTCAATTTTCGTCGTGAAATCTTATCTAAGATGATCATGAGATGCATTATAATCATATATTGTCGGCAAAAGTATCGCACGTAAAGTTCCAGTCGGATGACCACCTGAAGGATACCGTGATGAATTTTTTCAAGTCCTTAGACCGAGAGTTTTTCGCCCAAGGTATTGAAAAGCTGGTTCATCGCTGCAAAAAATATATCAATCTGGAAGGAAATTATGTGGAAAAGTCGTAAAAATGGAATACTTCAAAAATAAAATGTATCTTTTATTTTAAAGTTTTGCGTTCTTCATTCCAAGTGTCAAAGTTAGTTTTTACTTCCCAACTCAGAAGTTGGCGGGGACTTTTTCGACACGGGTGTAGAAATATAGCTTTTTCTCCTACAAAAATTGCTTGAATTTCAAAAACAAAAATACCGTTGCAAAGCTGAGGATTTGGCAAATTTAACCGTATAAATGAAATTTTTCTAGCACTAACAGAGCCAGAGATAAAAAATAGGGAAACTTATAAGTTGAACGTCCCTCGTACGTTTCTCAGATTTGCAGGAAAAACCGATCGATTAGGAACTTCACGTTTATGCTCGCAACTTTTAAAATCGCAAAAATTCGCAGAATGTTTTTCCAGATAAAGAAAGTAGAGACTCTCAGCTTTCTTTTAATTTAAAGGAAAATCGATTATTTTTGAGTACATCATGCGAAAATTTCATTTGAATCTATCTATGTTTATTGTTTTTTTCCGTTGTGTTTCTGAGATTCGCCGGCTGATGTATGATTCGTGTTCACTAAATTTGATGAATTTGAGGACCCCCCTACCCTTTAAAAGGTGCTTTATGGTCATATATATGATGCTATTTTCTTGCTTCTTGTACTTCTAATTTGTCAATCTCAGATATTCTTTTAATGATCTGCCAATATACTTTTTGGAGGTTTTCGGGCGCTAGATTGCCAAAATTACACACTGTGCACCGGAGCAAACGCTAACGCTGCTGAAAAAAGGAAAAAGAAAGGAAAAAAAAAAAAATTCGCGCCTTGTATTTCAATACAAGTGGACACACCAGGCGAACGTTTTGGCATTCCACAAGGAATTAAATGGGTTTTGTTAATTTATAAGGGACGCATATCGCTTTAAGGAATAGATATTGGCTGATTGCTGTTGATGCATCGTTTAGGCTGTAAAAATACGAACAGTTGTGCTCCTCGATAGTTAAACAAACGATCTGCATTGTTTTCTTAATGAAAACTGATGGAATTTTTGAAATCTGCTTCTCAAAATACATAAGATAGCGATGATGAAGTGAAATTGCAGGCGTAGAATTATTCTAAAACACTAAAAATTAGTAAAATTAACACGAATGGATGGTAAATGTCGCGGACACATTATGTCGTTTTTGATGCTTACTTAACCTAACCTAACCAAAATACTTTCGGTGACAGCGGAAAAAATACGGAAATTAGCTATGAATTAATTATTAAAGCCATCCTATCACACAGAGGCACACTCTCGAACGTGCGTGACCGACCAACTTTTCTTTCTTGTCTCGGAAAGAGCAAAAAAGGAAGAAAAAAAGCTTGAATAAATAAGTAAATAAAATGTTTATCGCGACTTCTGAGCTTTACAAGGCACTTTTTAAGATGGGTTTTACTAAAAATTGAACTAAACTTGACATATTCTCATACAAGGAATCAATTCAAAGTTTGGACTATTATTAATTTCGAAAGTTAAATCAGCAATAAAATAAATATTTTAAAGTACCGATTATAATCTTATGAGAATTGTTTTCATTTTAGTCAAGTTATTTTGAGTAACGAAAAGCAGCGGGGAGAGAAAGAAAAAGAAGAAGAAGAAGAAAAAAAGAAACAAACTCAGGAATAAGTATAACTTACAGAAAACTAAATCGTAATCAGCTGTGACGGTTTGCAGGTGGTTTCCGTCGGAGCTCCAGTCCAAATGTATCAGCGGATGACCACCGCGAATTTTATTCGATTTCTTATAAGTGTAACCGTCTCGACTCACGCGGAAAAGATAAACACTTCCGTTTTGAGAGCCAATAGCTATCATATCACCGGCTAGAAAAAGAAAATAACGAGAAATATTAAATAACAAATGTATCAAATTATATGAAAGAGTTTGTGGCTGAAGCTACTTAGCTTGCTTAGAAATTGCATTTTTTCCCCCGTTTATTTCCGATGGCTTGAAGACACCTGAAAAATAGGTCATCGTTGCACTGAAAATCGTTCTTTTTGCCGTTTAATCGAGTACTGAGCTTGGGCAGTGGCGTGACGTGCAGTTTAGCAACGTTTTAAATCGTCTGTTTAAACCCATTAAAAGATGTAATTTGAGGGTCTTCACCGAACACACCCAATGGTTCGATATTTCCAATGGGTTAAAATCAGGGCTGCCGTTTTGCGTATAATCAATGCTATTTTTCCACTCACCGATGATTCCACCGGTTGAGAAAAGATTACAAAGTTCAGTTCAGGTCATGACTATATTAAACTAAAATACTCGCATCTGTAATCTTTTCTCAACCGGTGGAGTGATCGATGACTGTAAAAAACTTGTGGATATTTTAATTAATCAACGGAGTTTCCACCGATTAAGGAAAGATTACAAATCAGAGTATTTTCGTGTATTACAGTCATACACTGAACTGAACTGAGTAATCTTTTCTCAACCGGTGGAATCAACGGTGAATTGAAAAATAGCATTGATTATACGCAAAACGGCAGCCCTGGTTAAAATGGAGAAAGTACATCGTTGCCAAATAGCCACTGATTTTAGGAAGGGCAGATAACCTTCCGAAGAATCGATTATTTTCCATAGATTTAAACGGAGGGAAAGCGTTGTTGCCGCACCGCAGGAACCGCCGCTTAGTGCCATCTATTTGTATGAGTGGTAAAATATGTATATTAAAATATCTACATATAGGGTGTTCAAAAAATACCGGATAAGTCACCGCGCCGCACTATGGTCCAGAAGTCCAATTTAGGAAGACATTAGTTTGCATTAAAATCGCCCAATATCTTGAAAACGGCTCATCTGACTTCAAAAAATGGTTATCACAAAAAAGTTAAAACGGTTTACGTTCTATCTTTTTAGTAATAGCCAGTTTTGGTGTCAGATGAGCCGTTTTTAAGATATTGGGCGATTTTAATGCAAACTAATGTCTTCCTAAATCGGACTTCTGGACCATAGTGCGGCGTGTCTGGCCTCTCCCGTTGACTCGCACTACTGTGCGCCAGTAAATTGCAGTCTCATTTTAAATGGAGCTCTTGCACGGTTTTGTTGTAGGCAAATGGAGTATCAATGCTGTAGTAAAATGCTGCAAAAATAACGATGAGACCATTAAAAAAGTCTAAAACTAACTCCTCGCAGAGAAAACTTAACTTGAAATTTCGGGTGACCACCCTTGCATGTATGCACCAACCTCGGATTCGGACCCTCAAACAAAAGAACATAATCTACGAATTTGAACTATGAGATCAATAAATTTGCTTTCAAAAAGTAAATTCGAAGGAATCAAAGGTCCGTTTATACACATTTTGTCACTAGGAGCACGGTGATAACTACAGAAAAGTTCTACGTTGCGTAGTAAACGAGGAAGACGGCTCTTAATTTCATGTCCTTTTCTTTTGTTTGGGGTCCGAATCCAAGGTTGGTCACCTGAAATTTCAAGCTAAGTTTTCTCTGCAAGGAGTGAGTTTTAGACTCTTCTAATGGTCTCATCGTTATTTTCGCAAAATTTTACATAGGAATTGATACTCCATCTACCTACAGCAAAACCTTGCAAGAGCAAGGCAACGGCTTGCAGAGCAACGGCTCTGCTAAACTTGACGACAGAGCCGTTAAAGTTGGTCCGAATAATTTGTGACTTCGACAAACTTTTTTTTAATCTATTCTATCCTTATCCTGTGAAACGTAGTACTTTTGTTCTTCGGTTTTTTTTTTTTTTTTTAAGCATTTTACGGAATACGGTACTCAGTGATTCCGTGCGGTATCGGAACTTTTTGCTGTTGCCAAAAAATGACATTACAAAAGCGTTGTGAAAAAGTTTGAAGCTACCTATAACTAATGAATGTTTTTAGTAAGTACGTAGCTTTCAGCAAGTTTAACATTGACAAAGCGTAACATGTAAATAGCTCTGAAACGAATCAGTTTCTGAGATTAGAAGGGTGGGAATGACTACCAGGGCTGCCGTTTTGCGTATAATCAATGCTATTTTTCTATTCACCGATGATTCGACCGGTTGAGAGAAGATTACACAGTTCAGTTCATGACTGTAATGCACGGAAATACTCAGATCTGTAATCTTTCCTTAATCGGTGGAAACTCCGTTGATTAATTAAAATATCGGCAAGTTTTTTAAAGTCATCGACGACTCCACCGGTTGCGAAAAGATTACAGATGCGAGTATTTTTGTTTATCACAGTCATGCACTGAACTGAACTGTGTAATCTTTTCTCAACCGGTGGAATCATCGGTGAATTGAAAAATAGCATCGATTATGACTACCATCATGGCTGAATGGACTTTGAGCCGTGTAAACTCATTGAATGGGTCTGTTGCGTACTATTGCTAGTATTTTCATTTGAATCACCTCTTTGAATTTACTTAAACGCATTTATTGAGATTATCATTGGGTTTTTAGACTTTTCGATGCTTTCAATGTGATTTTCATGGATGCGAACCGAAACCGGAACCCGAGAACCGGGAGAACCCTTCTTTTTGATGGAACCGGTTCTATATAGGTTCCTGGAACTCGATTCTTTTTGAGCTCTTATGTTAACCGTGATCTAAAATTGCCGTTTTGCATGATTTTAATTTTTCATAAACCTTACTTTTTCAAAAAGAATTTTGGAAACATGCTTTGGATACATTTTGAAGTAAGTATTTTTGCCTGAACTTTACCTTCAAATTACAAGAATTAAAACTTTTCTCATGTCTCTTTCATGCGAAGTGATATAAAACAATAAATCATATTCACTTCAAAAGCCCTAAAGTTTTTTCCTGCTTGTAAGCAGTACACTGGGGGAAAAATAAAGAAAAATAAAGAACCGGGAATAGGAACCCGGTTCTAGAACCGGAACCGGTTTCAGATCCATGCTGGAACCGGTTCTAAAGAGCTTGATTCAAAATGGGGGTTTTTCTCCCCCCCCACCTATTTTCCTGAAACTTTGTATTTTTATAGTACTTGATAAAAGTAGTCTTTTTTTTCAAATAAACTTTTTCCAAAAATAATTAGGGGGGGAGTTACAGTGTTGCAAAGTCGCACCTTTCAAAAATTCATAACTTTCGCGTAAATCATCCGATTGAAACGCGATTTTCACCAAAAGATGCGGATTGTAAAGCACTTTCATGCCATTTAAACGGAATTCAATTTCAATAATTTTTGACTTAGTTATCGTCATTTTTGTGATTTTTAGGCCACCCAAAATCTACTTAAAGTGAAATAAAATAAACTGTAGGGAATACCCTACGAACACTTTCTCACACCATTTTTATGTGGGAACGGCCCCCAGACCCCCCTTTGAAATGTTGGGGGAGACCCCAACCCCCCCTTTTAAAAAGGTGGGGGAGACCCCAGACCCCCTTTTAGAATTCTGGGGGGGGGACCCCTGACCCCCCCTTTTGAGTTATGGGGGCGGCCCCCAGACCCCCCTTTAGAATTCTAGGGGAGACCACTAGACCCACAAGTATTTATCAAATATTTTCATCTTTAGACGTAATTCTGCCTTCAATCCGAAGAGTTTGCAAATTTGTAGAGAAGCTGTACGAATAGTTGCCTACTTCATCAATTGAAGGCTAATTGAGACCCCTCAATTCTAATCTGATGTTGCTTTCAACATGTTTTAGATTAATTCCAGATTCCAATAAGTTCTTATTCTTTAAGTTGCATTCATTCTATTTGTTGGAGTTTCTTTTTTTCCTTAGTTTTTATAGGTCGTCAAAATCGATATTGATTCTTGCATTTCCTCCAATGAATACACTTTTTGGTTCCTTCTTTCATATGGTGGATTTTCAAAATAATTTTTTAGTTTAGCAGATTAAACCACCTCCAAAGATGTATTTTGTTTGCTGACTGCGTACACAAAATTTCAACCAAATTCATCCAGCCATTTTTGATTGACTCTTCTTTATACATTTAATTTTTCTTATACATTCTTTTTTGGTTTGATGGAACCTATATTGCCTTTAAACGGTATCAGACTTAAGAGTTGTTGATTGTAGCTATATACATGGAAAAAAAAATATGCCTAAGTAGATTGCAAACTTTTTGTTTTAATATTCATCGAACTTAATTGAGTCATGCTTGAATTACTTATTCCAAATATTATTTTTGTATTTATATTGGCTTAGTTTAAAAGATTTTTGCTCGATCGCACCTGTATTGCCCCTTGAAACGGTCTTAAAGGTTTTCATGATGACTGTATGAGAGAAACATTTTAGTGGGTCGGTAACATGTTATGTTTGTGCAAAGTTTCATCAAAATTCATCTCATTCATGATTGACTCCAAGTTTTAACATTAATTCCTCACTTTAATTCTTCTTTTGGGTCCAACACCCTATTTTGATTTTTTAACTCTCTTAAAGGTTGTATATTGTAACTGTAAGGGATACTTTCTTTTGTAGACTAATAGTAGATTGTATTTACCAGTTTTCATCAAAATTCATTGGACCAAACCTGAACTATCCCACTTAATAGGAATATGTTTTTATTTGCGTTTATTCCCATATTTTTTTCTCAATAGCACCTATATTGCCTCTTGAAAAGGTTTTATCAGTTGTGTATGGTGACTAAGAAAGCAAAATATGTTAGTATTTTGATAGTGGATTGAGTGTACAAAAGTTTCATCAAAATTCATGGAGCCATAATTGATTGACTCCAAGTAAAAAGATTAATTTCTCACGATAATTCCATTTTTTGGCTCGAGCGCACTTATTTTGATTTTTTAAATGGTTTTAAGGGTTGAATATTGTAACTATGTGTGGTTTATTTTATAGTAGGCTGAATGTAGATTTTTTTTGCTAACTTTCATCAAAATTGATTAAGCCAAACTTGAATTATTCCAGTTTTACCCATTTTTACCCTTTTTACCATGGATTTCAATGGAAATCATTTTTTCCCCATAACTAACCTAAAATTTGAAATTTCAAAAAAACAAAAAAAGTGCCTCTGGGGAATCTCAAAAGCAACAGCTGTGCAAAATCTGGAAGCATAAGGACCAATATTTCAAAAGTTATGGGAAGGTACGGACGGACTGACTGACGGACTGACTGACGGACTGACGGACAGACGCCACAGATTTTTTTTGCATATATGTCTCTATGTTAGAAAGGGTTAAGGAATATGGGACTATGATTGAAGTATGTTCTTTCTGATGGTATTGGACATGATGAGAGGCCATTATTTTGTAAAAATCATGATTGACTTAGTCGTGAGAGGCCAACTATCGCAACAAAATACCTTGAAAATTTCTGCGCCATCGCAATACTTTCTCAATTTTTCTAATTTCATTAGAGTGAGAAAGTAAAAAAATGGTATTTTTTTATTTTGACCGGGTTAAAATATGTTATTTCTCTTTAAATTCTGCGTAAAATGAGCCCAAGCAGAATGCAAGGCAATTTTTTGTTCCGGAGTTATGCATTTTTTAGTAAGCGAAAAACGAGTTTTTTAGGGTGCCCATGAGCGTTCGAGAGAGAGGCTCAAGTCAAATAAATGGAAACTGTATTTTTTGATTTTGATCAAATTAAAATATATTATTCCTACTTGAATTCTGCGTAAAATGAGCCCAAGCAGAATGTGGGGCGATTTTTTGCTGCGGAGCTATGCGCGTTTTAGTAAACGAAAGTCGAGTGGTTGAGGCTACCCGGGCTACCCACGTCTATCAGCCTCTCCATAGAACGTTCGACTTTCGTTTACTAAAACGCGCATAGCTCCGCAGCAAAAAATCGCCCCACATTCTGCTTGGGCTCATTTTACGCAGAATTCAAGTAGGAATAATATATTTTAATTTGATCAAAATCAAAAAATACAGTTTCCATTTATTTGACTTGAGCCTCTCTCTCGAACGCTCATGGGCACCCTAAAAAACTCGTTTTTCGCTTACTAAAAAATGCATAACTCCGGAACAAAAAATCGCCCTGCATTCTGCTTGGGCTCATTTTACGCAGAATTTAAAGAGAAATAACATATTTTAACCCGGTCAAAATAAAAAAATACCATTTTTTTTATTTCACTTTAAGTAGATTTTGGGTGGCCTAAAAATCACAAAAATGACGATAACTAAGTCAAAAATTATTGAAATTGAATTCCGTTTAAATGACATGAAAGTGCTTTACAATCCGCATCTTTTGGTGAAAACCGCGTTTCAATCGGTTGATTTAAGCGAAAGTTATGAATTTTTGAAAGGTGCGACTTTGCAACACTGTAACTCCCCCCCTAATTATTTTTGGGAAAAAATTTATTTGAAAAAAAAAAACTACTTTTATCAAGTACTATAAAAATACAAAGTTTCAGGAAAATAGGTGGGGGGGGGGAGAAAAACCCCCCTTTTGAATCAAGCTCTTTTTCAGGTGACTTGGAACCGGAACCGGTTCTAAATTCCGGAACGGTTCTCATCCCTGGACTGATTTTCATGCGATTTTACGTGGGGACGTACCGACCCTCCATAACGCTGCAACAAACAACGAGCTGTAGGAATAGAGAGGCTGATACACGTTATAAGTCTTATCCCAAAATGTAACAGCATGGGCGATCTGATTTGGTACGTTTGCCTCATTATTTTTTTTTTTTTTTTTTTTTTTTTTTTTTTTTTTTTTTTTTTTTTCCCTCGAATCAAAAATTGTAATTAATTCTGTGGAAATTGGTTTTAAACGAAAATGCAAGTGTTTTAGGGTTGGTTTTGGGTAAAAAATTTAATACAACTATCCAGGGGAGAAAAGTTTGCTTATTTCTGTCACGTGTCAGTTTCTTTATCGTGCAAATCCTTCCAGAAGAAACAGTTACATCGATCCCTTTGTCCAGATGGCCACTCTCAAACACTTGCACTTTCGTTTAAAACCAAATTTTGAATTAGTGCTGCTCGATTAGTTGATTAATCGATTACTAATCGACTAATCGCACATCACTATTTCGAATGGATTCGTCCAACCTTGTTTGTAATGTTATAAAAAATGATGCAAACAAACCGAACCCGTGTGAATTGTCCACACGAGAATTCCTTCATGGCTGCCTCCAGTAGCGTACACAGGAATGTTTTTTTCTCTCTCTTTCCCCATTTGAACATATGTGCAGGTAAAAGGATAGAAACAGGGGGTAGCACGTGACTTCAGCCCCCATTTCTTTCCTTTTCTAGTACATACACTCAAACGGGAAAAGAGAGCGAGAGGGACTAATTATTGCGTACGCCATTGGCTGCCTCCTTGAAGTTTCAAAAACACGTTCCATAAATCCTCTCTGTTGCTTTAGCTCGTTGGAAGCATAAGTTTGCAATAGAACAATTGAAGGCGTCAGCGAAAATTCCTTGTCACCGTGGAATCACCCTTATCGGAGCTAAGCTATGAATGAGGGATGATTGTGTATAACCGCTTACCGGGATTGTAGCCGAGACAATTCAGCGGTGATCCGCAGACCCTGACGGTAGACACGGTTGCACCATTCTCGGCACTAATAATTAAAAGATGACCTTCGGTGGAGCCAACGGCCAGCGCTACTCCAAATGGATGGAAGCTAAGAGATACGCATTCAAAGCCAACCTGTCGTGACCGAGAAATAATTCATTAATCTATCGATTTCATCGCAAACGCTTTCAAGTTGAATCACCTTTCCCCGGCTACCAGTGGCGTAACTAGAAATTACCTTTCTCTCACTTTGTCCATTAAAATGTGTAAGTTAGAAAAGGATAGGAAAGGGGGATCAACCCCCCCTTCCTATCCTTTTTCTAACTGTACATTCAGATGAGTAAAAAGAGAGATAGAATGATTTCTAGTTACGCTGCTGCCGGCTACCACTCGCTTCTCTTTTTTTTTGCCGCTTATCATAATTTCATTCGCAAGTGGGCCAACCCAACCCTCCTTAAAGTGTTTCTATTCGCAGACTTTGAACAAATTAGCAGATTTTTTATTGAGTATATGTATTATATCATAATGCTTTGAGTTGATTCACCCTAGTGATAGCGGATCTCTTTTTTGTCTGTCACTGTGCGAACCATGGGCGTATTACAGTTGAATCTTTATAGCAATTAGTTCCATTTTTGGCCGCCACCTGTGCTACTGTTCGATCAAAGTTGAAATGGTTCAAAGCTGTCCGTTGAATAATAAATTATTCTAAGGATTTTATACGAAAGTGTCGTTCTCAGAAATGGTAGATCTCAAGTTGAAATGGGCGGAGATGGAGGGTATGCGAAGGCATTCGCTCCCCCTCCCCCTGAAGCCTCGAATCCAACGCCTTAGTCCAACAGAAAATAGCCCGAAATTGCTTCCTTACACGCTTCTAATTTCTTATGCGTGCCCGTGCCTCCCACCTCCTTAAACAAAACTTTCTGGGTCCGCTACAGGTACAGTCGGCGAATTAAATACAGTCAGTAGACTCCTTAAATTTTAGAAAGGTAGGTCACCTGCAATGCTTTAATTCATTCATTTTGTTAAGTATTGCAGGCAATACAGCTAGCAATTTGGCAACTGTGGATTATTCCCATTCGAATGACTGAGAAACAATCGATTTGAAATCGGGCCATGCTCAAGAATCGATTGTTTCTCACACATTCAAATGGATAGAATCCACAGTTGCCAAATTGCTTGCTCCGCCCATGTGCCTACCTAAACCGAAATCTAAGGAGTCAGTCAATTGACATTATATTTAATTCATTAACTGCACACGTAAAAAATATTCTGCAAAGACCTTTTGGAAATATTGATTAAAATCATAGCAATGAAGCTTTAAGCACGAAGCAATGAAATATCGTTTATTTATTCACATATCAAATTGTGATAATGGAGCTGCTGCAAACTTTTGCTACAGGCTAAAATGGTTCCATTTGTGTAGCAGAGATTCTCATCTCAAGGATTTCGAAAAAGAAAAAAAACAAAAACAAAATTCTCTTGCTTCAAAGGGCTTAGCAAACAATGTCCTGAATAACGAATTTTTCATTTTTGGAAGTGTGATGCATCCAACCCACTCTCATATGGTACCACATCACATCTGTGTTTGTGAATTTACACAGTCTCATCTCGATTTGAAAGCGTGGCTTAGTGTACCACTTGCAACTTACCTGCGTGGTCCATAAATATTTATGCCTTCTCCAGAGAGCGATGGATTTGTCAGTGCCAGCGGTGGCGAACAGCTCATCGTCCGGATGAACGGTCAACCCCAGCAGCTGACGGCTGTGCCCGAACACGATCTGCAAAAAAATTATGTTCAATTAAATGAAAAACATCCACAGTGCAGACTTTTGCGAGGGGGGAAATATGGGTGGAATCAGGTATTCGTCCCCCACCTCTCTCTCTCTCTCTTTCTCTCCGCATGTCTCCCCCCCCTCGCGCTCTCACTCTCTCTCCCTCTCCCTCTCTCTCTCTCTTTCTCTCTCTCTCTCTCACTCTCTCTATCCCTCTCTCTCTCACTCTCTCACTCTCTCACTCTCTCTCTCTCTCTCTCTCTCTCTCTCTCTCTCTCTCTGCCTCTCTCTCTCTCTCTCTGCCTCTCTCTCTCTCTCTCTCTCTCTCTTCCTCCCTCTTTCTTTCTCTTTCTCCCCCTCTCTCTTCCTCCCTCTTCCTGCATTTTCTTTGCTATTCCATATTTGAGAACATGTGTCAGAAAAAGATAGATTGAAGGACAATCATATGACTTATTTTGTCCTTATCCTTTTACGTCAATGAATTATTTCTTTAAATACACCCTGTATATGCAAGGAGTACTTGTATACTATGAATGGTCTAGACTGAAGAGACTCAAAAGCTGAGACATACCGAATGCGTACATTTTCATGAAAGATGTGAAATTCACAAATACAGCTCTCTACGGATCGCCCATGCCCCATGCCCTTTTTCTCCCTGAATTTTCAGAAATCAAAAGGTTTCTCTTGGCTCTTTATTTCGGCAGAATTTTTTTGAAAACGTGGACAGGCGAGCTATTTGAAGCTCTACTCTCAGGAATGGCGCAACCAAGCTTTACACTAAGAATAGATGATTCTCTCACTTTGTGGCGCAGACAAATGAAGGAGCGAATAAATCAACAGAAAATGATCTATCGGGCTCGGTTCCGAAGCTTCGAATCGGGATGAACGAACTGCGTGGGCGCCGTTGTTGATACAAATATTGACTCTTTGCGAATGACTTTTCGAAGCCGAGCATGAGATCATTCCCTCACACGTTTTTATTTACTTTTTGAACCGTGTGCGGATCCAGGAATTTGACTTTCTCTCTCTCCGTCCATTTGAACGCATGTATTGGAAAAGGATAGCTAAAGGGGCTATCACGTGACTTGAACCCCTATCTCCGTCCTTTTCCAACTTACGCTTTCAAATAGAAGATAGAAAAAGAAAAATGTATGTATCCACCCACACGTAAAATAAAGACTGGTAAAATTTACCTACTATCTGCATAGCTGATTTTGGAGTCTGCTATCAAGTATGGTGAATTTTACTTGCGGCAAATGCAACGTACGCACGACAAATTTGCCAACAGGTTATCTAACTACAAGGTACGTTGCATTTCCCATATGATAAAATTTACCATACTTGATAGCAGACTGTGAAATCAGCTATGCAGATGGTAAATTCTACCAGTCTTTTTTGCCGTGCGTGCATTGAACAAAGACGCAAAATTTGACAAAATTTTCGCTTTTGCATACAGATTTTTGTTTTTTTGTTTTTTGTTTTTTTTTGTTGGCAACGGCTGAAAATAAAGAAAAACGTACAAAGTCGTGTCCAATATTATTAAGGAATACAATGGGTCTGTTGCAAACTTTTGCAACATCGATAAAGAGTGTTTCATCGTAAGTAAAATCGCCCGAAAAGTCCATTATTGGTGGCATCAGAAAGTCATGAAATGCGATAATAAACTCACAAGAGACGTTTAATGAAATCCAAGATGGCGGTAAAATATCGAGCAATCTGAATGCATGCACCTTTAACAGCAAAGGATTGCCAACGTTGACAACCTCACAGCTTCAGAGGTTATGTGTTTATTTACGTTGTGATTGGGTGTGATCGATATTGTGAGGTTGGCTATCCTTGAATGATCGTGGTGCATGCATACAGGTTGCTCAATATTTTACCGCCATCTTGGATTTCATTAAACGTCCCTTGTGAGTTTATTATCGCATTTCATGACTTTCTGGTGCCACCAATGGACTTTTCACGCGTAATTACACGAGAGTGAACACTCTTTAGCGCTGTAGCAAAAGTGTGCAACAGACCCATTGGTATATTTTGGCTTAACGATGCCATTTTGACGATCCTAGTTTGAGCATGCACGAAGGGCCTAAAATTGGCATCCCAACTCCGCCTCTCTTGGAACTCCTTCAACTCTACGAGTATGCAACCCGCAATATCCCCTTTCGCTGTCTTAAAAATAGGGCTTCGAACCAAACCGAAAACCGCTCCGAGCCGCCTAATTTCTCTTCTGCGAACCGAACCACGAATCGTTTTGCAGAAAATTCCTTGAACCGCGAATCGAACTAAACAGCACGAGCTAAATTGAGTTTGAACCTGTTCGACAATTTTCCAAAAATAGTTCAAGTTATAATGACCATAGACTCTAAATAAGGCTATTTTCATAAATTGAGACATCAGTGATTTAAAAAAAAAAAAAAAAAAAAAAAAAAAAAAAAACGCCACAAAAAAAAAAAAAAAAAAAAACAAGCAGGGAAAATTCCAACACGCAGGTGTTGGAAAAGCGTGCCACTAAAGTCTGAACAGCTTTAATGCTTTTGCTAGCAATGATAATTCATCAAAGAGGAACCATGTGACATGGAGCTGATCTCGAGAAAATTGAGTCCAAAGTTGAAGAGCTAGCATTTAAACAAAAAACGCGGAATTACTTACGTTTTGATTTCATTCAACTACCGTGTTATGTTTTTGCATTTCAACACCGGAAATGTGGAATTTCCTATGCAGGGAAGGTACCTACTTAATTTTTAGCGTTTAAAGTGACTTGGTTCCTTTCTTGTTTTTGTTTGGCATAATCACGAAAAACGAATCTCTAAGAGAAACCAAACGGCAGAGTTGGTTTACACTGTTGATATTTTAAAATCCGTTAATCCGGACTTAAGTCCGTTCCCAATTCTATAAAAGGAACCAAGTCGGAGTTGGTTCCTTATGTGACTCGGATTAAGGTTTAAGAAAAAGGAACCAAGTTCTCATTTTATTTCATCATATGGACAATGACTTCAATGAGGCTTCAATGAGGAAATAGTTGTTATTAGAAGAAGCACTTGTTGCTTCGAGATTCAGTATTGCTAGGTCTATCAATCAATAACTCAATTTTATCAAAAATGTCACTCAGTTGCTCAGTTGACAAGTGCTGTCCAATTGAGCTGAGGTGTGAAATGATGAAAAAAATAAAAGATCAGATGTATCTCTAAGGAGATGAGTCAAAGGCGTTGTTTTTTGTGTTTGTTTTTTGATTTTTGTTTTCAAAACTTTGGAGGGCTCTAGCTCAGAAGAGAAACATTTGCAGCACATATTCGTGTAGGAAAATAAAGCCTTATATATGTGTTGACCCCAAAAATACACTCCATAAGTTTGGCACTTAAGTTTTGAAACACCCTATATTCTTGATATTTTGCTCCCTACCCCGCCACCCTTCACAGAACACAACATCTTGACCATGCAACTTTTTAAAATCACAGTTTGACTGTAGAGATATTTTCTTTTCCCCCCCTTTCAACGAAAAAGGGGAAAATGGATCGCCTATCTTTGATGTTCGTCGTATGCGCGTGCAGAGATTGTTCGGCTTTACGACTGCCATTTTGACTTTCTTTATAATGCGTTTTGTTAGTTTATTAATGGATTTTATGACTATTTGATGCCGCCAATAAAATTTTCAGGCGATTTTACATAAAAATCAAAACTCTATAGCGCTGTAGCAGAAGTTTGCAACAAACCCATTGAAAGCTGAAAAGAGAAAATTATTTGATAAGGCTTGATCTTTTTTACCCACATAAAGTATAGACAATAGATATTTCTAAATCCCTCCACCTTTTAAACGGCTTGTTCAGGGATCAAAAATGAGGTTGCGTTCTTTTGAAGTCAAAAAATGTCATATTCGGAAAAGCCGTGATTCTAAATAATAAACAGTTTTTTTTTTCTTTTTTTCCGTTTTAGGTGCTGTCAGCACTTGTTGCGATTGTCACGATGTAGATATGTAATATGCATAAATGGAACACTTGCGAATTCATGAAAAAATAATCCTTTAATATACAGAAGTAACCATTTCAGGTGCCCTTTACACGTCAAGCATTCTAGGGGTATAGATTATAGTAGGTGTGGAGGTTTAAGACGTTTGTGGATTTTAATTCCCCCTCCCCCCATTTATTTTGTTGAAAAATATCGAAAGTTTACAGTTAAAACTAAGCCTATAACGCATTGTAATATTATTTTTTTTTTCTGATGCCGTGGGTCGATATCATTTTTCGTGTTGGAAAAGCAAAGTTTCATATGGACCTATAATTTCCAAAATTTGAAGAGGCTTCCAGTAAAAAATACTGTACACGCGAGAAACTTTTTAGGATAGGCAAATAAGTTATTCCAGAGTCAATTCCATAGCCGCAGGGAGGGGGCTGTCCAGGGTGGAAGACACGCGACAGCCCCTCTCACTTTTTAGAGCTATTAATGCGAATTTTAACCCCCTCCCTTTGTTCTGGATTTTAAAAACCTTTTTTTCAACAAAACGCCCAAAATTTCCTCAAAAATCCCTTGATTGCATAGACGCTCATTAAGGGGTTTTCAATTTGCCGATCCCCCAGAATTTCAAATGTTTCCAATGACCAAGACCTGTTTAGTGTGACGTCATGAAAATAATTGGTTCCAAAAAAAGGCTCCGTCTCACTCGCTCTCGTGGGTTTTCCCATATGAAACACGATCTAAATTTTCAAATACAAGTGCTAGTAAACAACAAGTTCTTTGCACCAGTTGTGTTTATCACACCATTGGGTTCCACGTCCCTTATAAAAATTTCCGATTGTTTCAATGAATTTTCCGATAGGATATATATTCCCGCGCTTTATTTCCCATAAAAATAATCGAAATTTTATAGAGACAATCGGAATTCGTGTAGATTCAAGCGCGCTGACTATAGCAACGATATATCGGTTCTATCTATCGAATCTATGGTTCTATTCTTACAGTTTTAACAGCCACTTTTTCCTCAGTGATAAAATATGAGCTCGCTACCACAAACTTTTTGAAACATCGCGCATCAATGCACAATCACAGCTATATCGCATAAAGTCCTATGTTTTGTCCTTGTCACACTCACAGTTTTTTATGAGCACAAAATTCTAGGATATAGGCTCATCAGCACCATCACGACATGTGTTATACCTCGAACAATAGCTTCGATACGAAGAGAAGTTAGAGTGATTGAGTGTCATGGCGGTGATACTCCCATAAGAGACCGTGAGTAAGACGAGGACAAAACGTAGAACATCTTCTTTCGGTATAACTGTGATTGTAAATTCGCTTGTGATCTTTTAGGAATTATGTTAGAGTGATAAGATACTTTAAAATACGTGGAATCTAATGGTGCAATAAAATTTGAGAAAACTGTTCTTTAACTAGCATGAATATGCGTTCGAAAATTTGGATCTGATTTCTTATAGGTAAATCAACGAGAGTGAGCGAGATAGAGCATTTGTTTGGAACCTATTTTGATGGTGACGTCATCACTAAACAGGTCTACTTAAGGATATGATTGAGCCCCTCTCTTTTCTATACCCCCCCCCCGCTCTTCATCAATACCTCGCCGTCACTTCTTTTCGATACCGTCGTCAAATAGATTTTGACACTTTTACGAGTCCTCAGACCCTCCGAGATCCGAGACACAAAGCCTCTCTAACACCCTCTCTCTCCCACACATTCACAAATCTCTCCGCTTAATGAACCGTGAAGAAATCTCGTGACCGGTGGAGCCCAAAACCGAGGGGCAAAGAGGGTTTCTGTGAAGGATGTTTCACACCCCCTCCTGCCTTGGAATTTCGACTCATAGGTTGGCACAAATGACTTAGGTTGCTGGACCTGTATGGAATTCTCGTTTGAAGGAATTCGACTTTGACGCTTAATAACTTATTGAAATTAACAGGAATACCAAAACTTTTACAATTTTAAGAAAATAGACGCCGAGACCTCCTGGATTGCAGCAATAAATTAACGATTAATGAAACCAGTTTTAAGAAAACACGGTTTTAATTTTTCAAACCTTTCCCGCCAAGGTTTTGCCATAAGCAAAGCATGCAACCTATATATTAGATATGAAAATGAAAACAAAAAGCGCACCGTATATATACGGCACGCTTAAAAATTAAAAGTTGGTGATGTTGTGCTCCTGAAAGCGAAAATAATTTCTCACTTAAATTCGCTTTTCAATATGAACCGGTTCGAACCGAGCCCATTGTCCCCGTGCACTCGAATCGAACCGCGAACCGATTTTATTTGCGAATTCCAAACCGCGAACCGAACCTAACCGAAATTGTTACAAGTTCAAAGCCCTACTTAAAAAACAGCTCCGAGAAAACAAATTTTATGCGTAGAGCCAAAGCTGCCTTTCAAACAAGCTTCGCAGGGCAAAAGTTTTAGCTCTACCGGAGCAAGTTGCGGTTGCACTAAAGCCCTACTGCGGTAGAGCAAATGCAAGAAATGTTGTTTCTCCACTTAAGTAGTGCTTCGGTATAACCGTAACTTGTTCCGGTAGAGCTTGAACTTTATTGCTTTGCGAAGCTATTTTAAAAGGCAGCTTCGGCTCTACTTAAACTTTGTTTTTTCAGTGCACGACCATTCCTTTGTGCCGGAAACATTTATGCTATATATTTGTGTTCAGAAAGAGTGAAGTCAAATCTCTATAAAAGGAAAAAAATTACCCAGTAAAAAGTGCGCATTGTTAAAACCAAGTGAGTGGAGGTAGGGAGCTTTTTTTTGTCTTTTTCATTGCGCATCATTTTCATTCAGAGAGCCTTTGAGTTCGCGGTTAAAAGTTCCTCCCTCTATCCCCTCAAACTTCCATGAGTATCGAACCTACGTCAAGTAAACAACGCTCATCCAAGCAGGCTGACTTTTTTAATCAATGGAGTAAGTACCCCCTTACTACGTCCTCTTCAGTCTCCATAGTTAGCCAGTATTTCGTTCTTTATATCGTCCATTAATAAAATTCGTCCTATTTTTCAGACGCCGCACAGTGTGGGATCTGATCGATTACCCTTACAAAAGCCGGAAAAGTCAGAGCGATCTACTCAGAAAAAACACTTTGGTAGCGCGATAAAACCTTTGCTAGAAAAATGACCTAGTAAAAGACTTTAGTTGAGCTAACCAAATGTTTCATACGCTCAACTAAAAGATTTGGTTGGCTCAATTAAAATCTTTTGCTGGGTCATTCTTCTACCGAAAATTTTGTCAGCGCTACCAATTTTTTTTTTTTTTTTTTTTTTTTCTTTCTGTTTTTTTCTGTGTAAGTGAGGTCAAACTAGATAAAATGGCTTGGGCGAATACAGAAATTTGGCTGTCTCTCTTTTCTCTCATTTGAATATGTGCGTTAGAAAAGGACGGAGGTAGGGGCTGAAATCACGTGATCCCCCTCTCCGCATTTTTTTTTTTTTTTTTTCTAACTCATGTATTGAAATCAGAGCTGCCGTTTTGCGTTATAATCAATCGAATTTTTCATGTCATCGATGATTCCACCGGTTGATAAAAGATTACACGCAGTTCAGTTTGATGTATGACTGAAATGCACAAAAATACTCTGTTCTGTAATCTTTCCTCAGTCGATGGAAACTCTGTTATTTAATTAAAATATCCGCAAGTTTTTTAAAGTCATCGACGACTCCACTCCACCGGTTGAGAAAAGATTATACTTTCGTAGCGCTGATAGAACCTTCGGTAGAAAAATGACCCAGGAAAAGACTTTACTAGAGCTAACCAACGGTTTTGTATGGCAACTAAAGAGATTTTGCCGGGTGAGCCACAAATTTAGAGTTGGCTCAACTGAAGTGCCATTCTCTGGGTCATTTTTATACCAAATATTTTTGCAGCTACCTAAGCTGTCTATTCTGTTTTGTTTTTTTTTGTTTTTTTTCTTCGTGTGATGACTCTTGCAAAGAACAAGCTTGATACGCCATGTTCGGATCAGTATGACACAGTCATTTTAAATAACAGGTTTTCGTAGCCCTTACGATCCTACAGCCAACGAGCTGCAACATGGGCGGAGCCAGCAATTTGGCAACTGTGGATTCTTCCCATTTGAATGTATGAGAAACAGTTGATTAGAAATTGGGTCATGGCCTCCTCAAGAATCGATTGTTTATAATACATTGAAATGGGAAGAATCCACAGTTGCCAAATTGCCGGCTCCGCCCATGAATATAGAGGATTTATGGGACGTGATTTTAAAAGTAAAAGGAGGCAGCGACATGGTGGAAATATTTTACGGACATTTTCACGGGCTCGGTTTGTTTGTCTCAATTTTTTTTTTTAGTCGTAAAAAGGAAGTTATTGTTACCAATCCACTTGAAATGGTTTTAAACGAAACTGGAAAGTTTGCGAGTGGTTATCTCGACACAGAAATAGATATAACGGTTTCTTTTGGAAGAATTTGCAACGATAAAGAAACTTACGCATGGCAGAAATGAACCAAATATCACCTGGATGGTTATATTGGAATTCTGTGTTCAGATGGCCAATTTCAAATATTTGCACTTTTGTTTAAAACCAAATTCCACATAATTAATTACAATTTTGGCTTAAGGTTAAAAAAAAGAAAAATGAAGTAAAAAAAAACCAGAATCAGATAGTCCATGCTGGCACACTTTAGGATAGGACTTTAACATGTATCAGCTATTGGTATACTTCGTTGGCTCAGCAAATGGGAAACTTCTAGACAATATTAAATATTCGTTTAGCTTGAAGGTAAATGATCGGCCTACAGTGATCAGAGTAGCGCACGGCTCGCATATGTGCGTTACTCATTCCAAAAAACCCTCAAACATCATGATCTGCAATAAATAAATGAATTAGCTCACTTGATTGAAACGTCTCTGCAGAGATCCTTCGAAGATATGATTCTTGACTGTGCCCACGTAAATGTTGCCATCGTTTCGACCAGGTCGCTGAGGATAGATGGTCCGAATACCGCCTGCGGTTTCCGGTAGCTGTAAATGACATTTAAATGTTGAATGACAAAGGTTCTCTGTTGTATGGGAAAGAGAAAATGCAGCGTCATTTCCCGAATTTGGTGTCTTATTGCACCGGCGATTTTACCAACAGTTGAGGAATATCGTCCAACGTAAATTGGGGGTAATGGGTTCTTTGCAAACGTTTGCTACAACGATTAAGAGTGTATAATGTAATGTAAAATCGCCTGAAAAGTCTATTGGTCTCATCAGAAAGTCATAAAATGCAATAATAAACTCACAAGAGGCGTTCAATGAAATCCAATATGGCGGATAAATATCGAGCGATCTGTATCCATGCACCGTGAACATCCAAGGATGGCCAACTTTGACAACCTCACTGGAGGTAGAGGATGTGTTTGTTTACGTTGTGATTGGTTGTGATCGATATTGTGAGGTTGGCTATCCTTGGATTTTCCTATGGTACATGCATACAAATTGCTCGATATTTATCCGCCATCTTGGATTTCATTAAACGCCTCTTGTGAGTTTATTATTGCATTTTATGACTTTCTGATGCGACCAATGGACTTCTCAGGCGATTTTACATTACATTATACACTCTTAATCGCTGTAGCAAAAGTTTGCAACAGACCCATTGCCAAATATTCGCCCACTTTAGGTATAGATTTTCAAGACTGAAAGTTGGCAATGTATTCTTCGAACGTTGCTAGTACAAACTGTGAGCCAACTTTGGGTCTATATTTTTCTTTTAACGTCTACAGCCACTATCTTACGTGTTCTTATTCAATTTTCTCTATGAGTTTTTCCAAATCTACCTTCTACATTCGGTATCTCAAATACAAAAAACGATGTCGAAATCCGGTTTGCGCTAAAATGCTCAGTTTGTTATGCCCTTTTGATTAATGTATCTCTCGATAGGGGTCGTTCTTCGGAACTTTTCAGATAACCTCCCCTGCAGGCGAAAACGTTAAAGCTGTCGGGGCTTTAAAACCTAATTTTTACAACAACAAAATTTAATTTGTATATATTTCTGAAAAGGGCTTGCTCTTTAAAGTATTTGCGACTCCTAGTTTTTTTTTTAGAATGGCGACTTCTTAAAGAGGAGTAATGAGTTTTTGAAAATAGGTCCGAATCGAACTTTTACCTTGGTCTTATTAAAAACTAGAAACGATGTCGACCCTCAGTTTGCGTTATAAGTCTTTAAAGTTTATACCGTTTCAAATGATGTGTCACAATATGGTTTTTGTTTTCTTTTTTGCCGTGGCTTCACGTTTTATCCTAGAATGTTACGCTTTGTTCTTTTGATCCCACAAGATAATTTGAATGATCATCTGAAGACTATGCAATGTGAACTCTTACATTCAATATTTTCAATGGGTTTTAATGGACTAAGTGTAGCGTTGTCAGCTTTTACATGTAGTTAAACACGATAAAAGTTAATAACTATGCACAATATGGCAACACTATAAACATATTGAAAAATTGATTCCCTATCTGTGATCAGCGTCCCAAAAAAATCCCGCTTAGGTCGATATACCAAACGATGAGACTATTTTATATTCAGTTTCATTCCATAAACGTTCATAATTTTGTACATTATGACAACGCTGGAAAAATGTCGACAAATTGATTTCATATTCGCGTTCAGTGACCCAAAAAACCTGCGTTCCCTGGAAATTAGTCCTTAACTGCAGATGAGCCCAGATCTGGAACGATTACTTTGAAGCCTTATCTAAAAGTAGGGGACTTGAGTTGTACTGTCGCTACATGGTGGGTCACTTGTGAAACAGATACTAAACGAGTAAGAATTGTCGATTTTGTCCTAGAGCGCACAGCACAGGATAGAGAACGTGCAGAGTGGTTGAAAATAGCTTACTGAAAATCTGATCGAGATTTTCCGATTTTCATTGTTATGTTTGGGAGTAACGCAGGGGTACCATATACAAAAAAAAACAACTATTGAAACTTACTAACTTATTTTTTACTACTTTAATTTTTATTTTTTTAGCCTGAAAACTTTATTTTCAGTTGCATGGATACCTAAATGCGGGTAAGGCCGTATTTGGAACAATTAATATTCAGGCTCTTTACCATTGAAATATAATGGAAAGAATTTGTTCACTATTTTTCCCTGTCTCAAGGATCAAAATTGTACCGGGAAAAAAAAATTATTTTATTGAAAAAAAAAAAATTATTTTATTGAAAAAAAAATTATTTTATTGAAAAAAAAAAAAAAACAAGTTGGAACTTGCAACACTGGAACAGTGTTAGCAAAGAGAGCATGAGTGTCGGCCGTAAATCATTGTAAGTGTGGAGTTCCATATTGATAGTACAAAACTGCGACAAAGTCAATCGCAACGCTGCATTTGTGTTTGTATAACAGTGATCGCTGTAAAAATAACTTGATAGGTCAAAGTGGGAATGAAAATTTACTTATAGCGTGTTGAAACAGTTGTTCACGAGGCGAGGTGAATACTGTGGTTTTGAAAATCGATTTCGATAGTGATAGTTCCTTTAAAATCGGATGACGCAATACCAATCCTAGCAAGCCGCAAAGTCTAGTTTAGTTATTTGGGACTTTTTTAGATTTCTCTCGCCTGAACCAAAGTCATCAGGAAGGAAATTCTTAATACCAATCCTAGCAAGCCGGAAAGTCTAGTCTAGTTATTTGGGACTTCTATAGAATTTTCCTCGCTTGAACCAAAGTCATCACGATGGAAATTCTTCGTCTTTATGGTTTCAGCTCTTTTTGTCTCAGATTAAAAAATGAATGTTAATATTGATCAAATGTCATCCGACACTCATCAAGGCCCTTAAGGAACGTAATATGAATTTGAAAAAAGCTCATTCGATTTTTAAGGGAGCTTAAACGGTCCATGAGAGACGAAATTCGCGGATACAGAGTATCCACAGCTTATTTCAATGTTCGATCTGACAAGACCGTGCGCCTTTGAAAAATCGATATCTCGATAGTGAATCGATGTATTGCAATTCGGTTTGCACCGGTCGAAAGCGCTTGCTTGTGACTGACAACCTCGAAAATTTCAGATCCATCCGAGTTTATTTAATGACCTTACAGGACCTCTCGCGGCCGCAGTTAGACATTTCTTGTCAGAGTTACGCTGAAACGGGGAGTAGTTTGATATTTTTAATAAGTCCCCCTAAGATGATATTTTTTGGCTCGAAACTGCATTGAGCTCTCTCGGGACATCATTGGGACCCGAAAAAAAGCGGAACCGATATAATACGGCACACGACTGGTTCGTGAGAGACGAAATTCGCCTTTTTCCAGCCTCCAGCGCCCCTCTAAGGTCGATCTGACAAGACCGCACGCCTTTGAAAAATCGATATCTCGAGAACGAATCGATGGATTGCGCACTGCGGTTTGGATTGGGCGGTAGCTTCAGCTTTTAGATAATTCTTGAAAAAATTCAGATCCATCCAAGTTTTTAAACGGATCTTATGGGACCTCCCGCGGCCGCAGTTAGACATTGTACGTGAGACTTACGCTGGAGTTGGGGCCACGCTCCCCCTCCGATATAGACTTTATCGGTCCGACATTTGTCAGGGCCCTTAATGAACTTCATGTGAACTCAAAAAACTCACATATGACTTCTCACGGCGCATGCTAGGTCCATGAGAGTCGAAATTCGCGGATTTTAGAGAATCTTAGATTTCTGACCCTATACCGCGCGCCTTTGAAAAATCGATATCTCGAGAGTAAATCGATGTATCGCAATCCGGTTTGGACCGATCAAAAGAGTAAGCTTACCGGTACTCGCCGTTAAAATTTTGGATCCATCTGATTTCATTTTGAGACCTTACTTGAGTTACTTGGACCCCAGTTGGAATTATTTTTTCGGAGTTACGCTGGCAAGGGGGTCGCTCCCTCTCTTGGAAAACTGTGGAGGGGGCCCTTTGCTGGGGCATACATTCTATTTTTCACTTTTTTTTTTTTTTTTTTAATTTTATATTTGTGTCTAATCTAAGTTGGGGGAGGAGGAGGAGAGTACCTGCAAGTCAACCGGCAATTTACTTTTGATAGTGGCTGCGGGTCGAGGGTGCGGATTGCGGACTTTTAACTTGTTGTGGGGTTTACAGGGTGGCCGTGTCTAAACTTATGAGAAAAGAAGGCAACCACAGACCGGAAGAACGTTCAATTTCTGGTTCAGAGACCATGGACAAAGACATGGGCACCCGCAAAACAATTGCCCGGAGGGGCAACTTTTTGAATGTCAATGGAAGGTCTAGGGGACACCACCTAGAGACGGGCAAGTCTAGAGAACCCCCCCCCCCACTTCCGCCCAAAATAGAAAATAAATCAATTATCCTTCCAAATGGTAGAAATTGTAAGTGATTGTAGCATGTAGTTGTATCAAAAGTAATTCTATTTTTGACGTGTTTGATATTATGAATAAAGTGACAGCATCAGATGATAGAAATAGTAAAAAGCTGAGTACAACTATTCCTTCTTTATTTTCATTGTCCTGATGAATTCTAAGAGTTAACCTATTTAAATTAACAAAACCAAAACTCTTGCCTATACATTCTCTAATCATGTAATTATCGACCAGAGGATTCTGAATTTTCAAGGAAGTTCGCAAAATTCTCGTTGCCAACGGTAGTTGCCAATGTAGACACGTTCATACTAGTAGATTTTAAAACTTCTTTCGGCGAGGGAGATGACGGGTGGGAAGGATGATGTCGTCTGAATCAGGAGGGGGTGGGGTAAAAATCAGGGGGAGGTCTAGATCAGGGGGGAGAGGAATCCTGAAACTGGGGGGCGAGCTGTATAGTGGCAAGGGGTGGTTGGGCACCACTGCTTAGGGGGTGGGGGGGCTACTTCCCGCCCTGCCCCCCCTAAATTACGCCCCTAATTAAAATTGTAAAGTAAACTAAGAATAAAGTTTGTTAACTCTTACTCCTTTCGTTATTATTTGATCTTCGAATGTTCCGATTCTTTTTTATTGTAAAGTTTTGATTTTTCTGAATTAGGGGGGGGCGCCCATTGACAGATAAGGGAGAAAGGTAAGTGTAGGAATTTGCACGGGAATCCGGCGTAGTGTGCCGCAAAAATTACTACCAATGGCGGATCCAGAAAATTCTTTTAGGGGGGGGGGGGCTTCACGCCTATGAATTTTCAAATTTGCAGGGAGGAATTTATGGGATTTTTTTCTGTTGAAAAAAGGCAAAGGCTACCGTGAGTTGGGGGGGGGGCGTGCCTTTCCCGAATCCGCCGCTGATTACCATGTAACACTGAGCCACGATGACCGATGTCGCATAAAACCAGGTAGAAGACCCGTGGCGGGCGTGGCATCCGTGATGGCTGTGAAATTGGGATGAAGTAGATGGACACACATCATTCATGCAATCTGCACAACGCGGCAAGCAACTGTTGTAGGCGTAGGTGCAGTAGTTCGTGGGGAGGGCAAAGGGGACGGGAGGTCGTCGCAAAACCATGGACGAAGATATAACTAGACTGTTGTTAGTCCTGTTTTGCTCTCGACCCCAGCGCTCCAAGCAGCGGTCAGCTGAACTACTCTTTCAAGTGAGCGATCCTGGCGATGTGTCCATGCTCACATGCTGTGCTACTGCTAAAACCGTTGTTGGAGTTGGTCTGTTATGGCATGGCTGTCAACTGTTGTCGGCGACCCAAGAGGATCAGATAACTCAGTATCTCAATGGAAGATCGAAAGCAAGGGAAATTCAGAATCAACTTTGGACAAGGTAACAGAAATCATCAGCAAATTAAAAGAGTCGCCTGATCTCTACTAATAAAACAAATGTCTATGTACTCTTTCTTGTTTGATTCCGTTTTGAGGTTAACTGTGATGTATAGTATTTCAGTCCTTGATTAATCATTTTCGACAATAATTCAGGAATCTTTCAAGAAATACTCCAGACGTTTGCTTTTTAGCGGATTTTGCTTCCTTTTAATTCGCTGATCATTTGTTCCCTTCGTTCAATCGTGATTCAAATTACCTACACGGTATACATTTGCGGGAAGGCATGGGAGAAAGGGAGCCGGAGCGGCCACCGCTGCAGCGGTTCGTTTTTAGTTGACCCTTACTGCTGCTTGGAGCGCTGCGGTCGCGCTCGAAAACCCGCTAACAGGTTTTAACACGGGCGGAGATAGGAAGTCGGCAGTTCTTAGTTATATCTTCGTCCATGGCTCGGAATGGTCTTAAAATTTTCCTTAGGATTTGATCTAGAACGCAACGTTCTTACATTTTCGAAAAGTTAACTCTAGCTCTCGCAATTAACGATTATAGGCGGAAAAAGCATGGTTTCAGGACCGCGGAACAGTGGCGTTATCTAGCGGATGAGAATCTTACTACAGGTCGCTGAGGATTCACCTTAAAACGCAACGCCGATCGCGTTCCCCAAACGAACTCTTTTAGCGGACCGAAACATCAACAATAACAGGATTGGAAATTTGAAATCATCTAAATGCATTTTAAATCGCAGAATACACGAAACATGGACACAATCCTCTGATATAAAACCCCAATATCTCATACAGAAAATTTCGTTGAAGTCTGATCCAAATTAGTAACGTAATTACATTCCCAAAAATGCTTAACCTCAATCTTGGCCAAAAACTCCCGCCACAAAGAAAAAGCGACAAATTGGGAGGACACCGGATTGGCGGAATCACATGGGTCAATCGGTCCTCGAGGACCCGTTCTCGATACTGAAACCAAGCGATCCCCCGAGCGGACCCCCGAACCATGCCGTTCCTATAAGAAAAGCATTATTGACCTTGTAGAAACGATTTCAATAGAGCATGACACTCATGCTCTAAAAAATCATGCAGTAAAGGGTTAGATAGCAATGCGACCGGCGGTGACTTTTATCGTAGCAGACCCATTTCTCACATCGTGTGCCTGTGCAGTGTGCGTGCGGCATCTTTTGGTTGGTCAACAATGAAAACTCATTGGTATTGATACTCCACATGGATTGTAGGGAATCTTTTTCATTATAACTTTCAGAAGTACGAATAACATTCCGTTGAAAGTTCATTTGTTATGATTGTATCCCTTCCCCCCTGTGTTTTTTTTTTTTTTTTTTTTTTTTTTTTTTTTATTTCTATAAACTTTTGAAACTTTTTATAAAGTAAAGCTCTCTCGTGCATCTATTAAATAGTCAAGCATAGGGAATAAGCGGCCAGCATTTTCCGTACATATTAAAAATAAGGGGAAATTGGATCAGAGGCAAAAGGTCGAACTGCGAACTCCTTCCTCGGCTCTGTGTATTTTTTTTTTCTCTTCAAGTGGGTTAGCGCGAAAAGCTAAAAAGCCCTTTTCTCTACTTCATAAATTAACCTTTCGAGTATGAACTTCAAACTTTATACTTTATAACGCTATCCTTACCTTGGTTTCCGTGATTTTCTTGTAGTTTTGTAAAGAATCCCAAGCGACAATTTTTCGGTCTTTTTCACCACCAGATAAAAGTGTTCCTTCTGACAACATTATTATGGAACTAATCCCTTTGTTGTGCGCCTGGAAGAATGTGGGAAACAAGTACGGGATTAGAAACATGAGTAGATGGATTTATTCATTCATGGAATCAATTTTACTCGAAAGTCGAAGTTAAAACAATGTTCCTACTGTTCATAGGCGGACCGTATCAGGGGCTAGGGAGGGCTACAGGCTACAGCCCCCCCCCCAATTGTTTTGGGCGGAGGGGCTCAAAATCTGGCTTCACCGGGGCATCACTTGAAACTTGAGAAGGAGAATCCCCCCACTTTTTTCGGTCACGGTCCGCCTATGCTACTGTTACTCTAGCCTTAGGTATACGTATCGCGGGAATACGTATAAACACAAAAACACTATCGACTGTGTAATTATTAAGGCGACAACGGGCGACGTGTGAAAATTTGAAACAGCGCACCGCTCGGATTCCTACGGTGCGGTGACTCGATAGAAACGCATCACCGAAACAAACTTTTGACATAGTAAACATTGTCCCAGAGTGAATGAGGAAGCCGAATGTTTTATCATAATTTATTTCTATTTTAATGTCATTTATTTTTTTATTTTATTTTTTTCAAATCTCAATTTTTTTTTGTACGCACACATTCATGGGCGTAGCTACTATGGGGCGAGGGGCAGAAAATCTGACGTTGAAAAAAAAATTCTGTAAGAATTGAAAATGAAAAAATTCAGCGTGAAACGAAGCAAAAACACTCTTAATAGGCATGAAGCATTCATACTTCTGGTGCGACTAAACGGATTACGTTGAGAGCGGAATCGGTTCAGAAGATACCTCTTTTTCTTTTTTTCCATTATTTATTTCCCCAGGATTTTATTATCAGTTTCATTTAGGAGTAGCAAAAATAAAAAAATTGTATGATTAAATTTATCTAATTAGATCGTTTTTTTTTTTTTTTTTTTTTTTTTTTTAGGAGCATAAAGTTACTCTTTGCGAGCGTGTTTATTTTCTTATCATTTGCGAGGTGGAGATAGCCTGAAAGCACGTCTTAGTGCAGCTGAATTGGCAAAATTTCTTGGGGAAGACACCCCCCAAGCTGGGAGATGTTTCATTGTTTCATCCTGCCCCCTCCCGTTTGATTTCTAGCTTCGCCCATGCGCAAATCTTTCTCTTACTTTCTCTCTTGCTCGCACAGTTGCACATATCTTTCTCTTATTATCTCTCTTGCTTACTAGCGTTATGGAGGGTTGCTTTTGGTTTAACATCGCGTGAAAATTACACTGAGAGCATCAAATAGTCTCAAAATCTACTCATAAATTCACAAAAGGCGTTTTAAGGAAAGCCCACGATGGTGTCTCTTAGAGAGAGCTTCGAATTTTGAAAATTGATCTGAATCGAACTTTAAAACTTCGATATATTGGACAAAAACAAACTATGTTGACTTGCAGTTTGTTCTTAAAGTCTTAGAACTGTGCGCCCTTTCGAACCATGAAATGAAAATAAGCAGTCGATGTTTGAAATAATCGATTTTGAAAGACGGGGCCCCACGACAGTTTTAATCATGCTCAAAATTACTACATGATAATACTAGACTATCAGCAAAATTTCTTTCTTTTTTAAATTAACCGTCCCGAAGTTACAGGGGTGTTCCCGGAATTTTTGAAAACCCTATATACAGACACAGGCTGAATCTGGTGTCAGTTAACGAGTATAAGTTTATTATATCGTAATCGGGGTATGGAGTTTCGACTTCAAAGAAAAGTAAAACACGATGTTAAGGAGTTGATGATAAATAAAGAGGTTTAATGTTTACTGGG